>CM062813.1:413243238-413920735 GCA_031772625.1 Pinus tabuliformis
ATTTGAGGCTAAGTTGTTGGCCTTCATAGCCCATTTGCTAAAGTTGTGTGGCACAGATTCCAAGGGATCCACACACAGAGAATATGATCAAAAGATTAAAACACTAAAATGGTTTCTTCATCAAACATTTTTTGAATCAATGTGAACGGATAGTTGACTTCTGAACGGGACAACCATTCTTAATACCCAATGGATATTTAGTTTACTTTTCTAATAAAAATAGATATTTAATTTAATTTTTTAATAACAATTTATTTGTACGAAAATGATCTTGACTTGTTTATAAAGAAGTTTTAAGACGACGTCACACTTTTAATTTTTCAATTATGAATCTATTCTACACAACGTAGAACTATTCTTGCTATTTTACCTCATGTGGTAATGTTAACATATAGATTATTCTTTAATGCATTTAAAGTTAATTAGTTTATATGGATTGTAAGTTTATATCATTTTATATTAAATATTATATTCATTATTATGTTTTAACGTTCAAAATTATTCAGCTAATTTTGATTCGATTATGGATCCCAAATTTTATTGCAAGGACCATAGTAAAAAGTGTATTAGTGCTCATCGTTTTCAATAATTAATTTATTTTAAATTCCAAATTAACTGAAACAAAATATAAGTGTTTTTCTTATTATACTTGCTGCACCGAGAATAAGAGTGTATTCTCAAATCATACAATCACTCAATAAAACTAAAAACCTATTCACAATTACATAAAAATGAAACCATAACCTGATAGGTAAGTAATATCATCTTCAAAATTAAATTCAAACAAAAATATCACTCAAACAAAAATAATTATTAAAAACCAAAACAACATGTTTTAATTATTTGTTCACCATAAACATGATATTCCACAATTATATTAATATCAAACCAAACAAATATATAAATTTTATTCACAACTAAACTAAAAATAAATGCAACTAAATAGTTAATAACATGATCTACTATTTATCCATGAAGTCATCTTCTTAGGCCTATCTTTTATCCCTCAAATCCAGCCATACATTTCGAACACGTGAAGATGTGTCGATACCCATGTAGGAAATCCATCTTAAGAGTATTTATTTACGAAGGATAGTGATGCAAATATAAAAGTATAGGCATACAGTTAAAGTATTTATTCACTAAGTTTAGTTATTTTGTAAAAGTGAATTGTTTTGTAATTTTGAATATTTGGAGCTTTTTATTATTGAATTCTAATTATAAATTGGTTGGTTACTATTATAATTTTGAATAATTAAATATAACAGTTTTGTTATTATTATAATTTTAATAATTAAAGATATTAATATTAATTTATTATTATAATTTATTTAGATATTATTTTTTTAAAATATAATTTTTTTTAATAATTTTTCCAATTTTATTTTTTATTTTTTTAAATGTTGATTTCCATTTCATTTATTTTTGAATGAGAGAAAATATCAAAATTATAAAACATTTAAATTATAGAAAACTTAAATATATTATATTACACATTTTTAGGTTAACCACATTATATATATATATATATATATATATTTATATATTTATATTATATATATTATAGATGGTTATACAATCAATGGTTATACATTATTGATTAATAAATGGTGTATTTTGAGACTATATGTCATTAGTATTTATGTGTATTTTGCAAACAAACTATGCTAAGTAGATATATGTTTTACTAATCTGAACATATACAATGTTCTTTTGGTGCTTCTTATTGTGTAGAGATGTCAATTGTCTAGTATTTAATACTTACTTTTTATGTAAAGTTCATAGCTTTACAAATAATGTTCACATGTATTTTTTTTACTAAGCATCATGTGTATTTATATAAAATGTGTATTTGAGTACATATATATAAATTACATATAAAAAAACGCATAAAACAAAATTCACAGCTCACAACAAAGAAATGCAAAATTCTAAACAATTCAATTATAACTAGTTGAAATGGTAAACTAGGACATTAAAATAACCTTTCAACCACTTATATGAAATAAATTCCACAAATTTTCTGTAATTAACTTATATATATATATATATATATATACACATGCATTCACTTAATGGGAAAAAACAAGGGAAAGTTTTTAATTTAATTATTGGACTTTGGACGGTATGAATGAACTCTTAGATTTGAACAAGGGCGGACCATACGATAAATATGGATAAAGGATGCTTGAAACTATTCTATATCTTTTACATTAAATAATTTTATTGATTGACCAAAGTGTACGGTATATTGGCTAAGGTCATGTTGAAAATTTTAAATATTTGAAAACTAAACTCTATAAAATAATATGATAAATTTGAAAAAAAAAATTAAAATTTTTTTAAAAAAATTACACCTTATAGATGAAATAATAATTTGAAAAATTAAATCATTTTTTTATTATTTATACTAAATGAAATTATTTTTTAAATATTGTTCAAATTAAAATAAAAAAAATAAAAAATAAAATGTGAAGATTTTCCTAACAAAATGAACTTTTATATTCTAATAATATTTATATTATATTTACTTAAAATATATTTTACTCACAAATTGATTGTTATATTCATTAGAACTTATACAATAATTTTATCTATTCATTTAATATAAAAAATGAAAACCGACCAGTTAGTTGTTATACCATCTAGAAACACCAAAAACCATATCTCCTGGCACCATTACATATATTGAACTATTTACCCATGAAGCATTCACACGTCTAAGCCCATTACACATTTTGGTATCATTAATACATTGGATAACTAATAAGGGTATTATTATTAGACCACGATGAAAAACAGAAGTGAGTAGATTTATTAGACGTTGCATTGTTTTATACCAGCAAGGTCAGAGATAGAACTTAATGACTATACAATCCAATTTCAACTCCAAGAGGCCGTGGGTAAAGCTTGCCCATGGACATTTTCATGGGTTTCTTGAAGATAAGAGAAAGGATTGAGAGCCTAAATGTGATAACAGAAAAATTCATTAAGGATTATGCTTTGACGGATTCTAAGACCATCAAAGCACACGAAGCTACAACCTTGTGCTATTAAAGGCATGGGTGCACTTTGTGATAGGAAAGAATCATTTTTAAAAATTCTAATAAAATTTTTCCCGTAATTTTTATTTCGCAGTTGACGAAGGTGGATACTAAGTAAAACAAATCCATTTCCTGTAGCCCATATATTCATGCTAGGTAGATAGAGGCAGTAAATATTTCTTTAGTTCATTTCTTTAGATGTAACAATTAGAAATATCTAAAGAATCGTGTAGAAAAATTGTTCTTCCCAATGTTGGAATTTCATGA
The DNA here is from genome assembly GCA_031772625.1 of Pinus tabuliformis. NCBI lineage: Eukaryota > Viridiplantae > Streptophyta > Pinopsida > Pinales > Pinaceae > Pinus > Pinus tabuliformis. Next base: position 413,246,550 of record CM062813.1, read on the forward strand.
TAATTCCATAACAGACAAACAAAAAAAATGCTATGTTTTTAACACAGAAAACTGAAAATCGTTTGCTGGAAACGGTGTTGCAGCAACGTAGGAACTGGTGTTGTAGCAACGCTGAATAACACTCTGTTTTTTAACACAGAACAATACTTTGTTTTTTTAACACAGCGGACTACAGTGTTACATCAATGGTGAAAGTGATGTAACAGCAACGGTGACGGTGTAACAGCATCGTGCAATCGGTGTAACAGCATAAAAGAATTAACTTGTATTCATTAAAAATAAACTAACTGTTACAAATTCATCTTCCTCACATAGAGGGAATTTCACAACTTCTATTACAGAACATCTTCCTCTTGATAGAGGGATTCACCAAAGAACGTTTATGTTCCTTACAAATAACATCTACCCTCTTTCACAGCAAACAACCATAAAACAAATTACATTCAAAATATCTGTTGTGCATTTTTCCCTTTCTGCTCTCTGCTATACTGTTGCGTCTACTCTGCTATGCACTACTGTGCGTTTCACTATTCTCGAAGTATTTTTTCTTCACGCTGCTGCGTGCTCTCCTCTGCTCTCTATCATTCTTCTACTAACATGAAACAGAACTGTTGTGTGATACATTTATATGTTAAAACATATCTGATTTAAACAATAAAATAGTACAAAATATCTTCTAATGTCTATCTGTGAATTGAATGCAGCAAGGCGGTCATGCCTTCATCAAGTGATCAAGTCGGCAGTTGCAGGGGAATTCAATTCTGAGAGTTTAATGCACATTAATGTGCAAAATATCAGGCGTGACTTTAATGCATCGAACAGCCTGGAATATTTACTGCAAATCAGATTCTTGTCCAGCTGTTCATTGTTGTAGTTGGAATTAAATTCCAAAACTCCCCCTTAATTTCAATTGCTGCATACCCAGGCACTTCCTGAAATGATCAAAACTTTTCTTTGCTAATGGTTTTGTCAAGATGTCAGCTAGCTGATCTTCTGTTTTGCAGTGCTGCAAAACAATCTCACCATTGTTAACCAATTCACGTATGAAGTGAAATTTGGTGTCTATGTGCTTTGTTCTTTTATGAAAAATAGAGTTTTTAGACAATGCTATTGCTGAGTTATTGTCACAGTAAATGGTTGTGCCATTTTCTTGTTCATGACACAAATCTCTGAGAACTCTTCTCAGCCACACTGCTTGGCATGTTGCTGCCACATACTCTGCCTCTGCTGTTGACAAAGACACAACTGGTTGCTTCTTGGAAGCCCATGAGATGGCTCCCGATCCCATATGAAACACATATCCCGATGTGCTTTTCCTATCATCAACACTTCCAGCCCAATCACTGTCAGTGTAACCTGTCAACATGAAACTTTCAGAAGAGGAGTATAAAATACCAAACCCCTTCATTCCATTTACATACCTTAGAATCCTCTTGGTTGCCTGCCAATGAGTCTCTTTCGGTCTTTCCATAAATCTGGAAATTAAACTCACAGCGTGGATAATGTCCGACCTAGTTGCAGTCAAGTACATAAGGTTGCCAACTATGCTCTTGTATAGTTTTGGATCAAAATATTTGTTGCTGTCTTCTTTGGTCAATTTCAACCCCACTATAGTTGGAGTCATAGCTGCTTTGTTCTTCTGCATGTTAAATCTTTTCAACACTGCTTCTACATATTTATCTTGAGAAATGAAAACACCATTTTCACTTTGGTCTACTTCAATTCCAAGAAAATATCTTAAGAAGCCCAAGTCAGTCATTTCAAATTCACTTTTCATGACTACTTTAAAATCAGCAATGAGAGAAGCATCATTGCTAGTAAAAATCAAATCATCTACATATAAAACAACAATAATAATCTTACCGTCATTTTCCTTTATGTAGAGTGTGGGTTCACCATCACACTTATCAAACCCATTCTCAACCAGATAAGCATCTATTCTACTGTACCATGCTCTTGGAGCTTGCTTCAGCCCATAAAGAGCCTTCTTCAGTTTGCAAACTTTATGCTCTTGGCCTTCAACTTCATAGCCTGGAGGTTGTTCAACATAAACCTCTTCTTTTAACACTCCATTCAGGAATGCAGATTTAACATCCATCTGATAAATCTTCCATTTGTGTTGTGCTGCAATAAACAACATTGTTCTGACTGTTTCCATCCTTGCTACTGGTGCAAAGGTTTCATCATAATCTTTGCCTTGTTGCTGCTTGTAGCCTTTCACAACAAGTCTTGCTTTGTGCCTGTCAATCTTACCTTCAGCATTGCTTTTGGTCTTATAGAGCCACTTAACTCCAATGGCATCTTTGCCTTCAGGGAGGTCCACTAACTCCCATGTTTTACTCTTCTCAATTGCACCAATTTCTTCATTCATTGCTTCAATCCATTTATCTTCATTTACAGCATCTTCAAAATGAACTGGGTCGTCAACATGACAGTACAAAGCGAATAATGAATTCAGACCGGTATTGTTACTTACCTCTCCTTGTTCATAAATCTCATTCAGATTTCTGAATCTTGGTCTTCTTGGTGTACTTGGAGTTCCATCTAAACTTGAGGGTATTTCTGATCCCTGAGGTGTGCTTGGAGAAGCACTTCCTTGACTTCTTAAGTCTATTTGAATTCCAACTTGTGGTGTAGTTTGTTGTACTTGCTGTGGTGGAGGAGGAGCCACCAAGGAAGGATTATTTGCTGCTGTCCCTTTCTCTTCTTCTTCATGAGACACAATTGTCTTCACATTCACTGTTTTTTCTAAGCTTCCATCCCAAGCTTCATCTTCAATGAACTGCACATCTCTACTTACTATTAACTTCTTGGTGGATGGATTATAGAGTTTGTATGCTTTTGACTCATCACAATAGCCAATAAAGACACACTTCTCCCCCTTACTATCAAGCTTTTGCCTTAGCTGATCCGGTACATGTGCATATGCTACACAACCGAATACTCTCATGTGAGTGACAGTTTGTTTTTTACCACTCCATGCCTCTTCTGGTATTCTGTTCATGATAGCTTTAGTTGGGCATCTATTCAAGATGTAAATTATGCAAGTAACAGCTTCTGCCCAATACTCATGCGGCAAGTGTTTTGCCTTCAGCATACTTCTGACCATGTCAAGAATGGTCCTATTCTTTCTTTCAGCAACACCGTTTTGCTGAGGTGTATACCTTGCGGTGAACTGCTTTTGTATTCCATTCTCTCTGCAAAAACGCAGAAAGTCTTGGGAGATGTACTGTCCTCCTCTATCTGTTCTGAGCACTTTGATATAATGTCCACACTGCTTTTCAACAAGAGTTTTGAAGTGGCGAAATTTCTCAAACACTTCACTCTTCTGTTTCAGCATATACACCCATGTCTTTCTGGTGTAATCATCAATAAAAGTTAAAACATATTTATTTCTGGCAAATGATGGTATTTGCATCGGTCCACACACATCAGAGCGAACAATTTCCAAGGGTTCTTTTGCCCTTATACTCTTTCCTACTGGAAAGCTTTCTTTATGTTGCTTGCCCAAGATGCAGCCTTCACAAAGGCTGTCTGGTTTCTCGATCAACGGCAATCCCTTTACCATTCCCTTTCTGTGCAACAGATTCAGGCCTCCGAAATTGAGATGTCCAAATCTCAAATGCCACAACCAATTCACATCTTTCACCTGTTCCTGAAGGACTTCTTGTGTTATAGCCGCAATAGTTCTTCCTTCCTTCAAATCGGCCCTGAGTTTGAGAGGAAACATTCTATTGCTGGTCATCTACACCTGTGCAATGATCTTCTTACTTGGAGGTATGTCTCTGATTATACACGTATCATCTTTGAAGAACACGTTGTAACCTTTGTCAATGAGCTGTCCAATGCTCAAAAGATTACATTTCAGACCAGGTACATAGTATACCTCTGGCACAATCATCTGTTCTCCATTTTTTGCTCGGATACTGACTCTGCCCTTACCCTTGACAGATATCTTATTATCAGTCCCTGTTGTTACCTCAGATTTCACATTTTCATCCAGATTGGCAAACATTGCAATATTTCCAGTCATGTGATTACTACAACCTGATCTAAGAACCAAAAATCTTCTTGCTTATCTTGTGCAATGTTACATGTTAACAACACATTCTTTGGATTCTTATCTTCTTCATTTGCAAAATTAGCATTCTGCCTATTATTCATGTCACTTTGTTTTTTCTTGCATTCATTGGCATAGTGCCCATATTTCTTACAATAATGACATTGGACTTCGGATTTTTCATACCTTTGTCCATGAGCTTGCTGTTTGCTTGAACCTTCAGCTTGGTTCTGATTGCAGCTCCTTCCACTTGTGCTAGCAAGATAATTTCTGCCTCTATTTTGGCTTATTCCACGACCTCTGTTATTTGCTCTGCCTCGACCTCTTCTTTGGCCAAAAGACATCTGAGTCTTGAATGCTTGCTCAAATGAGGAATCTGTTCCTCTACTCAGTCTGTGTTCATGAGACAAAAGAGAAGCACTCAGCTCATCTACCGTGAATTGTGAGAGATCTTTTGTTTCTTCTATTGCTACCACAATAGATTCAAACCTTGAGGGTAAACATCTCAAAATTTTCTCTACAATCCTTCTATCTTCAAAAATCTCACCATGAGATCTTATCTGGGTTATCAAGCCAATAACTTGAGTGAAGAATGAATCTATTGTATCAGATTCCTTCATGCTGAGATTTTCAAAGTCTCTCCTCAACATCTGCAACTTTGTAGTCTTCACTTTCTCCATGCCTTGATAGGCAGTTTTGAGAATATCCCATGCCTCCTTAGATTTTGTTGCTGTTGCAATCCGCGGAAAAACACTTTCATGTACTGATTGGAAGAGGAAAAAGAGGGCTTTGGCATCCTTCTTCCTATCGCTCTTCAACTGGTCTCTTTCTGCTACTGTCAAAGCAGCCAGTGCTGTTGCATCTGCAAGTTCAGCATAGCCAGTTTCAACCATCTCCCATATTCCTTGAGAAGCAAACAGTGCTTTCATTGTTATGGACCAATAACTGTGATTTTTCCCATTAAACTGTGGCAGTTGGGAATTTTTCAAACCTGTTCCATCATCTGCCATCTTAACCTGTATTGGTAAAGAAGAGATACTGACTGTATAATGAAAACAAGCAAAAACTTTCTCTGCTGAAAAAAAAAAAATGCTCAACAAGCTTCTTACAGCTCCTACAGTGAAAAACATGCTCTGTTTTTTACTCACTAAGTGCCTAGACCAGCTTTGATACCATGTTGAAATTTCATAATAATTCCATAACAGACAGACAAAAAAAAATGCTCTGTTTTTAACACAGAAAACTGAAAATCGTTTGCTGGAAATGGTGTTGCAGCAACATAGGAACTGGTGTTACAGCAACGCTGAATAACACTCTGTTTTTTAACACAGAACAATACTTTGTTTTTTTAACACAGTGGAATACGGTGTTACAGCAACGGTGAAAGTGATGTAACAGCAACGGTGACGGTGTAATAGCATCGTGCAATTGGTGTAACAGCATAAGAAAATTAACTTGTATTCATTAAAAATAAACTAACTGTTACAGATTCATCTTCCTCACATAGAGGGAATTTCACAACTTCTATTACAAAACATCTTCCTCTTGATAGAGGGATTCACCAAAGAATGCTTATGTTCCTTACAAATAACATCTACCCTCTTTCACAGCAAACAACCATAAAACAAATTACATTCAAAATATCTGCACTGTTGTGCATTTTTCCCTTTCTGCTCTCTGCTACGCTGTTGCGTCTACTCTGCTGTGCATTTCACTATTCTAGAAGTATTTTTTCTTCACGCTGCTGCGTGCTCTCCTCTGCTCTCTATCATTCTTCTGCTAACATGAAACAGAACTGATGTGTGATACATTTATATGTTAAAACATATCTGATTTAAACAACAATAGTACAAAATATCTTCTAATGTTTATCTGTGAATTGAATGCAGCAAGGCGGTAATTCCTTCATCAAGTGATCAAGTCGGCGGTTGCAGGGGAATTCAATTCTGAGTGTTTAATGCAATTAATGTGAAAAATATCAGGCGTGACTTTAATGCATCGAACAGCCTGGAATATTTACTGCAAATCAGATTCTTGTCCAGCTGTTCATTGTTGCAGTTGGAATTAAATTCCAACACCCACAACATTATTAGAATTGAATTATCCATAGTTGCACTAGAAACCCCCTTTAATCTCTATTTTTTATATAACCACTATCACCGTTTTATATTGAATATGGAAAATGTTAAATGGGAGTAGCAACCTCAAGTGATGCATCAAAGGTAAGGAATTTCATATGTTTGATAATAAAAATGAACTTAATAGTTTAGCATATATCATAAAATTGATGGGATAAATACAAATATAGATTTAATAAATATAGTTATCAATTTTGGTTGTATTGGCCAAAAAATTATGGAAAATTACAACTACGATTTGGTTCAGTTAATAATTTGAGTAATTTGACTTTGGTACGATGAGTCAAAGGATTTCGTGCACTGTTGCTTCCAACATTCGATGTCGAGTGTCCTTCATGCCACAGACGAGGTCTTGTCATGCCGAGATAAGAAGGTGCTTGCGACATGATAAGTTTGTGTAAGTTTTGCAAATCATATGGCATGTCTACAATCAAAAGAGTGCCCTGCCAGGGCAGTTTTGATGGTCAACAAATTGACCGAACACTCCTCATGCCCAAACTTAGTGCCTCACTCTTCTACAAATAGACCAACGTTTTGGGGTCCCTCTGCTTTGATCAGCTCTTCTACCTCCATCATTTCAATTCTCTCTGGGACAACTTCGTTCACATAAGCATCATGAATTCAGGTAATTTTTCCAATGTTTTTGGTGTGGCTAAGGGGAATGGGTGATGTAAAGGGATATGGCACAACTGGAAGAATATGGCGCCCCTGATATCAATCGACATATCGTTATTAAGTTGGAGGGTAAGCACCCTTTTCTTTGGCACGACCACTGGTCTTTTTGGGATTATGCCAGAGTCTTTGAATGTCTAGTTCTTGTCCATAATTTGTCCACCAAAGTGTTAAGAGTTGTATCCAAGCTCAAGAGGTTGAGCTCTCCTATTGGAATTTATTATAACAACCCAAATTAATTTGATTCTACCAGACCTAATTTGATTCTACTTGGTCGTTGACCACCTAATCAGTCAGGTCAAGTTGGTTTAATTCAATTACTAAGACTTATCCCATTGTTTGTAAGATTTTTATAAATTCTATTTATATAAAAAAAATTAATAAAAATAATAATTTCTATATTGAAAAAAATATAAAATTTTAAATTGGACATATTGGAGTTGAAAATGAGTGGACATATTGGAGTTGTAAATGAGTGAGTGTGATAATTTTTTTTGTGAATGGTAGCTTTCTTATTGGAAACAATTATAAAATGGAAAATTGTAATAAAAAAAATAAAAAATAAAACATAATTTTTGTATTGGAAAAAATTATAAAATAACAAATTGCAGTTATCAATTGGTAACTTCTATATAAAAAAGTTAAAAAACAGTAACTCTCTTATATTAATAAAAAATAGGAAATAATTAAGCTTTTTAAAATATAAAGACGGTTCATTTAAATTTTATTAAAAATTAAATTTAAAAAATAAGTTTAGATATTTGTAAGAATTTTATACAATCAATTTTTTTTCATATCGAATTTCGAATTCGAATTTGGTAACTATGATAATAAACTCAAAATGAGGAAGATATTCCATGTAGGAGACAAATTTTACATTCACCTTCATAAGGAAAGGTTAGAAGAAGAATTGAATAACATCAAAACCATGGGGTATGGACTTTTCCATGTACTGGAGAATTTAGACATAAAAGGTCATATACTAAGTTGTCCAACTTATAATGAGCTTGCTTCAAAGTAGATATATGAAACCTAAAACTCTCTATTCATCCATGTTCAATAAGGTGAAGGAGGGACAAGTTTTACTTTGGATTAAAAGGTTTGACATCAAACACATATAAACATAGATATAGAATTACAAGTGGATAGAATTATAAAACAAAAGCATAATGATTAGAGGAGGTCATCCTGAATTTTTACACGAAAGATTGAAGGGTTAAATAATAACCAAGGTCAAGTAGTACCCCAAGCAACAACATTAAGAATTATTTCCTCATCTCCTTCAAAAAAATAAAGGTGATGAAGGTAATGGATGCCAAAATCTGCCCCAACTAAAAAAGGATGATCTGAAGTAAATTTACATAAGCACATTAGGAATTATGATAATGTAGATTGTGAATATTAGAATCTTAAACATCAAACTTTCTATGATAAACTTATGATTTTAACAAGATAATAATATATATTTTACAAATAAGTTCAAGTATAATTATGATATAAGAAGTTATTAATATAAGAGAACACTCTAAATAAAATAATTATAAAAATTTCAAAAGGTTTTTAAAATAAGAAAACTTTAATTCAAACTCTATAAATTTAAAAAAAATAGACCAATAAACAAAAATTTCACCTTACTCATTAAGTTTTTACTCTATCATGGTATGAGAAAAAGAATAATGACAATCATTTTAACATAATAAAAAAGAATAGAAAAAAATTGATAAGACCATTTAATACCATAATATCTCATATATTAACTACAAGTTTGGACACTTGGTAATTTCCATAACATATGAAAGGGAAGAGCACATTCCTTCATCGAATGTTTCTTTTATATTTGTTTATAGGGTAAATATTCGTTATATATTTCTGATTTTAGTATAGTAGTAAATTAACTACAATCTTGGACACTTTGTAATTTCCCTAACATAGGAAAATGAAGAGAACATTCCTTCCTTCAACGTTTTTTCTTATTTGTTTCTACGGTAAAAATTCCTTATATATTATGTGATTGTAATATCGTAGTATTCATTATATATTTTCTGATTGTAATATGGTAGAATAATTCATATATTGCAGTTTTCAAAGTATCCAAATAGTGTGATTTCATTTATATGCCAAAAGAATATAAATATGATTGTAATATAGTAGTATAATTCATATATTGCAGTTTTCAAAGTATCCAAATAGTGTGATTTCATTTATATGCCAAAAGAATATAAATATAAATATGCCCAAGGAATAAAAATATTTTGTCATTTCTAATAAGAGAGTTATTTTAATTTTAATCATACCTAATTTATACATTAGTATGAACATGATTATCTACCCAGATTTAGTTACACAAATAAATCTGCATGTTTGAATTCCATCCCATATCTTCACATTATATATAGATAGGTTATATCGATTCATTGATAATGAAATTACAAACACATAGATAACGTTTTCTGTCTGTTTTTCTTTTCTCCCACGTAGGTTGTCCATTATGTTTTTTTTTCATGGGATATAATTGAATTAATCGTTTTTTTTCCTCTCTGCATTTTTCTGTTGACAGTTGAAAGGATGTTCTTACTAAATCACGGTACCATTAAGGCCAATGGAGAAACAAATGGAACATAGTATTTTTGGGTTCTGTGGAATCTATAATAGTGCTTATAGCATGCAATAATAACTCTACCATAAAATGGAACATTGTATTTTTAATTGCATTGGTAGGTGCATTCTACAATACAACATAATGTGTAATTCCTTTTGGGTTGTTTTATATATATATTGATGCAGGAGTATCCAGCTCCGAGGAGACATATGACCGTTGACTGACTCAAGGGAGAACAGAAACAAGACAAAGACTCCAGGATTGGGTGGACAGGTCACCAAGTTGGTTGTTGTCCTTTCTTTAATTATTGTTTGTTTCTTTTTATTTCAGAACATTTTAAATTACAAGTTGTTTAGCTTAGGAAAGGAAAACTGTTTAGTTAAATTTTTGTTAAAAGAAACCAAATGACAGTTACAGGATTCAGGTAGAACAGTTCAATAAGCAGTTATGCTTTCATGTAATTTAAGAAGCAAAAAATGAATGTAACATGGAGAGACTTTTCCCCTCATGACAAGAGTAACAGATAGAAAGACTAAAACCCTCTGTAACAGAACTAATTTATTTACAACAGAGACAATCTATTGCTGATATTTCCCACATATTGCATACAAATATTTACTGTGTATTTACTGTGTATTTTAAGAACGAGTTGGAACAAAAAGATTCTAACTGTAGCAGGAATTAGAATAACGAAGAACGTTACAGGCATCAAATTGAAATCAAGTCGACAACCAATATTATACAGACAACCGATACATTGAAGCAAGAAGAAGCGCTGTGGACACATAACCCCAGCAAACGAGATTACAGAATCTTACAAAGGAAACAGGTACAAATAAACACCATCACTGTTTTAATTCTCTTTCATAAAAATAATATAGACATTGTATACAGAAAGTAAGGTTCGACTGCACAAAATCCGCCACGGAATTGTGGACTATTACTGTGTTAAACCATTTGCAAAAACCTTATATCTATCGAAGTACCAACGTCTTTCCAAGGCCGAAACCACAAGTTGTTGCAGAAGAAACAGAGACATAGAAATTACAAACGCCGGAAAAGACACGACGAGTCCATACAAACGACGCAGGCAAACACTTCAACTGTTCAAACCCTCCACAACCTACAGTAATACTAAAGAAATCTACAGCTACACTAACGAGGGAGCAAACCCTACCCGTTTGCGAAGAGAGACAGGGTTGAACGAAGCCGGAGGTGGAACGAACCCTAAACCCTCGATAGCTAGCCACTAGATCAACCTGCATCCAGAGCAAAACAAAGTTAGCCAGAGAATAGAAACCAGGGACATCATTGAAGCCAGAGGGTCAAGAACAGAGAATGTGTAGCGTAAGGGAGTCGAAGAACTCACTGATAACTTGACCAGGAGGCCGCCGAGACAAAACCCAATAACCATAACTGAAAAGGCACAAGAACTGTGAGTTGCTGTAGCAGGAAACAGGAGCAGAGTAAAACATAGAATAATAGCATACCTTCGAGGGCGGATAGGAACGTGGCAGAGTGGCAGTGCCAAAGTTGCAGGCCATCTGTACAGAACCATAGCTAAGTAACAGAAGTCGAAAGGAACCAGGCGATAGAGACCTCATGTAAACACAAAATACTTACCATTAAACACAGTGAAGAGCAACTGAGCCATATGAGCCCAAACACCTCAACAACCAGTAGCGAAGGCAGAGAAAACAGCATAACACCAGAACCCGTAGTCATAGACAGAGAATAGTAACCATTGAACAGACGGAGGAGCGGACCAGGTACGAGTCCGGGGAGCAACGCCATAAGAACGCAGAGCAAAACTCAGCGGAGTGACCAAGTGGAAAATGAACCGAGGCACAACCTTTTAGGGTTTAACAAAAGCGGGAAACACATCGACCAGGTGAACCGGCAGCTGGCCCTATCAACCGACAGAAGGGCACATTAATAAACTGCAGATTGGAGGCAGATCAAATCTACGGAGGATTGACTTTTTAACACAACAGTGACCGCTGAGGACCTGAGGAGTGACCACGTGGCTGCATGTCCACGTCACCGAAGGGCTGGGCCATCAAAAGTGGTATCAGAGTGGGTTTTGTTGAGTAGGAGGAAATGGAGGGTGGCAGAAGAGGAAGAGGAAGAGGAAGAGTCCGGAGGGTAGCAGAAGAGGGACTCCGTGAGGAGATCCATGTCTTGCGAGAACGATTAGAAGCAGTAGAAGCTGGGGGAAGGAGAAACCCAGCAGATGATAGTGATGAAGATGTGGCAGAACCAGAGGATGAATTAGAGGGGGTGACACCGGAACTCCGACTATTGAAGTCAGTTTTGTTGTCGAGTCATAAACCAAAACATGAGCTGTCAACTTACGACGGAAGTCTGTCCGTAGACGTGTTATTGGATTGGCTAAGTGAAGTCAACAAATATTTCGAATTTGAGGAAACTAGTGAGGATAAACAGGTGAAGTTTGCCGCCACCAAGCTGAAGGGACATGCGTCCTTGTGGTGGGACAGCATTCAGGCGGAGCGGAAGAGGCTTCACAAACAGCCTATAAAGAAGTGGTCCCGAATGGAGGCCAAACTGAAGGAGAAATTTCTGCCGAAGGATTACCAGATTATGCTATACAGACAGGTACAGAACCTGAAACAGAGGGGAATGACTGTTAAAGAATTTACAGAGGAGTTCTACAAGTTGAATTTGCGGGCAGGATATGTGGAAGACACCCCGGAGAAAACAGCCAGATTTGTGAATGGCTTAAGGGGGGAAATCCTGGATGAAATCGGTATCCTTTCACCCCGGACATTGGATGAAGCCTATCAGTTTGCGCTGAAGGCAGAGGAGAAAATTAACCGGAAGCAAAATGCCAGAAGAGGAGGTGGAACTGGCAGGGGGAAAGGTAAGATGTTTGGAAGAGGCCGAGGTACAGGTTCAAGTGAAGAAGGCAGCAGCTCTAAGTCTGCTGGAACAGCAGAAAAAGACAATAGCACTAGAGGAGGACGACCACCTCAGCGAGGGCGAGGGAATGGTCGGGGCAGGGGAACTGTCCAGTGCTATCGCTGCCACAAATTGGGACACAAGTCGTATGACTGTCCTGAAGGTGAACCAGCAGGTGGAAGAGGAGCTTATGTTGCTCAGCCAGAGGATGCTGAGGTAGCACCTCAAGAAGCAGAAAATGCACCAGAGACAGGTGAAGCTTTGGTGTTGAATAAAGTGTTGTTGAAACCAGCAAAAGAGGTTGCAGAATCGGATCAGCGAAAAGCTTTGTTCCGCACTGTTTGCAAGTCACAGGGTAAGTGCTGCAAACTGATCATTGACAGTGGGAGTACCGACAATTTAGTGGCTGTGGAGATGGTAGAAAAGCTGGGATTAAAAAAATTGAAGCACCCTACTCCCTACAAAGTGTCATGGCTGCAGAAAGGACATCAGCTGTTAGTTGACGAACAATGTGAGGTGGAATTTCAGATTGGTAGGTACAAGGATAAGATCCTTTGCGATGTCATGCCAATGGATGTCTGTCACCTACTGTTGGGACGACCTTGGCAGTTTGATAGAAGTGCAGTTCATGACGGAAAAACTAATTGCTATAAGTTTGTTAAAGATGGGATCAAGCACACGCTTGTACCCATCAAGGAGGAAAATACAGCAGAAACCAGTGGGGTGAAGGCATTGCTGATGGGCGGAAAGGAGTTTGTAAAACAGATTGAGGACAGCGAAATAAATTTTGCTGTCATAAGAAGACCAAAGGCAGTGGTACTACATACACAGATATCAGATTTGCCCGAAGAAGTTCAGAAGTTGCTGCAAGAATTTGGGGACATTGTGGTGGATGACCTTCCAGATGAATTACCACCAAAGAGAGGTATTAGTCACTGTATTGACTTTATACCAGGGGCAAGCCTGCCGAATAAAGCAGCTTATCGTATGAGTCCTAAAGACCATGAGGAAATCAGGAAACAGGTCCAGGAGTTATTGGACAAAGGTTTGATTCGAGAAAGCATGAGCCCCTGTGCAGTACCAACTGTTTTGGCTCCAAAGAAGGGAGGAGAATGGCGAATGTGCACCGACTCCAGAGCCATAAACAAGATTACTGTCAGGTACAGGTTTCCCTTACCAAGAATGGACGATATGATGGATTGCCTGAGCGGGGCAGCTTATTTCTCGAAAATTGACTTGAAGAGTGGATACCACCAGATTCGAATTCGAGAAGGAGATGAGTGGAAGACAACTTTCAAGACAAATGAAGGCTTATATGAGTGGCTGGTGATGCCATTTGGGTTGAGCAACGCTCCCAGCACATTCATGCTCCTGATGAATGAGGTACTGAAGGAATTTAATGGTAAGTTTGTAATAGTTTACCTGGACGATATTTTGATTTTTAGCAAGACTAAGGAGGAGCATTTCAGGCATTTGCAGAGTGTGTTAAGGAAGCTGCAGCAAAACAAGCTGCTAATTAATCTGAAAAAGTGTACTTTTTTTCAGCGAGAATTAGTGTATCTGGGATTTGTCATTGCAGAAAATGAATTAAAAATGGACCCAGAAAAGGTGGCAGCTATAGTTAGCTGGCCTTCTCCAAAAAGTTTATTTGAAGTCCGAAGTTTCCACGGACTAGCCAGTTTTTATAGGAAGTTTATCAGAAATTTCAGCGAGATCTGCGCACCTATGTTGGATACGATCAAGAAGGTGAATCAGCCTTTTCACTGGACTGAAGCAGCAGAAAGAAGTTTTCAGATTTTGAAGAAGAAGATTACTGAAAGACCGATATTGAGGCTGCCTGACTTCAACAAACCTTTTCAAGTTCGTTGTGATGCCAGTGGTACAGCCATTGGGGTAGTCCTCAGTCAGGAGGACAGACCAGTCGCTTTTTTTCAATGAAAAGCTAAACGAGAGTAGGCAGAAATACTCAACCTACGACAAAGAATTTTACGCAATTGTACAAGCTTTGAAGCATTGGCGACATTATTTGCTAGGTAACGAGTTTGTTTTATTTACAGATAACTCTGCATTGCAGTACATTATGCAGCAGCCTAAATTGAACCACAAACATGCAGCTTGGGTTGAGTACCTGCAGAATTTTACGTTTGTACTAAAACACATTAGTGGACAAGCGAACAAGGTGGCGGATGCACTGAGTAGAAGAACATTGCTTCTACAGGAAAACACGATGCAGGTCTTGGGTTTTGAGCACTTGAAAGAGCTATATCAAACTGATACTGAATTTAAGGATGCATATGAGGCTTGCCAAAACCCTCTGTTAAGAAATAACAACATGTGGTTAGACTATAATCTACAGGAAGGATTGCTGTTTAAGGGAGGACAGCTGTGTATACCCAACTGTTCTATGCGGGAAAATATTATACAGGAGAAACACAGTGGAGGACTGGCTGGACACTTTGGTATAGACAAAACGATTGCTCAGGTACGGCATTTTTATTTCTGGCCGAAACTGCAGCGGGATGTGCAGAGGTACGTGAGTAGATGCAAAGTTTGTCAACTAGCAAAGGGTCACAGTCAAAACACTGGTCTTTATTTGCCATTGCCGATTCCAAGTCGACCATGGGATTCAGTGAGCATGGACTTTGTTCTGGGTTTGCCGAAGACACAACGAGGTTTTGATTCAGTAATGGTTGTGGTTGACCGATTTTCAAAAATGGCACATTTTGTACCTTGCAAGAAAACCAGCGATGCCACTTATATAGCACACCTTTTCTTTACTGAAATCATTCGATTGCATGGACTTCCAAGGTCCATTATCTCTGACAGGGATGTAAAGTTTACTGGTCATTTTTGGAGAACTCTGTGGAAAAAGTTGAATACTCAGTTGCAGTTCAGCTCTGCTTATCATCCGCAGACTGATGGTCAAACGGAAGTAGTAAACAGAAGTCTGGGGAACTTACTTCGAAGTTTAACAGGAGAAAATTCCCGGATGTGGGACCATGTACTTGATCAGGCGTAATTCGCATACAACGATTCACCTAACCGCAGCACTGGTTACAGTCCGTTCCAGATTTTGTATGGCATGCATCCACGAGGAGTGCATGAATTACGAGATTTGGGGAAATTCGAGAAACGGAGTGCTGATGGGGAAGAATTCGCTCAAGCGATGAGCAATTTACACGAACAGGTCAAGCTGAAGTTGCAGGACAACAGTCAAAGGTATAAACAGCGAGCTGATACAAGGCGTCGGGAAGTTCAGTTTAATGTTGGGGATGAAGTCCTTGCGTATTTACGTAAGGAGAGGTTTCCAAAACGGGAGTACAATAAATTAAAATTCAAGAAGATCGGTCCTTGCAAAATCATCCGAAAATTTTCTGCGAATGCTTATGAGATACAGTTGCCACCCGGGATTGGTATTTCTCCCATTTTTAACGTGGCAGATCTGTTTCCCTATGTCGCTGATTCGGAGAATGATGCAGCAGCAACAACACCACGGAACACCAGCTACGGAGAAGATTCTTGGACGAGACAGTTGCCAACGGCACCACCCCTTGAGATCGAAAGAATTCTGGATACACAGGTAGCTAGACGCACACGCAGGAAGGAGTATCTGCGGTATTTAGTCAAGTGGCAGAACCGTCCAATAGAGGACAGTTCCTGGCTCAATGCAACGCAGATACAAAAAGCGGGCTATTCTGTTGACGACCTCATGGAACGGAGCCATGACTTTTTACCACCCCGGGAGCCTGATGCAGGAGCATCCAGCTCCGAGGAGACATATGACCGTTGACTGACTCACGGGAGAACAGAAACAAGACAAAGACTCCAGGATTGGGTGGACAGGTCACCAAGTTGGTTGTTGTCCTTTCTTTAATTATTGTTTGTTTCCTTTTATTTCAGAACATTTTAAATTACAAGTTGTTTAGCTTAGGAAAGGAAAACTGTTTAGTTAAATTTTTGTTAAAAGAAACCAAATGACAGTTACAGGATTCAGGTAGAACAGTTCAATAAGCAGTTATGCTTCCATGTAATTTAAAAAGCAAAAAAAGAATGTAACAGGGAGAGACTTTTCCCCTCATGACAAGAGTAACAGATAGCAAGACTAAAACCCTCTGTAACAGAACTAATTTATTTACAACAGAGACAATCTATTGCTGATATTTCCCACATATTGCATACAAATATTTACTGTGTATTTACTGTGTATTTTAAGAACGAGTTGGAACAAATTCTAACTGTAGCAGGAATTAGAATAACGAAGAACGTTACAGGCATCAAATTGAAATCAAGTCGACAACCAATATTATACAGACAACCGATACATTGAAGCAAGAAAAAGCGTTGTGTACACATAACTCCAGCAAACGAGATTACAGAATCTTACAAAGGAAACAGGTACAAATAAACACCATCACTGTTTTAATTCTCTTTCATAAAAATAATATAGACATTGTATACAGAAAGTAAGGTTCGACTGCACAAAATCCGCCACGGGACTGTAGAATATTACTGTGTTAAACCATTTGCAAAACCCTTACATCTATCGAAGTACCAACGTCTTTCCAAGGCCGAAACCACAAGTTGTTGCAGAAGAAACAGAGATATAGAAATTACAAACGCCGGAAGAGACACGGCTGAGACCATACAACGACGCAGGCAAACATTTCAACTGTTCAAACCCTCCACAACCTACAGTGATACTAAAGAAATCTACAGCTACACTAACAAGGGAGCAAACCCTACCCGTTTGCGAAGAGAGACAGGGTTGAGCGGAGCCGGAGGTGGAACGAACCCTAAACCCTCGATAGTTAGCCACTAGATCAACCTGCATCCAGAGCAAAACAAAGTTAGCCAGAGAATAGAAACCAGGGACATCATTGAAGCCAGAGGGTCAAGAACAGAGAATGTGTAGCGTAAGGGAGTCGAAGAACTCACCGATAAGTTGACCAGGAGGCCGCCGAGACAAAACCCAATAACCATAACTGAAAAGGCACAAGAACTGTGAGTGGCTGTAGCAGGAAACAGGAGCAGAGTAAAACATAGAATAATAGCATACCTTCGAGGGTGGATAGGAACGCGGCAGCGCCAAAGTTGCAGGCCATCTGTACAGAACCATAGCTAAGTAACAGAAGTCGAAAGGAACCAGGCGACAGAGACCTCACGTAAACACAAAATACTTACCATTAAACACAGTGAAGAGCAACTGAGCCATACGAGCCCAAACACCTCAACAACCAGTAGCGAAGGCAGAGAAAACAACATAACACCAGAACCCGTAGTCATAGACAGAGAATAGTAACCATTGAACAGACGGAGGAGCGGACCAGGTACGAGTCCTGGGAGCAACGCCATAAGAACGCAGAGCAAAACTCAGCGGAGTGACCAAGTGAAAAATGAACCGAGGCACGACCTTTTAGGGTTTAACAAAAGCGGGAAACACATCGACCGGGTGAACCGGCAGCTGGCCCTATCAACCGGCAGAAGGGCACATTAATAAACTGCAGATTGGAGGCAGATCAAATCTACGGAGGATTGACTTTTTAACACAACAGTGACCGCCGAGGACCTGAGGAGTGACCACGTGGCTGCGTGTCCACGTCACCGAAGGGCTGGGCCATCAAAGTTTTATAAAACATCAATAACATTATTTTCATTATATTATTTCTTATTCTCATTATATTATTTCTTTTGTTAATACTAAAACTTAGTGTAAAAGAGATATCATAAAATATTTTTCTCTCTCAGTCACCAATAAGATATTTTGATACTCATATAAAATAACCTAATTTATGTTAATTTTAAATTAAAATAAAGTAATTAAAAATAAAATGCAATCTTATATTTTCATTTTGATTATATGAACCAAATGTATAAATTTTTCTAATTCTCAAAATATCTATATATACACACATAAAGAAGAGTTATTAAAGTTACAAAAAAAAATAACCATTTCTTCATAAGAATAATAACAAACAGATGAACAATCAATTTGATTTTTAATAAAAAGCTAACATGAAACATTTAAATAATAATAATAATATGCATCATAAATAAAATATTTTCAATACACAAAATTAAAAGTATATGACATATATTTGAAAATATATTAGTAACAAAAACAAAAAAAATTAATGTAAAGAATGTGATTTATAAATAAAATATTTTCAATGTAAACTATGTATATAGTATATATGGTTTAAAGAATATATATATATATATATATATATATATATATATATATATATATATATACAATTAAAAATGTATATAATTTTATGGTTATAACATTTAAAATAGTCTTACTATTTTACATTTTCTCTATTTCTCAAGTGTATGTGTGTATTATGAACACCATTATAGATATATTTTAATTATAGATGTAAAAAGCACCAAGAAGAATCAAATTTATCCACATGCAAATATTTTTTCAATATTTTCATTAAAAAAGAGGTTTGTACCTAAAGATATGTGATCGCTCTTTGTACTTGTTAATACTACAACCTAGTGTAAAAGAGATATAGTAAAAATATTTCACTCACTCTACGCCAAAAATAAGATATTTCAATGTCCATGTGAAGTAACAGATTTTTATATTAATTTTAAAAAATAGATAAAGTAATTAAAAATAAAAAAGAAATTTTATTTTCATTTTCACTATGTAATCAAGATGTACAATTTTTTATACATTTTAAAACAAAATTTAGATAAATTTTATATGTATATATATATATATGTGTGTGTGTGTGTGTGTGTGTGTGTGTATGTGTGTGTGTGTGTTATTAATTTACTTATTTTGTCATCAAAGTCAGTAACTTATTTTTATATTAATTTAAAAAAATAGATAAAGTAATTAGAAATAAAAAAGAAACTCTATTCTCATTTTCACCATGTAAGCACGATGTACAACTTTTTATACATTTTAAAAATATTTTAGTACATAATTTAGATAAATTATTTGAATATATGTGTGTAGGTGTTATTAATTAATTTATTTTGTCATCAAAGTCACCTGGTTGCATCCACCATGGACCACACATGCACAACTAGGTCACCTTGCTAATGAGGCCCAACCTCAACCAGTTGTTCTAGTTGAACTTGACATTAAAATATTTCCTAATAAAAGTAATAAGATATACATGTATACTTCATTTAACTTTTAATATAAAATTAATGTGCAACATTTAAAAAATATTAATAATAAAAAAAATACAACATGAACCATCAATAAAATATTTCAATATAAAAAATTAATTAAGATTGACATATATTTAGAAATATATTAATAACAAAAGAAACATTTTAATGTAAACAATGTTGCTTATAAGAAAAATATTTCAATGTAAAATATGTATATATTATGTATAATATATGTAACAGCCCTGAAAAAAACATGTAATTAATTAGATTAATCATGTGATTTATAATCAACACGCAATTTATCAACTAATTAACATCAAATTTCAAAAATATGAGTAGAAACAACTTACCTGTGGCGATGATGTTTCTCACTTGTGATTTCAGGGTTGAACACTAGTTGAATTTTGCTAACTGTAAAAAGGTCTTGGGGACGACTCTCCACCCAACCATAGGCTCAATTGCACAAAATCTTACTACAACTGGCCACTCCTGAGCCCTCAATCAATGTACCAATGCCAGGGAATCCTTTGTCTCACAACAATATTCTCCCAAGAGAGTGATGATGGAATCATGGAATGATGGAATGCCTCTCATCTTCCTCACCATCTATTAAATAGAGCAAACAATTGGAAGGTGAACCACATGCACACACTCCATGTGTCAACATGCAATTGCTTTCTTGTTTTATTTCTTTTGTTTTTACTTTTTGATAGTTTTACTGATTTTTACTGCTTTCTTTGTTTTATTTATTTTATTTTTACTTTTTAATAGCTTTACTGATTTTTACTATTTTTCTGTTCATTTTTATTTATATTTATTTAGAGCTATAGTATTGTTATTTATTATTTTATTATTATTTATTATTTATTTACTATTACTATTTTTTATTTATTGTTTATTATTTATTTTCTTGTATTTTAATATTATATTATATTATTTATTATTTTTGTTATTTATTATTTATTATTAAGGGACATTACTTACTCCCCCACTTTAAGGAACTTCATCCCGAAGTTAAGTTGAATTATTTAACATTTGATTTTGTTATTTATTACTTCATGTTCGCCAACACCCTCTGTTAAACTGGTATAACCAGCAGGCATCAAAATTTTCACAACACCCGGGAAATCCCAAGGAATCTCTGTCCTTTTTCCCACTTTTGGAACCAGGCATAAGCCTCCTCGGTCTGTATCTTAGTCCAAGACTGGCCCCCAAGGCTCGCGCCTGACTCAGACCTCATATGTCCTAAGGCAGGCATCCAGTACAGTGCTCAATGTCTCCAGGCATCTCGCAAGGTTGGCCCACTCCCTCCACAACTCACTAAGGTGCACAAACCCAGGCATCGAAGTCCTTACACCCCTACTAGACTTCGGTATCCCAATACAATACTAGGCACCTAGCCTTCAATATCAGGCACTTGGCCTCCTTAAGATGGTCTCATAGCCCTCAAGAGATATACAAAACAAAGGAACCACTGGCATATGTAGTGTTGATTGAGTTTGTCCCCAGCCCATATGGTGTTAGTTATTCTCCCTCATGCGTATGGGCTCACACGAGATCATCAAATAAACCGGCCCTCTCGGCCCATTTGTGGAGTCCTGTCAATCATCACACCTCAACATGCAACCATTGCATTAGCTATACCATCATAGTATCATATAAAATAATCCACATGCCAAGTCTTGCATGTCATCATGAGAACATTCATCATTGTTAATCGCAACATTATGAATAATAACAAACTACATGCTCATGCATGTCATAAATTTTTATGCAACTATCACATGCTTCACCTCATGAAATACCATCATAGGTTATAACATTGCATCAAAGACATATCATGACTTGACATAATAAATGAACCACATGTCAATAAACCTCATATTATAGCATCATAATTCCTATGCCACATTATGCATATCATATCCATCATGAGTATTCAACATTAAATACCTATCATCACGTAGTAAATGAATATGTCAATATACCTCGACATAACATCATAATTCCTATGCATATCATCATCATCATAAGGATACATCATCACTATAAGAACCACATGTGCATCATTATCCTCCTACCATTATATCACGAAACCTCATGTAACATTATACTCAACATCATAACAGTTAATTAAACTAAACTGAAATCATAGCGTATGATTTAGATGTATCATAAAGTTTAAAAAATAAAACATGATTTAGATGCTCCATAAAAGTATCTGTCTTAGCTAACTAAGAGCTCCTAATTAGTTCACCACACATTTTAATCAAGTAAATAAGGAAAGTCATTAAAAATAACATCTGCATCTTCCCAGGTAGCTGACCCTGGGCTATATTGGTCCCACTGGACCTTGACTTGCTCAAACTCATGGTTCCTGAGTCGACGAACCTGGCGATCTAGTATACAGAATGGTTCAACCTAAAGGACTCCCTCCTCGGAAACCCACAATTTTTCAAATTTCAAAACATGGGATGGGTTAGGTACATATTTTCTAAGCATAGAAACATGAAACACATTATGCATCCTTCTTAGATGGAATGACAGCTCGAGCTTATAAGCAACTGGTATATATATATATATATATATATATATATATATATATATATATATATAAGTTAAAGTAATCTCCATCCCAGGTTGTTGAGAGGCATCATGGGATCCAGGCCTCCACCTAGAGAAAGATGAGATTTATAGACATTAATATACAAGGGTGTCGTGTCCACCCTACGCATCCTTATACATCATTATTATTATGCTTCTTCGTGATGAAGGATACCATTCAGGCTTCAGTGGTGGGCCAAACATTTGATAGTCAAGATAAAAATCTTGGAGAGAACCCTAGTCAATATTTTAGCAGAGGGAGTGGCATGAGAGTTTATTGGGTGAAGATCTTGGTGGGAGGGTGATTTCAGGTCAAGGTGTGGCTCAAGATATCATGTTCTGGAACTCTCATTGTTTGGAGTGGCTATGAGCTAGCCTCACTACATGTAGTCTTATGGTTGTTATTTCATATATTTATATTCCTCTATCTGACTTTAATTTATGTGTTTTACTTGGATTCTTCATGTTGAAATATGTCTAGTATTTAAATTTCAATGATGATTTTGTTATATAGCTCATAGCCAGATTTTTTGTGGGTTCTCTTTCTATATTAAAGCTTTTCTAGGTCAACCACCTCACCCTATCCCTAAACCTATTTGATACTGGGTAGCCATTGCCTTTAGAAGGAGATTTTGCGAGTGGATATTATTAGTGCCATGGGGGTAAAGTATTTTTCTGTTGAGATAGGACAACTAAGGGCTACGCTTATGTTGTTGTCTTGTTGCTAGTTACCTGGGCACCTATAGTTGGAAGTGTTGTCATGTTAACCACACATGAAACATTGTGTTCAACCTATATCTAGAGGGGAGGTCTCATTCTTAGGTGATTTGATATTTGTGGGTATGTCAGTGCTTGGTTTTATAGTCCATTTCCTTTGTCTCATATCTAGGTGGGGCAAAAATTTAACATGTTCACTCTAGTATAATACCTTTCAAAATTTGTAGTCTAACTACCATAAACTAGTTTCTCAAGGTGTGTATTGTTGATCTATGGTCTTTGTGAGGAAAGGAATTTCATTACAGGTAACAAATAACATCATTGGTTGTATTGGAATACTTGATTGCAAAACATAGTGTGTCACTGTTAGGACACCTCGGGGTTTGAATAATGAATTGATTAATGTTAGTGCTTGAAATAATTTGTTGGCCCTACAGAGGAAGCATCCATCCATCCTTAGTGAAAAAAGTGGTGGGTGGTTGGTGGAGAAAAGGCAAAACCTTGATCGTGTGTGTGATACAAGGCATAGACAACATATACGTTGTCACAAATAGAGGGAGGGAGGTCATCGCCCATAGGGGTATAGATGGGATTAGTCTTAGGTCAGAGCAGTTTTGAATACAATTCATTAAACTAATTTGATTAAAGTTCAGAATGAATCGCACCACTTCGTGGAGATGGCGGTTTGAGATAGACATTGCATGTCAGATCTGAAACTGGTGGAAGAATTTGGACAATTTGTGTCTCACCCTAGTCACACCAAGGGCAGAAAAAAAAAGTATATTCAAGCCCTTTGTTATATTGGAAAATTAAATCTCTAATGGCGAGGAATTCGATGGAGAGGCAAGCTAATCAATATAATATATTTTCCAACCTCACAGATGTAAAGAAGGAGAAGTGGAATATGTGATTTTAGATTGAACAAATGGATAGTCAACTATTGAGGATTGAGAGGCACATCTCTTGCATGGCATATTCAACATCTCCAGCACAGGGTCAAGTGCTCGAGACCCGACACCTGTAAACTCCTCTAATTCCTAATTTGTACATAGGCTTTATATTATAGAATGATGTTTATTTTAGATTCTCAAGTTGATGTTGATGTTATCTCTTTTCTGAAACTTCAATTTTTTATGATGTTTAAATTTTTCGCTGGCTATTTAGTGAACAAATGGTCAATAGACCTGGTTTTCCATTGGGCAGTTTGAGACCATATCTCATAAATGGGATTGAAAATGTAACAACTTTTTTATTAATGGAAGGCACCAACAATTAGCTCACAAAAAAGTAGTCTCCATATTTTAATTTTTGGCTATTTTTCATGTGTGTGTGTTTGTGTGTGTGTATAATTAACACTAGTATAGATCTATCTTAATCAAAGATCTAATAGGTGTGAAGAGGAATCAAATCTCGGCACGTGCAAATCATTTTTCACGTTTTCCACTTGAAAAGAGGTTTGTACCTAAAGAGATTTGATCACTTTTTGTGCTTGCTAGATCTGTAATTATGGTAGGTATATCTTAATTTATATAGAATCTATAAATAGTGACAATGACATGCAAGAAGATTCTGTTTAAATAGTTTATTATGTTTTGTAAGTATATAACATAGTAGATGACCTTGTTAGATATTGCAACAATTATTTAATAAAAAAAAGTATTTTGAAAACTCTAACACTTATAAAATATGTTAAAAACATTTGAGAGAATAAATACAATTTTAATATCAAAATAAAACAAGTGTAATATGCATTGTTGCTGCTTAGTACTTGCCTCTCATGTAAGAAGTAAAAAGTTATTGTAACTAAGATAAAATGAATACTATCATATTTCAAAAAAATATTTACCCTATAAATAGGAAAAAATAATATTATTATTTTTTAAACTATTAGTGCCATAAAGATATTGGATGACTCAAAGAAAGATTGAAAGTATTTTTTGTTTGTTGATTACTCATAGTATTTGTTGTTTGTTGATAGATTTTTTTTCCACTTTAATAATTATTTTATTTTTTCATTCAGGATGTGGTGGGTGAATGGTGAATAAAATCATATAATTGCACGAAAAGGGTTTATGATACATGAACTATCACATTAAAAATTTTAGTAGTTTTAAAAATAGATTTTCTCAATGAGAAGTGAATAATATCATATGATGAGAGGAGACATAATGTTTATGATGCATTATTTAATATATTATAAGTTTTTCTAAGTTAAAATTAAATTTGAATGGCATGTTTTTTGGTTGATGTGAAAATATCTCTCTTTGTTTTAACACTAAGATGCCATGATGCTAATTTTACGGCATCTTCTATCACTGAAATAATAGTGTTTTTCATAATAGCAATGAGATACCTTACTAACCTTCTTTAATCATTAAATGTTATGTATAAAGTGTACTCAAACTTATTCTTACATTAACATAATTTTTAAGATGAAGAAATAAAATTAATCTAAAATAAAGTGTATTACAATTATCCCAATATTAATATTCCTTTTTTGAAAAAAATATTAAAAATTATAATAATTTGTTTCATAAAAAATAAAATTTATATCAACATCATTAATATTAGCATTAAAATAAAAATATCTTAGATTAATTAAGATTAAAGTGAAAAATAGATTAATAAATTGAAAAACATACTCCATTCCCTGTGATAATGTTCCTATTTATTATATAATTTTTTATATAATGATGTTCCCATTCGGTTAACATTAGTTTATTAACCTAATTTATTGATTATTGATGAGTTCCCATCTAAACATTTAACTGACATTAGGTAGTTGACTGATTTTTTTTATGTATTAGATATTAAGTTCACCTCCTCATCAAAATTCCTCTCCATACTTTTCCTTATCGTTACTTATTAAAATATATTTAATTCCTCCCACCAGGAAAAATTTACTTTAGTTTATCAATGATATGTCTGGCACGAAATTGCGGTTCTCCCGATGTCAACGTAGAGAGTTAATGTTTGGTAACTTCTTTAACCATATCAAAATCTAGCACACTCTACACAATTATTTATTTTCGAATGAAAATGGTTTTCAATTTTTTAAGCAGAGAAAAGCATGGAATAAGTAATAAAATTAACAATCGAATTTACCAAAATATTAAAGCCTCAAATCAGTGCAGCCATCAGATCATTTTGAACCATTAATTTGTAAATTGTTAATTCAACATCAATAAAAAGAAATATATATATATATATATATATATATATATATATATATATATAATTTTAATGAAAAAATTACAAACATTATAAAAATTTTATAAGAATATTTATATATATATATATATATATATATATATATTTTAATAAAAAATTTACAAACATTAAAAAATTTATAGTATTTTTTAAATTTAATTGAAGTCAAAATAATTTGATTTTTAAAATTACAATTCTAGAGTTGTGTAGAACTCTTACAACAATATAAAAGCTAAATCATACCAACAATATAAGAGATAAATCATATCACTCAATTATATAAAATTAATGAAACTGTTTCAATTAATTTAAATGTAAATATTTTTTTAGTATAAAATAGATTATTTAAAGAGTTCAGGGTTCTGTGATCCATATCAAGATTGTGAGAGATTTTTCAGCGAAAATCACATGGAGTACCATTTGTCAACGCGTTTCGAACCAACTAGTGTGGTTCATCGTCAGGACAACTTGTCCTGACGATGAACCACACTAGTTGGTTTGAAACGCGTCGACAAATGATACTCCATGTGATTTTCGCTGAAAAATCTTTCACAAAATAGATTATTTATTTACATTATATTTTTCAAGTAATGAAAATAAAGTTTTAATGACTCGTAATCCCAATTTTATTCATTTATATATAAAAAGTGAAAGTTAAACCTCATGTAGCATGAAGTTGCATTGCTTCGTATGATTGATTACAAGCTGATACGATAGTTATTATTCTCGACCGGCAAAACTCAAAAGAGAGCCTTCAGATCAATTGGACATGACTCCACATACGTCTCATTCATGCATAAAAAATCGAGGGAACTTTGCTTTTTATGCACAAGTTACCAATATTTTATCACTTTAAACACTCCTTTTAGTTAAGAATGTGCCAAAACAAAAAAATTCTATTTCATTTCAATAAATGCGGTTTGTAAATTTTAATTTCCAGTTTATCATATATTCATTTCTACAACATTTAATTAAGTATTAAATTATTATAACATTTTATTTATATGATAAAGGATTTTTTATATAATTATTTAATTTATTAAATAAGAAAGTATATATATATATATATATATTATGAAACTGTTAAACCAACACATATGATATTTTTAGTTTTATATATATTCAATGAAATCATTAAGCTAGCACATATGATAAAGCTGAAAGTCTTAAATAATTATGATTCTTTAGTTAGTAAAGTGATTATTATAAAGTTGAAAGTCCTAGATTATTATGATTTTTTAGTTAGCAATATTTTATCACTTTAAACTCTTTTTTCAGTTAAGAAAGTGTCAAAACAAAAAAAATCTGTTTCATTTCAATGAATGTCGTTCGTAAAATTTATTTTCCACTTTATCATATATTCATTTCTACAATATAATTAAATATTAAATTATTATAACATTCATAAAAGATTTTTTTTTATATAAATTATTTTATAATATTAGAAAGTATATATATATATATATATATATAATATAGGAAATCAATAAGCTAGCACATGTGACAAAGCCGAAAGTTATAAATTATTGTGATCCTTTAGTTAGCAATATTTTATCACTTTAAACACTTTTTAGTTAAGAATGTGCCAAAACAAAAAAATCTATTTCATTTTCAATGAATGGAGTTTGAAAAAATTATTTTCCAGTTTATCATATATTCATTTCTACTTTCATTTAATTAAATATTATATTATTATAACATTTTATTTATATGATAAAAGATTATCTTTTTATATAATTATTTAATTTATAATATAAGAAAGTATATATATATATAGATATAAAATATTAATGAAATCATTAAGCTAGCACATATGATAAAGTTGAAAGCCATAGATTATTATGATTCTTTAGTTAGATATTCCCCAAAATTAAAATCATTAAGCTGTTCGGAAGATATTTTTATGGCGGGCTGGATCATGCTGGAAGGATCATTTTGAGATCTATGTAAACGGCATCAAACACCGATGTCATTCTCTAGCGATCAGCGAGGCTTACGTGCATCTATGTCCGCATGACAGAAATTCTGGCCCTCGAAAGGACAGCGACATTATAAAATTGTGCCCCTATGAATCATTGGAAAGGGAAGATACATTATAAAATTAGCATAATGGATATTCGGTCCGGTGCGGTAGGTAATGGATACAGGTCGGCGGACCAATTTGGAAAAGGAGGCCAGTCCAATTGGGCAGGTGGATGATTGAAAGAGACCAAATAGAATTTTCCAATGATTCATCTTTCATACTGTATAATATCTCGAGAAAAGCAAATATTCATCTTTCATACGGTATAATATCTCGAGAAAAGCAAATATTAACTAATTCAAATGTCATATTTTTCGGATCCGGAAATCATTAATCCCACTACCATCAAGTTATTTATGTGGCAGCATGGAAGCGCCATAGGACTCTCGATTAACCCATCAGAGTTACAAGAGTGAACAAAGGTTTTCAGGCTGATCAAAATCTCTCTGTAAAGATGACCAAGTCGGTCAGTGGTGAGGGTGAATTCGAGTTAGTAGTGCATTACCATGATCACAATAACAAGGTCAGGGTCATGGCTCCTCCCCCTCGGAGCACACGCCATCGTTTGAAGGAGGCTGTCAAGGAAACGCTTTTCCCAGATGATCCCTTCAGGGAAATAAGGAAGGAGAGCAGCGTTGCTCGAAAGGTCTTGATGACCCTTCAATATCTCTTTCCAGTCCTCCAATGGGCACCACAATACTCCTTTCACTTGTTTAAATCTGATGTCATATCCGGCATCACCATAGCCAGCCTTGCTATCCCTCAAGTAAAGATTTCTTCATTTTCTTAACCCAGTTTTGTTTTGTTTAATTTATGTAAAGAATATTTTATGATTTCGTATACTCATTGATGGTTTGTTCATTATATCAGGGAATAAGCTATGCTAAACTCGCTGATTTGCCTCCAATAATAGGACTTTGTAAGAAAATCAACTTACCCACTAAGCATCTTAATATTATTCTGTCTATTCATATACATATAGAGTTTATTTATGATTTTGATCACTTTAATGGCTCATTCTGGCTATCAATATACATACATAGTTTATTAATTAGTGTGATCACTGTAATGGTATGTGTATATCACAGATTCTAGCTTCGTGCCACCTATAATATATGTAATTTTGGGGAGCTCCAAAGACCTCGCAGTGGGAAATGCGGCAGTTGTATCGCTAATTCTAGCATCCAAGATTGGGAGTGAGGTATCTCCAGAGGAGAATCCACACTTGTATATGCGTTTGGTTTTCACTGCTACGTTTTTTGCTGGTCTTTTCCAAGCTTCATTGGGCCTTCTCAGGTACTCATTCATGCTGAGCACTTCAGGAATTGCAGATTTCTATGGGGTTGATCTTGATTCTGAGATGCCTGGAATGCCATTGTAGTCATTTTTGAATTCTAACCTTTAGAGTTTATATCAAGACCAATCATCACGATAAAGACCATTTTCTTGACTTTGATTTTGGGTTTTGGTATAGACTTACTGTTTGTCCTGACTATTTGTTTTTGAATTCTAAAGTTTGGAGTTTGTACCAAGACCCATCATTAGGATAATGACCTTTGTCTTGACTTTGAGTCTTGGTATAGACTAACTGTTTGTCCTGACTATTGGTCTTGGTATAGACTCTAAATATTGACATTCAAAAATACTTACTTTCTAGCTTTGAATTTCCAGCTTTAAGGAATTTATAAAATGGATCATCTTGCCCCTTCCCTTCTCAGTAAGGGGCAGCTTGTTCTTTTTAGGGTTTCTTAACCCTAAAACCTCAGATTATTAATAACTTCATATTCTACGCTGCAGGTTGGGTTTCATTATAGATTTTCTTTCCCATGCAACAATAGTGGGATTCATGGCAGGAGCAGCCACTATTGTGTGTTTACAACAACTTAAAGTCATTCTCGGGCTAAGACACTTTACAACCAAAACAGATGTAGTTTCGGTGATGAGTTCAGTTTTTCAACAAGTTGACAAGGTTATTACATTTCAAATTCCCTAGCTAGATTACACATTTCGTATGTTATATATATCTATATATAGACAGACCTCTAATGTGTGGTTTTAACTCTTGCTCAGTGGAGGTGGGAAAGCATTGTGATGGGAATCTGCTTTCTGTGCTTTCTCCTTCTTTCTCGTTACATCGTAAGTGCTTCTTTTCTCCTGCATTTTAGATTCAGAAAAGCCGCTGAATTTGGAATGCACCGTCTGATAGCTTGGGATATTCACGTGATATTGACAGAGCAAGAAAGTACCGAAACTCCTCCTCATATCCGCCGGTGCTCCGCTTCTGTCAGTGGCACTTGGAAGCATCTTGGTCTTTTGCACGCGTGCAGAGAATCACGGGATCCAAATTGTATGGAATCTTAGTATTATGATGAATGAATTATATTATTAGCTTAATATGACTATGTTGTAATGTTCACTATGTATGTTGGAGGGGCATAGGTTGGTCATTTGAAAAGGGGTTTAAATCCCCTCTCCATGGATCTGCTAGTGTTCGAGAAAGAGTATCTGATGATCACTTTGAAGGCTGGAGTGATTTCTGG
Organism: Pinus tabuliformis; assembly: GCA_031772625.1. Taxonomy (NCBI): domain Eukaryota; kingdom Viridiplantae; phylum Streptophyta; class Pinopsida; order Pinales; family Pinaceae; genus Pinus; species Pinus tabuliformis. The sequence goes on from CM062813.1 coordinate 413,277,169, forward strand.
TATCATTTCCCTAACTGTAAGGCCTGACATGTTCCCTCATCCCTAACAATTATTTCAATTTATGTCAGTCCTACTATATATAAGTCAAATGGTTATTGCAGGAAGGAATTGCCGTTGGAAGATCGTTTTCCATGTTTAAAAATTACCATATCGACGGCAACAAGGAGATGATGGCTATTGGAATGATGAATATAGTCGGTTCCTGCACTTCTTGCTACATAACCACAGGTACTTTTCCAATTATCCGTTCAGCATATTTTTGTGTTTTAAAGTCTCAACCGTTCAGCATATGTGTGTGTTTTAAAGTGTCAGCTGTTCAGCCTGTTCAATGTAGTAAAAAGGGATAGGATTTCGCCTGCCCACATTTCTCGACACCCTGTGGTGACTGGACCCATGATCCCCTTAGAATAGTGGCGAAGATTTGATTTGCCCATGTTGGTGTATGTTATGTTACGCTGATATCGGACGTTCAGCAAATTAATTTTGATTGTTTTTGTAATAAGTTTTATCTTTTTGTTATTCTTCATCGACGTAAAATATTAAAAACTTTTACTCAGAGAACTTTATGAATTATCCGCTTAATGTTTATTCCCTATAAAGTGACACTTTTTTCAATCTTTATCATTTCCATTTATAAATCTAACTTTAAAAAATAAACTAATTTAAAGAGATTTTTAATGTTTATTCACTTTAAAGTGACACTGTTTTTGTCATTTTTGTCGTTTTCCACTTATAAATCTAAGTGAAAAATAAACTAATTTAAAGAGATTTTTAATATTTATTCCCTCTAAAGTGACACTGTTTGTGTCATCTTTGTCGTTTTATATTTCCACCAAAAGAGATATTAAAAAACTTTTATTCAAAAACTCATGAATTTTCCACCGATAAATCTAACTTTAAAAAATAAACTAAGTTATAGAGATTTTTTTAACGTTTATTCCTTATAAAGTGACACTGTTTGTGTCAGGTTTGTCTTTTTATATTTCCACCAAAAGAGACATTAAAAACACTTTTATTCGAGAACTTACGAATTTTCTACTTACAAATCTAACTTTAAAAAATAAACTAATTTATAGAGATTTTCAACGTCTATCCATATAAAGTGACATCGATTGTGTCCATCTTTGTCTTTTTATATTTCAACCAAAAGAGACCTTGTTTGGTCATCTTTGTGGGAAACTAGCAGATATTTTCCACCAAAAGAGACATTGTTTGGGCATCTTTGTTCGCAATGATTATTCTAATCACAATACCGCTTCAATGTGATAGTTTTTATAATATTAAATTAATCATCCTTGACTATGATTTATAATGGTGAATCAGAGTAGATATTGATGTGACAATGTATTAAAAGTTAACATGAATGTAATATTGTTGGTTGGATGGCTATGGGTAATTTTCGTTATTTTTTTTATTTGGCGTATCTTCAATTCTGATCAAAATCATCGATCCTCTTTAACTGGGCCAATAATAATAGATTTACACCACAAATATAATAATGTATAATAATGAATTCACATCGCAAATTTTTTAGTCAATTTGTTGGAAGAATCATCCATTTCTATGGAATCTGTAATTTCCATCCTGGGATTCTAGTTACCGTTTTGGAACGTTTACTAAACCTAGTTACTGTGGGTTTTGGTGTAACAGAAAACCTCTTTATGGTATCACAGCGATTCCCCTAATTGAGTTTGAGGGGGGTGTTGGAAGAATCACCGCACCTCTATGGAATCCGTAATTTCCACCCGCGTTTGAGGGGGTGTTGGAAGAATCACCGCACCTCTATAGAATCCATAATTTCCACCTTGAGTGGTTTGGAATGTTTACCGACTCTGGAATGTTTACCAACACCTTGGAGTTTTGGTGTAACAAAAAACCTTTTCACAATTAACCTACCAACTCTGGAATGTTTACCAACACCTTAGAGTTTTGGTGTAACAAAAACCTTTTCACAATTAACCCGACCACATTTACGTTTTATTTTTAATAAGTCAAACTGACTATAAAAATGAAACTTATATCTACCGGATTTTACTAATATTTATTCCACATAAAATTACACCGTTTTCATTTTTAATAAGTCAATCTGACTATGAAAATGACACTTATATCTACCAGATTTTGCTATTATTTATTCCACATAAAATTACACTGTTTGTATAATCTTTGTTATTTTATATTTCCACCAAAGCTGACATTATCTGGACCTCTTTGTTGGAACTATTAGGCATTTTAATCGATTCGGTAAGAAACCATTCTGACAAAGTCACAAAACATATGATTCGGAGATGCATCCGAAGATAATCATAAATGAGAACATATGGTATTTTCGAAATAGAACACCAATCAGCCGCTTTATTCCAATTCCCTTAAAGTCCATTCTACATTCCAGTAGTGTTGATTTTCTTACTTATTTTACATTGAAGTCATTGGAGGGTTCAGTACTGTTGGCTGATTTTGCTACTGAACCCTTCCATGTTTTTGGCACTAAACGCTCAGGTCACCTAAATCCACAATCAGATTAAGAATAGTCATTTAAAACTAATTAAACTTCCTAACCCATGAGATTAAAAATGGTCATTTAAAACTAATTAAACTTCCTAACCCATAACCTCTTGCTGTAAGTGTCAACCTTACTGACCCAATCAATGCTGAGAATTACAGCTTACAGTGAGAAAACAAACGTAGCAAAGAGAGAAGCAATTCAATCTTGAAAACAAAAGAGAACCCGTCTTCCTTTCAATTAAAATTTAATTTAGGACTGTAATTTAACAAAAGAAAATAACCTCATCCTATGTTATTTGCATTTACGTATTTAACCATTTCAAATTTTTTATCATTGAGTTTAATATAAATGATCATTGAGTTTAATATAAATGGCTCTAGGTTTAATAGAATTGACACACTATCAGATGTGGAATTTAGGGTTTAGATAGCTCAGGTTTAAAATGATCAACTTCGGCGTTGCAGGTCCTTTTTCAAGATCAGCAGTGAACTTCAACGCGGGGTGCAAAACAGCTGTGTCGAATTTAGTGATGGCTATTTCACTGATGATAACTCTACTTTTCTTGACTCCTCTATTCCACTATACTCCTCTGGTGGTATTGGCCACCATCATTGTTTCTGCAATGTTGGGCATAATCGACGTCAAAGCTGCTTACCACATGTGGAGGGTCGACAAAATCGATTTCGTTGTATGCATGGCAGCCTTTCTGGGGGTAGTATTCGACGACTTCCAACTAGGTCTCATTATTGCGGTATGTATATATATATATATACTTACCTGATTGAGATTTCCTCATTCAATTCAAATCAGTGAGGTATAATTTGATTAATGGATGCTGCAGGTATCGATCTCTGTAGCAAGAGTAATGATGCACGTCATAAGGCCACGCATAGCAGTTCTGGAAAACATTTGTGGCACTTCAATATACAGAAACAAGGAACAGTACCCACATTCAGAACGTACCCCAGGCATTTTAATACTCAGCATATCTTCCCCTATCTATTTCGCCAACTGTAACTATATGAGAGAGAGGTATGTCCCCTTTCCTTTACATTGAACCAACGGACAGCATACCGAATATGGTTTGATTTATAAATTCTCTGATATATAAATGTAGGGTACTCAGATGGATAGAGGAAGAAGAAGAATATTACCTAGCCAACTGCAGTCCAGATATTTTGCATCATATCGTCCTTGACATGAGTGGTAATTACCTCATTTTTATGGCTTCTTTTAGGGTAAACTCAGTTCTATCTTTAGTTATATTCTATGACAATTCAAAAGTATATATCGCTTTCCAGGTGTTAGCAGCATAGACACGAGTGGAATCAGCATGCTAGAAGAGCTGAAAATGACATTGCAGAAGCGAAAACTTGAGGTACGGACATTTTAGGGTAATTCCATAAGTATACACTTCTCATTATTGTTGGTTTGAGTAATAGGTTCCGGTTATTGTTTTGTGTAGCTTGCGTTCGCCAATCCTGGACCCGAGTTTATGGAAAAACTACACAAGTTAAAGTTTGGACAACTTGTTGATCCAAAATTGCTGTTTCTCACAGTGGGCGAGGCCGTTAATGTCTGTACTTCCCTCCTCCATGAAAAAAAGCTCAACTTGACAACAAACACACGAGGTGTCGACGATGAAGAAGCTGGGATTGATCGACAATCGATCCACGATAATCAAACCAACGTTTAATATATTGCATGGGTCTGTTGTGAAGTCCAAGAGTGGTGGATATTTATGCCCGTTGCATGGGTCTGTTGTGAAGTCCGAGAGTGGTGGATATTTACGCCCGCCATTTTCATGACCATCTCTGTCGAGTTCCAAAACATCGAGTTGCCATCATTAGGAGAACGTTGTTGTAATTCAAATTGAAGACTTAATCAACAGGTCGGCATTAGTATGATTTGAAGTTTCTTTTTACTATACTAAATGTTCACTGTTAATGTTGCAAATTTTTTCATTTGGCCTAAGGTTTTGATGACTTTTACACCCAGTATCATAACTTATCAAAACCACAATAATAGCCGGTAGATAGAGACCCTAAAACATATCATCTAAATCGACAGTAGTGCTAGACCCCAAAGTATAGGATCTATCATCTAGTTAATCGGCCGTTTGAAACTTTGAAACCCACAATCCTCATATTTTCAAGAGTTTATTTTGAATACAAAATCAAATTACTATGAAAGCGTTTTTAGTGCTTCACCAATTCAAACTAGAATTGAAGCGCCATAAGTTGTAGACCCTAAAGCATAGAATCTATAATCTGGTTGATAAATGGGTCTGCGTATGTTTGTAGACTCAGCAACCCATGTGTAAGCTTTTTGAGACAATGTTCTAGACAACTTATCAAAACTAGTGAAATGCTTAAATTTCTCACATGGCATATTATCTCTATCCTTTTCATCCTGAATTATTGTCTTGGTCCTGAATATTATTTTCTTTTGAATGATATTATTTATTTTTATTTAATCCATAGTGCTGTCTTTTGTAAACAATTCTTCACGTGAAGACGAGCTATGACTACGGAATCGCATAAATCCAGCTAATTTCAAAAATCTATATAAATTTAGCCAATGGTATGAAATCTGGTTTTCCTTTTCAATAGTATTCAATACTATTAATTGCCAAATAATGTGAAGACGAGATCACTTCTGCCACAATTATATAATCACAAATAACATAAAGTAAAATAACACTACAATTATATAATCACAAATAACATAAAGTAAAATAATACAATAGATTTGTTGTTTTGTAATTTTGAATTAATTGACTGGATTATTAGGGTAGACTTGTTGTTTTGTAATTTTGAATTAACTTACTGGATAATTAGGGAGAGAAAGTTTTTGTTTTTTTGTTGATACATGTTTTAAATAGAAAAATAATGTGAACTATAATAAAAAAACAATGAATATTGTTTTAAATAGAAAAATAATGTGAATTATAATAAAAAATAATGAATATCTTATAAAATAACTAAAAGTAAAATTCAAAAAAAAATTGTTTTATTATTAAATACTGGTGCAAGCTATTCTCAATTTTTTGATGTACAAGAATTTTCTTTTTTTTTTTCCAAACTTTGAATTATGGATACATTTTCTTCTTGTTCATCTAAAAGCTTTACTTTATCCTTACTTTTCAATCCTTATTTTTCAATAACAAAATCTTTTAAAATATTTGATGGTTTTCTTTAACTGTATGTTTCTTCTCTTATTATAACTATGATAGTTTTTCCATAGTCATTTCCATATCCATCATAAGTAGACTTTGCAATCCACTTAACAAAAAATGTTAATTGAGCTTCCTAATCAAATTCAATATTCTTTAATAGGTTCTTCTTACATATTATTGTTGGTGATTTTAATAGACTTCATTCTCTTCACCATGTTCATGATTTGCATCTCATACTTATTTTTTTTCCTGCAATTTCTTCAACAATTTTCCTTGTAGTGTTTGACACAACTACATTCTCCATGTCTTATATATCTTATGTCTTTTGAAGATATTTAATTATCTTTTTTTTTGTTGAAGCAAGAGTCATACTTTCTATTTAATTGAATCGGAAAAAAAAAAATTACATAAAATACAACAACCCCAAAGGAACTGTGGGCCATAAAAATAACTATCCACTTAAAGCCTAGGACACCGAGCTAAAGGCTTAAAAACCGAGCCAAGGGCCCGCAAACATAACTACAAAACCCTCGAAAAACAAACAAAAGTCGAGACCGTTCGATCCACCTTCATAGATCTGACGGACGAGGCTAATATTGGGGCACAAACAAGCAAACACTTTAAAATAAGAATCGTTCCTGATGAGGAAATAGGGACCACTATATAAGGATTTCGGGTCCAAATAGTGGGATAACCCTCAAGCATGTAGTCTGCCCAAAATCCATCAATTCCAACCTTGAAGCCAAACAAGCATGGAAGATAACACCTCACCTGGACCTGCTTACTTTCCTTAACCGTCGATTCTCCCCGCTAGATCCAACAGCAGAGGATGATATCACAAGACCTAAAAGCACGAAGAATTACCGCACGATAACTGACCTGGACCCACCAACATGCTCGCTCATTCTTGACCATGGATTCACCTCGCTTGATCCAACGGTTGAGGATCATATCGCACGAGCCATAAGAACTAAGAATTACCTCTCGATGAAGGCGATATTCTCTCCCTTCCCTTGGCCATGTGTTGCTTAGTGAGTGGAATCGCTCCCAACTCTGAAATACCGCTTCCAGCTTGAAGGGCATGCGGAAAACCAAAAACCACCCTGAGAGTTGTATTGCCACCACAGAAAGTAATGCTTGGGTTTTGAGTTTGCTGAGAAAGCCTGGACTCTGGCCCCTCGCATCGTCCCATCTCCTCCGGCACATGTACCAAAGGGAGATGAAAATCCAACCGTCCAACCATCCATCCGAGAAACATCATTTATCGAGCAACTTCCACCTTAGACTTCTGGGATTGCACTTACCTGGGTTGAGCAGACTAACATTGACCTGCATCCCAAATATTACCTCACTTATAAAATAACACTTCATCATGAATCCAAATCATCTAGACCCCATCTCTATGGCTCTGTTTCGAAACACCACTCTATCCTCATCCGCCTGATTGTGACAATGCTCCCTTAATCTATTTTGAGGCATCTTTTGCTAACTCAACTTGACCCTGCTTTTGGTGCAGAGCACCCCTTGATTGGCTAGAATGTCCGCCAATTTATTAGTCATATTTCACACATGAGTAAAACTCATGGTACGTAAGCACGGGAGGTGAAACTAAATCCTTTGAAAGACCTGAAGCAGCCTCCAGTGCTTTGAGACTTTTTTCGGCTCTGTGCCACAGCTGATTCTCTTGACCGAGTTAATGATTAACTCAGAATCAGCTTCAATTATTATATTATGGAGATTATCCCTCTTCAAGAATTCTAAACATTGCTCAAGTGCCATTAATTCTGCCATATTGTTAGTAGCTCTTCCCAAATGGCAGTGAAAAATAAAAAGGATGTAGCCATTTTCATCCCTTAACACCCCTCCAAAACCAGCAATACCCAGATTGCCTTTTGAGGCCCCATCTATGTTGTATTTCAAAAAACCCTAAGGGGGAGGATGCCAGTAATCATGCTTATTGTCCAATTTCATTACCTTCCTATCCAAGCCCTGTGGCATAAACCCCTGCATACCCAACTGAAGAAGTATCTGCATTTCAGCTTTTGAAGGTGGATTCTTTGGGGAGGTTCACACTAAAGTACCTATCGTCTCCTTCAGCTGTCTTAAGATCTTCTCACAAATGTGCTGGGAGGAACTTTTTTCATTTTTGAAGATTCTGTTGTTCCTTTCTTTCTAGACATTCCATATTATGAAGCTTGGTGTTAAAGCCCAAGTTGTGCGAAGAAATTCATAATCATAGAAGTTTCGTCTCCAGTTATTTAGGGTATTGATAATGCTTCCTTTGTCCCTATCTGTCTGTTGGAAAATTGTGGCAAAAGTATCCCACAACCTGGAGGTGAAAATGCAATTGTTGAGAAGGTGCTCCATTGTTTCCTCTTGGGCTTCACAGATCTGGCATCTAGAAGGTCCCAGAACACCCCTCCTTCTAATATTTTCCCAAGTCAGAATTTATGCCACATGAAGAGTTTGATCTCAATCCATCCTTTATGCCTCCATAGGTTCTGCCAAACCCTGTCCGGTACATTGGAGTTCATCTCAAGGATTATGCGCTTTGCCTCCTTAAGGTTGAAAGTACCTTCATTATTGTTGCCCCATCTAAGTTGGTCATACCCCCTATAACTAAAATTTTCCTTTGGTCCAACATTGTCATAAGAGCCTCAGCCTTTGTTTTTAAGGGGCTATCATCCTTGTAGTCTATATTCTTCAAGGTTCTCCATTTTCCTTCACTATTGGTTTGATCCCAAAAATCTTTTACCCTAAGTAACCCTTTGGTATCAGTTTCTTTCTTGAGGTCCAGAAAGTCCTCTCTTAACAGTGTAGGTTCTTGTTGCCATTTATCCTCCCAAAACAAAGCAAGATCTCCCTCTCTGATTTCCCAGAAGCTATTTTTTTGTACTAAGCCTCTATTCTCCCAAGCCTTATTCCAGATGTGGGAGCCTTTAATGATGCCAGTCATCCTTATGTGATCATTATCTTGCCAAGTGCTGGCGTATTTTTCTTTCCAGATACTAGCCCACTGAGCCTTTGGATCTTTTACCCAATGCCACCATAATTTTGCCCCTAAAACTTTGCTTAGTACTTCCAGATCATCCAATCCAAGACCCCCATGGTTTTTAGGTTTGCAAATCTTATCCCAGGCTACCAAGGCCCATTTCCTTCTCTTCTCCTCCTTACCCCAAATAAAGTCTCTTTGAATGGTTCTAAATTGTTGCAAAACTCCTTTTTGAGCTGGAAGGGCTCATAGCATCAAGACGGGGATTGATTGAAGTACAGCTTTTGTAAGCATCAACCGACCAGCCAAGTTTAAAGATCTAATAGTCCATTTCCTGATTTTATCCTGCATCTTATTAATCACCTATTCCCAAATGCTTTTTTGCAAAGGTTTAATAGTCAAAGGAACTCCCAAGTATTTGGAAGGAAGGACATCCCTTTGAAAGCCCATAATTTTGGAGACATTTCTCTGAATAGCAATATTAGTATTAAAGAAAAAAATCTTAGATTTGGAGAGATTAACTTCCATACCTGTAGCCATGGAAAAGTCACACAGGATTTGTTTATAAGCTAGTGCTTCTTTGACCGTGGGGATTCCTTGCAGCATAATACCATCAACAAATTGTTGATGTGTCAAAGCCTGTCCAATCTCAGAAAGTTGGAGACCCTTGATGTAACCAACTTCTTTCGCATGCTTGATAGACTGACCACGCCCTTCCATCATGAGGATAAAGAGAAAGGGAGAGAGTGGATATCCCTACCTGAGGCCTCCTGAAGGAGTAAAAAGTCTTGGAAGGAGAACTATTAACCAGAATTGAAAAGCTAGAAGAAGTTACCAGGGCCATAACCCATCTTACCCAGTTATGGTCAAATCCAAAGGCTATAAGGACCTTCCTGATATAGGTGCAATTCAACTTATCATAAGCTTTGGCTAGGTCCAATTGCATAATCATTCCGGCCTTCCTGTTGCTTAACAATGAGTGCACCACCTCATGCACTTGAACGATATTATTGAGAATTTGTCTGCCCTCCACATAGCCTGATTTCTCTACAGAAACTAGAGTAGGCAGAAGGGGTTTGAGTCTATTGGCCACAATTTTGGATATTATCTTGTACACCACATTACACAAAGCTGTGGGTCGAAACCTATATGGAGTCTGAGCATTGTCCTATTTGGGGATCAAGGAGATGAAGGAAGTATTGAACACCTTCAAGATGGTTCTATTCATCCTTGAGTCCTCCACTGCATTCAGAATATCTTGTTTGACAATGTTCCAGCAAGCTTTAAAGAAATCCACATTGAAACCATCTGGGCTTGGCGCTTTCCCATTCTGCATTTCATTGATGACCTTACTAACCTCCTCTTCAATCACTAGCCTGTTAATATTGAAATTATCCTCTCTTGTTATGAGCCTAGGTATATGCTCTGTTAAGTCCCAAATAAAATGATCTTTGTCTGAAATGGGTTCCTTTGTTGTACCTCGAAAGTGTTGAACTAACACAGTTTCTATATCTTCATGGGAATTAAGTAGATGACCTCCCTCGTACTTGATCGAAGAGATCCTATTATAAGATCTACTCACCATGGTGGATTTGTGGAAAAATCTAGTGTTTCGCTCCCCTTCTTTTAGCCATTGAACTCTAGATTTTTGCCTCCAAAATATCTCCTCTTGTTTACATAAATTCTCCCAGTCTTGATGATGTTTGGTGACTTGATCATTTTTTACTTTATCAAAGCCATTCGTGTTAAGGGTTTGATTGAGTTCCTGCATTTTGTCTTCAACAGCTTTTTCCGCTTCAAAAATATTGCCAAATTCATTCTTGTTCTAGTCTTTAAGTATGAGTTTGATGTGCTTTAGTATTTTGTGAAGCAAAAACATTCTTGTACCATCAATATGCAGATCTTATGTCCACCATTTTGTAATGCTATTAATGAAGTTTGGGTGGGTGAGCCAGATATTCTCAAATCTAAAAGGTCTATTCTTGGGGGTACCAATGCCCTGAACCTCAAGTTGTACAAGCCAATGGTTCGAGCCTCCAAAGGGGAGAATTCTCACCATCATTTCCTTGTCAGTGAGCATAAGGTCCTCTAAGATTATGAATCTGTCTAACTATGAGGCTACTTGAGACTGTCCTCCTCTTTTATTGTTCCAAGTAAAGAGGTCATTACTCATATCAGTGTCAACTAGCTTCATATTATCTATAAAAGTTTGAAATGCTATATATTCTTTGCTTAAAGTTCTAGTTCCCCCTTTTTTCTCTGAAAGTGATTTGATCATGTTGAAGTCCCCACCCATGATCCATGGTACTCTTGCATGTCTATCTCTTAGTTCCACAAGAGAGTCTAGAAACCTGAGTTTATCATCTGGTCTTTGGGAGCCATAAACATTCATGACTAGATAAGTCTCCCTATCTCCCACAGGTTGAATAACCACTGATAAATAATTCCTATATGCCTTAGCATCTATTATGCCAATCTTTTGGGGGTTCCAAAAAGTGAGTATGCCTCCTACAGTATTATCTGCTTTGACTTCTAGAAACTCAAATTTATTGAGCCAATTGCTGTGAATTTCTTTTATTTTTTGAATGGAACATTTAGTTTCCTGGATAAAGATCATATTTGGAGCTTCTTGTTTCATTCTGTTGCTAAGTATTCTTTGTTTTCTTTTACTACCTAGACCTCTAATATTACAAGATGTGAACTTCATTATTAAAGATTTGTAAAGGAGTAACTGGTTAGGTCTTTCATCTTACCTGAATCTATCATTAGCTTTCCACATTCCATCAATAACTCATTCTTCTTTTTTCTGCCTCTTTTCTTTCCTGGGTTTCTAGGAGCTAATCCTGGTGTGGTTTTTATAGCTTTTACACCTTCATTACCCTATCTTTCATTGTTTCTTTGCCTTTCCAGCCCTTTAGCCTGAGTTTTCCATAGGAACAGCTGCTGTACTCTGTTGAACTCTTCTTAAGGTAGTGAGCCTACCCCTCCCATCATCCCCTATTTCAAAAACCCTTCCAGATCTAAGTGTTCTCTATCAAGAATCTCCTGCAGTTCACGATCCTCCATTTCCATCTCACTCTGGGTCATTTCTTGGTCCATTTCCAGTTCTCCATCGCTCAGCATAGTCTCTTTCTGTTTATTAACATCCTGTGTTTGTGCACTATCTTCTTCTTTCTCCTTCTCCCCTGGGCTTCCTTCCATTACCTGATCTCCCTTTGTTGTCTCCTCCTCTTCTTCGAGTACTTGGAACCTATTCAGACTGGCCTGTTGCCCTTTTGTTTAATGTTTCTTTGGCCCCCTTTTCCTCTATATCCCACTTTGTGAAAGCTTTCAGTGTCTTTCACTGTGGTAGCTTTACTTTTGTTCTTTATTTCACTAACATGGCAGTCTCTAAATAGGTGCCCATGCTCATGGCACCTGCGACATCTGAAATGAATATGTTCGTAATCTACTGTTTGCACCCATTCTTCATCAAAAACTTCCAAGATGACCTCATCCGGTAGAGCTCCAGAGAGATCCATCTCCACACATATTCGTGCGAAGGAAGTATATTTTCCCCTTCTGGTGGCCTCAGAAGCTTTGACAAAACGCTCTAATTTGTTTCCTATGGTAGATAACGATTATGTTTGCTAGTAATCGAGAGGTAGGGAGTAGAGTCTTACCCAGACCGGGACCGAAGTGAAAGTCTCTCACTCTAGGACAAAATTCATCATCCATGGTCGCATCTAGAGGCCTGCTACTACATAGAAGTAGGGCCCTCCTACAAACACCCTGTCTTTGTCCTCAATATTTGTGAAGACCACAATGAAGAAACCCTTGGACCCAAGATGTAGGTCAATGCTTCCTTTTGGTTTCCAGTGGTATTTAATCCACACTTGTAGTGCCTTTTCAGTGGGCCATAATCCCATGAATTTACAAATGATAACATAGGTCCGCATGTGGTCCCTGTGCACCTGCAGAGCAGGATCATTTAAAACTACTCTAGGCGTAACCTCAGCCTTGGGTTTACATGGTCCCTTTTGCGCTTTTTTTTTCTGCTCCCTGTTTCTTGTCTTCTTCCTCATTTTCTTTTGTTTCATTGTCCTCCTTTGTTTTGGTTAAATCATGATCCTCTTCCATGTTCCTTTTCACTTCTCCTAAAGGAGCTCTGGTAGTTTCTATTGGTTTCTCAAACCTCGGCCGGCCACAGCCTACCTGTCACACCCCCAAGTCTACGGCTAATTTTTTTCCCGTGCCCGGCGGGGTGCGGCACCACCGTATACGTTCTTTTCGTTAATACTTGTACATATGGACTACGCCTTAACCGATATAACATGCTTTAACCGTTATCTTATAACCATGTGAAAGCATTAATCTTCATAATTCATCATAAACCATTCATAACATTTCCATGTACAATTAAAATGAACAACAATTGCAACAACCATGTAGAATGGGAGGGGCAACTCCCGAACGAGTCCGCCCAGATAATCAATATATTATGAACCGTCAATAATACACCAATACACAAGTGTGTCGGGCAAAGTCCTCGGCCAACACTTAGATTTTTTTACAATATTACAACAAGGCATGAGATTTTTTTACAATATTACAACAAGGCATGAGAAGCCAAAGCATATGCTAACTCCTTAAGGTAGGAGAGTGCTCAACCCGTGCACAATATCTCCTCCTTTGAGCCCTGCATAAACCGAGTTCAAAACTCCCTCAACCGAAACCTTACTTCACATAACCAAGCTTCCAAAATATGCGAAGTCCCTTTATTCTTCATGCGCATGAGGAATGCGCATCTCTTCAAGTCACTTCGCACTTCCTTGTCCTTATGCGAAGGAGAGCTCTTGAGCGAAGTCGATGGCTAAATGAATCCTCATCTCCTCTTACTTATATGCTCCAACGTATGTTTTCAAGTGGGGGTATGTAGCCCCATGGCCGACCCCCATATCATCATACATACGCCCATACATCCATAGAATCATGTCGGCCTTCACTTTATCCATCGTATATACGTCCTTCATATGTTTTAATGGGGGTGCATCACCCATGGCCGACCCCATTATGCATATAAGGCCACGTATAAATATTACATTATATTTTATTCCTTTTTATTACTCGCTTATATTTATATGTCCTCCAACACATACGTATAAGCTCCATTACATATGTTTTATGTGCTTTTAATATATACGCTCGACACTTGGCCCCATTTCGCCTAAGTGTCTTCGTCATATATTTTTGTCGCACATCTGTTTTGTTGCATAATAACGTTGCACCACAACTCACTGTCACGTCGCATACTCGCACATCCGTCGTCGCACTTCTACCTGTCGTTATGCCGCCCGTCGTCCGTTGTTATGTCATGCTCATCGTATCGTGCGGTGCGCGCTCTTTATGCAGCAAGCGCCCGCCCATCGTGCGGCAGGGCGCCCGCTCACTGTTTCGTAAGGCGTTCGCCCGTCGTGCAGCAAGGCGCCCGTCCATCGTATGTGGGTCGCCTGCCCGGGTCGCCTCACCTTCGCGCTCACCCATGCTCGTCCGTTTGCTGAACTGTGCCCGCGCTCCGCCCAACCGTGCCATCATCGCATGTGCCCGCCGGCTGTCGTGCACGGGTCGCCCAAGTGTCGGAGGTTCGCCCCTCTGCTCGTTGCACTTCCCGTCGTCGTGCCAAAATGCGTCCGTCGTCGTGCACAAGGGCGCCCGCCCATCGTGCACGCTTGCCCGAGACTCGAGGGCATCACACTCTCCTCCACCTGAAGTCGTTGTCGTCCTCGACAACATATCATCTCGGTAGCTCTCCACCAAGACTGCATCGACCATGATGTAGACCCCTCCATATAAGGCAAACATCTCTGAAACATATATAAGGCCTCGTCTCCATCAAGTCATCTCCATGTGCAAACTGCCCATGTATAAGTGCTACACATCCCGGTCATGTGTCAACACCCATAATCCATGCTCAGGTTCATGAAAACTCCATCCATCTCACCTGCAACATGCTGTCCACGAAGTGTTGGTGTCAATGTGCTAAGTCTGCCACATCTATCCCAACATCATCATGTGTGTAAAGTAGTTGAGTCTCGGCTCAACCCATGTCCAAGTGCAACTACTAAGACATCATCGTCATCATCGTGACCCCATCACCTTAAAGTGTCTCATCGATCCTCCACATCAAGTCACTCTTCCAAGCCATGTCCTATGCATGTACTTTGGAAGTATGCATCCCATACTGCATCAAAGTCTCCCGACCTCAGCTCCTCAATGCATCAGACCTCTAAGTCCACCATATATGATGTCCCAAAAGTCACAACGATCTCATGTCATCATGAGCTCCTCCACCAAAGGTCCACCAAGACTATCTCTTGGTCTCGGCCATGAGAAGTCTATCTAATCATCATCACGAGTCCCTTCCATCATAGCTTCTCCACCAAGGTGTCCATCAAGACTATCTCTTGGTCTCGGCCATGAGAAGTCCACCCAAGGGTGTGCCCTTCAATCTGTCCATGAGTCATGCCGGGCACTTAGCCAAGTGGCTAAAGCATGACCCAATCATCCACAACGATCATCAAGTTCCACCCTTGTCTCGGGGTCTTGTACCTTCCATCTCAAGGTAGCAAGCAACCTTAACAAGTCCTTCAGCAGGTAACAACCCTTGCTTCTCCATGCAAGGTTCCATCATAGTCATCCATGGTAAGATGTCTCCTTGCTTAGGCAAGCTGATCTTGCCCTCTCCTACACATGATCCACCTACCAAATGTTCAAATGAAACACAAGCATCCATACTTACTTTATCAATATGAGGCTCCTCCATATGAGTGACCTCACCCATCCATGTTGACAAGCTGCACGATCCTGGTTCAACTTGAACAGCTTCAAGTTCATCCTTCATCGTAGTCATACCTGCAACATCTTCTTCTATCATGGCTTCCTCTTCCCGGGCTGCACAATCTGCAACTTTACCTTGCCCCACTGCCCAACCGAGTTGAAGAAGTTCATCTTCAATGTTTTTCTCCAAGGCTTCAAGTTCATCTCGGATTCGGGGCCTCTCTTCCTTCAACCTTTTCAACCTGCATAAGGTAAGCAAGAGCTTCCCTTCACCTTCTCTCAAACCTGCCATGCCTTGTACTTCGTCTTCCATGTGAGTGTCCATCCATGCTGCCAGACTGTATGATCCCGGCTCAACTTGATTAAACTCAAGTTCGGCCTCCATCATATCCTCATCATCACATGGTCCTTCCATATGAGTATCTTCTTCAGTCCATGTCCATGAGCTGCATGATTCGGGCTTAGCTTGATCATTTTCAAGTCTAACCTCCATCATATCTAAGTCTTCAACATTTTCGGTCACCACGACTTCCTCTTCCTGGTCTGCAACTTCATCCATTGCCTGACTGATTTGAAGAAGTCCTTCTCGTCCAAGCATTACATCAATGCCATCCGTATTTATCACCACGAAGTCCAGCTGACCTCTACATCCTTCAAACTGTACCGGTACATCCTGTATCAAGCCTACTGCCAAATTCCACGAGGTTACCTCCCAGTTCTCCATAGTATACATCAGCCCCACTTCTTCTACTAACCGTGCCGATATGAGGTTATATGAACCACCCGTGTTTGCCAACGCTTGAACATCTTTGCCACAAATATTCAAGGTTACAAGACCTCGGTTGTTCTCCATGACCTTATCTTCACCTGTCAACTATCACGAGCAAACTTGCTCACCAGCTCCGACTGAGCTCTGATACCACCTGTCACGCCCCCAAGTCTATGGCTATTTTTTTTCCCGTGCCCGGCGGGGTGCGGCACCACCGTGTACATTCTTTTCATTAATACTTGTACATATGGACTACGCCTTAACCGATATAACATGCTTTAAGCGTTATCTTATAACCATGTGAAAGCATTAATCTTCATAATTCATCATAAACCATTCATAACATTTCCATGTACAATTAAACTGAACAACAATTGCAACAACCATGTAGAATGGGAGGGGCAACTCCCGAATGAGTCCGCCCAAATAATCAATATATTATGAACCGTCAATAATACACCAATACACAAGTGTGCCAGGCAAAGTCCTCGGCCAACACTTAGATTTTTTTACAATATTACAACAAGGCATGAGAAGCCAAAGCATATGCTAACTCCTTAAGGTAGGAGAGTGCTCAACCCATGCACAAGATCTCATCCTTTGAGCCCTGCATAATCCGAGTTCAAAACTCCCTCAACCGAAACCTTACTTCACATAACCAAGCTTCCAAAATATGCGAAGTCCCTTTATTCTTCATGCGCATGAGGAATGCGCATCTCTTCAAGTCACCTCGCACTTCCTTGTCCTTATGCGAAGGAGAGCTCTTGAGCGAAGTCGATGGCTAAATGAATCCTCATCTCCTCTTACTTATATGCTCCAACGTATGTTTTCAAGTGGGGGTATGTAGCTCCATGGCCGACCCCCATATCATCATACATACGCCCATACATCCATAGAATCATGTCGGCCTTCACTTTATCCATCGTATATACGTCCTTCATATGTTTTAATGGGGGTGCATCACCCATGGCCGACCCCATTATGCATATAAGGCCACGTTTAAATATTATATTATATTTTATTCCTTTTTATTACTTGCTTATATTTATATGTCCTCCAACGCATACGTATAAGCTCCATTACATATGTTTTATGTGCTTTTAATATATACGCTCGACACTTGGCCCCATTTCGCCTAAGTGTCTTCGTCATATATTTTTGTCGCACATCTGTTTTGTCGCATAATAACGTCGCACCACAGCTCGCTGTCACGTCGCATACTCGCCCGTCCGTCGTCGCACTTCTGCCTGTCGTTATGCCGCCCGTCGTCCGTTGTTATGCCGTGCTCATCGTATCGTGCGATGCGCGCTCTTTATGCAGCAAGCGCCCCCCTATCGTGCGGCAGGGCGCCCGCTCACCGTTTCGTAAGGCGTTTGCCCGTCGTGCAGCAAGGTCCCTGTCACGCCCCCAAGTCTACGGTGATCTTCCAACCATTATCTGGCGGGGTACGGCACTACTATGTACTTTATTTTTCGTAATACTTATACATGTAGACTACGCCTTACACATTAACATGCTTAATTCACCCTCTTTAATTAAGACAAGGCATTAATCTTCACATACAATTATAACCAATATGCAATGTAAAACCGAACACTTAACAATTGCACACGATGATAATGGGAGGGGCAACTCCCGAACGAGTTCGCCCAAATATATATTATGAATCTCTTTCAATAATACAATTACATAAGCGTGTCGGGCATACCCACGGCCAACACTTAGGATAATTACAGCGAGGCAAGAAGCCTTTTACAACCTGATACCAATTACCTTCGGTAAGTGTGAGCTCACCCGAGCCTCCAACAACTCCACCGAATCAACTCTGCACCGAATTGCCTTATACCGTGAACCGTCGTCCTCAACTTCCAATTCCTGGTTGAACTACGCACTTATTCGCTTTATGCGCATGAGAGATGCACATTTCTGCGTCCTCTTATCTCTAGCTCGATGACCAAGAGGAATGCGAAGTGCTTGTTGTCCAAATGAGCTTTCTATTCCATGTATATATAGCCATCCCACTTTAAGACGAAGGGGTGTCAGCTCTTTAAGCCGACCCCCAAAATACATGCGTTGAAGCCCCTTTCTTTACTTATGGGCAGGTCGGCCCTTGCCTAAGGGCAAGGCCTCCCTACGCCCTTATAAAGTCTTGACTTCATCGCATTATTTTCCAAGTTTTATGTAAGTGCTCCAACGTCGCAGTTGGCTCATAGGAACGTCGCACTGTTGTCCTCGTCGCACTACTGTTTTGCTATCGCACGCCCGGTTGCTGTTCGCGTTTCTTCCCGTCCGCTGTATGGAGGGGCGCCCGCCCGGGTCGCCCTCCCTTTGCCCGCATCACCGCGTTCAACCGTGCCTTGTTCGTGTCCACCAACCCGCGTCCACTTTGCTGTTCGCCATGCCGCTGTCCATCGTGTCGCTGTTCGGTGGTCGGGTGTGGACCGCCCATGGGTCGCCCGCCCGTCGAGCGCGGGTCAACCTTGGATCGGCTCTCCGTTTCGGCTCGCCCGAACCTCAACCATAGTCTTGTCCGCCGGTTCGGTAGCTGTGCCCGCGTCCAACTCCGCTGCAACTCATCCGTAGCTCGCCCTTGTCCGCCGGTTGTCGTAGCTTACCCGAACCTGCCATCGCTCGCTGTGCATAGGTCGTGGTACCCGGGGCGCCCACCCGTCGTGCACGGGTCGCCCGCGGGTCGCCTACCCGGTTCACCCACCCGTCGTGCACGGGTCGCCCACGGGTTGCCCACCCGGGTCGCCCGTCGGGTGAAGGCGCGCCTCTGCCCAAACTGCCAGGGCGTTACACTCTCCTCCACCTGAAGACGTTGTCGTCCCGACAACATCTCATCTTAGTGATTTTCTCACCAAGACTAATATCGACCATGATGTAGACTCCTCCATATAAGGCAACACCTTTGCAACATATATAAGGTCTGTCCCCACCAAGTCATCTCCATGTGCCAACTGCCCATGTATAACAAGTGTTACACATCTTAGCTATGTGCCAACACTTACTTCCACGATCCCATGCTCAGGTCCATGGAAACCCCATCTTTCTGCAGCACGTTGTGATCATCATACCTGCTCAACCAAGTTTGAGGGCTCACTGCCATGAGCAGCTTAACAATGAGCCCCATCTTCTATGTCATCTAAGAAGATGTGGAGCGAGAAGAGCCTGGAGGCTCTCCTCTACTAATCAGCTCGATCCACCTATCAGGATCCTCAACCTCCATCCTTTGTAGATATGCTTCCCGATCTTCCTTCTGGATGTTCGGCCTCACATATAGCTCATCATCGTCATCATCATCTTCCACCAACTCTAGCCTTCTTGATAAGTCCAAGATGCTATCTGAAAGTGTTCGGATGACCACAGATTGTTCTGCAATCTTTGCCTCCATTGTAGACAACCGCTTGCCTACCTTTATCTTGTCCTCCATTTGCATTCCTCCTAACTTATGATCGGGTTTTGTTACACCAATGGTTGGAATACCAATGGGCACATCTTCCCTTCAACCATAAATGAAGAGTTTCCTCAAATGTGGCACAACCATAGCTTCAAACTGTTTCATGAACTCCATCCCCAATACTGCCTCATAGTCATCAATCCGCACTATGGTGAAGTCCACTTTTCCGGTCCATTCACCAAGTGTGGTGTCTACCTTTTCGGCCATACCAAGGATTGCCATAGGAGGAGAATTCACCGTCTTCATTTGTGCGTTCACAGGTACAAATTTCAGCCCAAGTCTCCTTGCGGTATCTTCACTCATGAAGTTATGTGAAGCCCCACTATCGACCATAGTGAGTACATCGGTATCACTGACCTTCATTTGAACATATTCCAATCTATTTCTTTCTGGATCTTCTTCCCTGCAATCTTCATCAATTACTGCCTTTGAAGTAGCGCTCGGGCCTTCTTCACTTGCAGCCTCATCATGAGGATCATCGGTAGAAGAAATTTCTATCACCAAGTCTTCCTGAACTCGTGAGGTTTCCCCACCTCCTTCCCTTTGTTTCTCCCTAAGCTTGATTTCCTCCTTCAAGATTTCGAGATGTTTTTCAAGGACTAAACACTCCTCCTTTTTCTTATTCAACGCATGTCTTATTTTTAGTTCTTTGAGCTCTGCTTCAATTAAGAATCCTTCATGTGTAAGTCGAAGGGCTTCATCCTTATCCAGGTCCGAGGCCCCTTTTTCCACCAAGGCACGAAGAGCACTTTTTGTTTCAGACAACCTTTTGCCACAATCCATGTATCCTTGCCTTAGCTTTTCCGACTCTTCAAGTATTTCCTCTTCAAATTCTTCCATAGTCGCAAAACCCAATTTTTCCAAGAGAGACATTTTTACCGAGTCACCTGCTTTAGATCAAGAAGATTCACCTTCAATTTCAACCAAGATATCCTTATCCAAGTCTTTTCGAGCAATGCTGCTCACCAGCTCTAAACCGAGCTCTGATACCACCTGTCACGCCCCCAAGTCTACAGTGATCTTCCAACCGTTATCTGGCGGGGTGCGGCACTACCATGTACTTTCTTTTTCGTAATACTTATACATGTAGACTACGCCTTACACATTAAATGCTTAATTCACCCTCTTTAATTAAGACAAGGCATTAATCTTCACATACAATTATAACCAATATGCAATGTAAAACCGAACACTTAACAATTGCACACGATGATAATGGGAGGGGCAACTCCCGAACGAGTTCGCCCAAATATATATTATGAATCTCTTTCAATAATACAATTACATAAGCATGCCGGGCATACCCACGGCCAACACTTAGGATAATTACAGCGAGGCAAGAAGCCTTTTACAACCCGATACCAATTACCTTCGGTAAGTGTGAGCTCACCCGAGCCTCCAACAACTCCACCGAATCAACTCTGCACCGAATTGCCTTATACCGTGAACCGTCGTCCTCAACTTCCAATTCCTGGTTGAACTGCGCACTTATTCGCTTTATGCGCATGAGAGATGCGCACTTCTGCATCCTCTTATCTCTAGCTCGATGACCAAGAGGAATGCGAAGTGCTGTTGTCCAAATGAGCTTTCTATTCCATGTATATATAGCCATCCCACTTTAATACGAAGGGGTGTCAGCTCTTTAAGCCGACCCCCAAAATACATGCGTTGAAGCCCCTTTCTTTACTTATGGGCAGGTCGGCCCTTGCCTAAGGGCAAGGCCTCCCTACGCCCTTATAAAGTCTTGACTTCATCCCATTATTTTCCAAGTTTATGTAAGTGCTCCAACGTCGCAGTCGGCTCATAGGAACGTCGCACTGCTGTTGCTGTCGCACGCCCGGTTGCTGTTCGCGTTTCTGCCCGTCCGCTGTATGGAGGGGCGCCCGCCCGGGTCGCCCTCCCTTTGCCCGCATCACCGCATTCAACCGTGCCTTGTTCATGTCCACCAACCCGCGTCCACTTTACTGTTCGCCATGCCGCTGTCCATCGTGTCGCTGTTCGGTGGTCGGGTGTGGATCGCCCATGGGTCGCCCTCCCATCGGGCGCGGGTCGACCTTGGGTCGGCTCTCCGTTTCGGCTCGCCCGAACCTCAACCATAGTCTTGTCCGCCGGTTTGGTAGCTGCGCCCGCATCCAACTCCGCTGCAACTCGTCCGCAGCTCGCCCTTGTTCGTCGGTCGTCGTAGCTTACCCGAACCTGCCATCGCTCGCCGTGCACAGGTCGCGGTACCCGGGGCGCCCGCCCGTCGTGCACAAGTCGCCCACGGGTCGCCTACCCGGTTCACCCGCCCGTCGTGCACGGGTCGCCCACGGGTTGCCCACCCGGGTCGCCCGTCGGGTGAAGGCGCGCCTCTACCCAAACTGCCAGGGCGTTACAGCGCCCGTCCATCGTATGCGGGTCGCCTGCCCGGGTTGCCTCACCTTCGTGCTCACCCACGCTCGTCCGTTTGCTGAACTGTGCCCGCGCTCCACCCAACCGTGCCATCATCGCATGTGCCCGCCGGCTGTCGTGCACGGGTCGCCCAAGTGTCGGAGGTTCACCGCTCTGCTCGTCGCACTGCCCGTCGTCGTGCCAAAATGCGTCCGCCGTCGTGCACGAGGGTGCCCGCCCATCGTGCACGCCTGCCCGAGACTCGAGGGCGTCACACTACCTGTAGGAGGGAGTGGAACTCCCTCTTTGCACCCCTCCATGGAGTACAACACTTGCAGAAGCTTGAAACCTTAGCTCTTTGTCTTCCCCTCTCCTCGTTAAGCATTCTCCATAATAATAAATAAATTTTATTTGAATCAATTATGATATTTAGTTATCATTATAATACTAAAGAGGGATTATTTTGTGTTAGTACTAAAAATAAATAAATAAATTTGTTAACTATATTATGATATTCAATTATCATTATAATAGTTACAAGGAGATTTAATTTACTGAATGAAAAAAAATAGCTATATTTTTTTATATAGTTTAGAATGTAGTGAACCTAGGAAAAAATGGGAGCGTAAAATAGTTTATTAAATATAATTAAACATTTATACTGCAGAATTGGGTTGGGTTTTTTTCGCAAAAAATATAGATATTCGTTGTATATTTGTAACTATTTGATTAATAAAAAATATTAAACATATTTTGGATTATTAATTATTATTGATGGTGGGAAAACGTTGGTAAATAACTCTTTGCGGGTTTTTACAGCGAGAAAAAGTTTATGGACAGATATCTTGATAGGAAAGTACATAGCTCCAATGATTATAAGGGATTGAATTTGATTTTGGCATACGACTCATCCCATTCTTTTCATCAATGGAGGCTAATTTCTCCATTTTTTCTATAAATGGGCCTCATCTTACTGAGTGGGTTAGCTATGATAACGGAGTTTGTGTTATAAAGGATGTAACTGTTGAGGGCAACGGGCACATACTTATTACATATATGTTGGTATTATCTCAATAGGGTAGGGTAATGTGCATATTAAATCAAATTGTGAGAGAAGACATCACTACAATCCAGAGGATTATTATATAGGATTTGAATATTAGAGACATCGCGTGATTATGGAAACAATTCATTACTCATCTAATCCCTATGCACATTCGGATCAAAGTAGGTGATGATCCGCTCGTCTAGATTATTAACCCTTATGGAAAAATTACGACTCAAATTTTGCGTATCAATATTTCATGGAATTGAGCGGGTCATGATAAATTGGAGGTTTTAATAGTTAAGAGGTAAAAGGTTCCTTAGAAAACATTACTATTCTAGTATTTTGATTAATATTTTGAGGTGAAAGTTCTTTCAATGGAAATGAGTAGATTTTGATAAATTGAAAGTTTAAAGGTAAAAAAACAATATAAATTATGAAATGGGAACTATAAATTCAAAACGGGAACGTTGGCCAAAAAACTTTGAAAAAACATCAAAAACAGTGCTAAAAATAAAAAGTGTTGATGCTGGAATAACATTTTTTTTTTCTTGGGTAAATTTTCAACATGTTTTAAAAATGGCGGTGAAAACAAATTTTTTGATCAAAAAATATCCAAAAAACACCCTCAAAACGAAAAGTGTTGATGTTGGGAGAACACTTTTTTTTTCAACAGTAAAATTTTAACATTTAGAAATAATGGTGTAAAATATTTTATCATGAACCCGAAAAACATTAAATTAAAAAAAAAAAAAAAAAAAACAATGAAAAAACACAAAAGAAAAAAAAAATTTAAAAAATAAGAAAACATAGATTAAAATATATACTAAAAGGAAAATATAAAATAAAAATAAAAAACGAAAAAAAAAAGTCAATCATAAAAATGTAAAAAAAAACAAAATTAATGATAAGAATTAAAAAACTAAAAAAAAAAAAAAAAAAAACTATAAACAATTAAATAGTTAAAAAAATATTTAAAAAAATGGAGAGAAAAAAGAAAAAGAATTATCTTGTGAAACATAAAAAAAAATTGCTAAAAAAAAAAAAAGGAAAGGAAAAAAAAAACATTTAAAAAAAACAAAAAAATTAAGTAGGTGAAAATAGAAAAATAAAAAAAAAAAATTAAGGAAAAACTAAAAAACTAAAAATTAAAATTAAAAACCAACTAGATCTACAAAAATAGAAAATTAACAAAAAAAGATAAAAAATTACTAAAATTAAGATTAAAATGTTGATTACTTAAAAAACAAATATAAAAATATATATAAAAGATAAAAATAAAAAATGTTAAAAAATATTATCTCACAAAGCATAAAAAAAATTGGAAAACAAAAAAACAAAATTATATATATATATATATATATATATATACTAAGTAAAAATAGAGAAATTAAAAAAAACATTAGCAAAACTAGAAAAAAAAAATTAAAAAAAACCAGTTTAAAAAAAAAAATAGAAAATTAACGAAAAAAATTGAAAAACTAGTAAAATTAATATTAAAAAAACAAAAAAAATGTAATTTTTATTAAAAAAAAAAAAATGTAATGATTTTTTTATTAAACATGCATATTTTATATATATATATATATATATATATATATATATATAAAATATATTAAAATTTTTTTTTTTTAAACAACCTTTTTTATTATTTAAAAAAAAATTATAATTTTTTCAAAACCATTTTTATTTTTATTTTTATTTTTTCCTAAAAAATAAAAATTATTAAATCTATGTTTTATATTTAAAAAAATAAATAAATAAATAAAACCTAAATTTTAAAAAAAAAAATTACATTCTTTTTTTATTTAAAAAAAATTTAATAAAATTAATTTTCTTTTTTAAACAATTCTTTTTTTATTAAAAAAAAATTATAACTTTTTTCTTAAACATTTTTTTTGTTTTTTATTTAAAAATATAAATAATAAAAAAAATGATTTTTAAAAAAAATTATATATATTTTTTATTTAAATATTAAAAAATTATTAAAAAAAAATTAAAAATTTTAAAATTAACATTTTTTTTAATTATTAAAAAAAAAATTTACTGGCCACCCACTGGCCGCCCGTGGTGGCGTGGCGGTGGGCGGAGGGGGCTGCAACAGGAAAACAGAAGGAAGAATACTTACAGTTATTAGAAATGAAGCATTTATGGCAAACGATTAGCAGAAAAACAGAAGGAAGAATACTTACAGTTATTAACCATTAAACTAAACCAACTAAACTTAGCCTTCAAAATTGACCAGCAGGAATAAGGTAATTACACCCCCTGATATTTTATTCGAAATGAGGCATTTACGGCAAACGATTAACAGGAGGAAGAAGAATACTTACAGTAATTAAAACTTTCATTGATTTAAATTGAAAATTTTCTTATAATTGGGGTAGGTTTGTAGCTATGATCAAAGTATCTTGGCCCCAGGGATGATGATGATATCTCAGAACGTTAGCTCGAGAGCTCCCCACAAGCACAGGGCTACGAAGGAGAAGGAGAAGAAGAAGAAGCGGCAAATAAAATCGGAATCAGCAGAGGAAGTCCAGAAAAAGCAACTGAATGTTTTTCAAGAAGACAATAGAGAAATGCATGGTATGGACCAGAGCGATTCAGACGATGAGCATGAGGAGAAGAAGAATACAGTCCGTAGTAGAACTGCGAGAAAGAGGAAAAACAAGCGGTCGAGAATTGAAACAGCGGAGATGGAGAAGGACAAGGTTGAGCAGAAGAGGCTAGAGAGCCTTCTGTTTGGTAGCATCTATGACCAGCAGCTGACTACCAAGTTGGGGAACGAATTCGACCAACTTCAAGGTGAAAATACTCAAGAGAATGACGCAGCCGTGTGGTTCACTGACAAAACCCCAGGATCCCAAATAGATGCATTCGAAAAAAAAGATTTAGAGCTACACAGTGAAGAGGGTTTTGAAAAAAAACCGATCTGGATTGACGAAGAAGAAGCCGAGACAAAGGTAAATATCACCAAAGCAAACCGTTTGAGAAAATTAAAAAGACAGGAATCGGAGGATTTGATTTCGGGAACTGATTATATCAATAGGTTAAGGTCACAACATGCCAAATTAAACCCCGGAACTGAATGGGCAAATCTGGATAGAAAAAGGAGGGTTTTGGGTTCAATTTTGATTCTGATACAGAATTTGAAAATGGGTTTAGAGTTAGCGAGGGTTTTGGTGGATCCGAGTATGATATATTGAGGAGTAATGACGAGCTTGTTGTAAAAGGCAAGCAGCAGTTATTGCCCGGTCAGATTGAGTATTCTATGTTAAGGGATGCAAATGCAGAGGACCCCTCGAATGCGGTTATACAGTCCGTGGGGTTCCATCGAAATGGGCAGTTGCTACTCACAGCTGGATTTGATAAGAGGTTGAAGTTTTTCCAGATTGACGGGAAAAGGAACCCCAAAATCCAGAGTGTGTTTATTGAGGATCTTCTGATTCACAAGGCTTCATTTTTTCCTGACGGTTCAATGGCCATTGCTGCAGGACGCAGGAAGTTCTTCTACAGTTTTGATGTGGTGAAAGGTGCGTTGGACAGGATTAATTGTTTGATTGGTAGAGAGGAGAGGAGTTTGGAGAGCTTTGAGGTGTCAACAGATTCCAGCATGATTGCATTCCTTGGGAATGATGGCTATATAATGCTGGTTTCGACAAAGACTAAACAGTTGATTGGGACCTTGAAAATGAACGGAACATCTCGTGCACTTTCCTTTGCTGATGATGGAAGACAGTTGCTGAGTTCGGGGGGAGATGGACAAGTATATCATTGGGATCTTCGAATGAGGAAATGCATTCACAGGGGGGCTGATGAAGGTTGTCTTCACAGTTCAGCTTTGGCCGTTTCTCCCGACAGTAATGTATTTGCCACTGGGTCAGACTCGGGGATTGTTAATATTTATAACAGGAATGAATTTCTTGGTGGCAATAGAAAGCCAATGAAAACCCTTACAAATCTTGCGACTGCAGTGGATAATTTGAAGTTCAATTGTGATGCACAAATATTGGCTATTTGCTCGAGGATGAATAAAGAGAATATGAGATTGGTTCATCTCCCTTCTTGCACAGTGTTCACGAATTTTCCATCAACTAAAAATCGTTTGCAGTATGTACACTCGCTAGATTTCAGTCCAGGTGGAGGTTTCTTGGCGGTTGGCAATGCTGTAGGAAGAGTGTTGTTGTATAAGCTCCATCATTACGAACACGCTTGATATGAGAACCAATGGGGTTGTTGGCAATGTTTCCGGAATAGTGTTGATCCCTACTTGCACTGCATTAGTCAAGCAATCAAAATACTTTGTGATATTTTCCTAGATTTTGAATGTATTGAATCGGGTTAATGCATTTTTAAAAAGATGCGGTTCTGCATAAATTTGATATTTAGAAGGCCAAAATTAATTGGACAGAACTAGAGTTCCATCCATGGCATTGATCTTCTGACTGCTAGCCACACTAGTGCACGTTGTCACTTACCAGCATTGTGAATTTCAGAGTTCGTAGCAAGAGAGAAGTGCTCTAATAGATTTTTTAGGAATTTACAGTTGTGGTGCCATAGTTGTGGCATTATACTACCCTCAACTGTAAGGAATTTTGCTTCCTTCTATTGTCAGTCCGCATTTTATTGAATCAAAGATAATTTCTGAAAAATGATCAAAGTATCTCACAAGGGCGAAGTTTGCTTAGTTTTTAAGACTTACTGAGCGAAAAACTTGTCGAGAACGGTTAGTATTTATATGGTTAAAGCTGAGAGAGTCGAGCTCCAGTGGTTAGTTGCGCTAACGATTGAGCATAAAATTTCGAATTCTGGTTTTTGACGACACATGAAAGTTTGAAACTAAAACGCTAATGATCACAAAAAGTTTGGTCTCCCCTGTGGATCGAAAATATTTCTTCTATTTTGTTGGAACCCCATCTTTTACAAAGTAACGAAGATGAAAGATTCATTATTGCTAAGAACAAGCTGTTTAGGAATGCTTAAGAGTCAGTTAAATCAAAGAACTTGTTGTTGTTGGGCGCTCCAGAAACCTCTGTCGCTCGTTGCAGAGGGTGATTTGGTGCTATCAAACCATGCCCAATATGAGGCATTGAACGCTGCAGGAGACGCAGGATATGCACGTGGTGTGAACGGTCCAGCGCACCCACCCCAAGCGTCCAGACATTTGAGGATCACGTCTCCAATTTTCCCTTGGCAAATGCCCTCAAATACCTTTTCTATATCTTCGCCGGGGCTTCTCCACTTGGGCCCTGTTAGCAGATCGGTTCCCAACTCTGATCTCACAAATCTGTAAATGGGATATGTCCTGCACTTGTTTATTCTGTTTGCAATTGGGAAGTCCCCATTATCGAATCGTTCCCTCGCCTTCGGAACCTCTTCCTCTAAAAGGGCTTTCAACTCCTCTGTGTGCAGGCCCCTCCGCCCACCGCCGCGCCACCACGGGCGGCCGATGGGCGGCCCGTCGATTCCCGGAATCGACGGGCAGCCCACCGGCCGCCCGTGGTGGCGCGGCGGTGGGTGGAGGGCCTGCATGCAGGCCCTCTGCCCACCGCCGCGCCACCACGGGCGGCTGGTGGGCGGCCCGTAAATTTTTTTTTTTAATAATTAAAAAAAATGTTAATTTTTAAATTTTTTAAATTTTTAAATTTTTTTTAATAATTTTTTAATATTTAAATAAAAAATATATATAATTTTTTTTTTAAATCATTTTTTTTATTATTTATATTTTTAAATAAAAAACAAAAAAAATGTTTAAAAAAGAAGTTATAATTTTTTTTTAATAAAAAAAGAATTGTTTAAAAAAGAAAATTAATTTTATTAATTTTTTTTTAAATAAAAAAAGAAATGTAAATTTTTGTTTTTAAATTTAGGTTTTATTTATTTATTTATTTTTTTAAATATAAAACGTAGATTTAATAATTTGTATTTTTAGGGAAAAAATAAAAATAAAAATAAAAATTGTTTTAAAAAAATTAAATTTTAATATATATATATATATATATATATATATATATAAATAAAATATGTATGTTTAATAAAAAAATATTTACATTTTTTTTTTAATAAAAATTACGTATTTTTTTGTTTTCTTTTTTTTATAATTTGAATTTATTTTTGTTTTTTTAATATTAATTATACTGTTTTTTCAATTTTTTTTCGTTAATTTTCTATTTTTTTTCTAAACTAGTTTTTTTTTTTAATTTTTTATTTTTTTTTCCAGTTTTGCTAATGTTTTTTTTTGTGAGATAATTTTTTTACACCCTTTTTTTTAAATATTTATTTTATTAGTTTTTTTAATTTATTTTTTGGTTAATTTTCTATTTTTTTTTAAACTAGTTTGTTTTTAAAATTTTATTCCTAGTTTTTGCTAATTTTTTTTAACACTTTTTTATTTTTTATTTTTGTCTTTTTTTATATATAATTTTATTTTTGTTTTTTAGAGACAATTATTTCATTTGGATTGAAAATTTAATTAACGATGTATAAATATGTAAAATATGGAAAATGCAAAATATTGACCTTCTTTTTTAAATATGCAAATCAATAAAAACCTCACTACCAAAAAAAATAAAAATAAAAATAAAAACAAGAAAATATGAAGAAGAAGACCACTTCCAAAATTATTAAATTTACAAAATAATTATTTACATTACATACATTAGAAAAGTTAAAGTCAAAAAATAGGTCTTTTAAAAAAAGGGTCTCATGCAAAATAACCACTTTTTAAAATCAGCATGAAAATCACTACCATTCTAAAACACAATGTACATAAAAAAAATAAAAAAAATTAAAGTGCCAAAAACTATGCTCTAAAAAAAACATATGTGTTCTGCATCACCCCTTTTCAAAATCGGATCACTTTTTTGCTATCTCTACAAAACATGTGTATTCTGCATCACCCCTTTTCAAAATCAGGTCATTTTTTTGATATCTCTACAAAACGGGTAATAGTATCAGTTCCCGTTTCAAAGTTTACATTGTTAAAAGTTCCCAAAAAAATATCGCTATTTTAATTGACACTTAAAAAAAACTAGGTATTAACTTCACCCAAAATGATTCATAATAAGGGCTTCGAGGGTACGAGGATATCATACATGAACGCTAATGAAGATCCTATTCATCTATTTGTGAGATATCACTACCTAAGACATGATTGGAATCAAGTTGAGATTTAGACCAACTCAACATCCTTATGGGAATATCCCACTTCAGCTGCATATCTTTCCTCAAGAAGCGTGGTTAAGAAAGTTTACCACAACCCCGTAGTGACTGTTTGGGAGATATCAATGGCTCAAAATAGAAGCATTTTTTAGTACAACTATACAACTCTTTATTTGGTAACAATGCATGCATAACCATATATTAAGCCACATAAGGGTAGTACAATTCCTCGGGCATGTAACAATTCTAAAGGCCCAATCATCAACTTGTCGAACGAGTCTCTTGCGAGGAGGTCGACAACATTCTAGGATTGGATTTGTATTATTTTTTTCTAACAATTATATTATCCATGGTAAAGCAAATATTAGAATGAGAATTGATGATATAAGGGAATTGTTACTTAAAATACGTATTTTAAGTAATATCCGAAATTTTAAAGTCCTCAAAATTTAGCTTGAGTTATAAAATGGATGCAAGGTTACACAAGTAAAATCATTTTCTTATTTCAATTTTGGGTAGATGAATATCTGGTGTTTTTTTGTATGTTTTTAATTGAGGGCATGGATTAATTTTCAAGGGCATATGCTCAACATATGCTTAGTCTTAATGTTTATCAACGACGGTCGTGTATTATATAGTTTGTTAGGTTGCATTGACTTTTAATAAATTTAAAAAACTATATTTCTAATAACTTTTTGTATGATAAGTTCCTCATTATTATTTATAACATTCATTTATATATAAGCAAATTTTATTTTTAAATGTGTTCTAATATTTTTAATAAATTAAAAAAATTATATTTGTGCCATGAGGCTCTCCACCCACCAATTTCTTAGGGAATTGAGATTATTCCAATTCCAATAAGTTCTTCCATGATAAGTTTCTCCTTATTATTTATAATATTCATTTATATGAAGAAAAAAAATATTTAGCAAAATGGTCCATTTTACAATAAAATGTGTAATTCTTTTTTTTCATAGTTAAAGTTGACCCATAACGTTTTTATACATGCTTAGTCACATAAATGTGTGCATTAATAAGGAATTATTGATGTTGTGATAGTTTTTTTTGGTTATAATAATGAATTCTTCGGTTATATCTACCACATTAATATTTTTAATGTGGTTGTACTAATTAATTTATTTCATGATACATCCTTTCGACATTTTTTAATATTAATCCCTTGGGTTTAATATTAGTTTTTTGAGTTTTTAGTATTAATCCTTTTGGTTTATTGTTCCCTTCATTTTATAATATTAATCTGTTGGGTTTATTAATCAAAGGGTTCATTTTCCTAGCATGTAGTATTATTCATAGATTTTATGGTGTAATATTATTCATACGCTTTAGTATTAATCCTTTGCGTTTATTATTCTTGTTGTAGTGTTTGGAACAACTACACTATCCATGCCTTATATATCTTATTCTTTTGTAATATCTTCTACAACTTCTCCACTTATTTCCTAGATACTAGAATCCTCTAGTTCTTTTCATAATAGTCACTTCATCAACTATGTCCAAGAGGGAAACTCAATTTGCTATCATTGTGTTATGAAGTACTATGTAAATTGTGAGATTCAAAGTTCAAATTCCCAAGTGAAAATGTTGATCCGTGTCAGTAGATATTACACTAAATGAAATCTCCAAAAAAAATTAAGGATATACAAATCTAGTTATCTTTTAATACAATATCCTATAACTCTTCGTGACAAGTTCCCATTTGAATAACCCAAAAATCATTAAATTAATCAATAAATATTAAATATTGTGAAAGATAAAAATTATTAAAAAAATTCATGCTCAAATACACAATTTCTTTTTAAAACTAATTTTTAAAATAATATAACTTAAGAATATTATTTTATATTTCGTCTTTTTTATAAATTTAGTTTTAATTATTAAAAAGATAACAGTTAAAATACTTTATATATATATGAAAATGTTTTATCGTATATAAAAAGTTTTAAAGTTTTATGAGTTTTTTTATTTATGTGTTAATATTAATAAAAAGGTAAGTTTAGTTGTTAATAATGTTTCCATTATCATTATAATAGTAAGGAGGGATTATTTCATATCTATGTTTTAATATTTAAAAAACAAATTGCAAATTTAATTGTTAAATATATTATAATATAATTATAATAGTAACAAGGAGACTTAATTTACTGAATAGAAGAAATCACTAGAATATTTTTGTAGTTTAGAATGTAGTGAAACTAGTAAAAAAAATGGAGTGTAAAGTAGTTTAGTAAATATAATTAAACATTGATATTGTAGAATTCGGTATTTTTTCACAAAGAACATAGATTTTGAATGTATATTTGTAACTGTTTGATTAATAAAATATTTATTAAATTTATTTTGGATTATTAGATATTATTGATTGTGGGAAAATGTTGGTAGGTAACTCTTTTTTATAACCAGAAAAAGTTTATGGACAGATATCTTGATAGCAAAGTACATGGCTCCAATGATTATAAGGGATATAAGGGATTGAATTTGCTTTTGGCCTAAGACTCTATTCAATTCTTCCCATCAATGGAGGTTAATTTCTCGATCGTTTTCTATAAATGGACATCATCTTGCTGGGTGGGTTAGCTATGATAACGGAGTTGTGTTAGAAAGGATGTAACGGTTGAGTTCAACGAGGACATATTTATTACATATATGTTGGACTTATCTCTACACGGGAGGGGAATGTGCATATTAAATCAAATTGTGAAAGAAGACATCACTACAATCTAGAGGGTTACTATAGAGGATTTGCATATTAATGAGACATGGCGTGATTATTGGGACCAATTCATTACACATCTAATCCCTATGTACATTAGGATCAAAGTAGGTGATGATGCCCTCGTCTAGATTATTAACCCTTATGGAAAAATTACAAGTCAAATTTTGGGCATCAATCCTTAATGGAAATGAGCGGGTCATGATAAATTGGAGGTCTAAATAGTTAAGAGGTAAAAGGTTCCCACAAAACTTTACTATTTTCAGGTAAAAGTTCCTTTCATGGAAATGAGTGGATCTTGATAAATTGGAGGTCTAAAGGTAAAAAGTTCCCAAAAAAACGTTGCTATTTTGAATGATACTTAAAAAAAACCTAGGTATTAACTTCATCCAAGATGATTCATAATAAGGCGAGGATATCACGTATGAAAGCTAATGAATACCGTGTTCATCTATTTGTGAGCTATCCCTACACAAGACATGCTTGGAATCAATTCCTTGGGCATGTAACAATTTTAAAGGCCCAATCATCAACTTGTCAACCAATGTCTTGCGAGGAGGCTGAAAACAATTGGGATTGGATTTGTATTATTTTTTTGCATAATTGTAAAGAAAATATTAGAATGAGAATTGATATATAAGAGAATTGATTATTTTTTATTTAAAATAAGAATTTTAAGAAATATCCAAAATTTTAAAGTCCTCAAAATTTAGCTTTACTTATAAAATGGTTGCAAAATTCAACGCAAGTTCCTAATGTTGGATTTTGAAGTTTAAAAAAATCATGTTAAGTAGATAATTAATTTATTTCATGATATTTATTTTCTACTTATTTTAATATTAATCTTTTGGGTTTAATATTATATTTTGGGTTTATAATGTCTTGGGTTTTTAGTATTAATTTTTTAAGTTTATTGTTCCCTTTCATTTATAATATTAATCTCTTGGGTTTATTAATCTAAGGGTTTATTTTACTAGGGTGTAATATTATTCATAGAGTTTAGGGTGTAATATTATTCATATGGTTCAATATTAATCTCTTGGATCTATTATTCTTTTGGGTTTATAATATTTACCTTAGGGTTTATACACCTTCAGTTTATAATATCAATCCCTTGGGTTTAATATTATTTTTTTGAGTTTGTAGCACCTTCAATTCTTAGAATTAATCTCTTAGGTTTATAATATCAATCCCTTGGGTTTATCAATCTAAGGGTTCATATTCCTAAGGTATAATATTATTAATCCCTTCTATTTTTAGTATAAATCCCATTAGGTTTATTATTTCCTTGGATTAATGATATCAATCTCTTAGGTTTATTTATATATGGGTTCATATTAGTATGGTATAATGTTATTCATAGGGTTTTTAATATTAATCATAGGGTTAAATATAAATCCTTCACTTTAATTAATTAATAACAATTAATATAAATTATATAAAAATAATATTTATATTAATAAATAAATAAAAACATTATCATTATCATTATTATTATTATTAATTTTCATTAATATTTACTAATTAATAATATTAATAAATTAAATTTACTGTAAATTAAATTTAGTAGCATTATTAATTAATAATAGTATTTATAATAATAATGACAATAAAATGTAATTTACTAATATTATTAATTAATATAATTAATTATTTAATTCTATTAATTAATTAATTAATGTAAAAAAATTGAATAATTATTTTTATTTTTAGTATAAATTAATTAATATTTAAAAAAAATTATTATTTA
Organism: Pinus tabuliformis; assembly: GCA_031772625.1. Taxonomy (NCBI): domain Eukaryota; kingdom Viridiplantae; phylum Streptophyta; class Pinopsida; order Pinales; family Pinaceae; genus Pinus; species Pinus tabuliformis. The sequence continues at coordinate 413,311,950 of CM062813.1, forward strand.
ATTATTTAATAAATTTATTTCTCATATTTAATTTAATTTTTTAATTTTTATATTTAAAAAAAATAATTAATATTTTTGTAAATTATTAAATATTTAATAATACTAATTGATAATAGTAGCAATATTAATTAATAATAATAATTTTAATAATAATACTTGTTTAATAATAACAATAAACCATTTAAATGATTACAATACACTTTAATTAAAAATTATTAATTTACAATAATATTTACTTTTTAATTATTTAATTATAAATATAAATTGTTTATATAAATGAAGCCTTTAACTATATTAACCACATTAATATTTTTAATATAATCAAGTTAGTTAATTTATTTTATGATATTTTTTCAACATATTTTAAAGGATCACAATTGTTACGATGATTTACTTTCGAGCCCAGATATCACTCCTCTTTTGCATTAAGTTTCTTTTATGGAAGAAATCAAACACAGTATTCTTATTGTATATCAGAATAGCCCTTATGCTTAGGTTTCATCTATATTCTAAAATAAGTTACGCTTAGTTTTTGGAATTATATATATTCTAAAATAAGTTCCTCTTTAGAGCTGCAAAGACAAAATATATGCAGTGAAAATTTTGGAAATGGAATTTTTTTTTATGCGCACAAGCCACTTTTGGAATGCACTTCCAATTTAGTATCGACTAGCACAACCACATTTACTTATATGGTTGATATAAGTCTATAGGAATATATGAAGCACATCTACAACCACATTAATAAATGTGATTGATATACGCCAATAAGCATATACTAACTAAATTAATAATCACAAATTGAATCTTATTAAAAGCTAACTATTTTTTATTATTTATAAGTAAATAAATAATGCAAGCATAATTATATATTTATAGTTATTATATTAAATTTATATTATAATTAGGATATAATATAGTAATAATAGTATTTAGTTATTTATTTATCTTTCACCATATTATATATATTAAGCAAAATATGATAAAATATATTACTTATACATAGTATAAACTATATAGTAACATCTATATATATATATATATATATATATATATATATATATATATATAAAAACTCAATATTATTACAATGAATTAACCCTATGGTTATTATAGACTCAAGGGATTAATAAATTTTAATATTTAATACTTTTATAAATCATAATATATTACTATACATATTAGGAATTAATATTATAAACCCAAAGAATTAATACTATAAACACACGGGAATAATATTTAACCCTAGAATTTATATTATAAACTAAAGGGATTATAAACCCTAGGATTAATATTATAAGCCCTATCATTTAAAACCTAATGTTAAATTTAATATTAAAGTCTAATATATGGTAAACCCTAGGGATTAATATAAATTAAATCTTATTAATATATAGTAAACCCTAGGGATTTATAATCCCTAAGCACAACCATATTGGTAAATGTTGTTGTGTTTAGGGATTATAAAACACAATATTAAACCCTAATATTTAATCCAATGTTATAAACCCCATATTGAAACTTAATGTTATAAACCCAATATTAAATACAATATTATAAACCCACTATTATAAATCCTAATATTAAACGTGAGTTTTCTAATGTCACAATGTGACCTTGAATAAATTGCAATGTAATGTAACATTGCGATTACCATTGCAAGATTGGTTATCACATTGAGACAATGTTTGTCACAATGAGACATTGAACACATTTATGTCTCTTGGGTATATATATATATATATATATATATATATATATATATATGTGTGTGTGTTTATCGCAATGCGACACTCAACACACACACACACACATGTTTGTCGCAATGCACTCAACACATTTATATCTTTTGGGGATATATATATAAACCCGATTTTATTACAATGAATTAACCCTATGTTACTATAAATCCAAGGCATTAATATTATAAACCCCAAAAGATTAATAAACCGAAGGGATACATCATATAAAAACCATGGTTTTAATATTCAGAACACAAGGGATTTATATTATAAACTCTTGAGATTAATAATATAAACCCAAGGGAGTAATAAACCCAAGGAATTATTAATATTATAAACTGAAAGTATTAATAAACTCATGTGATCAATATTATAAACTCAAGCCATTATTAAAACAAAGGGATTAATATTATAAACCAAAGGCATTAATATTAAAAACTTAAGAGATTAATATTATAAACCCTTCGAATTAATAAACCCAAGGCATTAATATTATAATCTGAATGTATTGATAAACACAAGGTATTAATAAATTGAAGGGATTAACATTATAAACACAAGGGATTACATTATATACCCTTGGGATTAATATTATAAACCCAATAGATTATTAATATTAGAAACCAAGGGGATTAATATTATAAACCCTTGGCATTAATATTGAAAATCCAAGTGATTAATATTATAAAACCTTGGGATTAATATTATAAAAACAAGGGATTATTAATATCATAGACCAAGGGATTAATATTATAAACCCTTGCGATTTATATTATAAACCCAAGGGACTGATACAATAAACCCAATGGATTAACAAACCGAAGGGGTTATCAATGTTATAAACTCAAAGAACTAATATTATAAACACTTAGGACTATTATTTTAAACCTAGGGGATTAATAAACACAAGGGATTATTAATAATATAAGCCAAAGGGATTATTATTAATAAACCCAAGGTATTAATAAACTCAAGGGATTAACATTATAAACCCTTGGGATTAATATTATAAACCCACAACATTAATATCGAAAACCCAAGTGATTAATATTATAAATCCTTGGGATTAATATTAAAAAATAATGATATTAATATTATAAAGCCAAGGGATTAATACTATAAACCGAAGGGATCAATAAACCCAAGGGATTGATATTATACAACCAAGTGATTATTATTATTATATACCAAGCTATTAATATTACAAACCCTTGGTATTTATATTATAAACCCATGGGATTAATATTATAAATCCAATGGATTAACAAACCCAAAGGGTTATTAATGTTATAAACCCAAGGAATTAATATTATGAACACTTGGGATTAATATTTTAAGCCAAGGGGATTAATAAACATAAGGTATTATTAATATTATAAGACAAAGGGTTTAATGAACCGAACGGATTAATATTATAAACTGAAGGGATTAATATTATAAACCCATTGCATTAATATTGAAAACATAAGAAATTATTATTACAAATCTAAGATATTAATATTATAATCCCTTGGGATTTTTTTCTAAGTAATATTTATCTATTGATATGGCACAAAAAATTTACAGAGAGGCCTGGCCTCAGAGTTGTTGATCATCTGTCATCATCAAAGTTGAAACTATTTGTTTTGGACTACCCAAACATAGGGGAAACCAGTCCAGGAAGCCTGTAAAGACTGCCCCTATTATGGGGGAAACCAGCCATTGAACGAGAAAAAACTATAGTCGAGTAGACCTTGGTTTTCCTAAAAAAAATAGAATGCAATTCTAGAACCAAAAGACCGAGACATAACCAAGAGAGAAAGAGACATGTCCACCTGGCGGAGACTCAACCAAAGGCAGAGAATCAAAACACATCCAGACCACAAAACCACGAAACCACAAAACAGTGAGACTTATCCACCTGGAAGCCGAACACCTTTGCAAGAGGCCATGTGTTAAGCTGGTGGCTCTTCCGGAGCTGGCTCCTCCTCAATCCGGTAGGAAAATTGATACTAGTTGTCATCCTCATCAGACGCGCCCCGTCCCTGAGTAGGTGGAGCTTCCTCAGTGCCTTCTGCATCCATCTGTCTCTCACAAGTGTCATTCTGCCTGCTACCTAATGCTTTTGTGCCGTTATGCTTTTCCTCCTCACTTGAAGTGTCACTAGCTTTAGCCTTGCCATGCAAAGCCTTTCTGCTTTCACTTTGCTGCTTGTTGCCTGGGATGCTGATCCCATGGCTACCAGGCACTTCCCTACTCTACTTGTCCCCACGACTTAATAGAGGAGCTTGCATCACAGACTCTTCCTCAAAGGAAATTGTGATAGTTGCAGTGATTGTAGGCCTGTTTAAGGAACTACGGAAGTGAAATTGAGTGTTGTGAGGGGCGGGAGAAGGAGGAAGTGGGAAATCCGTAGAGCGAACAACATTGTCCCTCCTACCTCTGCCACTTCTGGTATTCGGGTAGCGATGAGTGGGGTAAATGAGCGGGTTGGGCATCTCAGTGGTTGAGTCTGAGGAATCAGAGGCGGAGCTGGTTGAAGCTTGCAAGCGGGTAAATCCTCCATGAGTTCCTCCACATCTACTGTGCATGCGGTGCCTGAGGCGAGCCATGGCAGAATTGAAAGATATATTGACAGCAGAGGAATTGGAGGAAAGGCGACGCTGAGGGTGAGCAGGGGTGGTCGGGCCTCGGTCTAAAAGACAGTGACTGGAATGCGAAAAATGGAAACCATTACCAAGATCCAGGCAAGGAAGAATCAGGCAGCAACTGCCTGTTGCAGTTCTAATGCACGGTTCAGCTGCTTGCAGAGAACATACGCCATGGAGAAGAGGAGGATTAACAAAACGATCTACAGGGGCCATGGTGAAGAGGGAGGTGAATTTGTCACAGCTTCCGGGGGTCATTAATTATCGCCTGCAATGTGTTATTAATCTGCCTGTGGTAAGCTCTCAGGACTATGCAATTAGCCAGATGGCTCTCCCTTCCACTGGCGATCCGTCTTGTCACCTTAATTACCATTGTTGACACCCGCATCTAGGTTATAATCCCTTGGGATTAATATCATAAAAGAAATACATTAATAAACCGAATGGATTAATAATAAACTCTAGGATTAATATTATAAACCCGAGGACTAATATATCAAACCTAAGATTATAAATCTGAATATATTATTATACATATCAGGAATTAATATTATAAACCCAAGAGATTGTTGATATTATAAACCCTAGCATTAAAAACAATATCATAAACACCAATATTAGAAACCTACTATTATAAACCTTGATATTAAACCCCATTTTTACAATGTCGCAATGTGACATTGAATAAATTGTAATGTAATGTAACATTGCCACACTCATTGTCAGATAGATTATTGCATTGAGCCAATTTTTGTTACAATGAACACACTACTGTATTATTCCAACGTCATGATATTAAACCCTAATATTAAATTTAATATTATAAACCTTAACATCATAAAGCTCAATATAAACCCTTGAGATTAATACTATAAATCCATGGGATTGTTAATATTATAAACCAAGGGGATTAATATTATAAACCCAAGATATTAATAAACCCAAGGGAGTAACATTATAAACCCAATGGATTGCATTATAAACCCAACAGATTATTAATATCATAAACCAAATGGATTAATATTATAAATTCAAGACATTAATATTGAAAACCCAAGCGATTAATATTATAAAGTCTTGGGATTAATATTATAAACCCAACGTATTAATAACTTAAGGAATTAATATTATAAACCTAAGGGATTAATATTATAATGCCTTGAGATTAATAATATAAATGCAAGACATTAATAAACACAAAGAATTATATTAAACCCTAGGGTTAATATTGTAAACCCTAAGACTAATATATCAAACCTAAGATTATAAATTCTAATATATTATTATACATATTATGAATTAACATTATAAACCCAAGAAATTATAAACCCTAGGATTAATATTATAAAACCTATGAATATAAAACCCGATTTTAAATTTTATGTCAAACCCTAATATAGTAAACCCTAGGGATTTATAGACCCTAAGCACAAGTGCATTGATAAATGTGGTTGTGCTTAGGGATTATAAAACACAATATTAATGTGGTTGTACTTACGGATTATAAAACACAATATTAAACCCTAATATTAAATGAAATATTATAAACTCCAATATTATAAACCTACTATTATAGACCCTAATATTAAACCTGAGTTTTGTAATGTCACAATGCGACATTGAATAAATTACAATGTAATGTAACATTGCAACAACCATTATCAGATTGGTTATCACACTGGGACAATGTTTGTCACAACATGACATTGAACACATTTGTGTAGCATTCCAACATCATGATATTAAACCCTAATATTGAATTGAATATTATAAACTTTAATATCATAAATCCTAGTACTATAAACCCTAAGGTTATAAACTCTAATATTAATATATTAAACCCTAGGATTATAAACCCTAAGATTAGTATTATAAGGCCTTGGAATCAAAGTAATAAACAAAAGTGGCTAATTTATTAATAATACCTTAACCATGGTTGACCATAGAGACTTTGATTAACCATTATTCACCTTATGGCTGATGAAAGATGATCATGATTGACCATGATTAACCTAGGTTGTCCATGGTTGAACATGACTAACCATGGTTGATGATAGTCGACCATGCTAACTCAAGTCAACTATAATTGATAATGGTTGACCATGGTGACCATAGTTAACTATGCTCAATCATAGGTTACTATGGTTAACTATGCCCAAGTTAACCATAGCCAATCACGGTGATGATAGTTGATCATGCTTGATCGTAGATTATGCTTGACCTTGACTATGGTTGAATATATATATATATATATATATATATATATATATATATATATATATATATATATATATATATATATATATATATGTATATATATATATATATATACATAATTAAATATACTAAATATTAATATATAAATTACATTAAGTATTGTATTAATAAACTAATTATTAATAAATTAATGTTTTAGTTAATATAGTAATGTATTAATTAATATAATTATTAAACCCTAACATTAAACCCGAGTTTTGCAATGTTGCAATGTGATGCTAAATAAATTTCAATGTAATGTAGCATTTCCACAATCATTGTCTGATTGATTATCGCGTTGAAACAATGTTTTTCACAATGCAACATTGAACACATTATTGTAGCATTCTAGCATCATGATATTAAATCCTAATATTAAATTGAATTTTATAAACATTAAAATCATAAAGCCTAATGTAAACCCTTGGAATTAATATTATAGATCCATGAGATTATTAGTATTCTAAACCAAGGGATTAACATTATAAACTCAACAGATTATTAATATTATAAACCAAAAGAATTAATATTATAAACCTAAGACATTACATATTAAGCATTGTATTAGTAAACTAATTATTAATAGATTAATTTTTTTGTTAATATAGTAATGTAGTAATTAATATTTCTATTAAACCCTAATATTAAACCCTAGTTTTGCAATGTCGCAATGTGACGTTGAATAAATTGCAATGTAATGTAACATTGCGACTTCAAATTGATTATCGCACTGAGACAATGTTTGTCACAATGCGACATTGAACACATTACTGTATCATTCCAGCTTCATGATATTAAACCCTAATATTAAATTAAATATTATAAACCTTAACATCATAAAGCCCAATATAAACCCTTTGGGATTAATATAATAAATCCATAGGATTATTAATATTATAAACCAAGGGGATCAATATTATAAACCCAAGGCATTAATATTGAAAACCCAAGTGATTAATATTATAAAACCTTGAGATTATTATATAAACCCAAGGGATCAATATTATAAACCCAAGGTATTAATAAATCCAAGGGATTAACATTATAAACCCAAGGGATTACATTATAAACCCAACAGATTATTAATATTATAAACCAAGGGGATTAATATTATAAATCCAAGACATTAATATTGAAAACCCAAGTGATTAATATTATAAAATCTTGGGATTAATATTATAAACCTAAGGAATTAATATTATAAACTAAAGGGATCAATAAAACTAAGAGATTAATATTTTAAACCCAAGGGATTGATATTATAAACCCAATGGATTATTAATATTATAAACACATGGTATTAATAAACTTAAGGATTTAATATTATAAACCTAAGGGATTAATATTATAAACACAAGGCATTAATAAACCCAAGGGATTAATATTAAACCCTAGGATTAATATTGTAAACCCTAAGACTAATATATCAAACCTAAGATTATAAATTCTAATATATTATTATACATATTATGAATTAATATTCTAAATCCAAGATATTATAAACCTTAAAAGTAATATTATATTCCTACAATTATAAAACCCAATGTTAAATTTAATATTAAACCCTAATATATAGTAAACCCTAGGGATTTATAGTCCCTAAGCACAACCACATTGATAAATGTGGTTGTGCTTAGGGATTATAAAACACAATATTAATGTGGTTGTACTTAGGGATTATAAAACACAATATTAAATGAAATATTATCAACCCCAATATTATAAATTGAATATTGAACCCTAATATTATAAACCCAATATTAAACACAATATTATAAACCTACTATTATAAACCCTAATATTAAACTGCAGTTTTGTAATGTCACAATGTGACGTTGAATAAATTACAATGTAATGTAACATTGTGACAATCATTATCAGATTGGTTATCACATTGAGACAATGTTTGTCATAATGCGACACTGAACACATTTCTGTAGCATTCCAACATCATGATATTAAACCCTAATATTGAATTGAATATTATAAACTTTAATATCATAAATCCTAGTACTATAAACCCTAAGGTTATAAGCTCTAAGATTAATATATTAAACCCTAGGATTATAAACCCTAAGATTAGTATTATAAGGCCTTCAAATCAAAGTAATAAACACAAGTGACTAATTTACTAATAATACCTTAACCATGGTTGACAATGGTTCACCATGGTTGACCATAGAGACCTTGATTGACCATGATTGACCTTATGGCTGAAAGATGATCATGATTGACAATGGTTGGTCATCGTGACCATAGTTAACTATGCTCAATCATAAGTGACTATGATTAACTATGCTCAAATTAACCATAACAAATTACAGTAATGATACTTGATCATGCTTGATGATAGTTAGATTATGCTCGACCTTAACTATGTTGAAATACATTATATATATTATTAATGTCATATTTAATTATTAATAATAAAAATTAATATTAAATATTAATATGTAAATTACATATTAAGTATTGTATCAATAAACTAATTATTAATAAATTAATATTTTAGTTAATATAATACTATATTAATTAATATTTCTATTAATTAAAATATTAAATATAAGATTTTCTTAATAATTATTAATGATATTAAAATTATTATTAATATGTTTTTAATATTTTTTTTGATTAATATTACTATTTTTAATTACTATAATCATAATAACAATAATTTTATTCGGTTACTAATAATATGTTATTAACATTAAGTAATGTGTTATTAACACTAATTACTTAGTAATATCATTTTTTTATTAAATGCTATTTTTATTATTTAAATGTTAAAACAATAATGTTAATAGTAATAATGTTAATAATTGTAGTAACATTAATAAATCTAATATAATAAATGAATTTTTATATATAATAATATAACAATATTTAATTATCATATAAATATTATTAAGGTATTTTGTATTATTAAAATTAATAATAGTGTATCCATTTTATTAAATATAACCTCGTTAGTATAATAATGTTATTAATAATATTATTAATGGTATAATGTTAATAGTATTTTTATAACCTCGTTAATTTAATAAATGTTATTAATAATATTATTATTCGTATTACTATTAATATTAATGTTAATATATACGTAAAAACTGTATTAATATTATAAATATTAAAATTTAAAATTATTTATAATTTTAATATTATAAATGTTATTAATGATATTATTAGTAGCGTTAATATAAATGTCAATATTAATAAAGTATTTTTTAAAATACCATTAGCAATATTATTAATATTAAAATTTAGAATTGTGTGTGGGGCAATGTAAAGTATTAAAGAATAAAACATAGTTTAATGAGGTGAATTTGGTGAAATTCATATAATATTATATTAATTTAATAATTTCAAATAGTAATTTTTAATTAAATTCTAGATAACAATGATTAGATTTTTTTATTTAAACACAAAATACTAAAAAAATAAAAACATTTCCTAAAATTACCCCAAAAAAAATATAACTCAATATTTTTTATTTACTTTTTACATTTTGACATCATTTTGTATGCCCTAAAACATGGCTATGCTAAGTGATACCTCATAGCAAAAATATTTAAATGAGGATGAAGTGAAAAATGGACTATTTTATAACAATGTTATGATGGACTATTTGTGAGAGAAAGGATCCACGTTCATATACCTATTAAATGATAGGTTGATTCTCTCCCACGTTATCGAGAGAAGGATTCCTTAGCCATTGTGGATGGAAAACAACTTTTTTTAATAAGAAAATGCAGAAAAATCATATATATGAATACGGGGATGAAATCGTTTATTATTATTGAATATGAATAAAAATAAATAATAAGTTAATAAAAGAATTGGACACTCTCCTTTAATTCTTTTAAAGAATTTTATTATTTATAGAATATGAATAAAAATAAATAATTAAAGAATCCTATTATTTATAGAATATGAATAAAAATAAATAGTAGGTTAATAGAAGAATTGCACACTCTCTTTTAATTCTTTTATGGAAGATTGTGTAGATAGTGTATTTCTTTTACATTTATGGAAGATTGTGTAGATAGTGTATTTCTTTTACATTTAAATTTGTAAGTTTTATAAGAAAGTATAGGTTAATAATTATAAATTAATTTTAAAGTGAAGTGAATTCGATAAATTAATGTATGAGATTTTTGTTTTTTTAGGACAATGGATGAGAGTTCTCAGTGTTCTTATGTCTATTTGACTAATAATATTTTGTAAGGCCCTCATTATTATAAAAACAACTATCTTTTTATGTGTGATTATTATTAATTCCTGGCAAGATTAGAGTATGGTTATGGGTTCTTAGGCCCGACAGGTATTCCTTACTCTCTTCCCCTTGGTAGGGTTTGTGCTGAGTCCCATGTATATTTTTCTTTCTATTGTTTCGCTGATGGTTATGCTTGTTGTTGTTTCAAATAAGCACCGGAACGACTTGTTTAATGCAACAATAAGCGGATCTAATGCATTTAATTAATCATTTACATCTGCTTGATAGGTTGGTGGCTTTTGGTCCTTCTATTGTTGTCAATGGGTTTGCTTCTTACCACTCTGTCTCCATTACTCTTGTCTCTCTGCGTGTGGATATTCATAAGATTCGAGGTCTCAGCGAAGCTAGGATATGCCCTCAGCTTGCTTGAGCCTTTGTGGTTTCGACCCGCAACCTCTAGTTTCCCCAAGTCTTGATGGATGAAATTTCATAGCTACCTTGTGGCAGTAGTGTTCTTGTTTGTAAGCCTTAAGAAAACCAACAGTTCAAATTTTAGTTTAATTTTTTTGTTGTTGTTGTGAGGACAACGACTCTGTTGGATGTATGTAAGTTTTGAGGGTCGTCTTGGCCATGTTGGTCATGCCATCCAATTCCTTTAGATATGAAGTAAAAACATGACTATGAAAAACCTGTCGATGTATGGTGAATATATAATTTGAAATTCCTTAAATTTATGGTGAAATTGGTTCAGTTTGTTTGTAGTTCCAAGGATGTTAATACCTTTCATTTTGACATGGTTTCCTTGGTTATGTACACATATTTGCTTATCCAGGAATAATGACTGAAATATTTGTGTTGACGTCCTCAGTGCCATTCTGGTTAATACATTCTCGCACTTATTTTAGTTATTATTTGATTCTTCTAGACAAACCTATGTATGATATAATGGCTAATGGCTAGTTCAGGGATTGTGACTATATGGTATCAGTCAACTACTGTATGCATACATAGTTTTGGGTACCTATATAATTCATATGATTTGAAGTTACTTGATATCAAAGTTTTTGCATTTCTTCTTATTAATGATATTCTCTAAAGAGTATCATATATCCCCTTCTAGTTCCCTACAATTTTGTCTAAATGATATGCATCCGCGCTTAAATAAAATTATGTTTACTTACATAAGAACTCATTGTATTTTTTTTTTCAATAGGATTCTATTCCCATATCTAACTCAACAGTCTTTCTGAGTCTCTTTATGCATTTATTTCCTTGAAAATGAATATTATTATGTTTCTCACATATTTGCTTTATAGCTATAGAGTACTGAATAGTATTTCGATTTCAAGGTATTAGCATGCCATCTAGCTTGCAATAATCACCCTCCCAAAATGATTTGAATCACTTAGTAATTAGATGACGTTATGGCAACAGATTAGCTAGGCTGTGGGTCTATAGGCATGACATAACTTATCTTAGATTTACCTTTGGGGTTTTCTGAGTGCTAAAAGTAGAAAATTATATTTCCTCCTGGCCAAAACAACTCTATTATACAATCCCATTCTCTCACACAAAAATCCTGGAATGGATTGTCAACCAACTCTTCTAGGTCCTTTTGCCCCTTTCCCTATCAAGTTTATACAAGTGTCCAACTACCTGTTGTGCTTATAAAATAAGACTAATTACCTATATGCGTTCTTTTAAAAGTATTCAAAAGTTGAAAGGCATAGTTTCCTACTCCAAGCACTTGCAAACTTGTCTATCATGCATTTTCTACATCTACTTGACTCATGATTCACACAGATTCCTACATGTTTTTAGCTAGGATATTTCAAAATACAAATACACATTTCTTTTAGATAAAATTATAAAATTTCATACATGCATTTATTTTTATCTTTTCAATTTCACTAGCTAGCTAATTTGTCTGCATGCATTCGATTAAAGCTATAAATGTACAGTTTTCTATTCCAGCCATTTATAAACTTATACCCATGCGTTCAACATGCTACCCACAGACTATTGATAATCATGCAACTTAGATAATTAATTTAACTATAGTTAGTAACTAACCTTCAACATCCACATAATACAATTTAATATCAAAATTATAGTTCAGAATTTATGACCAATACAATCGATAACAAAAAAACAATGGTTGACTGCACCAGACCTCCCAACCTTGAATCCTCTGATTCTACCGAGCTATGATAACTTTCCAGGCATGAGTAACCACTACTCAGCCTTGATAACGCTTATTTAACATTATCGTGTTCACATATTTTTTCCCTTAGCAACATCCTACCTTTCAGGGTTTTGTTTCCCCTTAGCCTAGGATTTTCCACTTTTTTTCCTTAAAGCTAAAAGCCTACCTTTTCCTTGTAGAGATTTTATTCCCAGTCTTTATCTCCCACTGAGATGGCATATATATATATATATATATATATATATATATATATATATATATATATGAAAAATCATGATGAATCTGATTCCTCTCAGATTCTGGCAAGTTTCATCCTCTACTCTAGTGTCAGCCAATGAAATTTCCAGCATAAAATCAATAGATTTATTAATAAAAACTTAAACATCCAAACATACATGTTTATCACATCCTAGCATAGTCACTTCCATAACCATTACACAACTAATTAAGTTCTTAAAAATGGGAGGTGTTACATCATCCCCCCTTCAAACTTAACACCGTCCTTGGTGTTATTATTCATGAGAAAATAATTCAGGATAAGCGGCTTTCATGGCCTCTTCTTTTTCCCAGGTTACTTCATCAACAGTAAAGTGCCACCATTGCTCTTTAATGTGAGAAATGACCCGATTTTGCAATACAATTTCCCTCCGTTCCAGAATGCGGAGTGGTTTGGGCAAGAAATCTCCTTCGGGCTCCACCTGTAAAAGATGCCAATCAATTATATGAGAGTTGTCATGCACATATTTTTTTAATAGCGACACATGAAATACATTATGTACTTTAATATGAGTAGGTAGAGCTAATTGATATGCTATTGGACCTATTCGATCCAGTACTTCAAATGGCCCACAATACCATGGTGCCAGTTTAGCACACATGTCAGTTATCAAAGTACTCTTGCGAGCCTTGATCTCAAATACACATGTTCCTCGATTAGAAATTCCTTAAGAGTCATTTTCTTATCTCCATAAATTTTTTGACGATCTTGAGCGTTTTAATATTTTGCTCAATTTTTCGCACTGTCTCTTCCATTTCACCCAAGAGCTCAGGTCCAAGGATCAACCTATCCTCTGGTTGACTCCAATTGGGAGGGGTATGGCATTTTCTACCATAGAGAGCCTCAAAGGGGCTCATTTTAATGAAAGACTGATAACTATTGTTATAGGTAAACTCGACTAAATGTAGAGTCTTCCCATTTTGCGGGCTTGTCAATCACATACATTCGAAGTAGGTCTTCTAAACTTGATTCGTTCTTTTAGTTTACCCATCCATTTGCAGGTGATATGTTGTACTGAAGTTCAGTTTGGTACCAAAATTTCCAAACAATGATTTCCAAAATTTTGAAGTAAACTTTGCATCCCGATCTGATATGATCATTTTTGGTATACCATGTAATCTGAAAATATCTTTCATGAAGATATTTTCAATTTGTGTTGTTCCAAAGGTGGATTGTACAGGAATAAAGTGGGCTGCTTTTGTCAGTACATCTACTACCACCATAATGGAATCATGTTGGTATCGAGTTCTTGGTAATCCAGTTATGAAATCCATAGAAATCATTTCCCACTTCCACTCCAGAATAGGTAATGAATTTAATATAGCTTCCAAATGCTGATGTTCTACTTTCACTTATTGGCACGGTAGCGACCTTGCCAAGTAATCAACCACCTCACTTTTCATTCTAGCCCAAAAAAATTGTTTCTGTAAAGCAGTTATCATTTTTTGGTATCCCGAGTGGCTTTCATATGGATCCTTATGTTTCTCATCAAAAATTATCTTTTTGAGAGGGGCACTATTAGGAATGACCCATCACATACCTTGTTGTTTTACCTTGTTGTATTTGTGTATGCAATTCTTGGTATTGTGGGGCCTATTGAACAACTAACCTTACATGTTCCTCAAAATTTGTTCTTACACTTACTCCCATGTGTGCGACTGAAGCATGAGCATGCCGACTTAATGCATCAACAATCTTGTTCTCCTTCCCTTTAATATGCTTGATTTCAAATTCAAATTTGCTAAGGAAGGCTAACCACCTTACTTGTCTCACATTTAGGTTTCATTGACTACAAAAATATTTAAGGCTAATGTGGCGGTTATTAAAATAAACTTTTTACCTAGTAAATAATGCCTCCACATTCTTAATGCATGAATTACTGTAGCTAATTCCAGGTCATATACAACATAATTTTGCTCGTGTTTCTTTAGTTTCCAGGATTCATAGGCTACTACAACATTGTTTTGTAGCAACACCCCTCCTAAACCTTCAAGGCACACATCCATGCATACTACAAACTCCTGATTTGGATCTGCTATCCGTAAGATAGGAGCCGTGGTCAACATTTTTTTAAGTTTATTGATGATTTCTTAATATTTTTATGTCCATTCAAACTTCGTTCCTTTTTTCTATAACAGGGTGATGGGGTATGCCAACTTGGAAAAGTCCTTCACAAATCTACGATAGTATCTTGCAATTCCCATAAAGGAATGAACTATAGATACATCTTTTGGTACTAGCCATTCTAAAATGGATGCAATATTCTCAGGGTCTAGTGCTAACCCTTATTTAGATATAACATGTCCTAAGTACTGTATCTTGATTTTAAAAAATTCGCACTTACTTCCTTTTGCATACAGTTTATGTTCTCTTAATGTCTACAATACCAACCTTAAGTTTTCTTGATGTTCCTCCTCATTTTTGGAGTACACCAGAATGTCATCTATAATGACTAAGACAAAGTGGTCCAGATGCCATTGCAACATGCTGTTCATGAGACACATGAACATTTTAGGAGAATTGCTAAGACCGAATGGTAGCACCACAAACTCATAGTTCCCATATCATGTTCTAAAAGTCATCTTCTCAATATCTTCCTCTTTAATACACAATTGATGATAACTCGTTCTCAGATCAATTTTTGAAAAGACAAAGGACCCTCTAACTTGATCAAATAGATCATCTATTCTTGGTAGGGGGTATCTATTTTTCACTATTAACTTGTTCAATTGCCAGTAATCTATACACATTTGTACATATCGTCCTTCTTTTTCACAAACAGAACCGGTGCCCCCCAAGGAGAAATAATTGGTTGATGTAACCTTTGTGTAGCAATTCCTGTAACTGCATTTTTAACTCCAACAATTCTAGAGTACTCATACGATATGGATTCCTAGACACCCGAACATCCCTAGGAACTAGATTTATCTTGAAGTCTATATCTAGGGATGGGGTAATCATGGAATTTCCTCTGGAAAAGCATCCAAGAATTCCTTGATAATTGGAATTGTTTTCAACTTCTCTCATTTAGACAACTGGCTACTAGCCTCAACCTGCTCCAAATACAATTGAAAACCTTTTATGGGCCTTCTTTTCAATTGTAAGGCTGAAATTTGTCGAACCAAAACCAATTTCGCTTTTCCCTTAATTACTTTAGGGACCCCATCAGTTCCTACACATGTCACTATTTTCTCTAGACAATTTATAATAGCAGATTGCTATTCTAACCAGTCCATTCCTAGTAATATGTCATATGACTCGAGTGGAAGAAGATTTAATTCTACCTTTGAGGGATAGCCATTAAAATCAACAGGGCACTGTTTCACATATTGAGTTATTCTCCACTTAGTTCCTGTGGCTAGCTATACCAGCCATGCATTTATGATTTTTTTGTTTTCAAATTACAATTTTCTATAGTTTGGGGACTAATATAACTTAAAGTAGCCCCCAAATCTATTAAAATAAACATAGTATGGTTTAAGATTTTACCTTCTATTTCCAGCATAGTAGCCTGATGTTCAGCTTATCAGTTTTCTAAGGTGGCGGTGATCCTCGATATGTTCTTTGCAACATAATTTATCATAGTGGCCTCACAAACTACCTATATGTTTTGCATAGACTAGGAGTTTTGTGGGATGTCCCTTAACATATGTGGTTACCTGCATCCACAACGCCTTAATGGTTCTTTGGTGGTGCCATTGTTTTTGCTATTTTGTTATGTCACTCTTGAATCTATGTGGGACTGAGCTGGAAAGGGTAATTCTCCTCTAAACCCTTTCCTTTTCTGATGATCTCTACCAAAATTCCTCAAGTAGAGTGGTTTTTGCTTCTTCACTCCCCCACCAATTCTACTACCTTCTTTGGTCCTCCACAATTTTCCACCTTCATTTTTAATTTTAAACTGTTGATAACATAGCCTAGCCTTTCTAACCACTTTGTGCATGGTCTTTGGGTTATCAAAATCAATTCTCTCCTTATAGGAGGCTAGCAAGCAGTTTAGGAACCATTGAATTTTAGCTTTCTCTTCTTTCAAATAGGGTACATATCACAACAAGTTGGTGAATTTATTTACAAATTCATCCATAGTCAGTTGCCCCAACTTCAGCTCATGGAATTCCTTAGCCCTGTCATCGTAATACCTCTCACTCAGGAATCTTGCCTTGAATTGCTTCTGAAATTCCTCCCATGAGATTGTTTTTTCTTCAAGCATTTGAACACTCTTTCTCTCTTCCCACCATAGTGTGGCTTTACCCTGCAATTGATAAATTTCCAATCATGCTTTCAGATTGCTTTCATATTCATATACTTGAAAATATTTAGTCATATTCAACAACCATGCCTCTGCATCCTCCTCCTTCTCTCCATCAAATACTGGTGGTTTGATCTTTCTAAATTCACCTTGTAATTCAACTTTCCTTCACTTCTTATAAACCTTTGGTGATTCAAGATCGGATCCACGTCCACTTCCTAACTTATCGGATCCCATCTTCTTCATACCTTCCAAGTCTACACTTTTATGACTACACTCTCTGTCCATTCTCCGATTAACTGCTCTTGTTCTTCACTCGCTTTCAACATCTTTTCATTACTGCTATGGAGTTGAACCAATTCGAGTTGCAGGGTCTTTACCATTTCCACCAATTGAGAGGTTATGGTAGTACTTCCTTATTCCTCCAATTCCACGTATAATTTTTCTCCTCCCATATTAGGTAGTAGAGGTCCTTCCATAATTATCCAACTTCAGATTTCACCTACATCACAATTCAAACTTGATGCCCCTTTACAAGATCTATAGTAGAACTGTGCTCTAATACCATTTGTATCGAACCTAATTCACATCAATTTTTTTTATTTCCTTATTTATGGGATTCTAGACTATTGTCATGTCTTAACAATCTTCCCTCAGTTTTATTAGTAACTATGATGAATCATAATATCTCTGTTATGTTTTGGGAATGTGCAAGCTGGTCTCTGGATTATGGTAAAAGGTGTTTCGACCTTGCTAGCACTATAGATGTATATATATGTTTTGTATGTGACATGTTATAAGACTGACGATACATTACCTTACACCCTTTTGCAAATGCTTTTTCCACCTCATGGTAGTGCACTCTACACATATCCCATTGTTATGAATGTTTCATGATGTGTCGTTGTACCTACTCGTCCCGTACGACACCAGCTTAGACAATACGTGTTTTTGTTTGCATTGGTAGATGTGAACTCTTTCAATACACCATGGCTAGGACCCACACATTTGTCCCATGGGCACATGCACCTAGGGTTGAGTTTGATGAGGTGATTTCTAAGGCCCAAATCAGTCACAAGTGAATCTATGGCCCGGATCCTCCCTTCTAACCCTAGCTTTGTTTTGACTACCCACCTTTGTTGTTTGTTTTTCCATTTTTCTCCTTATGGTAAGCAAAGCCAAAGAATGGGTAAGAGTGCCCTCTCTCTGTGGTAGTGTTGTGACCACTTCTTTCTCTCTGAGTTCATAATCTCACAACTCAGTGCTCCGGCTTTGGTCACCTAATGACGGAATTTTGGGTTTCCACTGTAGCAATTTAGGCTGGGGGGCCATTCTTGGCAAGAAAGGGTAATTATCGTTCCTTAGTTATACTTTTCACTAACCTTAATTTTTATTTTTCAACTGTAACAATTCCTAGTTAATTTCGACTTGGATAGTTTTCCTCTTTGTGGCAGAAGGGATTCTAGCGTTTCATGGCTACTAAACTCTACAATGCAATGGCACCTCCCGTTGTATTAGGTAAGCTTCTTTATGAGATTCCATGAGAAAACCCCACTTATAGGTTTAATTTCTCTTATTCTTATCTTTTTTTCGTATTATTTTTAACTCATATCCTATGATTTTCCTAGTAGGATTAGAATACAGTTCTCGGTTCTTATGGCTCGATAGGTAACCCTTAATCTCTTCCCCTCGGTAGGGTTTGTGCTAAGTCTCATGTATATTTTTCTTTCTGTTGTTTCGCTGATGGTTATGCTCGTTGTTGTTTCAGGTAAGCACCCAGACGACTGGTTTAATGCACCAATCGACAGATCTAATGCATTTAATTAATCATTTACATCTACTTAACAAGTTGGTGGCTTTCGACGATTCTGTTGTTTTCCATGGGTTTTCCACTTACCACTTTGTCTCCATTGCTCTTGGCTCTCAGGGTGTGGATATTTGTAAGATTCGAGGTCTCGACGAAGTTGGGGTATGCCCTCAGCTTGCTTGAACCCTTGAGGTTTTGACTTGTAACCTCTGGTTTCCCCAAGTCTTTATGGATGAAAATTTCATAGCTACCTTGTGGGGGTAGTGATCTTGTTTGTAAGGCTTAAGATGACCTAGAATTCAAATTTCAGTTTAATTTTTTTTTTTTTTGTGAGGACAATGACTCTGTTGGATGTATGTGATTTTTGAGGGTCGCCTTGGCTGTGTTGGTCATGCCCTCTGATTCCTTTAGATATGAAGTAAAAAAAATACTGTGAAAAGCCTGCCAATGTATGGTAAATTTATAATTTGAACTTTCCTTAAATTTATGGCGAAATTGGTTCAATTTTTTTGAAGTTCCAAGGATGTTCATACCTTTCATTTTGACATGGTTTCCTTGGTTATGTACACATATTTTCTTATTCAAGAATAATGATTGAAATATTTATGTTGACGTCCTCAGTGCCATTCTAGTTAATACATTCTCACACTTCTTTTAGTTCTTATTCAATTCTTCTAGACAAACCTCTGTATGACAGAATATCTTACGGCTACTTCAGGGATTGTGACTGTATGGTATCGGTCAACGACTGTATGCATACATAGTTTTGGGTACCTGTATAATTCATATGCTTTGAAGTTACCTGATATCAAATTTTGTGCATTTCTTCTTATTAATGAGATTCTATAAAGAGTATCATATAGCCCCTTCTAGTTCCTTACAATTTCATCTAAATGATATGCATGCCGCTTAAATAAAATTATGTTTACTTACATAAAAACTTATGGTATTGTTTTTCAGTAGGATTTTATTCCCAGATCTAACTCAACACTCTTTCTGAGTCTCTTTATGAATCTCTTTATGCATTTATTTCCTTGAAAATGAGTATTATTGTGTTTCTCACATATATGATTTATATCTATAGTGTACTGAATAATATTTTGATTTCAAGGCATTAGCATGCCATCTAGCCTACAATAATCATCCTCCCAAAATGATTTGAATTTATTAGTAAGTAGATGACCTTACGGTAACAGATTATCTATGTTGTGGGTTTTTAGGCGTGACATAACTTACCTTAGATTTACCTTTGGGGTTTTGTGAGTGCTAAAAATAGAAAAGTCTATTTTCTCCTAGCCAAAACAAATCTATTATACAATCCGCTTCTCTGACATAGAAATCCTGGAATGGATTGTCAACCAACTCTTCTAGGTCCATTTTCCCCTTTCCCTATTGGATTTATACAAGTGTCCAACTGCCTGATGTGCTAATAAAATAAGACTAACTACCTATATGCATTCTTTTAAAAGTATTTAAAAGTTTAAAGGCACAGTTTCCAACTCCAAGCACTTGTGAACTTGTTTTTCATGAATTTTTTGTATCTACTTAATCCTTGATTCACACAGCTTCCTACATGTTTTCAGCTAGGATATTTAAAAATACAAATACACAGTTTCTTTTAGATACAATTATAAAATTTTAGACATGCATTTCTTTTTATATTTTCAACTTCACTGGTTAGCTAATTTGTCTGCATGTATTTGATTAAAGCTATAAATGTACAATTTCCTATTCCATCCATTTATAAACTTATACCCATGTTTTCAACATGCTACCCACAAACTATTGATAATTCTGCAACTTAGATAATTAATTTAACTACGCTTAGTACCTAACCTTCAACATGCACATAAAACAATCTAATATTCAAAATATAGTTCAGAATTTCTGACCAATCCACTCAAGAACGGAAAAACAATGGCTGACTGCACCATACCTCTCAACCTTGAATCCTTTGATTCCCCATGAGCTATTATAACTTTCCAGGCATGGGTAACCACAACTCAGCCTTGAAAATTCTTATTTAACATTATCAAGTTCACATATTTTTTTCCCTTGGCAGCATCGTGCCTTTAGGGGTTTTGTTTTCCCTTAGCCTAGGCTTTTCCACTTTTTTTCCTCAAATCTAAAAGCCCACCTTTTCCTTACAACGCTTTCATTCCCGGTATTTATCTCCCACTGAGATGGCATATATATATATATATATATATATATATATATATATATATATATATATATATATATATATATATATATATATATATATATATATATATATATATATATATATATAGGAAAAATCATGATGAATCTGATTCCTCTCAGATTCTGGCAAGTTTCATCCTCTACTCTGGTGTTAGGCAATGAAATTTCTGGCATTAAATCAATAAATTTATTAATAAAACTTATACATACAAACATACATGTTTATCACATCCGAGCATAGTCATTGGCATAATCATTACACAACTAATTAAGTTCTTAAAAATGGGAGGTGTTACAGGATCTGCATTACAAAACATTTCTTACATGGAATTCGTGTAGTCACAAGCATAAAGAGATTACAAATGAAAATTTTGAACAATTTCAATATCAAGTCAGACTACAGATGATAGACAAAGATCCAGACTTTTACAGGTTACTTGTTTTGCAATATCCCTTGCTGGAACTAACAAAATCACACTAGGGACCCTTCCATAGGCTTCATTCCTACCTTGGGCATTTGGACCACCCATTTTATATCTTAGCCTTTAGAAGAGAAAAGCGACTATGAAGTGTTTTCCCATGGCATTTGTGAACAAACAATACACAAAATATAATGAAAGGCATGCAAATATAGGCTTAAGTTCATAGATATTTAATTTCCACAGGAGTATATAGGTTATACTCAGTGAAAATGTTCTCACCTAAATTGTATATTAGCCTTTAGAAGAGTGAAGGGGTTACAAATTGTCTGCCCATGCTATTATTGCACCAATAGTAAGAGAAATAATATCAATAGGCGTAAAAGTGAGTCTAGGCCTAGTTATTTTTTTGAGAAGCTAAAATAGTAGTGACTCTCTGAATTTGAAGTTTCAAATAATACATACATCCAAAATAGAATGACATAAAAAAGGGACCAATAACACAATTTTCATAAATACACATGTTCATAATACTTGAGCATCTGCATATTGCCGCGACTGATCAATTTTAATTATTTCCACAACATGCAAATGACTTATAACAATCAATAACATATGTAAGAGCACAAATGAGAAATCAACTTAAAACATGTTTTGTCACCTTAATGCGCCCAGGTGTACCACCAATGATATCCACACCTCTATGCAATGTATATTCCCGTGGACCATAGGGAGAACCTCCATATATAGAGGATGAATGTTGGCCGACTATTGCACCATAAACCTCAACATCAACAAGGATCTGCATTACAAAACATTTCTTACATGGAATTTCTAAAGTTGCAAGAATAAAGAAATTACAAATGAACTTTTTGAAAAATTTCAGTATCAAGTCAGACTACAAATGATAGACAAAGATCTGGACTTTTTAAAAGGTTACCTGTTTTTCTATCTCTCTTATTGGAACTAACACAATCACACCAGGGACCCTTCCATAGGTTGTATTCCTACCTTTGGCATATGTACCATTTGTTTATTGACTCCACAATAGGAAACACAAATTCCAATGTTTTACCCTACACAAATTCATGTATACGTATGAGTAAATTTGATATTGATTTAAATTATATAATCTAGACTTCTAGTTAAGAGAAAAGATTTATCATTTAAGAGTTTAACTAATTATCCCTCATTGAAAAACTTGAAGAAAAAATAAATCAAATATTGTCTTAAATTAATCAACGGATGCTCAAACCAGATGAGAACACGCCGAACTTGATATTTTAGTTTGAACAACAATTGTAGACTATGAAATAATTAGTAACAAATCGGGAACCACAGAAATCCAGGGCTCTTTATATGTTTCTCCCAATAAAAAATTATCATTCCCTATTCCTTCCATTAGTATAATCCATGCAAAAAGTGAGAAATTGTTTAGCATCTATAAGCACTAGCTAGTTTTGACTCCTCACACAAAATCCAATGCATGTCATGACTATATTTGACATATTTCATATCATTTTATAACTTCCAATCATTGCATGCAATAAACAGTTTTCCACACTTGATTTTTTAATGGTAGACAGGTGGGGATGTTTTCATTTTATTAACATACTCTTTAGTTAACTATCTTGATAATTTAATATGTTACCAAAGGAGGAGCTATCAATTTCTTCTATAATGCATATTTAATTGCCACTGGAGGACACAGATAACACTTAGTGAAAATCATCTCACCCATTTTATATCTTAGCCTTTAGAAGAGAAAAGTGACAATGAACTGTCTTCCCATCAAATTTGTGCACAAACAGTATACAAAATAAAATTGAAATGCATGCAAATATAGGCTAAAGTTCACACATATTCAATTTCCACTGGAGTATATAGGTTATACTCAATGAAAATGTTCTCACCTAAATTTTATCTTAGCCTTTAGAAGATAAAAGGGGTTATGAAATCATGGAGGAATTAGTTGCTAGAAGATCTAAGAGACCTTGTTTCACAATGTACAGTTCTCCAAAGCTCTCTTTTGTTGTCAATAGAGACCAAGATCATCAACATAAAATGTTGCACCCCCAACAAGAACAACAACAAAAAAGAATAGATGCAGCAACAAACATTGGGAAAAACAATACTATTGTGAAGAGAAAGAGAAATCTTCCAAGAACACCAGGCAAAAAAAACATGTAGATATGGATAGATGTTTGATAATTGAGATATATTAGAAAAACCCATCTGTCTATTGATACTAAACTCATTGGTGATGATCCACAAAATAGGTTTTATTGCATTAGAGATTGTGTAAACTATATGGACATGTTGTTCTCATGGGGATTCAAGTTTGAGAAATTTGAGATCCATGTTTAGATCAAAACTAAAAAAGGGGAAAAAAATTCTTCTAACAATATGAAATCTCAAATATATTTTAACGGAAAGGATAGTAAGGACTTTAGTGTTGTTGTTGTTATCTCCATATATGTATTAATGAGTTCTCAGGGCTAGTTCAATCTAACCACATATACAAAAACATTTGAAACAATAGAATTTATATCATTATATCTCTAAAAATATTTATCATTTAAGATTTTAACTGATAACTGGTTTTTGATATGATACTGTTTGTAACCTGTGTCGTTTTTCAAACCTAGCTGCTGAAATCATCACCCTATCCCCCAATACTCTCATGACGAGAAATAGATTTATGTGCGAAGTCTACAACAATGATTTTCAGAGAGAATAAAGCCTACAACTGCACAAGAGGGGGCATAATCTCTCATGGAAGCTCAGGTAGAGAACCACTAAAGAAATCAGGAGGAGGGTTTATTTTTGTCGAAGAACCCACCTGTGTCCACCATGATCCATCTAGGGCTCTTGGGGAGCTCACCAGTATAAAGAGAAGGAACAAGAACAGTGCCTTAAGCCATGGCCTCGTAGAGCAGACATCAACCATCATCCCTATCTTTGTGTTGTGGCTTCTTCCCTAGTTTTTCATTGCCGGTCTGGTAGAATTGTTCCACACTTGTGTGTTTTTGCATACCCAACTGCCGAAATCATCACCGTATACCCCAAGACTCTCATGGCCATAAACAAATTTGTGTGCGAAATCTGCAAAAAATCATTTCAGAGAGAACAAAACCTGCAACTGCACAGGAGGGGGCATAATATATGGTTGACGCTTAGGTAGAGAACCACTAAAGAAATCAGGAGGAGGGTTTATTTGTGTCCAGAACCCACTTGTGTCCACACCACAATCCATCCAAGGCTCTTGGGGACCTCATCAGTATAAAGAGAAGGAACATGAACATTTCCCTAAGCCATGGCCTAACGGAGCAGGAATCAACCATCATCCCCATCTTTACTTGTGGATTCTTCCCCAGTTTTACAATGCCATTCTAGTAGAAGCATTCCACATGTGTGAAATTTTGAAGACCTAACTACCAAAATCATCGCCCTATACCCAAGACTCTCATGGCTACAAATAGATTTGTGTGCGAAGTATGCAACAAAGGATTTTAGAGAGACCAAAACCTACAACTGCATAAGAGGGCACATAATCTCCCATGGAAGCTCAAGTAGAGAACCACTAAAGAATCAAGGAGGGTTTATTTGTGTCCAGAACCCACCTGTGTCTACCACAATCCATCCAGGAATCCTGGGGACCTAACCGGTATAAAGAGAAGGAAAATCAACAGTTCCCTAAGCCATGGCTTGACATAGCAGGTATCAACCATCGTTCCCATCTCTACACTATGGATTCTTCCCCGGTTTTGCATCAACGATCTAGAAGAAGTGTTCCACATGATCGGTAGTGCTAATCAAGGCTACCTATTGTGAGTGTTATAATTTGTAACTAATTTAATACTAGTCGAATTAATCAGATGGCTCAAACTATTTTAATAGTCTAACACCTAAATCAAGGGAACACAAATGTACACATAACCTAAGAGCGAAGTTGTTTTCAGAAAGGAATGCCTTACAATGTAACAAATAATTATTTTTAAATAAAATTATAGTATTCTATTCTAATAAAAAATTATAAGATTTTGATTATATTAATTTATATTATTTTTCCAAAATATTATTAAATTATATTAGTTATAATAAATTTATATGTAATATATTAATATTTTTATCAACATAATTTCACCAAATTTTATATTTAAATTTATAATATCATAATCATTTAAACTTTATTAACTTTATAGAATGCATTTTTATGGACAACTACAAAATTAATAAGTATCCTTTATACTTGATATATAACCATAAGCCTCTAATCCTTTGATCTCCCTTTAACCCGTGCTAAATTCTTTCTTTATAATTTTGATTTAGTTTTCCTTTTTGTTTATCAATTTTACATTAAAACTTATAATATCATAATCATTTCCACTTTCCTAGCTTTATACCATGTAACTTTATGGACTACTTCTACAAAATTAATAGCCATAAGCACATGCTTCATTGTAAATGACCTCTAATCATTTAATCACCCTTTAACCTATGCAAAATTCCTTCTTTATAATTTTGATTTAGTTTTCTTTTTTTCTTATAAATTTTACTTTAAAACTTATAATATCATAATCATTTTCACTTTCCTAACTTTATACCATGCAAATTTATAGACTACTTTTGCAAAATTAATAAGTATGGTCCATACATGATATATAGCCACAAGGAGATACTTCATTTGTAAATGGCCTCTAATCATTTGATCTCCCTTTAACCTAGGCTAAATTCTTTCTTTATATTTTTTATTTAGTTTTCATTTTTGTTGTAATAATATCTATATTTATGTCTCAGGGCAGCTTATTTGGCGATCTGAGATATGTGATATCATTCAAACTCAAGAGACCTAGGATCAAATCTCGCTGTTGCGACCTGGGATACGGGAAAAAAAATAGTATCCATATTTATATATTTAAAAATTAAAATATATAAATTCAGATTAAAATATTGTACTTTAAAATATTAAAATTCATATCTCCAATCAATATTCTCTCTTTTTCATCATACATAACAAACATTTATTAACATTCTTTCTAACTGACTTACAAATACTTTTACCTATCCACAAATCCTTTACTAATTTTGAACTTCATGTTTCTTTAAGCATGTTGGTTACGCCGATATGTGTCCCCTCTATTGGAATTGACCACTTTAATCCATTTTATAATTAATATTTTTGATCTGATGGTATAAACTAAAATATGCTAGTATATTCTCGTTATCACCACTCGATCAATGGCTCAAATTCACATCATTAACTTACATGCATATCTAAATCACATGTTTAAACCATACTTAAATTATTTTTTTACAAAACATGATTAAAAATTTATTGTGCCTATTTTTCATAACCACATATCATAATTACTAGAAATAAATTTTAAAAAAATGCATTGAAACATTATTATAACGATTCACATTCAACCATTTGCCAAGTGTAATATTCACTCCATTACATGCATCCGTCCCTATGCATTCCATTGTGAAACATATGCGGACTTGGATGTTAACTGTAGTGGATGAATTAGTGGATGATAAATGGAAAAGTGCACAATATATGCTAAAGTTTTGTGCCTACTTCCTTCAAACGGTTGGCTGTTCATATTCTCCCAACAAAACGAACTCAACACAACTTTCATTATGTTTATAATGTGATAAATCAAGTTCAATTTAATGACAATTGCAAATATTGAGATTTCCATTTCATATGTTATATTTGGTTGAAAAATTCATTCATTTTTAATTTGATAGACATGTTTTCCAAGTTCAAGGTTTTCCCAGGTTTGATTTCTTTTTCAAATCACTCAAATTTGTTTTGATTGAAAGGTTCCCTCAAGTCTGAGTTTTGATTTCTTTTTCATATCAATTAACTTGATTTGATAGATAGGTTTCCTTAGCTTTGATTTTTTTTTTTTGAAATCTAATTGTGTGTACAACATTGTAAGTTCACTGACATTTGATTCTAATAATTTCTTGATCGATTTCCTTAGAATTATTCAAAAGAGATGGTAAACACTGCATGAAAAGTCGAAATGGAGATTCAAATTATGGCTACCATTCTTTGTATGTATAGGGTGCCTTGTGATGAGAGGGCACAAGATTTGAAGGATGTTATATAGGAATGTGTGCTGCAACTCATGAATCTTATCCATCTCATCTAATGTTTTGTTAAATAGTGTTTTCATGTCATCAATCACAATATTCTTTGCCCTTGCTAAGCGTGCCTAGAAGAATTATTCCTTTGTTTCAAAATGATGATTCTATTGTCATGCTTGTATGTTCCATTCATCTTTTGTTTCTTTTTATTTATTTTTATTGATGCATGTGTGTATTAATGTAACTTATTTTTTTACCTTCTTCAAGGCTTCCACTTGTAATTGTAATTGGTTTGTAATGAATATTATTCTTATTTTCATCCATCTCAAAGTTTGAATGCAATGGCGATAATAATCCTCCTCTTTGTGCAACACTCTGGATATTTGTTTCTGTTTTGAAATTATAGTTTTATTTAATTAGTACAAAATTTGTAAAATTTTAAGCACTTTTGAAGCATCAAATTATTGAAGAATATGGTATGCAAGCTCAGTAACATCTAATCTAACCACTCAATGGAAAAGAGTCCTTGGTTTTGGATGCCAGAAAGGCCTTGCATTTTCTATATTTTTTTTTATGATCATGGTTTCGTTGTGAAGAACTATTAGGTTTTCTTTGCATTTCCATCTAAAGGTTTCAGTTTTAGGGTTATGGTGAAATGTTGAAAAATTAGGTTTGCCTGCACTATTGTTTAAGGATTCTTAAATATTTTTACTTTTTTTTCAATAGATAATATTAAAATAGAGGGGTCCTGTGCAGTTCTTCCTGGACACCCCTACACATCTCCATCACCTCCTCCAACAGATTGTGAGTGATCTGATTGCCACAAGCTAGCCAAGAACTTATCCTCTACACAATCGAATTCAATCCACAATGGCTAAGGAAGCCATTTTTGGATAGGTGGGAGAGAATCAACAGTTTTGGATTATCTCAGTAAAGATTTCCTGAGCATTGCAAACAAATTTGTTAGTTTTGGTGGTTTGATATTGTTACTTCTCATTCTTCAATATGGTAGTTGTGAAGCTCGATTATTGTAATTCAAATTCCAATTTCTATTTTACCAAGGAATTTGGTGATTAACAATATGAATAATTTTATAGGTCACTGCACACATTTCTTTTTCTTTTTAAAATCATTACAAATAAATGGTATGAATCAGATGTAATATTGTATGTAATATGTTTTGTAAATGGTATATTAGATTTAATATGTCTTTCAATTTTAATTGAAAGTTTTTGCGAGGTGATATGGGAATATGGTTAAAAAATTGCAAGTCTATTTCAGTAAATATCTCACATGCCAACCTATAACACCTTTTCCTCATGCTATATTAATTTTCTTTTTCTATGTTTAAATAGGTTGAATGTCATTGTTTATCTATCCTTTGATTAACCTCTTGCTACCTTTACCTATTCCTTTGAATAACCTCTTGCACTATCTGTATTGGTATCACATGTCTCATACATCCTTATATTTATTATGGTTGACTATGCTTGGTAATCTCAATTTATTGCTTAATGCGGTTACTCATATGGTTCATCACACCGTGATACCTTACTACTATACCCTAAGTTCCTATGTTGCCACTGCATAAGAGATGCGTTGCCTTAATCCTAAATACATGTACTACCATTGCCTAAGGTTAAGACTAATGTTGTGATTATGCTCTACTAGTGGTAGGTACTAGGATACGTAGTATGTAGCATCGTGAATACAGCTAGAAACCAACCCTCTCTACCATCCTCTCACCACCCACAACGTGTCGCAGACCACGTGAATCCTTCTGCCACTCGTCCTAGGTCACATGGGCTGGTACCACCCCTTACCTCCTCACTTCTATCAAGGTGATTCGAGACTTATGGTCACGATATTCCTTCAAACATCAATGATGGAGGTTCACTGGGCTAACTCTAACTCCTTTGCCAAGTAGTCCTTTGTTCATTGTTAATACTGGTTCACTACAGAGAGGGAAGGGCTTGGTAGGTTTGCATGAGGCTCGAAGGAATTTCTCTGCCCCTGCTACAAATCCTTGTCTGGCGTACTTTGGTCTCACCTTGGAAGTACTAGAGTTGTGGGCCTACACCCCCATATCCAAGTATGGCCAGTAACGCTGCGTGGAGCGGCTTTATCACATTAGGTAAGATTACACTGTACTTTTCTGAGTTAATAGTTCGTCTTATTTGCATTCAACCCAACAATCTAATTTGGTTGTTCTTTCCCAAAAAAAATTGTGTGCAAGTCTAGCTTCAATTTGGCAAGGGCAACCCCCACATATGGAACCTTGCCAAGGATGCACCCTATACCACCTCGCAAATTCGGTAAGCACATTTTTCACTTGTCGTAGAGCTTAACCAGTTCTTTTACCCAAATTTCTTTTGAGTTTTATAATGTTTTGATGGGTTACATGGTTTTTGTTTTGTTTTTACTTTTCATAGGCTTGACCTATTCAAAAAACGGGATTCTTTCCCTTTAAAAATTGGTTTCTTTCTCTTTCTCTTGTGCACATTATTCAGTCTCAAGTAGTTAAGATTGCTAATACCTTTGTTTTTTGTTGGGGTTTTGGAACATGTATGCCAACGGTTCCTACATTTCTAGTTCCTGTGTATCGTGGCCATGGATTAGGGCTCTCTGACAAACACTCTTCTCTTCTAGGCTGGTTACTTCATGCTCACCTCTTGTGCGATCAACTCATTGCAACTAGGGAAGAGTCTTAAGTTTATTAGAGGAAGAATTATTGTTTACTCAACAATCCTTATGGAAAGCATGAAGTGCACCCCAAATTTGATTCACTATTGTTTAATGTCCATGACTTGCCTCCCAAGCATCGACCATAGTTATTTATTTGGGGTTTGAAATCCCTGCTGGTTATGTTTTTTCTTCTGTTAGAAATGTTTGTAACAACGCCTCTAAGAAATGAAATATTTTAACAACGCCTCTAGGAAATGAAATATTTTAAGTTTTACTTCCCATTAACAAATATTGTAGGTGAATTTGGGTGGAAAATCTCTGTGGTGACATTTAGAACTGGATAGTTATTTATTTTTTCCCTTTTCACCATCTTGCTTTTGACAATGCACATGTTACTTTGGCACGAGTTTTTTTATATTTTTACTACATCTGATAGTAGGGATATATATTGCTAGATTTGGTCCCTGTCTGACACTATCATCATCCTCAGAGTTTTAGTTAGGAAACTATGGTTTGGCGTGATGATATGTACAAATGTTTTTCTTAATGTATGTGAAAACTCCATGTATTGTCATGCTAGAGAGTTAACTGATATTCTGTTTATGTATCTTGATGCTTAGAAATGGTTGCCTACAGTTTGTTGTATAAATGGTTCTTCAATCTTCTTATCATCCAAAATGTTTAGTATGATTTTACTCACTGCATATTTCTCCAACAATGGTTCGATTTTCATGTCAGTGTATTAGTAATTTTAGTACACTTATACAGAATGTATAGTACTACTTGACTTAAGGCATGCTTCTCCAATACTAGTTTTACTATCATGAATGCATATTATGAGTTTGGGTACAATTATACAAAATGTAGACTAATACTTAATGCATATTTTTGAGTATTGTCACACTGTTCTAAAATATAAGCCATTTAGTGGCTAGACACAAGATTTCTTATAAATGGTAATGTTTTGCAAAGAACACGTATATATTAACTTACCAAAGACAATATTCACTCTAAAACATGAATTTGTTATTAAGAGTTATAATTAGTTATTTATTTCTAAGAGTTCAGTTGTACACTATAAACTAATTCATTCATTCCTAGAAATCCTGTTAAACAAGTTAGAGAATCATGGTTTCGTATAAATTCTTCTCGACTCGTAGTCATTTTTTATTTCTGTCCTACTTTAAATTTTTACCATAACTATGTTATTTTCTAGCTCTCCCTTCTTACTTATTCACCATTAAAACTCATAATTTATCTCCTTCCTTATTCAATTCTTTTTAATAGCCCAAATTCAGTATTAGTTATTTTTTTGTTTTTAGTATGGGTTTCATTCCAACAAGATTACCCTTGAGGGCAATAATGCTCACCTGAGATGCAAACTACACAATTTTTCTAAAATATGAGTCATGCATCAAGCAAGTCTGTCTCATTCTGTATCCTAGGCCTACATTAAAATATGTTGCAATTATTTTAAACAAATAGTATCTATGCCTCTATAAATTTTGTATTTTATATGAGAGTTAATCATGCAATAAATAACACTGTAATTTCTTTTATAAGGTTTTCATGCATCAAGTAAGTTTTGCATATGTGCTAGAATTTACAGTAATTTGCAGATATTGTAACCAGTTTAGATTCATATTTTCAAGTTATAAACCATAGAAGAAACACTAACAAAATCCAAGGCAGTCTAGATATTCATCGCGATATTCCACATATGTGATTTTTGTTTCTATTATCTCGCTAACTACGCATGCATTATCATAACATATATATTTGATCATTACCTACTTTCAATTTTCACTATCTAAAATAAACATTCGACTTAGAATCAAATTTTTCTTTTGCAGAAGAAGAAAGAAAGTAATTTACTCAATAATAACATCTAACCAATACTAGATCTAGAAATTGTACCTTGACCATACTGATCCTACCAACCTCTGATCCCCCTTGAGCTTGGATGGCTCTCCAGTCTCAGTAACCTCTACTAAGGCCCATAATTTCCTTTTTAACATTCTTCCTTTCACAAATTTTTCTTTGGCAGTGTCCTTCCTTCTCGGGATTTGTTACCCCTTTAGCCTAGGCTTTTCTTTGGTTTTTTCCTAAAAGCCTGCTTTTATCCCCCTGTAATGTTTTTCTCGATATTTATCCCCAACCGAGTATATATATATATATATATATATATATATATATATATATATATATATATATATATATATATATATATATATATAATTTGTTTAGGAATATTTGTTTTTATTCAAATAGGATTTTCTTTAGATTTAGGCAAGTATATTTTACTCTAGAGTATCCAACTTTATAATTTCTAGAGATATTCAAAAATTTATTTATTTATTCAATAATATCATTGTCTTTGATGATTAGTTGATGACCAGGGTCCAACATACTAATAATAATAACACATAAAAAGATATTTTTTTTATACAAAAACAGGGGCCTTACATCTCCCCCCTTAAAAATAACACCGACCTCAATGTTTATTAGCTTTTAATCTTTACTAGAATAATGCTAGGTACACTTCCTTCATAACATCTTCTAATTTCGAGATTTCCTCCTCACGGTCTCCACTGTACCTAAAATTGAGTGAAATATTGATTCTGAAGCACTATTTCCTTCCGCTGCAAAATGCAGAGTGGCTCAATGATGAAATATCCTTCGAGTTCCACCTATAACAAATTTCATTCAATTACATTAGATTTGTCATGAATATATTTTTTCAGTAAGGACACATGAAATACATTATGAACTTGAACATAATCGGGTAGAGCCAACTAGTATGCTTTTGGCCCTAGTTGGTCTAAAATTTCAAATGGCCCACATAATCGTGGTGCTAATTTAGCACAACTACTTCTTCTAAGATTACTTTTCTGATATTTAACCCTCAGATATACATGCACCCCAATTCAAAACTCCTTATGTGTCCTCTTTTTGTCCCCATAACTCTTTTTCTGATCTTGAGCTCTTTTAATGTTCTACTGGATTTTCTTTACTGTATGTTCCATTTCTTGCAAAATATCCAGCTCAAGAATTAACCAATCCTCCGGTTGGATCCAACTAAGTGGGGTGTGGCATTTCCTGCCATACACTGCTTCAAAGGGGCTCATTTTAATAGACGCTTGATAGTTGTTGTTGTAGGAAAAATCAGCTAGATTTAGAAATTATTCCCACTTAGTGGGCCTATCCGTTACATACATATGGGGCATTTCCTCCAAAATTTGATTGGTACTTTTAGTTTTTCCATCCGTTTGAGGGTTGTATGTCGTACTAAAGTTTAACTTGGTCCCCAAGCCCCCAAACAAGGCCTTCCAAAACTTTGAAGTAATTTTTGCATCTCTATATGAGACTATTACCTTTGGTATGCCATGAAGTCTAAAAATATATTTCAGGAAGATATTAGCTATTTGTGCAGTTCCAAAGGTCGATTGTATGAGTATAAAGTGAGATTCTTTAGTTAGAGTGTCTATCACTACCATACTAGAATCATGTTGGTATTTAGTTCTTGGAAACCCACTTATAAACTCCATGGAAATCACTTCCCACTTCCATTCTAGAATGAGTAGCGGATTCAGTAATCCCGCTGGATGTTGGTGCTCCACTTTCATCTACTAACACTCCAAGAATTTTGCTATATAATTTGCTACCTCCCTCTTCATACCCAGCCAAAAAATTATTTTATTAGGGTTGTTATCATTTTCGGGTATCCGAGGTGACCAAAATATGGTCTCTTATAGTGATGATCCAAAATCATTTGTTTCAGTTCTTCCATATCAGGAATAGATAACCAGTCTCGATAGGTAATTAACGCTTTCAGGTTCAATGCGTACCCATTCATCTCTTTCTATTTCATTTTTCACTGCATTTCTTGATACTGAGGATCTCATTGCACTGCCAGCTTCACCTGTTCTTCAAAATTTGTTTTGGTACTGCTCCCTGCATTTGCTACTAAAAAATGCACATGCCTACTTAAAGAATCAACAATATTTTTTTCCTTTACCTTAATGTGCTTTATTTTAGATTCAAACTCACTAAGGAAGGCTAACTATCTTGCCTGTCTAGCATTTAAATAAGGTTGATTAAAGAAATAATTTAAGATGATATGGTCGATTACTAACACAAACTTCTTCCCTAGTAAATAATGGCTCCACATTCTTAAGGCATGGACACAACTAATTCAAAATCATATTCAACATAATTTTGTGTGTGTTTCTTTAGTTTTCTTGACTCATACGTTATGAAAGCATTATCCTGTAGTAGCACACCCCCCAATCCTTCTAAACAAGCACCTGTTCACACCATAAACTCTCTATTTGGATCTTCTTGCCTTAAAATAGGAGCAATAGTCAACATTTTCTTCAGTTTGTTGAAACTCTCTTGACATTTATCAGTCCATTCAAACTTGACTCCCTTATTTTGTAGCGAGGTAATGGGGCAAGATAGCTTTGAAAACTCTTCCACAAATCTTCGTTAATACCCAACAATCCCCATAAAGGAGCAGACTACTCATACATCTATTAGAGTTGGCCAATTCATAATGGATTTAACATTCTCAACGTCCACTTCCAATCCTTCTTTGGAGATGATATGCCCTAAATACTGAATTCTAGGTTTGTAAAACTCACACTTGCTTAATTTTTGCATAAAGTTTATTCTCCCTTAATGTTTGTAACACCAACCTAAGATGCTCTTGGTGTTCTTCTTCAGTTTTAGAATATACTAAATGTCATCAATAAAAACTAATGAAAATCGGTAAAGATACTTGTGAATCACATTGTTCATTAAACATATGAAAGTTGTAGGTGCATTGGTGAGGCAAAAAGGAAGCACCACAAATTCATAATGACCATAACGAGTTCTGAAATTTTTTTTATGGATATCTTTGTCTCTTATTTGTAACTAATGATACCAAGTTTGCAAATCAATATTTGAGGAAACAGTTACCCCCCTCACTTGATCAAACATATCCTCAATCCAAGAGAGGGGTATCTGTTTTTAATCATTAATTTATTCAATTGATGATAATCAATGCACATTTGGAAAGTGCCATCTTTCTTTTCAAAAAATAGTAGAGGTGGCCCCCATGGTGAAATATTGAGTCTGAAATAATCCTTATGAAATAGTTCCTATAATTTTATTTTCAACTCTGGCAGTTTAGGTGTACTTATCCGATAGGGAGCTCTAGACATAGGGACAACACCTGGTAGTAAATCAATGGTGAAATGTGTGTCCCGATGTGGGGGTAATACTAGTATGTCTTCCGGAAATACATTCGGAAATTTCCTAATGATGGGTAGGGTATCCAAACCTCTTATTTCGATTATCTTCTCACTAGTTTCCACCTGTACTAGGCACAATTAAAATCCTTTTTGGGCACTTCTCTTTAGCTGTAAGGCAGAAATTTTCGAAATAGACATTGGTTTTGGATTTCCCTTAATTACACTAGTGTGCCCATTATGGTTAACACAAGTAATTGTTTTTTCTAGACAATTTATAACAACCACTTTATTTTCTAGCCAATCCATGCCTATTAACAAGTCATAAGATCCTAAAGGAAGGATATTTAAATCTTCCACTGTGGAATACCCATTTAAATTCAGTAGACATTGTTTTACATGACTGGTTACCTTCCTTTTGGTCTTGGTTTCTAATTGGACCAACCATGCTGTTCTAATTTTTTTGTTTCTAATTTACACTTTTCCACAATTTGGGGGCCAATGTAACTTAAGCTAGCCCTTGGATCAATTAAAACACACACACACTAGTTTAGTATAGTACCTTCAATCTCCAGCATAGTAGACTAGTGCTCAGCTTGGAGGTCCTCCAATGCTGTGAAAATACTAGGAATATTCCCAGCTATATCATTTACTGTAGTTGCCTCATGGACAACCGAAATATTCTATACAGACCTGGGATTATGCTGGTAGTCCCTCATAAAGTGTGGCTCTCCACAGACCCAACATTTCAATGATTTCCTTTCCTTTACACTGTTGTTTTTTTTACCATTCAATTATATGGTTTTTGATCCCATATATGATTGTGCAAGTGGGGGTGCATTTCCTTTGGTAACTTTCTTCTTTCAAAGGTCCCTATAAATTTTTTTGAGATACTAAGGTTTTTGTCTTTTCATACCCCATCCCACCTTGGCGTTTTCTTTACTTTTCCATATTTTACCACTTTCACTTTTAATTCAGAAGTGCTGATAACATAGTCTAGCCTTCCTTAGCACCTCATCCATGGTTTTTGGGTTATCAAACTAAATTATATCCTTGTATGAGGTTAGTAAACAATTTCGGAAATGTTGTATTTTAGCTTTCTCCTCCTTAAGGTATGGCACATACCTCAGCAAATTCGTGAACTTAGGCACAAATTCATCCATGGACAATTGTCCCATCCTTAATTCATGGAATTCTTTGGCTCAATCATCATGGTAGCATTCACTAAGATAATGTGATCTTAATTTCTTCTGGAACTCTTCCCATGAAACTATATTTTCTTCTAACAGTTGCACACTTTTCACCTCCTCCCACCATAGAGTAGCCTTTCCCTACAACTGATAAATTTCTAGGCATTGCTTTAAATTGGTCTCATATTCATATACTTCAAAGTACTTAATCATGTTCAACAAGCATGCTTATGCATCCTCCTCTCTTTCACTATTAAAGGTAGGGGGTTTGATCTTTCTAAACTCTCCTTGTAATTCCATTTTCTTCTTCCCCTTATGTACTTTTTTGGTACCATGATCCAACTCCTCTCCACTTTAATATTTTTTGAAATTTGTCGCATTCCTTCTCCTCTTTTCCCCCTCTGTCTCTACACATTTGTGGCAAGATTTCTCAGCGTAGTCTCTAATCAGCTTCTCTTTATATTCACTTTCTTTCAGAAGTCTCACATTGTTGTTTCGTAGCTACATTATTTCTTGTTACAGGTATCTAACCATATCCATGAGCTGGGAAGGTAAGGTAGTGCTACCTTCCCCCAACTCTACATACAAATCTTCCTCGTTGGTAATATCTGGATGAGAGTCTTCCATTCTTGCACTATGTTCTGCTTTAGCTCAATTTCCTTTGAGATAGACCAACAAATATCAGAATTTTCATTTCCTACAAGTCCCTGTGCATTCAAAAACTAGTGGTGGTGTCTCTCTTAAGCCTATTGTTGTAGCCTAGGCTCTAATATCATTTGTCACATGCCAACATATAACACCTTTTATTCATCCTATAATAAAAAAAAAATTAAAAATCTATGTTTAAGTAGGTTGAATGGCATTATTTATCTATTCCTTTGATTAAACACTTGCCACCTTTACCTATTCCTTTGAATAAACTCTTGCACTATATTTTTTAGTATGACATGTCTCATACCTCCTTATATTATTATGGTTGACTACACTTGGTAATTTCAATTTATTGCTTAATGTGGTTACTCATATGGTTCATCACAAATTGATACCTTACTAATATACCCTAATTTCCTATGCTACCACTGCTTAAGAGGTGCGCTTCCTTAATCCTAAATTCTTGTGCTACCACTAGCTCACGTTAAGACTAATGTTTTGATTGCACTCTATTGGTGGTAGGTACCATGATACATAGCCTGAAGTGCCATGACTACAATTGAAAACTAGCCCTCTCCACCATCCTCTCACCACACCCCACATGTCTCGAACCATGTGGATCTTTCCCCACTCATCTTAGGTCACATGGGCGAGTACCATCCCTTAGCTCATTACCTCTACCGAGGTGATGTGACACTTACATTGTGATCTTCCTTCAAACATCAATGATGGAGGTTCATTGGGATAACTGTAGCTCCTTTGCCTAGTAGTTATTTTCTCATTACTGATACTGGTTCACTGTGGAGAGGAAAGGGCTTCGCAGGTTTGCCTGAGGTTTGAAAAAATTTCTCTGCCACTTCTACAACTCCTTCTCTGGCATGTGGTGTTCTCACCTGGGTAGTCCTAGACTCATGGGCCTACACCCCCATCTCCAACTATGCACAATAACCCTTCGTGGAGCAGTAGTATCACATTAGGTAAGCTTGCACTATACTTTTCTGAGTTAATAGTTCCTCTTCTTTGCGTTCAACCCAACACTCTAATTTGGTTATTTCTTCCCATAAATGTTTCTATGTAGGTCTAGCTTAAATTTGGCTAGGGTGACTCCCAAATTTGGAACCTCGCCAACGAGGAACCCTTTACCACCTCGCAAATTTGATAAGCACATTTTTCACATGGTGTAGCGCTTAACCATTACTTTTCCCCAAATTTCTCCTTATCTTTCTAATGTTTTGATGGGTTACATGGTTTTTGTTTTCTTTTTATTTTTCACAGGTTGGAACTGCACCAGAACTTCATTGGACAACCATTGCACAGGTGCCACTATTCAAAACTAGTTTCTTTATCTTTCTCCTATGCACATTATTCACTATGAGGTAGTTAAGATCGCTAATACCTTCACTTTTTTGTTATGGTTTTGGCAGAGGTATGCCAATGGTTCTTTAATTTCTAGTTCTTGTGTATCATGAACATGGATGAGGGCTCTTTGATAAACATTCATCTCTTTTAGGTTGGTTACTTTGTGCTCACCTCTTTTCCGATCAACTCACTACAACTGGGGAAGAGTCTTACATTTATTAGAGGAAACTGTAATTGTTTACTCGATAATCCCTATGGAAAGTGTCAAATGCACCCCATATTTTATTCACTACCATTTAATGGGAACGTCTTGGCTCTCAGGCATTGACCATAATTCTTTATCTGGGGTTTGAAATCCCTGTCGGTCATGTTTTTTCTTTTGATAGAAATGTTTTTAAAAACACCCCTGAGCAAGACAATATTTTAGGTTTTGCTTCTCAATGATAAATATTGTAGGTGAATTTGGGTTGAGAATCTCCCTGGTGTCATTTAGAACTGGATATTTATTTTTTTTCCTTTTTACCATCTCGCTTCTGTCAACGTATATGTTACTTTGGTACAAGCTTTTTATTTTTTCACTACATCTGATAGTAGGCATATCTACTATTAAATTTGGTCTCTATCTGGCACTATCCTCATCCTTAGAATTTTAGTTAGGTAACTATGGTCTATTGTGATGATACATACAAACAATTTTCTTATTGTATGGGTAAATTCCATGTATTTTCATGCTAGAGAGTTAATTGAGATTCTGTTGATGTATCTTGAAGCTTAGAAATGGTTGCGTACAATTTGTTGTATAAATGGTTCTTCAATCTTCTTATCATCCAAAATGTTCAGTATCCTTTTACTTGTTGCATGTTTCACCAACAATGGTTTGATTATCATGTAGTTGTATTAGTAATTTTGGTACAATTATACATAATGTATATGACTACTTGAATTAAGGCATGCTTCTATAATACTAGTTTCACTGTCATGGATGCATATTATGAGTTTTGATACAATTATACAAAATGTAGGCTAATACTTAATGCATATTTCCCAGTACTATCATACTGTTCTAAAATATAAGTCATTTGGTGGCTAGATTCAGGATTTCTCATAATTGGCAATGTTTTGCAAAGAACACCTAAATTGTTAACTTTCCAAAGACACAATT
Organism: Pinus tabuliformis; assembly: GCA_031772625.1. NCBI lineage: Eukaryota > Viridiplantae > Streptophyta > Pinopsida > Pinales > Pinaceae > Pinus > Pinus tabuliformis. The sequence continues at coordinate 413,352,334 of CM062813.1, forward strand.
CACTCTAAAAAATGAATTTCTTATTAAGAATAAGAATTAGTTATATATTTCCAAGAGTTCAGTTGTACGTTGTAAACTAATTCATTCATTCCCAGAAATCCTATTAAACAAGTTAGAGCATCATGGTTTCATAAACATTCTCCTCTAGTCATAGTCATTTTTTACTTCTCTCCTACTTTAAATTTTTACCATAACTATGATATTTTTTAGCTCTCCCTTCTTACTTGTTCACCATTAAAAATCAGACTTTATCTCCTTCCTTATTCAATTATTTTCAACCACCCAAATTCAATGTTAGTTATTCTTTTTGTTTTCGGTATGGGTTTCAGTCCAACAAGACTACCCTTGATGGTGATAATGCTCACCTGGGCTACAAACTACACAATTTTTCTGAAATATGAGTCATGCATCAAGTAAGTCTGTCTCATTTTGTAGCATAGGCATGCATTAAAATATGTTGCAATTAATTTGAACAAATAGTATCTATGCCTCTATAATTCCTATATTTGATATGAGAGTTAATCATGCAGCAAATAAAATTGTAATTTATTCTAAACAATATTCATGTATCAAGTAATTTTTGCATATGTTCTAGAATTTATAGTAATTTTCAGATACTGTAACTAGTTTACATCCAGATTTGCAAGTTATAAACCATAGCAGTAACACTGAGAAAATCCAAGACACTTTAGATATTCATCATGATATTTGCATAGATATGTGATTTCTCTTTCTATCAACATGCTAACTACGCATGCATTATCATAGCAGAACTATGTACTCTTTACATACTTTCAATTTTCACTATCTAAATAAAACATTCGACTTAGAATCAAACTTTTCTTTTGCAGAAGCAGAAAGAAATTAATTTACTCAATAATAACCTCTAACCAGTAGTAGATCTGGAAATGGCGACATTGACCACATTAATGGCTTGCCAGTCTCAGTGACCTCTACTGAGTCTACATAATGTCCTTTTTAACATTATTCTTTCCACAAATTTTTCCTTGGCAATGTCATGCCTTCTGGGGATTTGTTACCCCTTTAGCCTATGCTTTTCTTTAATTTTTTCCTAAAAGCCTGTGTTTATCCCCTTGCAACGCTTTTCTAGATATTTATCCCCAACAGAGTATATATATATATATATATATATATATATATATATATATATATATATATATATAGTTTAAGAATATTTTTTTTTATTCAAATCTGATTTGCTTCATATTTAGGCAAGCATCTTTTACTCCAAAGTGTCCACATTCACAATTTCAAGATATATTCAAAAAATTATTTATTTATTTAATAATATCACTATCTCTTATGATCAATTTACCACCATGGTCCAACAAATCATAGGATATGAGTTAAAAAGATTAGGACAAAAAGATAACAAGAAGAGAAATTAAACCCAAAAGTGGGGTTTTCTCATGCAATCTCATAAACAAGATTACCTAAGACCACGAGAGGTTCCATTGTGTTGTGGAGTTTATTAGCCATGAAACCTTGGAATCCCTTCTGCCACAAAGAGGAAAACTATCCAAATCGAAATTAACCAGGAATTGTTACAGTTGAAAAATAAAAAAATTAAGGTTAGTGAAAATTATAACCGAGGAATGATAATTACACTTTCTCGCTGAGAATGGCCACCAAGCCTAAACTTTTGTAGTGGAAACTCGAAATTCCATCATCAGGTTGCCAAAGGTGGAGCACCGAACTGTGAGATTATGAACTCAGAGAGCAAGAAGTGGTTGCATCACTGCCGCAGAGAGAGGGCACTCTTACCCTTCTTTAGCTCTACTTGCCACAAGAAGGAAAATGCCAAAAGAAACAACAAAGGTCGGTAGTCAAAATGAAGTGAGGGTTATAATGGAGGATATGAGTCATAGATTCAATTGTGATTGATTTAGGCCTTGGAAACCACCTCGGAAAACTCGACCCTAGGTGTGTCTACCCATGAGACAGATGTGTGGGTTCCAGTCATGGTGAATTGAAATAGTTCACATGTGCCAACGTAAACAAAATGATGTATTGTCCAGGTCGTTGTCGCAGGGGACGGGTTGGTACACCAACACATCATCAAACATTCATAACCATGGGATATGTGTAGAGTGCACTGCCATGAGGTGGAAAAATAATTTTCAAAAGGGTGTAAGGTAATGTATCATCAGTCTTACCACATGTTGCATACAATATATATATATATATATATATATATATATATATATATATATATATATATATATATATATATATATAGTTCTAGCAAGGTCAAAACACCTCCTACCATAGTCTAGAGACTAACTTGCACATTCCCAAAACATAATAGAGATATTATGATTCATCATAGTTACTAAGAAAACTCACGGAAGATTATTAAGACATGAAAATAGTCTAGAATCCCATAAGTAAGGAAAGAAATAAAGAAAAAAAAATTGATGTGAATTAGGTTCGTTATAGATCCATGCTAACCTTGAGGTTTATGGTGGAGTAGTTTGCCTTCATTAATCCTTTGTATATGGAGGTGCTCCCTATGGTCCACAAGAATAAGAATTGCATAGAGGTGTGGATATCATTTTTGGTACACCTAGGTACATTAAGGTGACAAAACATGTTTTAATTCGATTTCTCATTTGTGTTATTGTGTATGCTATTGATTTTTATAAGTCACTTGCATGTTGTATTAATAACCAAAAGTGATCAGTCGAAAGAATATGAAGATTCTCAAGTATTGTAAAGATGTGTATTTATGAAAATTGTGTTATTGGTCCCATTTTTATGTCATTCTATTTGGAATGTATGTCTTTTTTGAAACTTCAATTTCATAGAGTCACTACCATTTTAGTTTCTGAATAAAATAACTAGGCCTAGACTCACTTTTACACTTATTGATCTTATTTCTCTTATTGTTGGTGCAATAATAGCATGGACAGACATTTCATAGCCCCTTTTCTCTTCTAAAGGCTAAGATACAATTTAGGTGAGAACATTTTCACTAAGTATAAACTATATACTCTAGTGGCAATTAAGTATGTGTGAACTTAAGCCTATAGTTGCATGTCTTTCAATATATTTTGTATATTGTTTGTGCACAAATGTCATGGGTAGACACTTCATAGTCTCTTTGCTCTTCTAAAAGCTAAGATATAAAATGGGTGAGATGATTTTCACTAAGTATTATATCTGTCCTCCAATGGAAATTAAATATGCATTTTAAAGAACAAATTGACAGCTTCTCCTTTGGTAACATATCAAATTATTAAAATAGTTAACTAAAGAGTATGCTAATAAAATAAAAACATCTCCACCTATATACCATTAAAACATAAGCCAAAATGTACAATTTGGTTTCTTGGTTGGTTGGTAAAGTGGGGGAATTTTATGCCCCCCACCAAGGTGAATGTATTGTGGGTGTAATTTGGTTTATTAGGATACCTACCCAGTTGCAACATCTTTGCAAAAGGGTAGCTTCCTCGAGTTGTGAGATGTATCTGCTTCATTGTAATGTCAAGTGTTGAAAAGTTTTGCTTGCACGCATTGTCTCGAAGTGATCAAATGATATGAAATATGTCAAATATAGTCATGATGTGCATTGGCTTTTGTGTGAGGAATCGGGACTAGCTAGCTTTTATAGATGCTCAAAATTTTCTCAGTTTTTGCATGGATTATACATGGGGACAGAATAGGGAATGATAATTTTGTATTGGGAGAAACATATAAAGAGCCCTAGATTTTTGTGGTTCATGATTTGTTACTAATTATTTCATAGTCTATAGTTGTTGTTCGGACTAAACTATTAAGTTCAACGTGTGCTCATCTAGTTTGAGCATCCATCAATTAATTTAAGACAATATTTGATTTATTTTTTGTTCAATTTTTTTAGTGAGGGATAATTAGTTAAAATCTTATATGATAAATCTATTCACTGAAATATAAGTGTATATTTTATACTTTAAATAAATATCATACTTACTGATATGTATACATGAATTTGTTCAGGCTAAAACATTGGCATTTGTGTTTATTATTGTGGAGCCGTTAACAAATGGTCTAAACACCAAAGGTAGGAATACAACCTATGGAAGGGCCACCAATGTGATTGTGTTAGTTCCAAAAAGGGAGTTTGCAAAACAGGTAACCTTTTAAAAATTTTGGAGCTTTGTCTATCATCTACAGTCTGACTTGATATTGAAATTGTTCAAAAAGTTGATTTGTAATTTCTTTATGCTTGTGACTTCAGGAATTCCATGTAAGAAATGTTTTGTAATGTAGGTCGATGCTGACTTTGAGGTTTATGATGGAGCAACTAGGTTTCATTCATCTTTTGTATATGGAGGTGCTCCCTATGGTCCACAGGAATATGCATTGCGTATAGTTGTGGATATCATCGTTGGTACACCTAGACGCATTAAGGTGACAAAAAATGTTTTGTGTTCATTTATCCATTTTATGTGTTACTATTCATAGTAAATTCAAGCTTTACATTATGGTTAATCTATGAAGAAATTCCTTTGGATTTTAAAGAAAGACATTTGCAATTTTATTCTAAGTTACTTTTGGGAACAACAGATTTTTTCTTGAGTTAAATGGCATAAACATTGTGGGTTTTCTCCAAAACATAATTGAGATACATGGTTGACTACATTTTCACTACTCTCAGGATTTTTCACCCAATAAAGGGAACTATCAAAGGTATATTGTGCACAAATAATTTGAAACAATCATGGTAAATGCTCTCATAGAATTAATATAATTCACTAGTCATTTCATTTTTCTGGTGAGTAAACAGTTGGGTTATCAATCATGGATTTATTTATCTTGCAACATTAATACACAAAGTCTTAACACTGAAAATTGTTTTGTTACATTCATGACATATACATTATTTAATCTAATTCACTGCATACTTCATTTTTTTTAGTATATTTCTGAGTTGTCAAGGCCCTTGAGATGGAAATTTGAAGGGTTATTGGTATAATCACTCAACACTAACTCGCTAAACTCACAGATGAGCCTGAATTCTAGTAAAAATTCATTTGGGTAAGAATATGATAATTATTTTCATTGTTGAAGAATTCATAAGTTTAACAGCAAGCTACGTTTTGGACACCTATTTGGTCAAGCATTTCATGATGTCTCTTTCCCAAGTCTCTTATTTATTTCTTTTGGAAAGGGTCATTCTCAACAGTCTTTTGAATTTTCATGTGTTTTTTTACTACCCTCTCAAGGATATTGTATTTGAGGCTGCAAAAAATAAAGAAGTATTAACCAGGTCCATTCACCATCCGAGACACATATTTGGCCTCTCTCCTTGGAGCTTGATGAAAGTTTTAGGCACACTGTGTGTTTACACTACCATTTGCAAACATCAAGGGTTCTCTTTCAAGTACCCAGGGAACAATATTTTATAGGCATAATTTATGTGTGCATCTAATAAATAATTGATCGCAGAACAGGAAATTTTGGTTGCAATAGATCCTTATCAAAAGAAATAGGGCTTGATTATGCTAATCTAGGCATACATAAATGCAAGGATTTAAGACCAATTAGTGTTTAGAGATATAATGATATAAATTCTACGGTTGAGAATGTTTTTCTATATGTGGTTGGATTGAATTAGCCCTGAGAACTCGTTAATAAATCTATGAAGACAACAATGACAGCGTTAACTTCATTGCTATTGTTTCCATTATAATCTATTTGAGATTTCATATTGCTCGAAGATTTTTTTTTCCTTTTTCAATTCTAATCCAAACATGGATCTCAAATTTCTCAAAATTGAATCCCCATGAGGACAGAATGTCCATATAGTTTACACAATCTCTACAAATGATCCAAATGCCAAAGGTAGGAATAGAGCCTATGGAAGGGCCCCTAGTGTGATTATGTGAGTGCCAACAAGGGAGCTTGCAAAACAGGTAACCTTTTAAAAATTCTAGAGCTTTGTCTATCATCTACAATCTGACTTGATATTGAAATTGTTCAAACAGTTCATTTGTAATTTCTTTATGCTTGTAACTTTAGGAATTCCATGTAAGAAATGTTTTGTAATGAAAATCAATGTTGAATTTTAGGTTAATGGTGGAGTAGTTGGCCTTCCTTCATCCTTTGTATATGGATGTGCTCCCTATGGTCCATAATAATATGCATTGTGTAGAGGTGTGGATATCATTATTGGTACTCCTCGAGGCATTAAGGTGACAAAACATGTTATGTGTTCATTTATCCCATTTATGTGTTATTGTTCATAGTAAATTCAAGCTTGTCATTATGGTTGATATATGAAGAACTTCCTGTGGCTTTTAAAGAAATGCTTCAAGTGGTGCATTTCCTACATCCAAGGATTTAGTCAAGACTATTTTTTTGCAACCGTTGGCCGGTTCTTCTTGAGTATGCTAATAAAATGAAAACATCCCCACAAGACTACCATTAAAAAATAAAGTTTTGAAAACTTTTTCCTGCATGCATTTACTGGAAGTGATAAAATGATATGAAATATGTCAAATATAGTCATGGCTTGCATTAGCTTTTGTGTGAGGATTTACAGCTAGCTAGATTTTATAGACGCTAAACAACTTCTCACTTTTTGCATAGATTATACATAGGGACAAAACACGGAATGATAATTTTGTATTTGGAGAAACATATAAAGAGCCTTGACGTTCTATGGTTCCTGATTTGTTACTAATTATTTCATAGTCTACATTTGTTGTTCAGACTAAAATATCAAGTTCATCGTGTGCTCTTCTGATTTGAGCATCCATCAATTAATTTAACACAATATTTGATTTATTTTTTGTTCAAGTTTTTCAGTGATGGATAATCACTTAAACTCTTAAATGATAAATGTTTTCTCTGAACTAGAAGTCTATATTTTATAATTTAAATCAATATCATATTTACTAATATGTATACATGAATTTGTTCAGGGTAAAACACTATCATTTGTGTTGCATATTGTGGAGTCGTTAACAAATGGTCCAAATGCCAAAGGTAGGAATACAGCCTATGGAAGGGCCCCTAGTGTGATTGTGTTACTTCCAAAAAGTGAGCTTGCAAAATAAGTAACCTTTTAAAAAGTTTGGAGCTTTGTCTATCATCTGCATTCTCACTTGATATTGAAATTGTTCAAAAAGTTCATTTGTAATTTGTTTATGCTTGTGAATTCAGGAATTCCATGTAAGAATGTTTTGTAATGCAAATCCATGCTAACTTTGAGGTTTATGGTGGAGCAGTTGGCCCTAATTCATCCTCTGTATATGGAGGTACTTCCTATGGTCCATAGGAATATGCATTCCATAGAGGTGTGGATATGTTTGTTGGTACACCTGGGCGCATTAAGGTGACAAAACATGTTTTAAGTCGATTTCTCATTTGTTCTCTTGCGTATGTTATTGATTGTTATAAGTCACTTGCATGTTTTGGCAATAATCGAAACTGATCAGTCGCAAGAATATGTGAATGCCCAAGTATTATGATGATGTGTATTTATTAAAATTGTGTTATTGGTCCCTTTTTTATGTCATTCTATTTTGAATGTATGTGCTTTTTAAAACTTCAATTTCATAGAGTCACTACTATTTTAGTTTTTGAATAAAATAACTAGGCCTAGGCTCACTTTTATGACTATTGTTATTATTTCTCTTATTGTTGGTGCAATAATAGCATGAGAAGACATTACATAAGCCCTTTCCTCTTATAAAGGCTAAGATGCAATTTAGGTGAGAACATTTTCACTGAGTATATCCTATATACTCCAGTGGCAATTAAATATGTGTGAACTTAAGCCTACATTTGCATGCCATTCAATATATTTTGTATATTGTTTGTGCAAAAATGTCATGGGCAGACACTTCATAGTTGCATTGCTCTTCTAAAGGCTAAGATATAAAATGGGTGAGGTGATTTTCACTAAGTATTATCTGTGTCCTCCATTGGAAATTAAACATGAATTTTAAATAACAAAGTGATAGATCCCCCTTTCGTAACATATCAAATTATCAAAATAGTTAACTAAAGAGTATGGTAATAAAATGAAAACATCCCCACCTGTCTACCATTAAAACATAAGCCAAAATCTACAAAAAAAATTTCTTGGTTGGTTGGTAAAGTGGGGGCATTGTTATGCCCCCCACCAAGGTGAATGTCTTGTGTGTGAAATTTTTTTTATTAGGATACTTGCCAAGTTGCAGCATATTAGCATAAGGGTATCTTCCTCAAGTTGTGAGATGTATTTGCTTCATTTTAATTTCAAGAGTTGGAAAGTGTTGCTTGCATGCATTGACTGGAAGTGATAAAATGATATGGAATATGTTAAATACAGTCATGATGTGCATTAGATTTTGTGTGAGGAGTCAGGACTAGCTAGCTTTTATAGATGCCAAACAATTTCAAACTTTTTGCATGGATTATAAAAGCGGACAAAATAGGGAATGATAAATTTGTATTTGGAGAAACACATGAAGAGCTCTGGCTTTCCGTGGTTCCTGATTTGTTACTAGTTATTTCATAATCTATTGTTGTTGTTCAGACTAAGGGAGCTTTTAAAAAAGGTAACCTTTTAAAAATTTTGGAGCTTGGTCTATCATCTGCAATTTGACTTGATACTGAAATTGTTCAAAATTTTCATTTGTAATTTATTTATGCTTGTGACATCAAGAATTCCATGTAAGAAATGTTTTGTAATGCAGGTCCATGCTTACTTTGAGGTTTATGGTGGAGTTGTTGGCATTGATTCATCCTCTGTATAAGGAGGTTCTCCCTATGGTCCACAAGAATATGCATTGCGTAGAGGTGTGGATACCATTGTTTGTACACCTCGGCACATTAAGGTGACAAAACATGTTTTGTGTTCATTTATCCCTTTTATGTGTTATTGTTCATAGAAAATTAAAACTTGAAATTGTGGTTGACCTATGAAGAAATTCCTCTGGCTTTTAAAAAAACACATTTGCAATTTTATTTTGAGTTACTTTTGGGAACAATAGAGTTTTTTCTTTAGTTAAATGGCATAAACATTGTGGGTTTTCTCCAAAACATAATTGAGATACATGACTGACTACATTTTCACTTCTCTCATTATTTTTCACCCAATAAATAACACTATCTAAGTTATATTGTGCATAAATAATTTGAATCAATCATGGTAAATTCTCTCACAGAAGTAATATTATTGACTGGTCATTTCTTTTGTCTAGTGACTAAACATTTGGGTTATCAATCATGGATTTATATATCTTGCAACATTAATACACAAAGTCTTAACACTAAAAATTATTTTGTTACCTTCATGACATATACATTTGTGAATCTAATTCATTGCATACTTCACTTTCTTCAGTATATTTCTGAGTTTTCGATGCCCCTAAGATGGCAATATAAAAGGTTAATGGTCTAATTGCACAACACTAACTGGCTAACCTCACAGATGAACCTGAATTCTGGTAATACTTCATTTGAGTAAAAATTTGATAATTATTTTTATTGTTGAAGAATGCATAAGTTTAACAACAAGCTACATTTTGGACACCTATTTGGGCAATCATTTCATGATATTTCTTCCCCAAGTCTCTCATTTCTTTCTTTTGCAAAGGGTCATTCTCAACACTCTTTTGAATTTTCATGTGTTTTTTTACTACACTCTCAAGGATATTGTATTTGAGACTACAAACAATAAAGAAGGATTAACATGGTCCACTCACCGTCCGACACACATATTTGGCTTCTCCCCTTGGAGCTTGATGAATGTTTGAGGCACACTATGTGTTTACACTACCATTTGCGAACATGAGGGGTTGTTTTTCAAGTACCTAGGGAAAAATATTTCATAGGAATAATTTATGGATGCATACAATGCAGAATTGATTATAGAACAGGGAATTTGGCTACCACTTATCCTAACAAAAGAACTAGACCTTTGATTATGCTAATGGAGACGTGTGTAAAGGCGAGGATTTAAGACCAATGAGCCTTCAGAGATATAATGATATAAATTCCATGGTTGCAAATGTTTTTGTATATGTGGTTGGATTGAACTAGGCCTGAGAACTCATTAATACATCTATGGAGAAAAAAACGACAATGTTAACTTCATTGCTATCCTTTCCATTAAAATCTATTTGAGATTTCATATTGCTAGAAGAATTTTTTTTCCTTTATTTTGTTATGATCCGAACATGGATCTCAAATTTCTCAAACTTCAATCCCCATGAGGATAGCATGTCCATATACTTTACGCAATCTCTGCAAATGGCTCAAATGCCAAAGGTAGGAATACAACCTACGGAAGGACCCTCAGTGTGATTGTGTTAGTTCAAACAAGGGAGCTTGCAAAACCAGTAAACTTTTAAAAAGTCTAGAGCTTTGACTATAATTTTTAGTCTCACTTGATATTGAAATTCTTCAAAAAGTTCATTTGCAATTTCTTTATGCTTGTGGATTCAGAAATTCCATGTAAGAAATGTTTTGTAATGCAGATCCATGCTGACTTTGAGGTTTATGGTGGAGCAATTAACCTTCATTCATCCTCTATATATGGAGGTGCTCCCTATCATCCATGAGAATATGCATTGCATAGAGGTGTGTATATCATTGTTGGCACACCTTGGGGAATTAAGGTGACAAAACATGTATTGTATTCATTTATCCACTTTATGTGTTACTGTTCATAGTAAATTCAAGATTGAAATTGTGGTTGATTTATGAAGAACTTCCTCTGGTTTTTAGAGAAAGGCTTCAAGTGGTGTATTTCATACATCCATGGACTAAGTTAAGACTATTTTTTTGAAACTATTGATTGGTTCTTCTTGAGTATGCTAATAAAATGAAAACATCCCCACCTGTCTACTATTGAAAAAACAAGTGTTGAAAGGTGTTTCTTGCAATGCATTGTATGGAAGTGATAAAATGGTTGAAAATATTTCAAATATACTCATGACGTGCATTAGCTTTTGCATGAGGAGTCTATTGGAAATAATACCGAGACGGGGGTGAATTAGTATTATCAAATTAATAACTTTTTCATTTCATACTTAGATTTTTATACACTACTTCAATGAAGGTAACTCACATTACATGCAACTGTCTTTAAAGCAACCAACGTATAACCAGCAAATTTATGATTCAATTAATTCATCATATGTTGATCTTTAATAAGTGCATCAGTACTTCATTAACCATATAAATAGTAACCATGTGTAGTAATAACAGAATAAACTATCACACATAAGAAACACACATGAACACCAAGATTTAAGGTGGAAACCCAATGCGGGACAAAAACCACATGTTGTTGTCTTCTTTTAATATAATAAAAACCTGTTTACAATCTTGTACTAGTGCAGACTCATACCAGTATACATGCACCCACCTGCAGAAGGATACAACCTTCTCTCATTCTCTACATTCTACTGGAAGGGAGCTACAACCCCCTAGCTCTTGTACTAGCCGATCCGTTTACTAGTATGTAGGCACTAGCCTACAAAAGGCTCCAACCTTCACTTGTTTTCCAGCTGCTACTAGAAGGGAGCTCCAACCCCCTAGCTCTTGTACTAGCCGATATGTTTACTAGTACATAGGTGTCAGCCTACAGAAGGCTACGACCTTCTCTCTTCCTCTAGGGACCACGTTTCATAAATTTTCAAACTGGATGCTCCTAGCACTCAAGAATATACATGAAGGTCTCATTTCATCAAATTTTCATATTGGACCCATCAGAAACATTGAAGTTCAAAATCAATCACCACTGCAATACAACCGATCACTGAAAACCCATCATCACTTAAGCAAATCACAATCAGTCAATCTGAACATTCAGAACACTGTAACCAAAACACAGAGTAGAACCTAGAACTCTGCATCAACAACCAAAACCAACTGCAACTTCAAACATCATATTTCATAATGTATACTCAACTTCGATGTGCTGGACCAGCGTGTATGCATGCTTTTATCAAAGTGAACCATCGTACAAATCTGAAAATACTAACTTAAAACTTCACAATTATTCCAGACTTTTGTCATACCCAGATCATAACATTTATAGAATTAAACATGCTTTAGTATTCAGATCTAGCCCAATAAACATCAGATTGAATGCAATAATAAGTCATTTTAGTTCTTATGATCCTGATCTAACATTATATCCAAGGTGCACAAAATATTTCAGATCATCTCATAATCATAGCCCCTGCAACATAACATATACTTAAGATAGAAGTATTCCTCAGAAACCCATTCACTTGCACACTTTGGCCTAATGATCTTCTCCTCCTTATATAGTTTTAGGCCTTTCTCAGTACCTCAGACCAAAACCACTTAGGACCAATACCTCAGACCAAATACCTCGGACCAATACCTCAGACCAAATACCTTGGACCAAATACCTCGGACCAATACCTTAAACCAAATACCTCAAACCAATACCTTGGACCAAAACCATGATTTTCCATCCCATATGCTCTTTTCCTTCTGTGAAAGTGTGTGTATATGTATATGCTACTTTTTTTCTGTTAACCCACGTGTATACGCTACTTGGACAAAATGAACTAGCGTATACTTCTTAAACAATTTCTGGAGTATGATCCATAATCCTTTGATGTTAGCCTGTTGCACTGTGAACTGTCATCTATGTGAGTTGCCATCAAGGACAACACCTGTATCATAATGCCAACAATCTCCCCCTTTGGACTTGATGGAAACCACAACACCAAGATACTCTCCCCCTTTGACATCAAGGGCAAAGGGCAGACCAAGATATTCTCCCCTTTTGATATACATTATGATGTCCATGCTCCCCCTCAGTACATGCAGAGTCTGCGAAGATATTTTTCAAAAGAATAACATGGCTATATAACTCAACTAAGTGAGTATGACCTCCCTAAGACTAATGGTTCATACATACATCAATCACTCAACCAAGTGGGGATACACCAAATTTGACTCATCCACCCAACCAAGTGGGGATATACCAAATGTTTATACATGACTGAAATAACAATTATTACATCATCCTTCCCATGCATAGTGGGGTTACAAATTAGGTCTTTTCATGACCTTTACATCAAATTATATACATGACATTTATAACAAGGACCATCAATCTAAGCAAGACCATGATAGTCATCAGCAGCTATCATACACCATATATGATATGCACTATTAGCATTTGTCAATAGCATCAAGATCAACAGACTGTATATGTCCATCATCAAAAGAGTCACCTAAATCAAACAACTATGTGGATCAAGCAATATAATTATCATCATGTACCAAGGTCTTCTCATATAATGTTAACAATGCATTATTAGAAACATATGTTCCCCTTGAACATGTGCCAACTGTTTACTATCAAATCTAATCTTTGCATTTGTTAGTAATAATCATCAAGGCAGCATCATCAACTAGTTATTCATCAACTTATTAACAGCTTATGAGGGCCAATAACACTTCCACATGTCATCAGCAAACTATAACCATCATCAATCAGAACAAAATAGATAATTGATAATTGATTAAACCATATCAGACCCCTTTTTCTGAGTTTGTCCCATTTCTTTTTCTTCAAAACACCATATACATGACTGTGCATCTTCTAACTCGTGTCTATATGTGACTTCTCTTCATAATAACTACGTATGAGAATTGGAATACTGAATTTTTACACTTTCAGCTTCCCCCTAGGTCTATTATGTCTGTAAACTGAGCTATGCCACTTATTTCTAACAGCAATTCCTTCTTCTTCAATACCTTTGATTGTGATGATGTTTGCTCCTTTTGGTATGGTGGCCAAAATTTTCTCCTGCATTCCTTTGCTTTATGTCCAAACTTGTTACATGCATAGCATCTTACATGTTTCATATTCCATCTATCGCAATCATTAGCTTTATGACCAAACATATTGCAAGCAAAACAATATCCCTTAAAGTGCCTGGAAACTGGTGATATTTCTGTGTGATCGTCTTGAACCATTCTACTTCTACATCTGGCTGCAACATGTCCAAAATTATGACATTTAAAACATTCAAAATTATTTGTCAGAGAAAAGAAACAATTATTCCTTCCATAGTTAGGTGGAAATGTTTTTCTTTGAAGTCTTTCTTTCCTTGGTTGTTGATGGGGTTGACCTTTTATCTCCTTGTTGAGAATTTCATATTTTGCATTGGAGTTCCTTACCTCATCTTGTGAGCTAGATTCACCTTCATGAAAACCAAGACCAGTCTTTATAATAGGCGAACGCTGAACTTTGATGATTTCATCTAATGTTTCTGATCCTTTAGCAAATCTAAGATTCAAAGTCTTTATCTTTTCAAGTTATTTTCTTAGACTTACTACTTCACATTCTAACACTTCATTGTGTTTTTCCTTTTCAGTGAGTTGATGTGTCACTGTGTTTATGACTGTTTCCTTTTCTGCCAAACAGATTTTGAGTTGACTGATTTCTTTAAGGAAATCTTCCTTTTCTAAGGCATCATTTTCATTTGCCATGAGTAGTTTAATTTCTTGATCATCTTCATCACTATTGGACAATACATCACTATCATCATGAGTATAATAACTTCTATTACCTTTTGCAGACATCTTTCCTTTGACATGAGGACATTTAGCAGCGTAATGACCAAGTCTACCACAAGCAAAGCATTTGAATGGTAGCTTACCTCTGAATCTTCCTGAACCCTGTCGAAGCTTCTTGACAAAAATTACCTCATCTTCTTCTTCTTAAATGTGTCCTAATTCATTGTGTTCTTCCTTTTCTTTTCCCTTTGCTGATGCTTTAAAAGCGGCTTCTCTCATATCTAATGGACCTCCTTTTCTCATTTCAAAGGCAGTTAGGATTCCATGGAGTTGAGTCACAGTAATAGTTTGAATATCCTATTTTTCTTCTATGGCAGACACTTTTCACTCAAATTTAGAAGACAAAGATCTCAAAATTTTCTCAACTAAAGTATCTTCCTTTATCTCTTCACCTAGATTTCTCATATGATTTACAATCCCATCTACTCACAAGAAATAACTAGAAATTATTTCATCACTATGCATCTTGAGAGTTTCATACTAGATTCTGAGAGTTTGTAGTTTAGCATGTTTTACCTGGGAGTCACCTTCGTAGCTCTAAATTATTTTGTCCCATATTTCCTTGGTTGTGTTGAGTTGCATGACTTTGACGAATTTTGATTCTAATAGACTTCCCTTTAAGGCGTTGACAACTTTGGCAATGATTTCATATGTTTTCCTTTTTGTTGGATCCGTGGGGAATGTTGTTGGATATTGATATCATTTCTCCACAATTGCCCAAACATTAGCACCAAGTGACTGAAGATACGCTCTATTTCATGCTTTCCAATATACCAAGTTGTTCCCATTGAAGATTGGTGGTTTGATAGATCCCATGCCTTCGTGATTGTTCATTTTAAAATATCTCCCTTCAAGCAATCAAGCTTCTTCTAAAGGACACCATATGATACCAATTATTGGAAATAATACTAAGAGGGGGGGTGAATCAGTATTATCAAATCAATAACTTTTTCATTTATTACTCATATTTATATACGCTACTTCAATGAATGTAACTTGCATGTACACGCAACTGTCTTTAAAGCAACCAGTGTATGTCCAGCAAACTTATGATTGAGTTAATTAATCATATGTTGATCTTTAATCAGTGCATCAGTACTTCATTAACCATATAAATAGTAATCATGTGCAGTAATAACATAATAAACCATCACACATAAGCAACACACATGAACACCAAGATTTAAGGTGGAAACCCAATGCGGGACAAAAACCACATGTTGGTATCTTCTTTTAATATAATAAAAACATGTTTACACTCTTGTATTGGTGCAGACTCATACCAGTACACAAGAACCCACCTGCAAAAGGCTACAACCTTCTCTCATTCTCCAAATTCTACTGGAAGTGAGCTACAACCCTTATCTCTTATACTAGCCAATCTATTTACTAGTACGTAGGTGCCAACCTATAGAAGGCTCCAACCTTCACTTGTTTTCCGGATGCTACTAGAAGGGAACTCCAACCCCTGGCTCTTGTACTGGCCAATATGTTTACTAGTGCGTAGGTTCTGGCCTACAGAAGGCTACGACCTTCTCTCTTCCTCCAGGGACCATGTTTCTTAAATTTTCAGACTGGATGCTCCTGGCACACAACAATATACATGAAGGCCTCATTTCATCAGATTTTCATACTGGACCCATTAGCAATATTGAAGCTCAAAATCAATCACCACTGCAATACAACCAATCACTGAAAACCCATCATCACTTAAGCAAATCACAATCAATCAATCTGAACATTCAAAACACTGTCACTAGAACACAGAGCAGAACCCAGAATTTTGCATCAACAACCAAAACCAACTGCAACTTCAAACATCATATTTCATAATGTATACGCTACTTCGATGTGCCAAACCAATGTGTATACATGCTCTTATCAAAGTGAACCAGCATACAGATCTGAAAATACTAACTTAAAACTTCACAACTATTCCAGACTTCTGTCATACCCAGATCATAACATTTACAGAATAAAACATGCGTTAGTATTCATATCTAGCCCAATCAACATCATATCATGCAATAATAATTCATTTCAGTTCTTATGATCCTGATCTAACATTGTATCCAAGGTGCACAAAATATTTTAGATCATCTCATAATCATAGCCCCTGCAACATAACATATACTTCAAATAGAAGTATTCCTCATAAACCCATTCACTTGTACACTTTTTCCTAATAATCTTCTCCTCCTTATATAGTTTTAGGCCTTTGTCAATACCTCGGACCAAAACCACTTAGGACCAATACCTTGGACCAATACTTGGACAAAAACCTTGATTTTCCATCCCATACACACTTTTCCTTCTGTGAAAATGTGTGTATATGTATACGCTCCTTTTGTTTTGTTAACCCGTGTGTATACAATACTTGGAAAAAATGAACCAGCATATACTTCTTAAACCATTTCTAGAGTCTGATATGTAATCCTTTGTTGTTAACCTGTTGCACTGTGAACTGTCATCTATGTGAGTTGCCATCAAGGACAACACCTGTATCATATTGAAAACAGAGTCAAAACTAGCTATCTTTTATAGATGCTTAACAATTTCTCACTTTTCTCATAGATTATACACAGAGACGGAACAAGGAATGATAATTTTGTATTGGGAGAAACATATAAAGAGCCATGGATTTTTTTGGTTCCTGATTTGTTACTAATTATTTCATAGTCTACAGTTTTGTTTAGACTAAAATATCAAGTTCAGTGTGTGCTCATCTAGTTTGAGCATCCATTAGTTAATTTAAGACAATATTTGAATTATTTTTTGTTCAAGTTTTTCAGTGACGGATAATCATTTAAACTCTTAAATGATATAAAATTTCTCTGAACAAGAAGTCTAGATTTTATAATTTAAATCAATATCATATTTATTGATATGTATACATGAGTTTTTTTAGGTTAAAACATTGGCATTTGTGTTGCCTATTGTCGAGTCGTTAACAAGTGGTCCAAATGCCAAAGATAGGAATACAGCCTCTGGAAGGGCCCCATGTGTGATTGTGCTAGTTCCAACAAGAGAGCTTGTAAATGAGGTAACCTTTTAAAAAGTCTGGAGCTTTGTTTATCATCTGTAATCTGACTTGATATTGAAATTGTTCAAAAACTTCATTTGTAATTTCTTTATGCTTGTGACATCAGGAATTCCATGTAAGAAATATTTTGTAATGCAGATTCATGTTGAGTTTGAGGTTTATGGTGGAGTAGTTGGCCTTCATTCATCTTTTGTATATGGATGTGCTCCCTATGGTCCACAGGAACATGCATTGCATAGAGGTGTGGATATCATTGGTGGTACACATGGGCGCATTAAGGTGACAAAATATGTTTTAAATTGATTTCTCATTTTTTCTCTTGTGTATGTTATAGATTGTTATAAGTCACTTGCATGTTGTGGCAATAATTAAAATTTATCAGTCACAAGAATATGCAAGTGCTCAAGTATTATGAAGATGTGTATTTATGAAAATTGTGTTATTGGTCCCTTTTTTATGTCATTATGTTTTGAATGTGTGTTTTTTGAAACTTCAATTTCACACAGTCACTACTATTTTAGTTTCTAAATAAAATAACTAGGACTAGACTCACTTTTACGCCTATTGATATTATTTCTCTTATTGTTGGTGAAATAATAGTGTGGGTAGACATTTCATAACCATTTTCTCTTCTAAAGGCTAAGATACAATTTAGGTGAGAACATTTTCACTGAGTATAACCTGTATACTCCAGTGGAAATTAAATATGTGGGAACTTAATCCTATATTTGCATGCCTTTCTATATATTTTGTATATTGCTTGTGCACAAATGTCATGGGAAGACACTTCATAATCACATTGCTCTTATAAAGGATAAGATATAAAATGGGTAGTAAAAATGCCAAAGGTAGGAATACAGCCTATGGAAAGGCCCCCAATGTCATTGTGTTAGTTCCAACAATGGAGCTTGCAAAATAGGTAACCTTTTATAAATTCTAGAGCATTGTCTATCATCTGTAGTCTGACTTGTAATTGAAATTGTTCAAAAAGTTCATTTGTAATTTTTTTATGCTTGTGACTTCAAGAATTCCATGTAAGAAATGTTTTGTAATGTAGATTCATGTTGACTTTGATGTTTATGGTGGAGAAGTTGGCCTTCATTCGTCCTCTGTATATGGAGGTGCTCTCTATGGTCCACAGGAATATGCATTGTGTAAAGGTGTGGATATCATTGTTGGTACACCTGGGCACATTAAGGTTACAAAACATGTTTTAAGTTGATTTCTCATTTGTGCTCTTGCATATGTTATTGATTGCTGTAAATCACTTGCATGTTGTGGTGATAATCAAAATTGATCAAACACAAGAATCAAATTGTGTTATTGGTCCCTTTTTTATGTCATTCTATTTTGAATGCATGTGTTTTTTGAAACTTCAATTTCATAGAGTCACTTCTATTTTAGTTTCTGAATAAAATAACTAGGCTTAGGCTCACTTTTACGCCAATTGATATCATTTATCTTACTGTTGGTGCAATAATAGCATGGGAAAACATTTCCTAACCCCTTTTCTCTTCTAAAGGCTAAGATACAATTTAGGTGAGAACATTTTCACTGAGTATATCTTGTATACTCCAGTGGCAATTAAATATTTGTGAACTTCACCCTATATTTGCATGCCTTTCAAAATATTTTATATACTGTTTGTGCACAAATCTCATGGGAAGACACTTCATATTTTCTTTGCTCTTCTAAAGGCTAAGATATAAAATGGGTGAGATGATTTTCACTAAGTATTATATGTGTCCTCCAGTGGCAATTAAATATGCATTTTAAAGAAAAAAATTGATAGCTCCTCCTTTCGTAACATATCAAATTATCAAAATAGTTAACTAAAGAGTATGCTAATAAAATGAAAACATCCCCACCTGTCTACCATTAAAACATAAGCCAAAATCTACAATTTGGTTACTTGGTTGGTTGGTAAAGTGGGGGCATTGTTATGCCCCCCACCAAGGTGAATGTCTTGTGGGTGAAATTTTGTTTATTAGGATACCCTCTGAGTTGCAGCATCTTAGAAAAAGGGTAGCTTCCTCGAGTTGTGAGATGTATCTTCTTCATTGTAATGTAAAGTTTTGAAAAGCGTTGCTTGCATGCATTGACTAGAAGTGATAAAATTATATGAAATATGTCAAATATAGTCATTACGTGCATTGTCTTTTGTGTGAGGAGTCAGGCTTAGCTAGCTTTCATAGATGCTCAATAATTTCTCATTTTTTGTGTGGATTATACACAGGGACAAAATAGGGAATGATAATTTTGTATTGGGAGAAACATATAAATAGCCCTGGCTTTCTGTGGCTCTTGATTTGTTACTAATTATTTCATAGTCTACAGTTGTTGTTCAAACTAAAATATCAAGTTCAATGTGTGCTCATCTGGTTTGATCATCCATCAATTAATTTAAGACAATATTTGATTTATTTTTTGTTCAAGATTTTGAGTGAGGGATAATCAGTTAAACTCTTATATGATAAATATTTGGCATTTGTGTTGCCTATTGTGGAGTCATCAACAAATGGTCCAAATGCCAAAGGTAGGAATACAGCATATGGAAGGGCCCCTAGTGTGATTGTGTTAGTTCCAACAAGGGAGCTTGAAAAATAGGTAACCTTAAAAAATCTGGAGCTTTGTTTATCATCTAAAGTCTTAGTTGATATTGAAATTGCTCAAAAATTTCATTCTTAATTTCTTTATGCTTGTGACTTCAGGAATTCCATGTAAGAAATGTTTTGTAATGTAGGTCCATGTTGACTTTGAGGTTTATGGTGGAGTAGTTGGCCTTCATTAATCCTTTATATATGGAGGTGTTCCCTATGGTCCACAGGAATATGCATTTTGTAGAGGTGTGGATATCATTGATGGTACATGTGGTCGCATTAAGGTGACAAAACATGTTTTGTTTTTAATTTATCCCTTTTATGTGTTACTATTCATAGTAAATTCAAGCTTGACATTGTGGTTGATCTATGAAGAAATTCCTATGGCTTTTAAAAAAAGACATTTGCAATTTTATTCTGAGTTGCCTTTGGGAAAAGAAAAGTTTTTCCTTGACGTAAATGGCATAAAAATTGTGGGTTTTCTTCAAAACGTAATTGAGATACATGGTTGACTACATTTTCATTGCTCTCACGATTTTTCACCCAATAAAGGGAACTATCAAAGGTATATTGTGCACAATTAATTTGAAACAATCATGGTAAAAGCTCTCACATAAGTAATATAATTGACTGGTCATTTCTTTTGTCTAGTGACTAAACATTTGGGCTATCAATCATAGATTTATTTATCTTGCAACATTAATACACAAAGTCTTAACGCTGAAAATTGTTTTGTTACCTTCACAACATATACATTTGTGAATCTAATTCACTGCATACTTAATTTTTTCAGTATATTTCTGAGTTTTCGAGGCCCCTAAGATGGCAATCTGAAAGGTTAATGGCCTAATCACTCAAAACTAACTTTCTAAACTCACAGATGAGCCTAAATTCTAGTAAAAATTCATTTGGGTAAAAATCTTATAATTATTTTCATTGTTGAAGAATTCATAAGTTTAACAGCAAGCCACATTTTTTACATCTATTTGGTCAAGCATTTCATGATATTTCTTTCCCAATTCTCTGATTTATTTCTTTTACAAAGGGTCATTTTCAACACTCTTTTGATTTTTCATGCGTTTTTTTAGTACACTCTCAAGGATATTGTCTTCGAGGCTGCAATAAATAAAGAATGATTAACTTGGTCCATTCACCGTCCAACACACATATTTGACTTCTCTCCTTGGAGCTTGATGAATGTTTTAGGCACACTATGTATTTACATTGTCATTTGCAAATATGAGGGGTTGTCTTTCAAGTACCCACGGAACAATATTTCATAGGAATAATGTATGGATGCATCTAATGCAGAATTGATTTCAGAACAAGAAATTTGGGCTGCCACTGATCCTTATCAAAAGTACTAGGCTTTTGATTATGCTAATGGAGATCTATATAAATGGAAACAATGTTGGAGAATACTTGCACAAAAAAATTGATCTAGAACCATTACCACATGAGCGTGAAGGGTTCAGTCTGCATGAGGCAATGAAAGACAAAGGTCTAGTTTGGGATGCAATTTTTAATGAAAGTAAGCTCTTCGATTGAGCACTTGCGAAGAATGTTGTGCATGCCTCTATTTTGAGTAGATTGTTTGATTGTATTACATTTAACATTAACATTTCTTTTTTCATTCAAATTTGGCTATAGTTAGATCACCTAACATATCACATTTGTTTTCAACCATGCTCTTCTTCCATATGCACTATCGACTTACAGCGTTTCCTTTACAACATTTGGTACAAATGCTAATATATAAAATAATAAAATTATATATGTGAGAAAGATTCACATTCGGATTCGTGAATAATTAAACCGACTTTGACTATCCACACTACCCATTACGATGTGGTACGGATCTGCCTTGAGAATAAAATAAATGTATGTAAACCATTGAATCCTCATGTGACATGGTACTTGAACCTTTGTCATAGTGCAATGTTTACACCACACTTTAGTTTATTTTATTTGTTTTTATATATACGAGCTGAAATGCCAGCCACTAAGGTTATAGTTCAGCCACGTATCAAACTGAATATCAAGTCACCTTTGAAAAAATTGTGTTGTTTCTGACCCCACCTTGAGGCCCCTTGGAATTCATGATGGGTGTCCTCCGTTATGTGTCACACATGCGGTTTACTCATTTGACCAATCTATGTGACAAGGTTACCATGGACGATTTAGATGTTCCATCTCATCTGGACTGCTATGATGGCTTGAGGCTTCATGCTCAATTGACTGATTCTCCTGAACTTTTGCCAGTTGACCATTAAGCGTGTTCTCTCTCTAGACTGAGGTTTTCTTGGTGATCGGTTGGGGTTTGAAAGAAGATGGTGATGCTGTGATTCAACAGAATTTTTTATTCTTATCTGACGCTATGGTGGCATCTGAAATTCCTAACGGATGGTTAGCCACCCTTCACAGTTTATATGATGAATTTATGATGCCGAGGTTTTTTATTTAATATTTTTCCTGTTTTAATTATGAAGAGTGTGGTACAGAAATCTAGCTAATGATATACTTTGAAACGGTTTGCAGATTTTATAGGATCATTTCCATGACAACATGTTGGCTAACAAGCTGTGTGGTGGTATTTTAGAGAACAAAGCAAACATATCGTGTCAACTTCCGTTTGCACAGAATGTTTTAACTATTCGATTTAGAAAGGTATATAACTTATTGTTGCATTAGACCGCTTATTTTTTTAAGAGGGTTTTTCTTGCATGTTATCCCTCAAAGTTTCATTCAAAATTAACCCAAGAGTTTCCTTATATAAATTAATTTCCAAGGTTTTTTAGTTGGAAGCATTATAAGAGTTTTCATTTTTGAATTCATCTTCTGATTTTTTAATAGGGAAAATCATCCATTGAAATACCCTTGTCAGTTCGGGACGAGGCTGGCTGTGAATGCAGATAGCTAGTACCAAGTATTACACCACCTCATTTCATGTTATTATTATCTATTACTTGGATTTTTAGTTATTATTTTGGATTATTATTAATTTATTTAACAAAAAGGCGTTTCACATGCAAGAATCCCTATTTTTCGGATTCAAGGGTTAGGACTTCAATTGTATGCTTAGTTCCCTAACCATCCTTATCCTTTGAACAAGTTATTCCAAGCCATGGATGATTAGAGATTCTCAAGGTAAATTCTCTGTTAAAATTTCTCAACTCAAGAATTTATTTTATAATTTATGTTTGTTGATAAGGGTCCTAATGGAAATTTATATGCTTACTTGTAATAAGTTTTTTCTTCAAAACCCATCTAGAATTTTTTCAACAATATATTAAGATTACTTTTCCAAGTAAGAACCCCATCTTAACACTGTGTTTCTTGCACAAGTTCTTGAATGATAAAGAGGATGCTACTATTTGACCATGACCATAGTTGCCTCTTATAAACTTTGATACTTAGGGTTTTCTACATAGTCGGTCTCTAGTTATGCGACTAGATTAAATGTTCAATCTTCTTAAGTTTTTAGTTTGTCTTCCAAACAATCTGTTCATCTAAACTCCAAAGTATGCATACACAACTAGTTTTGGAGATATTTATATACTAGTTTAATTTGTAGTATACTTTCTATGACAAGGGTTACCAAAACTGCACTTTATGCATGATTAATCTAAATTTCTTAAGCTTTTAAGCAAATAATTCGAGATACCATTTTGTATGCATGCATTCAGTCTCTTTGAATTCCTTTTATTTCATAGTTATTTCAACATTATTTCTCAATCAAGAATATGAATGGTTATTCTTTTCAATTTATTCGGTATTCCTTTGTTTTAATAACAATTACTCTCTATATCCATTAGTTCCTATTTTAATTCAGTTTATCCTCCCTTATATACTTTACCAGAGTCTAGACTCAGCGTATTTTTTAGGAGACTTTGCGTGGAAAGGGGATAATTGCTGGATACATGTATAGTTAGATTATAAAACTACATATTCAAAAAAGGT
Source organism: Pinus tabuliformis (assembly GCA_031772625.1). Taxonomy (NCBI): domain Eukaryota; kingdom Viridiplantae; phylum Streptophyta; class Pinopsida; order Pinales; family Pinaceae; genus Pinus; species Pinus tabuliformis. The sequence goes on from CM062813.1 coordinate 413,376,508, forward strand.
TTTACATAACTAAATGGTACTATAAGCATGACATGCTTAAACTTTTATGTTTGTCTATTTGGTAGCATACTTGTCCACAAATTATCATATTAAAATTTGTTGCTTTAGATTATTATTTTAGGAATATTTCACCTCCTACATAAAATACATATTTATATTTTTATGCTCAAATATAGTCATATATTTATATATCTTTGTTTTATCTACTAGAAAACATGCATGTATCCATGATTTACTCATTATCAATAGTTACATACATTCACTAGAATTACTATAACTTTATTGTTTTTTGTTTATCCTTTTTCACTTTTGGTATAGACACCTACATGATGAATGATAATAGTAATTACATATTTCAAAATAAAACTTTCCTAATAATATAAAAATTGCAACAAATGTTCCTGTTTTTCTTATCTTAATAGTGTGAATATTGGGAAATACTGTAGGAACCATCATGTTCCTCTCAACCAATGAATTTCTTTTGCAACGATTCCCTAGGAAGGGCTTTATTGTTGTTAATAAATTATCAATATTTCATGATATTATGGGTTTTATTGTTGTTAATAACTTATCAATATCTAATGATATTATTCCTCCATCCCAACACAGACCTACTTTTCAATGTCTTCTTCCTTCTTTTCTATACCTAGAATTTTGTTTTTATAAAGAATCTCTTTCCTCTCGGTCACAATCTACCTTTCTATCCAGCCATGTTGTTTTTTTTTCTTCCACCCAGCCTAATCTCTCTCTCCAGTTAAGTTTCCTCTTGGTGTTGAGCATTCCCCCCTGGCGAATCATAGGAAGATATAACTAAGACAACTTCCATCTTTACCAGTCTAATACCTAGGACTCCAACCACCTAAATAGTTACTTAATAGAAAAACACCACCTAAATAGTTACTTAATAGCAAAAAAAAAAGTCTAAGTGCTCGCTTATTGGTTCTCATAATATTTCCAAATAAAAACTAACATTTTATTTATTATACATAATTATTTACACTTGTGAAACAAGTGTCCAATGTCCCTAACTTAAATATTTAACAGTATCATAATTTTAAGTTACCAGTATCATAAAAGCTTGCAAACCTGAATGCAACATAGTATTAGAGAATCCTTACGAAATAAATAATAACTTATATAAATCATAATATTAGAATTTTTTATTTTTTAAATAATTTAAAATAAGTTTGTTTTACTCTTAATGAGCACTTTAAAGTTTAGAAATTATAACTTATATAAATATAAATATATTAAAAACTCAATTTCATTCGTTTGTAATTTATTTATTATGTTCTAAAATTTAGAAATAAATATTATATTTAATGAGTTTATGTAATAATAGAAAATTTTGATAAAAATATAAGTATATTATTTGTAAATATATGATTCTTTATTACTTTAGCATTGATTACGAATATTATTATACTTATGTTTTATAATAATTTAGGAAAATAAGTATATTATTATTAGATATGAGACTTTTGTTATCTATATTGTAGATGAAAGTCTTTTGGATTAATGACATCATTAGGATTGGGTCCACGTTTCGAACATTGTCCTAAGAAAGAATCACATTAATTAGTTCTAAACGTTGACCCAATCCTAATGATGTGATTAATCTGAAAGACTTTCATCTTCTAAAGTATATTATTTTCAATATTATTATAAAAACATAAGGTGCCTTATTATTTTATTATTGATTATTATAGTTGTTGATGCTTAATTTAGAAAAACTAAATATTTATTTTCATTATTACTAAAAAGATAATTTTAAAACATTTTATTAGACCATAATTTGAAAGTTGCATTATATTATTTGCACAATAATATCTTATGGAGAACAACCTCACATACTTTTTTCCATAATCTAAGATTATGCTTGTTGTCTTCATTTGTGAATTTTAAATATTTGTGTAGTGATCTTTTATTGTTAAGATTTGCAGGAAACCCATATAAAAATAAGTGTAATAAGTAGTGTTATTGCTTACGACTTGCCTCTTATGCCAAAAGTTAATAGCTAAATTAAGGTCAAAAAAAAGAAAAAAGAAGAAGCTAAAATTGCATATATCCCATCTTACCACAGTAAGGCCAAAAAAATTAATAACTTTTAATGCATTTGTAAATCATTTTGCAACAAACATTTTCGTCTCATTGTAAATACAAATGTTTTCAACAATGAAAAATATAATTAAAAATGCAATTTCTTTATTTACATAGTTATTTGTTATTTGATTTGATAACCATTTTAATTTATTACTAATAATTCTTTACGTATTTCTTATTGATATTAGGTGAAATTATATAATTAAGTTTGCACATTTGAATTTTTACTCCTATTATTAAAGTGTTGAAAAAAAATAAATAATGAGAGTAAGAGTATTTATTTACATCTTATTCTTATCCAAATTTTTTTGGCAAATATTTATCAAATTATGGTGGGTAGTAATTGATGGTAAATATGTTATTTATGACTTGCAGACTATAATATTTTTTAAATTATTTATTTTTTAATATAATTTTGATATCTGACAATTCAATTTAAAACCACATAAAAATACTCATCCAATTAAAAAAAAAAAAAAATTAAAAAAAAAAATTATTTTTTAGTTTTCAAAATATTCAATTCAATATTTATTTTTTACAAATCTTTAATAAACTTGAATCTATTTAAAAAAAAATAAAAAATAATTAAATTCAAAGCATTTTGACAAAAATAAAAAACAATATATTTACAATTAGTCACTTCATGCTAAAAAATATTTGCATAAAAGTGATAGGAATAAGATGTAAATAAATAAACTTACTTTTCACTGATTATGTAGGAGTAAATTCCTACTAAAATGTAAGTCCTGGCATAAAAATGATAGGAATAAGATGTAAATAAATAAACTTACTAGGAGTTACTTCCCACCATCTTTTATGTTTTTTTGACTGATTGTGTAAGAGTAAAATTGTAAATGTGCAAACTTACTAATGGTTATTCCCACCAAAATTTATGTAAGTCCTTGTCCTTGAGCATAAAATTAATTTATAAAATTCACATCTCAATTTATTGGCTTATGCCAAAGCAAGACTATACAGCTTGACATTTATATTAACCACTATTAATTTAGCATTGGAAAATATAAATTATAATCTTCTATACAATTTTTCCCAAAACATATTTTTTAACTTAAATAGAAGGGACTAAACTATCTTACATCACTTGGTTACTTCTAATTTTTATAAGAAAAATAATTTAAACATCTTCAATAATTATTAGAAAAACAATTTAACCATTTTAAAAACACAATATTTATTTAATTTTTATAAAGGAACAAATATAATAATAACGAGAACTATTTGACCATATTATTCATTCTTAACTTTTATAAGAAAAACAATTGAACCGTATATTTTTTTTGTGAATTGAAGTGCTTTGTATTCATAATCAAAATAAAAAGATACATTTAGTTCATCAAAATCAATATTAGATCCCCAAAATTACTAGAGAAATTAAACTCCTTAAAAACCTTCATTACAACAATCTAAACAGAAAACGTTCATTAGTATATCATTTACCACATCAATATTTCATACCTAGAATATATTCAAGACTACAAAGAATGCATATGAGCCCAGAACATTATCACATGCATGTCATGAAACCAAAAAGAAAAATACCACCATGAAGCCATGGTAGACTAACCAATGAAAGATATAACACTTACTCCATACTATGCTACAATCTTCCATAATGACCGCTCCAAACAATACCCATCTACGCTTCTCTTTATAAATCCACCAATATGTGTACATAGATGTCAAAAAAATGTGAGAAGGAAGCATTAAAAACATATACTTCAGCAACTAGACTTTGTATAACATCTCCAGTCAAAAAACAATCATCAACATACCCTAGAGGAGACAAAACACTCCACAGAAAAGCATTGAAAGTATATCAACAACAAAACAATGAGAGTCATCCACCTTCAAACTAAAAACATAATGCCCACAACAAAAGTCCCTCGAGAGTGCATAGAAAGCACAAGAAACCAAATTCACCACGGATGAACCCATAAGAAAGAAAACCATATTCCAAACAAATGTTCAAGATCGCATCAAGTAGACAATAAGCATAATTTTAGAATAATTCATTACAAAATAAAGTAGATATACATACTACCATAGAAACAATATCTAAAGGATATATGACCAAAAATTGGCAGCAAAATTTTCGAAACTCACCATCACTAATCTTGATCTAAAAAAATTAGTTTTTGCCCTGATCAAATAGAGGATTAGTCACTCACCAAGAATCCTTCTGCATGAGCCAAGTGAGAGTCCACAATATCCAAACAATAACAAAGATTAAAAATCATTCGTTTGACATCTTTCAATTAGGAAAAAATATTATGTTTGTCCCTGAATATCAAGGCCATTTTTTAATGTAAGGCCAGAGAATGCATAAAAATAAGCCATTTTTCCCTAATTCGGCCAGGTTCAGGTACCCATTTGGAGAATTAATCAACATCGAAGATTAACAAGAAGTATTGAAAACTAATAAAAGCTTTAAAAACTACCGAAGCTTTGAATATCAATGAGAATTATTAAAGGCCAAGTATTGATAATTTAGTTTAGTTATTTTTAAATTAATATTAATCGTTTTTAATAGATTTTTATTGCAATCGTTTTTATAATAAAAAAACAAAAGTTTGTTCTTCCATTACTTTTTGAATTGCAATAAAAGTATGATTCAATAAGCTATTATAAATTTCCATTTATATAACTTTCCATTAAATAAAATTTATGTGATTTATACAAGGCGAAAACTTCACTATAGATGTTCTCGAAAAATGGGCAAACATTTCAATTTTTTTTTGCAATATTTTAAATATAAATCAAACTTGCAAGGTAATAACATAATTTTAGAAAAACAATATCAATGTTTTATTGTAACAAATATTTCTTTACTTTATAATATGATGAACATTAATCTATATTATAATGTGACCAACATTATTAACATTTTGATGTGAATAAAATGACTATTATCCAAAATTGAAATTTAGAAGAGAGTTATTGATGTTGCAAATTGATTAATACAATAAACATTGTCTCAGTTGCAAATTGATTAATACAATAAACATTGTCTCAGGTACATTTAAATGTGATAAGCATAGCTAATGTCACATTTTGGTGAACATTACTAACATATTTAGGTGAATAATATTTAATATTGCAATGTGATGAAAAAAATTAGATATTACAATGTGTCAAACATTTCTCAATGTCTAAATGTCATAAATATTTCCCAACCATTAGAATGTAACAAACATTTCTTGACATCATAATGTGATGAACACTTCATAAACATTGCAATGTGATGAACATCACCCAACAACACAATCACATTACATAACATTACAATGTGACAAAGATTAAGAAACGTGGAAATGTGACAAACATTTCCTAAATGTTGCAATGTGATGAATATTAGATAAAATCACAATGCAGTGAACATTTCCCAACAGTCATAATGTGATCAATTGTTATGAATATAATTCATATAAAAATAATAAATTAATGTAAATAATAATAATCATAATAAGGTTATCAAGATAGTCATTAGTAATGAAAAAGCATGTCTTAAAGACATGACCATTCACTGAAGAGGCCCCTACCTAGGTATATAAGCAGGCCTCATTTATAACATTCACAACATCTAGAGTAGAGTATGTACACCTTTATAAACTTTAAAAGCTGATGATTCACCGTTGCTACAGTAATAGTAATAAATTATCGAGTTTTTGGTAGGATTTCTCTGAAGCAAACGGCGGATCTAGGGTTTCGAATGGATGCCTTCGGCTTTCGCTTCCTGGGCAAGAATGGCCTGCTCCGAGCCGCCACAGAATTGGATGGAAGCCTGATGCTCGTGTACACATGGTCGACCGAAGACTACAGGCAGAAACGATAAATCTGAAGGGGCGGATGCAGATCGATGGGAGAGATAAAACGTCGCGGCACAGTCTTAATCTCAGCATGCTGAGCGGTGGCGAGGCCTGCGTGTGGGCCAGCGATGCTGAGAACTGGGTATACGCCTCCACTCACCCCGATTTCAACGACCTTATCAAGCGCATCACGATCTGCAAGGTGAGCATCATGAAGAAGGTTTTTCTAGACAGGTATCAGGGTTTCCATGGTCATAAATCCTTGATGGATGGTGACGGAGGAAGTGGATACGCGGAGGCAGAGATAGCTAGATCTTTGCAGATAGGAGGTATCAAGCCCTCTAACTCTAGAATCACCACAGATCCGCCAGATCTGAAGAGCAATCATATAGATCGGGGTTTAACCGACTATGTCAGATGCATGAACTGGACGGCAGCGGTTTTTGGATCTGCAGGCATACCCATCGAATCTGCTGTCGGAGGAAAGAAAGGGGGGCTGCATGGTACAGATACGCTCTCCCCTGTCCACAAAGACAGCAGATCTGGCCCGGATCTAACCGATCTGGCCAAAAAACAAAAGAAGAGCCTACGTATGGGTACAGATCCTCTGCCTCCCACCGATCCAACGAGGGGCGGCATCAAACGATTGAAAGGGCATACAGCGTTTGGAGGGACAGAGCCAGACGGTCCAGAAGCGATTCAAATTTTCATAAGAACCTTGTCAGGGAATACAATTTGCATGCAAATAAGAATAGGGATGCTGATAAAAAATATAAAGGACGATATTCAAGAATTATCAGGCATATCAGCAAGTCAGCTGAGCTTGGTCTATGCAGGACACACTCTACAGGAAGAATTTACAGTGCAGCATTATGGAATAGTGAGAGATTCAATAATTTTTCTAAGTACGAGGCTGAGAGGAGGAAGCTTCGGATCTAGCTCAAAGGGCACAGGTTCGTTCAAGGACATTGTCAAAGGAAAAGGGGAAGCCACCAACAAGCCAGCGCCATCACAAGATCTGCCTGGTCCTTATATAGTGGAGCAAAGTAAGCAGAACCCAGTTCTGACAATCGATCTGCCGGAGGTAAACAACTTTCATGATGATCTCTCTTCTTTGGCAGTCATTTGTAGATTCAATGGCTTTTGGCCAAAAACAGATGCTTTAAGGCATTGGATCCATTCCACATGGACACCAAATTGTGACATCCTTTTATGCACAAAGGGTTTTTTTATTGTAAAATTCAACACAGTGGAGGAAAACGACCATGCCCTCCATGAGGGGCCATGGTTCTGGGGCAACGCAGGGCTCTTTACGACCCCTTGGTTTCCGGGATTTGACCCCTCCTCTATGGTGGTCTCCAAAATGCCGGTCTGGGTAAGGTTGCATAATCTCCCACTTCACTTCTGGCTTCCCAAAGTATTTGAAGCAATGGGGAATGCAATAGGCAAATACATCAAGCAAGATGTCGAAAGAATTGCTAGATGCATTCACACTTTTGCCAGAATTTGTGTCGAAGTTGACCTCAGTCAAGGGCTTCCTGACAGCATCATCTTGATCCATAACAACTCCCAGTGGAAACAACCACTAGATTACGAAAACACGGCTTTCAGATGCCGAGGATGTCAACAGACAGGTCATCTCCGTATCAACTGTCCTCAAGCCAAAAAGGAAAACAGAAGGAACAAGAAACAAGCAAAAAAACCAAGAGGCTGGCAGAATACAGTGAATCCAGAAGAAGAAACAGAAGACGAGGAGGAAGACAATCCTCCACCTGCAAATGAAGATGACCCAATTGGAGGCGAAGCCGTGGCATCCTCTCCCATAGCACCGTCAAAGGATCCACAGCTCCACCCAAATCAGACAGACAAGATAAACGATGACTAGAACATGGGAGGGATAAAGCGGCACCACCAATCAGACACATCAGATTCAGACAAGGAATCAGGCTCGCAGAAAGTTGAAACACAGTTAGTCATAGCCTCGATCGAGCCCACCCAAGGCGAGTGGCCCACCCAAGGCGAGTGGCGCAAGGTCGAAAAGAAAAAAGGAAGAAAAACCTGAAGAGTGAGTCTTACTCACATATGAAATTCAGTTTTTTTTCCTGCTTCCACTTCTCTCCCTCTCTCTCTCTCTACTCCCTTCTCATCATTTTTTGCACATTAGTCATGTAACGTTGCGTTTGGTGCCATGGCACTGGAGCCCATTGGGCAGCTTATGGGAATGCATCATGCATCTGCAATTGTAACTTTTCATTTTTTAAATAAAAGGTTACAGATTTTTTCCATTGGGAAAAAAAAAAACATTCACAACATCTCATCAAATTTTTTATAGAATATTCAATATATAATTACTTTTCATACAACATATGTATTCTAAATATTATTGTTGCATATCCGAACTTTGTTCGTTACTTTGGTATCAGATCATTCCTTTAAGTATACGAACTTTGGTCATTACATTAGTATCATAGTTGTTTGATCTTCTGGTCACCAAATAGTTGCGTAGAGTCGTGTTCTCTGATCCAGGTCATTGGCTGTAAAAAAATTATCAACCTTGTTGTCGTTGAAGTGTTTTGCTACAATATTTTGGAGTTTCTCCACTCTAATAGTTTCGCCATTTAGGCCTTGGTCCATTTAAATATATTCTTTTAAATAAAAATAGAAATAAAGGGGAAAAAATTATTTAAAAAAATAAATAAATAAAACAATTTTTATATATATATATATTAAAAAAAATTAAAAAGAGACTATATTATAATAATAAAAAAACTAAAATGTAATAATTTTATTAAAAAAAAAATTAAAAATACACCAAAGACCATGGAGTGGCGGACAAAGCTGTCACCATTGCTCGACCAAGCACACAACCACCACCGCCACCACTTCTTAATAGATCTAATGCTACTCCACCCGCCTCCCAATGACCAACTATTGCAGCCACACCGACCACTAACGACCGACCACATGTTTGTTTTCATCTGTTGCACCCACAACCGCTTTGATTTCGGATCACCGTCGAACATCACCAGTGTTTCCCCTCTATTGGCTCCATTCATTCCTCACTCGACTAACATCACAATCGTATGTACAAGTAATTAAGCATTAAAACCACCAAATATCTATTGTGTCAGTGTTATTCCTTAAGATATCGACCACTGGGGAAAATTTTAGAGGTGAAATTTTGCAAATGGGATATTTTTTGGACATTGTTTGAAAAAACTATTCGCCAATTTCATTAAACATTCGCCTATTTTTTACATATATATGATTAAATGGATGAAATTTGCCAAAAGAATAACAATTTTAATAGTAAATTACATGTATTTTGTTGAATATTTGCCTACATTTTATATATATGATTTTCAAACCAAAATAGTCACCTACAATAGGAAAAATAGTAAATCCTTAAAAAATATCTTATCGACCACTCGAGTCCCAATGTGATAGTTTTTTGTTTTGTTTTGTAAAAAAAATATATAATTGCAATTTTTTTGTCATCCACCTATATTGTTTCATATGAGTGCGACCATCAATTGTGACCAATCAAATTCCCGCACCATAATTTTAGGGTCAAAGAAAGGAGGTGAGGTCGCAATCAAAATTCAAACAGTGCGACATTTGATAAATTATGTCATCTATCATTTAATGATTAAATCAAATTAAAAGGGAAAAAATAAATATTAATTAAAAATTAAAATATTAAAAAAAATGAAAATTATGAGTGGTTTAAGATAAGTCAAATGATTTTTTTTTTCTTTTTGAACGTGTCTACTCCTATTATTGATACAAAATATTTTTACACCGAGGCCATGACCTCACGAAGCTAGCCCAAAGAAGCGGCATGATTACATGTCATAGCTGATCAAAAACCAAAAAATACCCTGCTGATTTTTGCCTTTAAGGATTGCAGGGAACCTGACTATGACTATTACCAAAAAAACAAAAAGCCCAATACAGCAATTTAAACAGAGACCAAATAGCATCCATGACAGGATGATTAGACCAAGGCAAGTGAACCGAGAAGCACCACCTGGAACTGGAACTAAGAATAAACTTCAGAAGCACCTAGGACTGCATCCGAGACCAAAAACCAAAAGCTAGCGGAGTGCTCCTCTCGCAGGGGAAACCGACATTTTGAGCTGGAGCGCTTATCATGACAGTCAAGTAGAAGATAAGAGAATATCCTTGAGCATACTGATTTCCAAAAAACCGTAGAGCACAAACCTGTTTAAACGTCACGAGATGTGGAGGGCTGCTCTTTGATGATGTGGCATCCATATTCGAGGTCATCATCATCCTCAAAGGGGTGGCCCTCTTTGCTTGTAGAGCCTCACTGATAGGGACACTCGGGCCTACCTGGTCATTCATGACTTTGGATGCCATGCCTTTGCCTGAGCCTGAGGCCTTTGCCTACAATTCCTTAGTCACCCCTAGGGAAACAGCTTCCTGACTAGCATTGCTCTCGCTAAGCTCTATGGTAACAAAGGCCATGAAGGTGAAATTACCATGAGTGCAGGGGAACTGAAGCCGAGCGGAATTAGTAGCAGAATTAAAGGAGCTCGCTGCCAAATTGTGCAGTCCTCTACCCCTTCCTCGACCGCTCCTTGTAGCTGGATACCGGTCCATGCAGAAGTCCGAACAGAAAGTCGAGGAATCCGTCGTGGAGGAAGAGGCTTGGTGGCCCGTTTTCCCCCGGGAGCTGCCTCTCCTGCAGCTCATCCTCTGGCGAAGTTTCGGCATAACTGGAAGAACAGGAAGAGTCGGGCGACCTGCCAGACTGAGGAAGCAGAGAAGGAGCAGAACAAGCTTGGTATCAGCACCCAGATGGGCAGATGGGAGAGCAGAGGACCAGAAGCTGGCAAAATTGTAGGTGTGGCAGTGAGAAATCTAAGGCACCAGCCAAAAATCCACCCATCGAACCAGAGCCCAACGTATCCCCGGGATGGTTCGAGAACGAGTCTCTGCAGCTGCGATGGAGGGACTTGAGCGCAAAGGAGGAGCAACAATGAGACGGGCTGAGGGCACCATGATTAAGAAATAAACAGGCCGGAGAGGAGGGACAGGCTGCAATAAAGCAGCATTAAGATTGATCGCAGGGGAATTAAAGTCTGGTACTGTGAGAGGCCGAGAGGCAGTGGAGATGAGCCATGCGCCCACCCCATCTGCTAGCCACATACCAATACCACAATCAAACACCCAGTTCCGGGAGAGATAAATCTTGTTGCACCAGGAGAGTGTAGTTGCATTTGAGTTGTGTATCATTGGAACTATTCAGCGGACCAGAGAAGAATGGGAGCTGCTGATCGGCCCCTTGATTAGCCAGTCTGTCTGCTGCCTTATTAGTTGTTCGTCGTATGTGCTTGAAGGAGATATTGTGAGGAGTTTTGAGCCATTCTTCAATTTGTTCCAATCTACTTAGGAGCCTCCAACTCAAAGCAATATTTGCTACCGAGGATCCTGATTGTATCCGGATAGCAGCCTCTATTAGAATTTTTGAATCCCCTTCTACCTCTAGAGGGAACAAGTTTTCTGTTTCTGCTATGCATATACCTTTCCATAGGCTTTCAAGCTCGGCAGTGTTATTGGTGTCTCTACCCAACGATCCGTGATAAATATGCAAAACAGAGCCTTCCGCATCTCTAAAGATTCCACCATATCCATCCGGCCCAGGATTGCCCTTAGCCGTGCCATCAAAGTTTAGCTTGTAAGGGTGGGTGGCAAGAGGAGACCAGAATTGTGCAGACTCGGAGTGAATTGATGTATTAGGCTTGATATGATCTATGGAGGTGAGATTTAGGTTCCAGTTGGCTAGAATGAGGCATTCCTGGGGTAAAACTGGCATATCTAAGTCTTGCCATTATCTAAGAGTCAGAGTTTCTTGAAGGTTCTGCTTGAGGAGTAGCCATAGAGTATCAAGAGGCGAACTGTGACTTTTGAATATCCTTTTTTTTCTTTCTTTCCAGATGATCCAGTAAATGAAGCCCGGAAGGAGGTTCCAGAGGGAATTGAGAAATTGACTTTGGAAAGGATATTGAGGCCAGTTCCTAATGGTGTTTACGATGTCTCCCTCCCTTCTACCTATTCTTCTATTACACTGTGCTGTTCTCTCCCACATTTGAACTGCTAATGGGCAAGTATCCAAGAGATGCTTTATGGTCTCTGAATGAAGATTACAGTTGGAGCATCTGGAAGGCCCAATGAATCCTCGCTTTTGTAGATTATCCCAAGTGAGGATCCTTTGTTTGCTTAGAAGCCAAAGGAAAGTGGAGACCTTAGGCCAGACGTTTGGTTGCCAGGCTTGGTCCCATAGTTGATCCTTTATAATTTGTAGAGGTTGATAGATAATTTGATATGCTTCCTTGGTAGTGAACATGCCCTTGGGAGTATATCCCCATCGCACTTGGTCCTTCTGATCAGAAAGTTTAATTTTCCTAAGTTTGAGCTCTTGATCAATCTCATCATAGGTTTCCTCCTGCCAGTTGGCCTGCCATGTGTTTGCCGGTCTCCAAAGTTGAAAACCTTGGGGAGTTTGCTGCTGCCAGAATTGATGGACATGGATTTGCTCATTTTTCTGCATGGTTGCTTGCCACTTGGGTTTGTGAAAGAGAGAGACAAGTTTGGGATGTTGTTGCCAGGAATCCTCCCAAAATATTGCAGTGGTGCCTGAATGGATTTCCCAGAAGCTGTGTTGCTTGGAAGCATTCCAAAACAGCGAGCCAGGGGTGGTTGAATTGAATCAGATTAGCTCCTCCTTTGGACTTCCTGGGGCATATTTGGCCTACCAGAGACGACCGCAGGGGGTATGCGGTTTAGATATCCAATTCCACCATATGCGCGCGCCCATGATGTTGTTGTTGTGAAAGGGATCCCTCAGACCTAGCCCCCCAGCTGATTTCAGAAGACAAACCTTTGTCCATTTGACCAGAGCCCATTTTCTATTGTGGCCCGAGGAACCCCAAAGAAAATTTCTTTGAAGATTGCGAATGTTTTTAAGAACCCATTTAGGGGCAGCCAAGATTGAGAACAAATATAGAGGCATGGCTTGGAGAACAGATTTGATTAGGATAATCCTGCTTGCAATGTTGAGAGAGCGATAAGTCCAGGAGGAGAGCCTGGTTTCTAAGTTGTCAAGGAGGGTTCTCCAGGAAGCATGTTTGATAGCAGAATCAAACAGGGGAGCTCCAAGATATTTCGAAGGAAGCTTAGCTATCGAAAAGCCCAAAATCCTGGCTATATTTCTCTGTGTGAGAATGGGAGTGTGGAAGAAAAAGAGTTGGGATTTGGAGGCATTTATGGTGGTGCCAGAGGCTTCTGAGAAGAGATTGAGCAGGAGCTTGAAGGCAGAGGCTTCTTGAACTGATGGATGGCCAAAAAGCATATTATCATCGACAAATTGTTGGTGAGTGATGGGGGATTGACCATGCAGCGAAATGCCATTTAAAGAGAGAGAGTTGGAAGTAGAATGAAGAAGGTGGCTTAATCATTCGGCCATGAGAACAAAAAGGAATGGGGAAAGTGGATCACCCTAACGAATACCCCGAGAAGGATGAAAGGGTGGGGTGGGGGAACCATTTAGGAGGATGGAGAAGCAGGGGGAGGAGATGAGATTCATTATCCATCGCGTCCAGGTAGCATTGAAGCCAAATGCAAGTAAGATGTGTTTAATATAGGCCCAGCTGAGCTTGTCGAATGCTTTGGAGAGATCTAGTTTGAGAATCATACCTGGTTTTTTCAGTATCTTGATGGAGTGGATCACTTCATGGGAGAGAATGATACCATCCAGAATCTAGCGCCCTTCTACATAGCATGTCTGCTCCGGCAAAATGAGGAGATGGAGAAGAGGTTTGAGCCTATTCGCCACAACTTTAGATATGAGCTTGTAGATTACATTACATAGCGCAATCAACCTATATTTGTCAGGAGCATTGGATTCTTCCACTTTAGGAACGAGCGCTAGGAAGGTCATGTTTAGGGAAGGAAGGACCCAATGCATCGATCATGATTCTTCCACTAGCTCCCAGACTTCTATTTTGATGTGCTCCTAGAAGACATGAAAGAAATTGGTTGTGAATCCATCAGGTTCGGGTGCTTTACCATCCTTGAGTTGGGCCATTGCGCCCTCTACTTCTTGCATAGAGATAGGCTGGAGAAGCCGATTGTTGTGATCCTCATTTATGATTTTAGGAATGTGCTGCATTATAGCTTGTATAGCTTGATATCTGCAACCCAGGGGTTCCCTAAGAATTTCTTGTAAGTAATCTTCGAATTCCCGTGCCACGTCTTCATGCACCTCTAGACGCTCCCCTTGCTGATTGTTGATAAAAGCGATGTTGTTGTGCATTCTCCTTTGAATGGTTGACCTGTGAAAGAATTTAGTGTTTTTCTCCCCATCTTTAAGCCATCTAATCCTGGATTTTTGTCGTGAGAGAGTCTCTTCTTGTTGCCTTCGTGTTTCAATCTAGGTAAGGAGGGCCTGCTCCTGTTGCGCATATTCTTCCGTTCTTCCCTCAGAGATGATACATTGTTGCAGAGTGTTCATTTGCTACTCCAGCACTTTCCGCTGATCAAATATGTTACCAAACTATGTGTGATTCCAAGATTTGAGCACTTATTTGAGGTATTTTAATTTTTGTTGAAATTGAAACATCTTGGCTCCTGCAGGGGGAATAAAGGATTTCCAAGCGGCGATGACCACTTCTTTGAAATGAGGATGAGAAAACCAGAAGGATTCGAAGCGGAAAGGTCTATTTCCCTTAGACCCTGGACGCAACCATTGTAACATTATGGGTCAGTGATCCAAGCCCGCTTGAGGCATGATGGAAGCATGGAAGTCTCCGCCCAGGTGAATGGCGTTATCCGATAAAAGGAATCAATCCAGTCTGGAAGCTATATGTTGTAGACCCCTTCTTTTATTAGTCCATGTATACGTACTGTTAAAAGTCTGAAGGTCCATTAGCTGGTTTCTATGGATGAAGTCTTTGAAGCCGATGCTGTCTCCTTCCAGCCTTGCTCGACCTCCTGATTTTTCCTCCAATGCTATGATGGTATTGAAGTCCCCACCACTTATCCAAAGGGGATGGCTCCTGCTAGAGTTAAGAGCTGTAAGTGTGTTCAGCAAATCCGACATTTTCTGTAAATCTTGTGGAAAATATACATTCGCGAGAAGACCATGGATATTGGTCCCAATTAGGTAGAATGTAGTCTGAATGAAGAAGTGTGAGGCATGAAAATCTTGAAGGGATAGAACTTGAGGGTTCCACATGATTGCTAGCCCTCCTAAAGCCCCTGAGGCATCCACAGAGACTGAGCTGCATCCTGTCCATTCTTTGTCTAGGATTTTCTCCATTACAGTGTTGTTGCCTTTGGTTTCTTGTAGAAAGACTAATGAAAGCTTTTCTTGCTGGATCATATTTTTTAGCATTCGGTGTTTGGCAAGGTTGTTAAGCCCTCTCACATTCCATGAGATTAGCTTCATGGGGAACAGTGGGGAAGAGATTTGAAGAACTTGGTCAGCTTGGGGAATCTACCAGAGTCCACCAGCATTTCTCCTATAATAATGGTCCTTTGCAGATCCGTTTTGCGCCCACGTTTCTTCGAGTCTTTCAATATTTTTTTACCATCCCAAGGACTGCCTGCCTGAATGCCAAGATATTTGTTTTGTTGTGCTCTGGCTAAAACTACTTCAAGTCTTTCGATCTCCCTAGGGGGTATATCACTGTATTCTTTCTGTCGACATGCCGCTTCCAGTTTGAGAATGTCCAGACCTCCCAGATCTACACTTTCTGGTTCCTCCTCCATGTGTGTCGGTTTGTTCTGTTCTTCCTCATTTGACTTTTGTTGAATACTGAGAGCTAGAGCTGCATCTATCTCCATGGTGGAAGATTGTAGGGCTAATTCTGGAGCTTTTCTTTTTATCAGTGGAGGTAGAGACGGGGATGTTGTTTAGATCGGAGATTGAGGGCGTGGCTGTAGGATCTGGAGGAGGCGTAGGAGTAGAAGGGGAGGGATCTGAAGGTGGGATGAATGTATGATCCTCCAAGTTGGTTTGTGAAGATAGGATTTCAAAGCTATTCCATGTTTCAGGTTTCTTGGGATCATTTGGAGCGATAAGAGGTTTCTTGGCATGCTTTCTATGACTGGAGACCTTTGTAAATCCCTAAGCATCTTTACTTGTCTCAGTTACAGGAGCTTTAGACTGAAGATTCAGAGGGCAATCCCTGAAAAGATGGCCATGTTCATGGCACTTTCTGCATCGAAAAGGAACATGCTCGTAGTCTATTGTTTGGACCCATTCAAAATCATCATGAAATAGACTTACCGAATCTTTGAGTTCCTTGGCCAGATGCATGTGTACACAGATCCTAGCATAGGAGGTGTATCTTCTGGATTTGGTTTCCTCAATGGCTTTGATGAAAACTCCCAGGTTGTTGCCAATGTCCTTTAAGGTCTCCTCGTTCTAGTATTCCAGGGGAAGAGAGTACATACGTATCCATACCGGAGCCCAGTTGAAATCTTCTTTATCTGGATTGAACCTTTCTTTCCATTCACGAAGGTACAGGCCTGCAGAGTTGAAGAAGTACGGACCTCCTTCGAAGATGCGAGTTTTGTCTTCCAGACAGTTAAAAGTAGCAGTGAAGAAACCTTTGGGACCAAGCTGCAGGGTGACTTGTCCTTTGGGCTTCCATTTGGAGGCAATCCATCCATGCAAGGCCTTTTCAGTTGGCCAGAATCCGAGGAACTTGCCTATGAGTGCATGATCCTGCATGTATTGGATTTGGTTGTTGATTCGATCACTGGGGAGATCTATTTTGATTCTTTTTGCAAACTTGGGAATGCATGTTGCAGAAGATACTTTTGGCTGTGACATAGAGTTGTTTTGATCTGTACCTTTGTCTTTGGCTGCCGCATGTCCTGCAGCAGAGTCTCCATTGGTATCAATGACAGGATCGGTATTAAGGGCGGCAGATGGGGTGGAGCCAGAGCCGGTTAGATCATTCGCATTTATTGGAATATTAGAGGAGGGGTTGGATATGGGAGGGGGAGCAGAGCCCACCCCTCTAGAGGGCGGATCTATATTGAGAGGATCAGCAACAGAGTAGGACTGGGAAGCCGAGGGCGCAGAGGGGAAAGGCTGTGAATTTACTCAGGAACCCTAGCAGGGGCAATGTTATTGGATCTCACAATAGAAGAGAAAAATGGAAAAAGGTATTTTTAAAAATGAGATTAGATAGAAAGTCCTTCAAAAGAATACAATAGGAAAAAATCAAATTAAAACACTTTAATTAATTATATATATATATCTATATCTATATATATATATATATATATATATATATATATATATATATATATATATATATATATATATATATATATATATATATAAATTAGAAAAGTTACTTTTAAACTTTAAACGTTTTGATGAATATAATTGGAGTCAATTCATAAATAAAAATGGAGTCTAATTTAGAAATAAAGGAAGCAAGAATTCCAGAAACCTCATGTAATTATGCTTTAATGTTATTTAGAATTAAATGATCTATTGTAGGAAAATATGTTACTATTTCTATCTTACTCGCTAAAGATAAAAATTATAGAAAACCTAAAATTGGAAACCAATTAGTGAATCCTGATTCAAATATAATTGAAAAATTAGACTATTTCAACAACAAAAAATATGAAATAACCAGCTTACAGTTAAACATTGAGGATTATACATTTATATCGCAATTTTTAGTTCAAACCATATGGAACAGTCAATGTGACATTATTTTGGGTTCACCGAGGATGGAATCACTAGGGTCCTTTATCCTAAATACAAAAAAAAGTTCTTGACGTTTTCCCACAAAAAGAAAAAAATAACACTATAGGACGTTACCTTGAAGCTAGATTCAGTGACGCCAAAAGACATACAAGACATATCAAAAGTAATTCTTCGAGAAAGTAAAAAAGTGATACAAAATATGCAAAGGGAAGTTCATAATATCATTTTTGACAAACACAAAGAAATTACCCCTCCTAAGGACCATAGCAAGAAATTACTCACTCAAATTAAGAAACTTAAAAATGATAAGAAATCATTGAAAATTAAATTAGAAGAACTCATCATGAAATATGTATCGTAGTTGTTATATGTAAACATCCAAATTGAAGATAAAGGAATGAATACTGATCTAGTCAATATCACAATTCAGGAAGATGACAAACCAATTGAATTAAAAACATATTTAGATATGGCACTTCAAACAATGGAAATTTCAAATGAAGATTTTGTAAGCTATTCAGCGACATCAATATCTAAAGTAAATCAAGAAATTGCCACACATATTATAAGAGAAATTCAAATAAGAAGAAACCCTTATCTACATTTGAATCACAAGAATATATACCTCAATCAATCTACAAATATATATCACTCAGAACATAAACAATAAACTTATGTTCCTAAGAATAATGAAGTGTGCACAATTCAGTCCAATGACTAAAATTCATCACAAGTTTCCAGTATTGAAAGATTCCACAGAAGATTGGCTTATGATGAACAAATCCATTCTCAGTGCGACACTTTTGTTTGTCACTTAGAGGATCATATCATCTTGTATGTCTTGTATCAACAAAAATGAAAGTACTAAGACAAGAAGATATTTAAAATAGGAAAAGAGATCAAACCCTTTAATCAGTAAGCTTTGAGGACAAAGATTTTTGAAGACAAAGGCAATGTTATGAATATAATTCATACGAAAATAATAAATTAATGTAAACAATAATAATCATAATAAGGTCAACTAAGTAGTCATTAGAATTGAAAAGGCATGTCTTAAAGACATGACCATTCATTGAAGAGGCACCTTCCTAGGTATATAATCAAGCCTCATTTGTAACATTCACAACATCTCATCAATTCTTTTATATAATATTCAATATAGAATTACTTGCCCTACAATGGATATCTTTGTCTTTGAAGTATTCTGAAGATTATTGTTCCATATACAACCTTTATTTGTCACATGAAGATTCCCCGATTTCATAATGTCATGGACATAACCAAATGTTATAGAAACATAAGCATTGCCAAATGTTGTAATATGATAGATACATCCATATGAATAATCCCTAATATCATATTTCAATGAACATTACCTAATCATGCAACATTACCTGGTATCACAATCTGATGAGGAAATCTAGATGAACATTATGAATTTTATTTAAGTGATGAATATTTCCCAACATCATAATGTGTCAAAAATTACTTAGTCTTTCAATTTCATGAATATTTCCCAATGTTTCAATGTGATGAGCATTACCTTAACATTGCAATGTTTTGAACTTCACCTAATTCCATGACGTGATAAACATAACATGACTTTGTAATATGATGAAAAACTATAGGCATTGTAATGTGACAACCATTTCTTGATGTAGCAATGTGATTAACATAACGCAACACCCTGTGTGATGAATAAAACTTGATATCTAAGAAACATATGCTCATATTACATTTATCCACACTCAGTCATCATCAACCATAGTCAAGAAAAAGTCAACCATAGGCACCCATATTCAACCATTGTCTACCATAGTCATCCATAATCAAACATGGTTAATAATAGTTAATCATGTGCAACTATAATTAACCATATTCATCCTTGGGAAACACTATCAACCATGGTCAACCATTTACAACTATATATTTTCATGGTTGGCCATAAGAAACCATAGTGAACCATGGTCAAATATCGTCCTACATAATCAAAATGGGAAATCATGGTCTACCAAAGAGAACATGGTCAAATATACTTAATCATAGTTAACTATATTCAACTGTACTCAACATGATTGAGAATTGACAATCATAATCAATCATTGCTACCCTTGGTCAATAATGCGTAACATGCTCAAACATGGTCAGCCATACTTAACCATAGAAAACATTATTGATATAGTTAAACATGGTCAACCATGTCAACAATAGTTAACTATGATAAATGATGGTCATGCTGAGTAAAATTTGATTAACCATGGTCATTATAGCACCCCTGGATAATCATTTGCAACTTTTATTATTTTAATTATAGCTGGAAAAGTTAAAATACTAGAGATGACTCGATGTTGTAAATATTTAATTTTTAATGAAAAAAGAATTATTTTTGTTGTTAAAATTCTTGGTAATGTGTTAAGGATTTTTTTGAGGAACTTAACTCCTAACTCTCAAGGAAATAGTTGGAAATAGTTATTCCCAAGAAGAGGGAAGAAAGAAAATCACAAGGGCTTCACTAGGGGAGAAATACCATACCACGTGCGTTCATATTGGGGGATATATCTTGAGGAAAACATGAAATAATATATTGATAATATAATAGGGGGTAAAAGGTTTTTATATGTTATGTATAAAAAACAGAGCTCAAAATTAATGAAAAAATATGAAGGGGTATAAGAAATTTTAATGAAAAATGGATACTTACAATATATAGTGAAAGTGTGACTTTTTTAAATTGCGAAGGTGTATTGGTTACATATTGGTCGGAGGTTAAATAAATTTTTTTTAGAGATATTTTCCAATATGAAGTAAAATTAAGATTATTGTTCAGTATAGCATGGATACATGTGCTATGTCATAGGTTGATTGAGTGAATCCCTTGTGAAGAAAAGAAAGAAAAAAATCTCCTTTTTCCATTATTCGATCGAATTTGGAAAAGACGGACAACAAGAGGAAAACATGACAGGAGATAAATGTCATTAAGTAGATTCTATATAGGATATAATATGGGAGAGAAAGACATCTATTTCCTAATTGTGACCAGTGGGAGAGAAAGGCTTGTTTTGAACCCAAGGAATATAGTAGGACATTACTTTAAGGGATAGGAGAAAACATTTTTGAAAAAATCTTGTATTATTTCTCTAATAGAGAGGATAGAGCTTGGGGGTAGCTAGCTATGAAATTTAGCTTATAGTTGGGAGGGTTGTGTACCCCTTTACACATTCCCAATAAAATCTTAGATAAGTACCTTTTTCAATTCAATTTGCTGTTGAATATATATTGTTGAGAAAGTAGAGTAAATGTTTTGAATTTGTATCTCTATATTCATTGGGATATTGTAGTTTTGCAACCTATAGTTTTATGAATGAGAATTGGTATATGCGTTTATAACTTTTAAGAGGTCAAGTGGCAATCCCAAACTATATATGATTTATTGTAGCCACTGGAGGTTGTTTATGGTGGACAAGGTAAATGATTATAACAAAGTTTCTCAAAAATATGTGGATGTAAGTAATGGGTTTTACTTGGAATGTAATAAATAAATAAGTTTCTAACTAACCCTACCATCGTTTTGGGTTTTTAACACAACAGGTAGGGGGTGGTGTTCTCTTAAATAAATTGTTAGAAATAATATATATATATATATATATATATATATATATATATATATATATATATATATATATGTATATATATATATATATATATATGTATATATATATATATATGTATATATATATATATATATATATATATGTAT
The DNA here is from genome assembly GCA_031772625.1 of Pinus tabuliformis. Lineage (NCBI taxonomy): Eukaryota > Viridiplantae > Streptophyta > Pinopsida > Pinales > Pinaceae > Pinus > Pinus tabuliformis. The sequence continues at coordinate 413,397,959 of CM062813.1, forward strand.
ATATATATATATATATATATATATATATATATATATATATATATATATATATATATGTATATATATATATATATATATATATATATATATATATATATATATATATATATATATATATATATATATATATATATATATATATATATGTATGTATGTATGTATGTATGTATGTATGTATGGTATAACAGTGAAAAATGAGACAAGTTAACTACAACAGGAAATTGTTAGACAAGGTGTATGTCTACCTAGCTGAATAGGTAACAGTGTTTCACTGTAAGTGGTTAGGTCTTAGAAAGAAAGGCAGGTCCCATTACTAGTCCCTCTAAGTCCTCTGGACTAATAAGTCACAAAATAATATAGCAAGTACATTCATACACACACACCAGGGTTTTATATAAATATGCAAACAAGATAACCAAAAAATAAATAGAGATAGGGAACAAATATAGAGGTTGACAGAGAAGAATAAAATAATTACTCCTATAAACTACATTTACAATTTTATTATCTTTCTAACAAAAAATATTTCTAAGAGAATATGTGCATTCGAACAAAAGAAAATCATACTTGCGTCAAGATAACTTGTAGTAGAAAGACTAAAATTGTTCTCTTTTCCCATATTATAAATAACAATATTGGCATGCAAATCGAACACAAAGAATAACTGTAGGAAAATATTTTTGTACAACACATAAATATGTTATATAAATATAAAAGTATTTAACAAAATCTCAAAATATTATCTTTAGAAAGAAATTGTATACATTCAACTTGAAGGATGTATGTATTGAAGTAATGATTGTGGCCAAAGTTACGGCCAAATAATACTCTTTATAAGTCACAAGTAAATAATACAATTGGAATAAAGAGAGAAAACACAAGGAAAAAATGTCTAAGAATTTTCATTAAAAATGTTCACTTAGAAAAACAATGTCACGAAGGTTGACCAACCACAACATTAAACAGTACAGGACCCAAGGTACACATAGATTTAATAAACTCCATAATATCTCGACCGAATGGAGGGTTAGTTGAAAAAATTTGTTGATATAAAATTCTAAGTCGTGTAATTCCATAATTGCGTCTTGGTCTCACAATCGAGTAACCTAGAAAGGAAATAAAAGTCTACATAAGAACCTAGTTAATCACAATTCGAGCAGGTACTCCATAAAAGAGAAAACCCATATCAAGATAGCCACGCCTAGGGTTTTACAAAGGTGAAGGTTGAAACTTCAATTGTAAAAAGGTAACATTAGAACCCTCGAGAATTAAGAACAAATGTGCAGAGGAAACAAAAATTTATACAAGCCCTTAATATAGATACAAGGGGTAAATAAAAATTGTGAACAAGAACCTCACCCTTTTCCAGAAAATATGAGACTTTTCCTTCTACTCCTAAAGCCATAGTGAATTATGGAGTTAAAGAGGGAGCTTACAGATTAAAAATAAAAAAAGAAAAATTAGCCTAAGGTTAGTCAGGGGAAATTGTTATACGTCATCTGTATGGCAATAATTAGCACTTGGGATACTCAAAAATCGTAGGAACCTAGCTCTAGAGAGAACCCTTTGCCACTGTATCCATCTAGAAGAGAAGTAACTCAAACATGAAGACCAAAATGAGAGCATAAACTGTTGTAATTATATGAAAAGAAATTTCAATAAATATGGCCTCCAATAAACTGATAGAAATGATACCATGCAAGTTGTTGTTGAGAAATAGAAAGAAAGCCTAACCTGGAGAAGCAAATATTGTGTGGCCACCACCAGATTATTGTATTGAAGCCATGGAACCTTTGCAATTCCAAAAATACACAGAGATTCGATTGTTGCCAAGGTAGAAATTTTTTTAAAAGCATAATAGACACATTGAGGTTGTAAAGATCATTTTTGAACAAGAGAGAGAGAAAAAAGGAATTGGAGTGACAAATAGGGTATGGGTAGTTACACCAAACTAACCCCAAACCCACTCTATCATTGATCAAAACCCTAAACCTCATGTATCGTCGATGATAAGACGCATCATAGAGCATAATATTTGATGATTGAACCTCCAATGCGTTGCCACACATGATTCCACATCACATGACAAATTTCATGATAAAATTATGTTTAAATTACGAGCTTTGTAAGAATAGGTGATGTATAATATAATATATCAATCCTTATCAATGCCTTATCCGTGAACCTTTGATATGATGTGATAGCCATATAAGGAATTAGTACAACTATGTATGTTTATATGGTGACAAGGTGTCACTGTGATGGAGGATTAATATTGAAACTTTTTTAGGTAAGAGAATTTTTTTTTAACCAAACTCATGATCAACATACTCCATGTTGGGGTGACTCACCTTAAAACATATGTTTGCTAGGAGAAGGTCTACATGACCCACCTCTTAATTTAAAAACAAATAGAACTATGTTGTTGACATTATCGAGAGGAGGCATATACAAATATATGTATGTATAATAAAAAATAAATAAAACCTCAGGTATACATATATGAAATTCCAAGAGCTAAGGATTAACTTTGAAACATGTTAATTGGTCTAGATAATATTTGGTAGAAATGTTATGATAAGGAAAATATTGGCATGTTGATTTAATTTGAATGCAATTAAATAAAAAATGTATGTAAGATCTTACCTTTCTTGGGTTGATTCTTGATATGGAATTGAAAGTGTGCATGTCATACTTATTAATTTCAATAGTATTTTGAAAAAAAAAATTGCATATCCTTTTGCACTATTATAAATTAATAAGAAGATATATGAGGGATGTTACAGATGGTATTAGAGCAAGGTTAAAAAATTGAGGCCCTTGTACCAAACCTGAATTCTACCTAACAATGAAATTTTTTACCTTGCACAATTAAGGAAGTGGAAGAACAAATAAAGAGATGACATCATGGCAGAGCCTCATGATGGCACTCACATAGGCAAGGAAGAGATTTATATGCACTTGGGTCAGTCGCCCCAAGTTCCCACTAGGGAATTATTAAACATAATGAAATATTTGTAAACATAAATCATCAATCTCCATGTTGGCAATAAACAATTATTAAAGGCTAGCATAGAACATGAACAATTACTCAAAAATTTAACAAAAAAATCAAATTCTAAGATTGTGGAGTCTGGGAATGACGAAGAAAATAAGGGATAAACTTCAAAATGGAAGATGGTGGAAAAGGTGGTTGAAAGGAAAGAAGGAAAGGCTGAGGAGGAAGAACATTGTTTGTCTAAATTTTATTCTAAAGATGGAAATAATTATAAGGTGGAATTACACGAAGAATTTAGAAAAATCAGACCCCCAACATATGATGGGAAATCTAAGGATCAGCAGAAGCCTACTTGCTTCATATTAACTGATATTTTCAATTTTATCACTGTTCCACTGAATTAAAGGCAAAACTAGACATGTACCAATTGTAGGGGAAAGCTTCTCTATTGTGGGAAGAGGTAAGAATAGTTCATAATATGAAAGGAAAGGAGGATAAATGTGAGGAATTCTAGTGGTTGTTCAAGGATAAATACCTTTCACAATGATATTTTGATGATACTATGAAAGTGTTTCATGATTTGAAGTTGGGATAGATATCTATGGATGAATTGGTAACTAAATTCACACATATGTTGTGTTATGTACCCTATATAAAAGAAGAAAAAGAAAAAATTCAGTGGTTCATAAACTGTCTTCCACTCTTGTTCGAGTGAATTAAATATGATAACCCTAAGACTATGGATGAGGTTATCAATAAAGTGAGAATTCGTTACCAAAAGAAAAAAAGAAGTGTGAAAACTTGAAATGATGGCTTAATAAAAAGAAGCATCAAGCTACGCAATTTGACAAGGGAAGAAAAAGTGGACAATCGAAATAGTTTTGCAAAGGGGGTCAAAATTGTAGTCTCAATAAGAATAACAATCAGTCCCATAAATCTTAAATGTAAACCTAGATTAGGTCTAAACAAACTAAACCTAACAAGGGATTGAATGGGAAGGATTGAGAGCCCTTGAAGTGTTGGGGGTGCCGCGAACCTCAGCTTTTACGGAACTATACCTATAATACGAGGTCAGTGCAACATGTTGAAAATGTCTAAGAGGCCTCAAATGTCAACGATGTAGCTAGGAACATTCCACACATTAGTGCAACTTTAGAAGAGTGTTGGGCACAGTAGCAATTCACCATGGTGGAAATAGAAGCTACTATCCTTGACCAATCTGTTTATGTACTAATTGATCTTAGTGCTAGCCTAAGTTATGTTAGCCCTAAAGTTATAGAAAATTGTAAATTAGTAGCTAAAAATATATAAAAATCCTTGGTTGGTTTGATTGGCTACAGATGTAAAAAGAAGGGTCACCAACTGGGTAAAGTTTTCCCAACTATGTTGAATGGGAGATAGAACACAGTAAATTTAAATATACTTTGATTAGGCTCTTACATTTTTCTAATAGGCATGGAATAGTTAGAAAGCCATAGATAAATTATCAACTATCTTGATAAAAAAGTTACCTGCATTACAGACATTGGTGAAAACCAAGTTGTAAGAAGCATACCCAGGCTTGTTTCAGTATATCAAATATCACCATTTCAGTTGAAGAAAGAGTCAAGGAAAGGGTGTCAAATATTTTCTATTAAAGTGGAAAATCATTATCTAGACAGGTTAGTTAAATAATTAGAATAATTAGAGGTGCCAAAATTATTATGATGTATTCTCGGACAATATTATTAGATTTCCACCTAAAAGGGAAATAGATTTTTTGTAGAATTGGTATCGGGAGCAGCACTAGTATCCAAAGCCCCTTACCAGATGACTATACCATAATTCATGGAATTGAAAATTTAGTTGTAATAATTGTTGAGTAAAGGTTATGCTAAGCCCAATGTGTCCCCATGGAGTGTATCGATCCTTTTTGTTAAGAATAAATATGGAGTGTTCAGGATGTGCATTGACTATCACCAGTTAAACAAGTTAACAATCAAGAATAAATATCCTTTATCACACATTGATGACCTCTTTGATCAAGCTAAGGGGGAAACAATATGTTCCTAGATAGACCTCATATCTAGATATCACCAGTTGAGGATCAAAGTGGAAGATATATTGAAAATAAATTTTCGAACTCAGTATGGACACTATGAATTCACATTATTACCCTTCGGACTCATGAATGCACCTACCACTTTCATGTGCTTAATCAACAATGTGTTTAAAATATTTTTAGATATTTTGTATTAATTTTCATATATGATATAGTAATATATTCCAAGACACTGGAAAAATACAAACAACATTTGGAAATAGTGTTACAAATAATGCGAGAACACCAACTATATGCAAAAATCAACAAATGTGAAAACTTCTAGGACAAGATACGATATCTTGGCCATGTAATTTCAAAAGAAGAGATAACAATGGATCCCAAGAAAGTGAAGGAAATTATTCACTAGCCAGTACCAAAAGATGTAGCTGATATAAGATCTTATGAGGATGACTAGTTAATATCATGAGTTTATATAAGGATTCTCCAAGCTGGAATATCCTATAATCTCCTTGCAGAAGAATGGAGTGAAATTTGAATGAAAACAACAATGTCAAGAAAGATTTGAGAGGCTGAAATATCTACATAATGTTTCTTCAGTACTGAAAATAGTAGATATGTAAAAGGAATTTGAGGTGTGTACAGATGCATGCCTAGAAGGTGTGGGAGTTGTTCTTATACAGGAGGGGCATATTGTGGCCTATGAGTCTCAAAAATTAAAGAAACGTGAGAAAAATATGCAATTTATAATTTGGAATTAGCAGTTGTAATACACTCTCTCAAGATCTAGACGCATTATTTAATTGGAAGGAAGTTCACTTTAATTACCCACCATGTAAGTCTGAAATATTTTTTCATCCAACCCGATATGAATGTCAAGAAAGCTAGATGGATGACCTTACTGAGTGAATATGACTTTTGACATTAAAAACATGAAGGGAAAAGAAAATAAGGGGGCAGATGGCTTAAGTCAAAGTTTGAAACAAGTCTATGAGATTTCCATAAGTCAAACTAAAATAGATCTTATAGAGCAAGTCAAGGACGCATCATTAACAAATCAGAATTATAATTAGATACATGAAAATCTAAAAACTAAATCTAATATAGATAAATGGATTGGTTATGAAATAAGTAAAAGTGGTTTGTTAACATATAAAATTATACTTTATATTCTAGATCAAGAAAAAATTAAGTGATTGATAATGGATGAAAACCATAACAAACCTTTTGCAGGTCATCCAAGGTAACAGAAAATAATTATGGCCCTTAAGCCCTAACTCATAAAAGGTCATCCCTCTGATTTGGTTGCAATGTATCAACCGTGACTTGAATCATGCCAATCCATTGCATATCATGATCATGTGAACCTCTGCTGCAATACACCGACTCAACTCCAACATGTCTTTGCACACTTGCCAGCCTCATGACTCAAACTAGTTGGGTGATCAGTCCAACCGTCACATCCAACTCATGAGAATGAACCTCCTCGTGCCTTCATCGGTCGTTTCTCCAACACTTTGTCACATCTACAACTTCCATCAATAAATTATCCCAGCATTATGCATAATTCCTTCAATAGATGCTCGATCGTCATCCCATATTCAGGTCCATGAAGAAATTCCACTTCATCTTAGATATTTTTTTCATCATCTATGTCAAACGGACAAGTCTCAACTCACTTCAAGTTCTTCAAGTCATCTCAAGTTCCTTCGAACCATCTTCGTCTCATAACTTAGGCAAGCTCACGTGTCTAGCCAAAGAGTCCCATCACAAGTCACCTCTGCCTTCCATCACATGAACACCTTCACATGCCATCCATGTCTCCCTTCAAAATGACCTTGGACATGTTTTATGAATGCACACAACATCCCCACCAGATCCTTATACAAAAAATCTTCATATGACACTAGCATGACCATCCTACGTCACATCCTTGCATGTAACTTCTGCTTGATTCCCTTATGTGACATCTCTTTTTAATCAACCTTTCTTATCATCCATGTGTAATGCTTGTCATGCCCTTCTTTGTCCAAGCAAATTCCCTCTATTGAATGCCCTTTTATTCAACTTGATGTGCACAAATTATGTCATTCAGCTCGTCCACTTCAATTGGACATACACGCCATCTGCCATAGCCTCCTCAACTTCATTTGGGTGGCTCCCTCAGTCGCCCTCCCACAACTCGTCAACACAGAACCCTTCATTGAAGTCTCCTCCACTAAAGTCCCACCAAGGACTTATCCTTAGTTTCAATGAAACCTCAATGAATAAGTCCACCAAGTTCTATGTCAAGTTACTTCTTCTTCGAATATGCCATTTTGCTCCAAGTGCTTCCACTTGAACAACCTTCGTTCATGAGCCATGACAGACACTTGCCAATCCTTCATTCACCTAACCATGACTCACCCATCTTATAAATATCTTCATCCACCACCCTTGTCTCAAGCATTTACACCATCCATCCTTAGGTCAAATGCTTCCCAAACAAGTCTTTCATCAAACTGAACCATCCTTTACACAGGTTGGCATGAACCCATCTCAACCTGCATAATAAAAATGATTACCTGATTTCCTTCACCTTAATGAGGTCCCTTCATGGGAGAACCTCTGCCTTCCTTCCATGGTTGTGAAATGCTCGAATCTAGCCCACCATCGATAGACTTCATTCTACCAAGTTTGTCCTCTTTTGACATCAACTTCGAAACATCCATTCTATACTTGGTCAGATGACCAACTTCCTCTTCATATCTCGCAGTTTCAACCCACTCAGTCGAACAGTCAAGGTCAAGGAGATGCCTCCTAACCTTCTCTCAGGGCACATCAATATCTTTCTGCAACTTCAACTTCTCTTTTCTCATGTGATGTAAATCCTTCATGACCTGCACAAGTCTTGTACAATTTTGCTACATCCTAGCTCTCCAAGAATCAAATTCTCAAAAACCTACCATCTTGTTGTCCAAATTCAAACCATGTCCCTTTGCCAAAACTTTGTCTCTTTAACATAGCCTTGATCACAACTCTTCACGGTAGCGACCATTGTGCCATTGCCCTTACTTCAACCAAATGCTTTTCCAAGATTCAACATGGAGCCTTTAACACCAATTTCTCACAAAGTGCATTGCCCTCCCACAACCTGCAATTTTCATTTCATTTGAGTCCCACTTTTTCCAAAGTAAGCTCTGATACCACGTGCCACGACACCATGATGGTCACACTACTTAGACTAACATGGGAGTGTGACATCGACGAGATTCCGTATAGAAGAGCTCAACTACTTTCTCTAGATTACACCTCTAACCTATCTGCCTTAATGAATTTACATATCAACTTTGAATAATTAAGTTGTCAAAATGAATTCATCATATTAGCCAAGCACTTCAACAATTTATTTACTTCTTTCCCATGTAAAATGAAGAAAACAATGTCAACCGTGATGAACTTCAATGTAAACAACACATTTCATCGAGTGATGAACCTATACAATGAGAGGGGGAGCTCCCGACATAAACTTCTCCCCTATATATTAACTTCAAACTTTAATATATATTGTACAATAGTTTTACGAGGTAGGTTGTCATTGGTCCAACCCAACGCACTTGCCAAATTTCCAAGTCCCACAACCAAGGCGCGCATAACCTTAAGGTTTGCACCTTGCCCAACCAAGGAACCCTAGATCTTCACACTATCAATAAAAAAAAAAAACCCTTAGACAAATAGATAATACCCTGCTCATATGGCTCACTTGGGTGAGCATCATCGTCCTTCCACAATTCTCTCTTACTGGTGTCCTTCCTTTGCAACCTGCACCCTTCACTTTTGTAGTATTGTTCTTATTGTGCGAACTTCATTGATGTCCTCCCTCATGAAATTTCCTCATATGAGTTGCTACCCAGTCTTTTGTTTGGGTGATGCCCCTTCTCAAATCGGGTCAACCTATCATATGTCATGCAGGCACAACCCTTCATTCGGGAGCCTTGGCACGCACGCCCCATTGGGCGACCTGGCATGCCTTGCTATCGTGCAAGTGCACCCAAGGCATGAGCACTCTTGTCGCCATTTATCGCATGTCACCTCGCTACTTCGTTTCACTTCATTGTTGAATTCACCCGTCATTCGTTTTGCAAGTCTCGCCTAGCTGACTAAGATCGCACATATCGCCTAGCTAACTATCATTGCATGTCTCGCCTAGTTGAATGCCATTGTATGTTTGACCCGGCTCATGTATGTATCATTGACGCCCTGCCCCAACTCTCCCAAGGTCCCCGTTGTGTGGTCATGTCGCTCGGTGCCTCAACCATGTCACTACTCTATGCAAGATTACCCCCTAGTCGTCATATCAAGCACTTTATGTTGCTTAAGGGTACTTGTGCACCGCATATTTGTGCAGGCACACCCATGGCGTGTGCCTTTATGCCGTGCACTCCACAAGACATCCCACAAATGCTCGTCTATACAATTTTTCCAACACATAGCCCATTATGGCGTGTGCCTTTATGGCATGCACTCCACACGATATTCCATAAACGCTTGTCTATACAATTTTGCCAACACATAGCCCATTATGACGTGTGCCTTTATGCCGTGCACTCCACACGACATCCTACAGATGCTCGTCTATAGAATTTTGCCAACACATAGCCCATTATGGCGTGTCCCTTTATGTCGTGCATTCCACATGACATCCCACATATGCTCGTCTATACAATTTTTCCAACACATAGCCCATGCATGCAATGTGTCACCCCTATGCTCCATGCCTTCACATCACACGACTTGGGCATGCATGGTCAATAAGTTGCCATCATGGGCGCTCGTTTGGTGATGATGCCAACTCCGGGTCTTGACAGTTTCTATGTGTTAGTAGCATAGGGAAATGCTCATATTACAACAAAGAAGAAACAACTGCGATTTGGGCATAATTCCATCTCAATATACCTATCTTCTTATTTTATATCTCAAATATACACATTTTTTATTTCATTTTTAAAATAATGTTAAATTTATTGATGGTTATTATAGCACCAAAAATATATCCAAAATCTTCATAGAATAAAGAGCCTGCTTACCTTATCACAGAGGACCAAAATGTGCCCCTTAAAATTGGAAATAGATTGAAAAAAGTAACATCTTGTTGTACCAACCATTAATTTAGCCCACGAAGATGCTCATCTTCTTATTAATGATATCAATAACTAATTGTAATTTTTATTTGGTGCAGCGACATTTGCCAACCCTCAAACCGAGTTGGTAGAGCAACCATACAAGACAATGTTCAATGAAGTGATTGATCCAAAATGGTTGTTATACAATATGTATGTCCGTCTTCCGTGATCGAAAATGCAACATGACAACGAAAAAGCAGGGTATCGACGATGGAGACGCTAGGTGTAATCAAAACAATGTTGAATAAATAAATGCCATGGACCTGTGAAGTGCCAACGTGTTTGACATTTATGGGCATCGATTTCATGACTATCCCTCCCATTGGCGACAGTTCAACATAAAACTTTAGAAAAGTAATCATTCTTTCGTTTATGATGAAGTCTTTCTCGCTATAATCAAATTTGATAGCTGGAAGAGAAAAAATACGGTAGCCACTGTTAAGTCCACTTTAATTAATGGGCCTGTCTATGAAGCGTAAGCGTGTTTGACATTGATAACATTTACGCTCGTCGTTTTCATGGCCATCTCCTCAGCAGCGACAGTTCAAAACTTTCCCATTATTGGCATTCGTAGAAAGGTTTTTGAAATGAAGAATTAATAAGTTCTATTGAGAATAGCAAGAGCTTAGTAATAAAGAGAATATGGTAGCTGCTGCGAATTTTTAGTTGACATATTACGCTCCAACGTATCTCACACTTAATAGTTTATTTGACAACACAAAAATTAACTCCCTTTTCGGAATAAGGTTTTTTAAATTTTAAATTATTAATTCATTGAGACAAAGGAATTAGGAATATTTTTAATAGTAATTAGGGATAGAGGATTGAAATTTGTCTCAATGATAATGTTGTTTTTCATTTTAATTAAAAAATGTGATGTAAACACATGTTGGTAATGTGAAATGTATAGGGAATTTTTTTGATATTTTTATGAATTGATTTCTATTGATATTTTTCAATTATTTAATTTATAGAATTTCATTAATTATATTATTTTCCACTATTAATTTTACAAAATGTAAATCAATTTTCAAAACACTATTATAACTAGTGCAACAATATAAACTAAATAGCTAGTAAACGTCATATACATGAATAAATGATAAGCATCAAAATACTTGATGATATTTCTCACACCGCCAAGATTAAAATAAACCATCCTAGATCCATCTTAACTTTGGATCTATCAAGCGCTCAGAGGGATCAAATCTCTTGAGGTGTAAACCTATTTTTTTAGTGCAAAACTTGAGGAAAGGTTTGTGCCTCAAGAGATTTGATCCCTCTCAATGCTTGATAGATCTAGAGTTAAGATGGATCTAGGTTGGTTTCAGTCATGTGTGGTCATACAAAATTTGTTGAACATCTAATTATTTTGATCATTTAAATATGTTAAATATGTGTAAGATTAGTTTGGGCAATTTAATTTTAAATTTGCTTAGTTACCTTTTTTTTTTAAGATGAGAGAGACTGTTACTAACTTGAATGATAAAAAATGATGAAACAAAAATTTTCAATGCAAAGTGACAATGTAACAATGTTGAATGATAGAAAATGTGAATAATAAGAATATAGTCAATTACAAACAATCTTCAGTGTGATCAATCTGAAATTATTTTCTTCTACTGTTCTTATTGTCACATCTATTATTTTTTCCATTTTATCATATCGATCATGTGAAAAGGGGTAGTTGAAATCATAGACCATTGAAATATTTAATTAGAGCTACTGTATTAAACACCATACCTTGTCTCTATTGCTCTTCAATATTAATAGTAGTATTCTCTAAAGCCAATCATCATGAGAGAAAGTTAGAGAGAGAGAGGGAGGGGACAAGGGAGAGAGAGATATAGATAGATATGTAGAGAGCGTGTGTATGTTTGGGGGTGAGATAGAGAGATAAAGAAGGGGAGGCAATGGATGATAGAGACATAGATGGAGGGGGAAGAGATGTTCTTACACTGAAATCAATGCACAGTGTTAATCTAATTACTTTGAAATTAATGTACATCATACATCTAGTTGCAACAAATCAGAAATCAAAATCTACACTAAAATCAATGCATCTAGTGAAAACAATAAAATAGGATTAGAAATCGCCATCTACACAAAAATCATTGCATATAATACAAGCAATCAAATAGGATTAGAAATCAATATCTACATTGAAACCAATACATCTAGTGCAAGCAATCAAATAGGAGTAGAAATCAACATCTACACTGAAATCAATGCATGTAGGGAGGTATAAATATAGATGGCAAGGGGAGATAGGGAAGAAGATAAACATAGAGAAAGGGGGAGAGAGAGAGAGAGAGAGGAGGGGGGCAGAGAGGAGGAGAGAGGGAGGGAGAGAAATATGTACTTGCAAGGGAAAAGGGAGGGAGAGAGAGATGGATATATAGATATGGAGAGAGTGTGTGTATGTTTTGGGGGTGAGATAGAGAGATAAAGAAGGAGATACAATGGGAGATAGAGATATAGATGGAGGGGGAATAGATGTGCTTACATTGACAACAATGCACACTATTAATATAATTACTTTGAAATTAATGCATATTATACATCTAGTTGTATCAAATCAGAAATCAACATCTACACTTAAATCAATGCATCTAGTGAAAACAATCAAATAGGATTAGAAATCACCATCTACAATGAAATCACTGCATCTAGTGCAAGAAATCAAAGAAGATTAGAAATCAATATCTACACTGAATCTAATGCATCCAATGCAAACAATAGGACTAGAAATCAAAATCTACACTGAAATCAATGCATCTAGTGTAACGTATTAAATAGGATTATAAATTGATATCTACACTCAAATATATGCATCTAGTGAAAGCAATATAATAGATGTCAAAATCAACATCTACACTAAAATCAATGCATCTAGTGTAAGGTATTAAATAGGATTATAAATCTACATTTACACTTAAATCAGTGCATCTAGTGCAAGCGATCAAATAGGATTAGAAATAAAAAACTATACTGAAATTAATACATCTATTTTAGTGAAAACCAAAAATATTCATGACTTTTTATATCAACCTGCAAACATACACATTCTCTCTATATCTATATATCTCTCTCTCTCTCTCTCTCTCTTTGACCCTCCCTCCCTTTCTCTATCATTCTCTTCTTCCCTCTCTCCCCCTGCCATCTATATGTATACCTCCATCTATATCTCCTTATTTGTCTCTCTATCTCGGCCCCCTAAATACATCTCTCTCTCTCTCACTCTCCCCATATCTATCTGACTTCCTCCCTCTCTTTGTCTCTCTCTTATTCCCTCTCGCCCCCTCCATCTATATCTTTATATCCCTTTGTCTCTCCTTCTTTATCTCTCTAATAACAGGGTTCACATCTGTATGCAAATGACTCTCGCATATAGTTTCCTGAACACGACTTTCCATTGCACCCAAATTTACTCTTGAAATCACTTCATTACTTTGATCATTCTTTGACTGAAGATCAAGCCCAAACAAATTGTTATTCTAAACAAGAAGATGTTCAGAATTCTTCTTTTGTAATTCATGTAGTTCATCTCATTGGAGTTGGGATTCGAGTTGTAAAAAATTGATCATCTCTTGTGCATTTTTCAAACAGATTTGAATTTTAGAGAGGTTTTCCTTATTGATTTGAATAGTATCATTAACTGTAGACATCATTAAAGTTTTAGTAAATTTAACAAATCGTTGATTCTCACCATTTTCTCCTCCAACTCACATATCAGATTGCAATCAATTGTGAAAAGGGTGTCAGCTACCACCGAGAATGCACCTAATAAATTTACGATGATTTAACCAGGTGTCAGGTTCAACCGATCATGCACCCATATAGAACCACAATGCTCTAATAAAAGTTGAAATGATTTCGCCTTAATAACCTCCAAAATTATCTCCCTTTTGTAAGAAATTAAATTTCCAAAATTATCTCCCTTTTGTAAGAAAATTTAAATTACCCAACATTGAGATTTGAATTTGTGACTTTGCAACTTTTAAATTACCTAATGAGTTCTTATGACCACAATTTTCTTTTCCTTTTCTTGATTTTACACTCTTATATTTTGTGATTTAACCAAATCAAAATCAATGTTCAACAAAAATTAAAACAAGATATCAACTTCTTAGTTGTGTTGGCATTTCCGTTTGTGAAAAAATGACTACTGACATTTAAAACAATGTAAACTTTGAAACGGGAACTCATACTGTTACCTGTTTCGTAGAGATAACAAAAAAGTGATTTGATTTTGAAAAGGGGTGATGCAGAACGCACATGTTTTTTTTAGAGCATAGTTTTTGGCACTTTAATTTTTTTATGTACATCACGTTTTAGAATGGTAGTGATTTTCATGCTGATTTTAAAAAGTGAGTATTCTGCATCACACCCTTTTTTTTAAAAACCCTTTTTTTGGCTTTAAATTTTTTAATGTATAAAATGTAAATAATTATTTTGTAAATTTGATAATTTTTGAAGTGGTCGTTTTCTTCACATTTTCTTTTTTTCTTTTTTTTAATTTCAATTTTTTTTCATGAGGCTTTTATTGTTTTGCATTTTTAAATTAAAAGGTCGATATTTAGAATTTTCGATATTCTACATATTTATACATCCTTAATTATTTTTTCAATCCACATGAAATAATTGTTTCTAAAAAACAATATTTTTTAACAATGGACATAAAAATAACCATTTTTAACATAAATATAACTAAAGAACTACACGTTTTGATCATTTTTTGCTAGAATTGACATGTCAAAATCACAATTTTTATACGATAATTTTAACTAAAAATGGTTAAATAATAGTTTTTTTTTATGAATTTCATGTCAAAAAAATGATAATAATCACTTTTTTTTTCAAAAAATAATGATTAACTTAAAAATCAATGCAAAAATCACATATTACAAATATTGAGCGTATAACAACTCTAATTGAGTGTTTATTCTTCTCATAAAATGTCAAAGTCAAAACATTGCAAAGCTTGATTTACAAGCATAACTTAAATTTAATCAACAATGTCACGTAATCCAAACTCTTCGTCCTCTAGAGTTTCATCATTGTCTTCTTCCACAATATTTTCTGTTTCCTTTCGCTCATTTTCCTCTTCAAATGGGTCTTTGATGTCTGCGAATCTCCCAATGTATGTCTTTCCAAACATTCCATGTAATGGTGGTTGGGGTTACTTTGCCTTTTTTGCCGCACGTGATTCACTAAAGTCCCCTTTCTTCAACCCAATTTCTTGCATTGCATCTGGAAGAAATTGAAGAGCATTAATTCTTTTCTGAATGAAATTGCACAGTACTGGATCTTTTTCAATTGCAATGCAATTTCTTCCTTTTTGAAGGCAACATGCTAGTGTTGTACCTAATTATCAAGCACAAAGAAATAATGAATTAAATTAGTACAATGAAATATTAATTAAAAAAATAACATATTGAAATTCAATTCCATATAATAAAACTTACCTGAGCCAGAAAATAAATCCAGAACCCAATCTCCTTCATTTGAATAAATGTCTATAAGATAGTTAATCAATAATTGTGGTTTTTGATAAATGTTAACTGTCTCTCCTTTTGCTTCTTTGTCTTCATATGTTAGTTTTCTCACAACAGCATCATAAGTCAGTATTTGGCTATGACTCTTTCCGTCTACCCGATTAAAAATCATAGACATATGGCTATCATCTTTTGCCCAACTATCAATATGAATGAACTCACAATCATTTATAAATTGTTGTTCTTCATTGTTAAGAAGATTTGACTTTTTCCTGTAACATGAAATAGTAAAAGTTCAATTAACTTGTACATAAATAAATTTTTCAACATTAATCAAATATACATTTTAAACGTCTTACCATGTAAGCTACATCCTTGAATTTGTTTTCCCCTTGAAGCTTGACAACATCATTGCCAATTGTGTGTCTGAATGAAATGTCACAAATCTCCATAATGGTGATGACGTGACTTCTACAAATCCTGCAACCACTTTACTAAGAGCTTGATAAGTATAAGGGTCACTATCATAGTCAATTTTTGTAATATTTAAACCATGGGGAATATCTGCAATGACTAGGGCATAATCCCTTTTAGGTATGAGTTTAGCAATGTCTTCATAGTCACCTTGTATTACTTGATATTGAATAGTGTCTAGCCCATTCCAAATGAAATTATTAAGAGTTGGATCAAGTTGAACATTCTTAATACATTGCTTCCTCAGTCTTTCGATCTTTATTTTTTCAATAAAGGTTTTGAAACTATCTGGCACTCCATTATCATCCTTCCTCATCTTTTATAAAATAAACAAATATATGTGTAAGTTATAAATTAAAAATAGTACACAAGTGAAGAAAAATCAATGTATAAATCAAGATAACTTTTTAAATGCAAGATAAAAAGCTTTTAATGTTGATGTAGAACTTGAATCTGGATAGTTGTGTACAACATCATCCCAACTATCTTCATTCAACAATCTAACCATTTGTTCTTGAATTTTCATATAAACTTTGTGACTGCATAGATAAAGTAACAAAAAGTTAATATAATGATATGTATAACAAATACTACCAAGAACAACATGTTTTATTTAAAATATAATTATAATCTAGAAATAAATAAAAATATTTCAACAAACTAACTTTTGAAATTCTTCAGACATTTCTTCCAATGATAATTCCCCTAACCTCACACGAGATAATATTGTTTTGACAATTTTTTCATCTTTCACTCCTTGCATCGCCCTCCAAGATGTGATAGTCATATCTTCTGGAAGATGCTTCATTTCAGGAGCTAATTTATTGTTGCCACATATCAATGGCTTAGACTTTTTGACCTTCTGGTTTTTAATGGCAATGTCTTCCCACATGCTAAAAATTGCATCAATCAACCTCCAAACATCTCCAGTTCTAAATTCCAATTGGAAAATGTTATCAACACCTCTGAATAAATCACTATGTTTGTTGCCTTTTCCACCTTTTGAATTGGTTTTTTCTTCAATTTGATATCCTATTTCCATACAACATTCCTTTCGGAAATCTGCAGTAACATTTATCCTATCCCCACCACATTTTTCTTCAAATTCACTATGAATAAATCTAACCCTTTGGATGAAAGTCATAGACATCCTATATTCATTATCTGAATTATGATCCCATGCCACTAACTTTGCTTCTGTATCTGATAAACCAGTGCAAATGATACATTTCATTGTTTCAAAACGTGGGTTATTAGAATATTCCTCCATCAATTGTCTTTGAGCTTCTACAGAATGGTTCCCCCCAAGCACATAATAATTGTATTCAAAACATTTTGACTTATCAAATGCTTCTTTGTTGGGAACTTTAAGTGGATCAACAAGAAGCACATAACTAACAACATGAGCATATGGATTGTACCTCATCAATGTCTTCAAGTTGTGAACATGTGGATGATGTGGCTTTCTAACTTGATATTGACATTGTCCTTCACTTGCTTTATAGGTTTGCCTGACATTAAGCTGAAATGTGCGACCACCATCAATTAAGTTTCTCTTTGTCAAATTCTCTCGAATGACATTTTGTTTTGTTTTGATAATTCCATCCTCTAAATCAACTCCTGGTGTAATGATTTCTCTGCTTTTTTTTGAAGTTTCACTAGGTTCTTGACTGCTGGTAATGACTGCTTCAAAATCTTCAACTTTACTTTTCTCGGTCATAACATTCCCAACAGAGTTATTCTTGGGCATTGTTACCTTTGGTTTTTTATGGCTCTTCTCAGTTCCAATGTCATCTTCAGTAATGGCAACATATGCTTCATTGTCAATTTCAACTTCTCAAAAGTAACTTGTTTACCCTTGCTAGATTTATCCACCAGAGGCCTTTTTTTCTGATTCTTTGGATGTAGTTTTGTAGCATTATCAATTACTACATTTTGCTTATTTTCCATATCTTCTTCTGACACTAAGTAAAAACTGCTGACAACTTTCATGATATCATGCTCTATGAAATGAATGCCTCCCAACCTAATTGAACAACTTTCAATGAAATTCTGCCAAACAAAATATCATATGTCAATAAAAAGCAAAGTTAAAAAATATAGCGAGACACTTTCAAGAACGAAAAATACAAATATAAATAACAATACTTACAATGTTTTGTGTCATCTCATTTACGATTTGATTACAGAACTTTGTAGATACCTCTCTCGTGTCATACAATGAATATGATAGTTGGTATTTAACCCTTTCATGTGACTTGGGAGCTTTTGTAAGTACGTAAACAACTTTAGTGTCCAGTTCCAAACACATATCTACGACTCTTCCCATCACCTCAAAAATTCCATTATCATTTGGTATATCGATATATAGATATATATTCACATTTGTGCTTTCTCTTTCTTTCACATACCAAATTCTTGATGGAAATTTCACCTCTTTCGAATTCTTCCAGTCTGAAATCATCTTCTTATCACTTGAAGCACTTGAAAGATTTGTAGTCATGAGCTCAAGTGGAGTTCGTTCACTAATGTTTCTTGAAGATGCACCTTTAAGAGTCTTTGGTCTAGAAAGATTCACTGAAATTTTCTTTGATGCCATTTTCCTGAAAAATAGAAACACATAAATCAGTAAATAATAACAACATATTAACTTAAATTAACAACGAAAATATATCATAAATTTTTTATTTGTATGATCAACAATCGCCCCACCCACTGCCCCTCACATTCTAAAAGGTAATGCATTAACATTCTAGTGTAAAAAAAGTAAATCACGAATAAAACATTCCAAAATTAACTATATATATATATATATATATATATATATATATATATGAAATGTCTATTTTTTTTAATAAGTACAAAAAAATATATATGTAATGGCGCCCCACCACACCCACCGGCGCTCTACACCATCCGCCTGCCCCGGGCATCCCCACCGCCGTACCCCCTCACCCACGAGCGCCCTTCCTCTCTCCGCCCAACCCCCCGGCCACTTGCCACACTCCACTCCACCCACGAGTGCCCTCCTCCTCTCCGCCCAACCTCCCTGGGCGCTTGCCACAGTCCACTCCACCCACCCACCGGTGTCCCCCCTCCCTCGCGCCCCAACCCCCCCACTACCCCCCCGGGTGTGCCCTCCCAACTCCTCGCCCAGGCACCCGACCGCACCAACCAACCCCCTAAGCGCCCCAACCCAACCCCCCCATCCCCATGGGCGCCCATGCCTCGCAACCCCTTCCCGGGCCCCCTTCCACCCCCCGTGCCCCAACCTTTCCACAAACCCACCCCCTCACCCCGGGCGGGCGCCCTTCCACCCCCCATGCCCCAACCTTTCCACAAACCCACTCCCTCACCCCGGGCGGGCGCCCCAACTGACCCCCTAGCCCCAACCCACCCAACCCCCTCTCCACCCCAACCCCCGCCAGGGCGCCTACACCCACCACCACCCCCCTCCGGGTTGGGCACCCTCCCAACCCCCGCGCCCTCACCCACACCCCGCCCGGGCGCCCTATCGCCCCCCGTGCCCAAACCTTCCCAAACCCAGAGCGGGCGCCCCCTCCCAACCCGCCTGGGCGCGCCCTCCTACTACCCGCGCCCCACCCGTCGCCCTAACCCCCGCCCGGGCACCCTCCTAACTCCCCCGAGCCGCCACCTCCCCCCAGGTGCCCGCCCCCCACCTCCCCCGCCTGGGCGCTCCCCGTCCCGCACCCCCCCCCCCCCCCCCCCCCGGTGCCCCTCGCCCCAACCCCCCTCCGCCCGGGCACCCCCCGGCCCAACCCCCTTTCCCCCGGGATGCTCACCCCTCCTTGGCACTCTCCCCCTCGGGTGTCCCCGCCCCAACCCCCCTCTGCCCCCGGGGGCTCGGGGGTTAAGGGGGGCAGGCGCCGGGGAGGGGGAGGGAGGGGCAGCCCGGGGGGTTGGGGCGGGGTGTAGGGTGGGGTGGGGTGTAGGGTGGGGTGGGGGCGGTAGGTAGGGTAAGGTAGGGTGGGGGTAGGGCGTCGCGCCGGGGGGGGGCGGCCCAGGGGGGATGTGGCGGGGGGTAGGGTAGGGTAGGGTAGGGTAGGTTGGGGGCGGGGCGCCGCTCCCGGGCGGGGGGAGGGGTGGAGAGGGTCGCGCTCAGGCGAGGGGAGGGGAGTCGGGCGGCGGGGAGGGGAGGTCGGGTGGAGCGGGGCGCTGTGTGCCCCGGGGGGGAGGTGTGGTGTGGAGGGGCGGGGGCGCCCAAGCGAGAGGGGGAGGGGAGTGTCGGGCGCGCCCGGGGGTGGGGTACGTGGGGTGCCACGGGGTGCCCTTGGGGGTTGAGGTGGGGATCGGGGGTTGTGGTTAGGCGGTCGTGGGGGTGGGATGGGTAGAGCGCCAGTGGGGCTGAGGGAGGGGTGAGGGCGCCTAGTGGGGCACGAGGAGGTGAGAGAGGGGCGTGAGGGAGGGATGGGCAAGGGAGCAGGCCAGGGGGGCTGAGGGCTTTGGGGGGTTGATGGTAAGGGATGAGGGTGGCATTGAGGGGGTTAAGGGGGTAGGGGCCCAACCCCACGACAAGCGAGGGAGCCGCTGGGCCGCCCCCACACCCCCTACCGCTCCCCCATGCCCTCACACCCCGCCTGACCTCCCCGACCACCCCGAGACACCACGGAGGTCAACCCACGGGTACTAAGCGATTGATTTTGGTTGGGCCCGCCATGCTCGCGATGGATGTAATTGTTATTTTGGCTTAGGAAAATTATTAAAAAAAAAAAAAAAAAAAAAAAAAAAAAAAAAAAAACTTTTTCATTAAACTTATTTAATATAAAAGTTTTCAAGGAAAAAAATTTAACTTACCTTTCAATTGCGAGAATTCTTCGTTGAATATATTATTGATAGCGATTTAGCTACTCCACAAATTCACGAGTCTTTCAACGATTTTCAGAAAGCCTGGATGTGATGTGAGTAATAGTGATAATGGAATTTTAATATATAAGTGAAATTACGGAGATCTTTCACTGTACAGTTAATATGGGATAATTTGTTTTAAAATATTATAAAGTGAATATTATAGATTTGTTTTACAATGGGTTGAATGTGGGATAATTTGTTTTAAAATATTATAAAGCAACTATTGTAGAATTCTAAAGCGAATATTATATAGTTTAACTATTAAAATAATTAATGTAGAAGTTGTAGTGTACAATTTTAATTTTAATGATTTATTTCATAAAAAAAATTAGTTTACATTTTTCAATAAATTGTAGAACAAAATAATGAAGGTAAATAAATTTAACAGAATTTTTGGAGGGAAATATTGTCACGAAACTTTTTGGAGGGAAATATTTTCACGAAACTTTCTGGAGGGAAAATTTCATTCTTTAAGCTATATAATATCTTTAGGAGACTCTCCATTTGTATCATTCAACATCTTCTATTTGAAAGGGATGGATTGTTCTGATAGTGAAGTTTCGATTTATACACCATCAACTTCTTCATCGTGTAACAACTCTATTCATATTGATGAATATAGCGGGAATTCTTCCACTATGAATAGAAAGTAAATTCTTCCACTTAGTCCTGATTCTAAGGACTATGAGAGCAGCACTAATGAAATAGGGGATGGAGAATTTCAAATAAATAAAGAGTCACAAATTCCACTTAGTCCTACTTCTAAGGACTATGAAATCCGCAGTGATGAAGAGCATGATGGTGAAGTTCAAAAGAATGGAGTGCCACGATGTCCACTTAGTCCTAATTCTGAGGACTATGAGAGCAGCAGTTTTGAAGAGCATGATGGTGAAGTTCAAAAGAATGGAGTGTCACGGTGTCCACTTAGTCCTAATCAAGAGGACTATGAGAGCAGCAGTTTTGAAGAGCATGATGGTGAAGTTCAAAAGAATGGAGTGTCACGGTGTCCACTTAGTCCTAATTCTGAGGACTATGAGAGCAGCAGTTTTGAAGAGCATGATGGTGAAGTTCAAAAGAATGGAGTGTCATGGTTTCCACTTAGTCCTAATTCTGAGGACTATGAGAGCAGCAGTTTTGAAGAGCGTGATAACGAATTTCAAAAGAATGAAGTGTCAAAGTGTCCACTTAGTCCTAATTCTAAGGACTATGAGAGCAGTAGTGATGAAAAACATGATGTTGATTTTCAAATGTATGGAGTGTCATGGTGTCCAGTTAGTCCTAATTCTAAGGACTATGAGAGCAGCAGTGATGAAGAGTGGGATGATGAATTTCAAAAGATTGGAGTGCCACGGTGTCCACTTAGTCCTAATTATGGGGACTATGAGAGCAATAGTTATGAAGAGCGTGATGATGAATTTCAAAAGAATGGAGTGTCACTGTGTCCTCTTAGTCCTAATTCTAAGGACTATGAGAGCAGCAGTGATGAAGGACAGGATGATGCACTTAGTCCTAATTCTAATGAGTATAAAAGTAGCAGTGACAAAGGATGGGATGTAGCATCTTCAATAAGTAAACAGTCACATTTTCAACGTAGTCCTAATTCTATGGACTATGAGAGTAGCACTAACAATGCATATGAGGAAGAATATCCATTAAACATCGAGTCAGATTTTCCATTCAGTCCGAATTCTAAGGACTACGACAGTAGCACTGAAGAAGCAGAAGATGAAGAATATCCTCCAAGTCAATATTTGAAAAGCAGAGTTGATCATAGTGTGGATAACATTCCTCTTAATGATGATGAAAAGCCTTATACAAATGATGATCCAATGATGGAGATGTTGCTAAGAAATATTGTATCGAGGAGTAGGAGCAGACCTTTTCGTATCAATGCAAGTTGTTCTAGTTATACAAGGGGTAGAGCAGAATATTTGACGAGAAGAAGTTCTATAAGTGCTCTCATTTCAAGTGAATGTTGCCAAAAAGATTGCCTGAAACATATGGATTTCAAATTTGCATTAGAAAGCAAGAAGAGATATTTTTCAATGAATAAAAGCATGCAAAATTCATATTTAGTTGGGTGCATGCAATCTACATTGTTAGGTTATGATTATCATATTGGGAATTTTTTTATCTATAGAAAAGGTTTCAAAATGTTTCATTCGATTGGGAATTTTCGTCTCTCGAGAATTCAAGAAAATTTGGAAAAGGATCCCACATTTTATTCAGAAGTACGTCATAAAAGACAGTTTGGGCCATTATCAAATACTGCAATGTCATGGATGAAAGATTTCTTTTCAAAGCATGGAGAGTGTATGCCAAATAGAGAGACAATACATATTCCAGATAATTTTTCAAGATGAGAAATCTACAACTTATACAAAGAATATGCAGAAGGTGCTAAGGGACATGGCCAGTTTATTACATATCAATATTTTGTGAAGGTATGGAAGAAAGAATTCAACAATGTTTGTATTCCTAAGAAGACAAGGATGGGGATTTGCAGTACATGTGCTTCTCTTAAATAAAAAAGGGACAAATGTGAAGGCTCAGAAAGAGGCAAGTGTTCATAAATCTAACTTTTAAAATTGTATAGTCATCAACTATGAAAACATATTTCTTAATGAATTTCTTTTATGTTGTGTAGATTTAATTGTCAAAGAACTTCAGGAGCATCGCGAACAACAAACAAACGAAAGGAAGAAGTTGTACAAGCATCGAAAGAAGTGTTAGGATAATCTGAATAAATATTTGGCTTTGATAATTGATGGTATGGACCAGAAGAAAACACTTTTACCACATTTTGTTCGCACACCCAAAAATTTACTGGAGGAAAATTTTATTCAATTTCACTTGGTCGGTTGTATGGTCTTCAATGGGAAAATATTTCCAAGGGTGTACTTCACAGCTCCAAATATTCATAATGATGCAAATCTGACCATAACCATAATTCATGATGTGATTTCTCATTGGTCTGGTAATCTTCCTGAAGTTTTGTATCTACAATTGGACAACACTTGCCGTGAAAACAAAAATCAGGTTGTTTTTGGATATCTAAACATGCTTTTTGAATTGAGAATTTTTCAAAAGGTAAAGTTTGGTTTCCTTCTTTTTGGGTACACTCATGACCATATTGATCAGATGTTCAGTCGTTTTTCAGTCACATTGAGAAGGAAGGAAGTTGGGAGCTTGCCATCACTAATTAAATGTATTAAGAAATCATACATGCCAGAGCCTACTTTTGATGTGTTGGAAGAAACTGTTGACATGCGAAGGTTTATTCTGGGATCATATGGTGAGTAGAAATGTATTGAACAACTTAATGACATTAGCTTCCAACATCAATTTCGTATCAAAAAAATTGATGGGAAAACACTAATATGGGGCAAGAAGTATTCAACTACTACAGAATGGGCACCGTGATCAGGTTTGCAATTTTTGAAGTTCATTCGAGATCATCCAATATTTGCATCAAAAATATTGTTATTACAATCAGTTGGTGAAGTTCAGAATGCACGCAGACAGAACAAAGATATAAATTATTCTGATTGCCTGAAAGAAATTAAAAAATGTATTAGATATACATATGAGTACTTTGACATCGCTGATTCAGTTTGGTGGGAGTCATTTTTAAATAATAAATGTGATATCATTTCGACAAAAACAAATGAATATATACCTATGAAAAATCCATTTATTTGGCCACAAAATGTGTTGAATGAACATGAGGAAGTAAACATTGTTGAACAGCAAAAATCTCAAGGTATTATTAATTCTTCACAGGCAGTGGAAAGAGAAATGTATATTAGTTCCAGAAGATCTCATGCACAACGTGAAGCCATGGAAGACCTTTATAGGGGTTCAGTACCGGATATTAAGGAGGGTTGCATGATTGCAGTGCTAGCAGATGGAGATCCCAATGGCTATCCATTTTGGGTTGCTAAAGTTATAAAGGTCTTTACAGAAAATGAGGATGTTACAAGTGTTGAAGTACATTGGTATGCCACAAATACACACCCATTCAATGGTGTGTATAAGCCAGAGATGGTAGTTGACAAAAAAATGGCGAAAAAAGAAAAAGAAAGGGTACAAATATAAATCGCGACCGCAGAGACATATTAAAATTGGAGGATGTTGACATACTTGTTTATGAATTCAATTTAACAAAGAGAGAAACTCTTCACTTCAAGACGATAGATATTCTGAAAAGGTTGTTACCAGAAGGAACAGTGTTGACATGGGAGTTAGTTGAAACCAGTCGTAGATCTAGAATAATTTTGAAACCTGAAATGTTGGGCATGCATGTGGACTCAGATGGGGCACTAGTTGATGAAAGAGAAGAATATGGAACATCTTCGTTAGCATCCAATCACTCATTTGAAGATGTGAATTCTAATGGTGTGAAAGAAAATATGAGTGATTTTGAATAATTGTTTAAGACAGTTTATATAACTGATGTATTCATCATATTTTCAAATAAAATTAATGTTTTCCATATGGTGTTAAGAAGTTATGAGGCATTTTTATGTTGTTGGATTATATGTCTTAATTATGATAAATTTTATTGTTTAAAATATCTACAATGCAATATTAAATTAGAGATATAATGTATGTTTTATTCAATATACAAATAATGACTTTTGAATTCATTTAGTGATGTAATTTGCTAATAATGTCATGGTTTTTTAATTTTATAGTTGAAAAAATTTCAATTTTTTTTGTATCTAGCATGTTATGGTTGAAAACATGTTAAATTTATACTTAGTAAAGAAAAATGATATTCTACCAAAAACATTAATGTGTTTTTTCTCTCATAAACAACTTTGTTTGACACATAAAAATTTGGTTTTATTAGCATTTTTTTTAAATTTTGAAAATTGACCCTAAAAAAAAATCATTATTCCAGTATCATCACTTTCATTTTGAAGCTATATTTTTCACGAAAATTTCATAGTAAATTTTATAGTCACTGCCATTTTTAAAACATGTTCAAAATTGACGCCTAAAAAATAAAAACATCGTTCCAGTATACACACTTTTCGTTTTTAGCACTGTTTTTGATTTTTTTTGGGGTTTTTTGGCCCTAGTTCCCGTTTTGAGTTTATAGTTCTCGTTTCAAATTTTACATTGTTTTAAAATTTCATCATGTAAAATGACATTTGCAGGAAATGAAGTGGAAGAATCCAGTAACCAACACCTTATCCAATAAATTGTTGCTTCAAACTCTTTCAGCATTAGCGGAATCCATAATTGATTATTCAATCTCAAGAACTATCCTCTCTTACATAGCTTCCACAAACATATGTCAATCAACTAATTTCAAAATATTTTCAACCAATTTATATATGGTCTTTGTTTCATTTTTCGTAATATATATCTTCACAAAATCTCTTTTCCATTGGCTTCTCGAAAGTCTCTTTTCTCAACATTTTTGCAGTTATTTTTGTCCACATTTTTACACCAAACTGCTAGAGCACTCCACGATATTATCGTGGTTTCAAGGGCTGAGTCTATAGGAATCAACAAAATGCGTACCAAATAGCAAAATCCATTACCAAGGTAAATGAAAATCATTTAATTTTTAAAATATTTAGTAGTTGTTGACGCTCAGTCGACCAAGGAAATAGATTCAATTTTCTATATGTCGTTCACTATACCAAACATGGGCTCATACAAAAATTGATATTTCTGGTCTTAGAGAATCTCATTCAAACTTTGCAAAATGCCATCGTAGTCTCAGTTTTCTCTATTTGGCTGCTTATACCAATACGACTCTGACTCAGACTTCGCTATAGTCAATAGTGATGGGAACACATGCTTACAAAAATCAATCAGCAGTGGGATAGCACCAACAACTCCAACAACAATAACCCATTCCATTTTTTTTTAAATGCAACAAAAAATTTCAAATGACAAATTTGCACAACCTTTGCGGTGAGGATAGCATGAAAGGAGGCTTCAAGTTCCCTCTGTTGTTCAAATTAAAGATGTTGTCATTGCAGTGGTTGAGCCCCAACTTAGAGAGGGGGGGGGGGGGGGGGGGGGGGAGACAAGGGAGAGAGAGATACAGATAGATATGTAGAGAGTGTGTTTATGTTTGGGGGGTGAGATAGAGAGATAAAGAAGGAGAGACAATGGAATATAGAGAGATAGATGGAGGGGGCAGAGATGTTCTTACACTGAAATCAATGGACAATGTTAATCTAATTACTTTGAAATTAATACATCATACATCTAGTTGCAACAAATCAGAAATCAACATCTACACTAAAATCAATGCATCTAGTGCAAACAATAAAATAGGATTATAAATCACCATCTACACCGAAATCACCACATATAGTACCAGCAATCAAATAGGATTAGAAATCAATATCTACATTGAAACCAATGCATCTAGTGCAAGCAATCAAATAGGAGTAGAAATCAATGTGTACACTGAAATCAATGCATGTAGGGAGGTATAGATATAGATGGAAGGGGGAGAGAGGGAAGAAAAGAAACATAGATAGATAGATAGAGAGAGAGAGAGAGAGAGAGAGAGAGGGGGAGAGAGAAGGAGAGAGGGAGGGAGAGAAATATGTATTTGCAAGGCAGAAAGAAGGGAAAGAGAGATGGATAGATAGATATGGAGAGAGTGTGTGTATGTTTTTGGGATAAGATAGAGAGATAAAGAAGGAGAGACAATGGGATATAGAGATATAGATGGAGGGGGAAGAGATGTGCTTACATTGAAAACAATGCACACTATTAATATAATTACTTTGAAATTAATGTATAGTATACATCTAGTTGCATCAAATCAGAATTCAACATCTACACTTAAATCAATGCATCTAGTGGAAACAATCAAATAGGATTAGAAATCACCATCTACAATGAAATCAATGTATCTAGTGCAAGCAATCAAATAGGATTAGAAATCAATATTTACACTGAAACTAATGCATCCAGTGCAAACAATAGGAGTAGAAATCAACATCTATATAGAAATCAATGCATCTAGTGTAATGTATTAAATAGGATTATAAATTGATATCTACACTGAAATAAATTCATCTAGTGAAAGCAATAAAATAGGAGTTGAAATCAACATCTACCCTAAAATCAATGCATCTAGTGCAAGGTATTAAATAGTATTATAAATATGCATTTACACTGAAATCAGTGCATCTAGTGCAAGCGATCAAATAGGATTAGAAATCAAAAACTATACTGAAATTAATACACCTATTTTAGTGAAAACCCAAAATATTCATGACTTTCTATATCAACCTGTAAACATAGACACACACTCTCTCTCTCTATCTATCTCTCTCTGAATTCCTCTCTCTCTTTGTCTCTCTCTTCTTCCTTCTCCCCCCCTCCATCTATATCTTTATCTCCCTTTGTATCTCCTTCTTTATCTATCTAATAACAGGGTTCACATCTGTATGCAAATGACTCTCGCATATAGTTTCATGAACACGACTTTCCATTGCACCCATATTTGCTCTTGAAATCACTTCATTACTCTGATCATTCTCTGACTGATGATCAAGCTCAAACAAATTATTATTCTAAACAAGAATAGGTTAATAATTCTTCTTTTTCAATTCATGTAGTTCATCTCATTGGAGGTGGGATTCGAGTTGTAAAAACTCGATCATCTCGTGCATTTTTCAAACAGATTTGAATTTTAGAGAGGTTGTCCTTATTGATTTGGACAATGTCATTAACCGTAGAAATTATTAAAGTTTTTAGTAAATTTAACAAATCATTGATTCTCACCATTTTCTCCTCCAACTCACATATCAGATTACAATCAATTGTGAAAAGGGTGTCGGCTACCACTAAGAATGCACCCAATACAAACAAATTTACGATGATTTAACCAGTTGTCGGGTTCAACTGATCATGCACCCATATAGAACCACAATGCTCTAATGAAAGTGAAAATTACGTCGTCTTAATAACCTCCAAAATTATCTCCCTTTTGTAAGAAAAATTAAATTACCCAACATTGAGATTTGAACTTGTGACTTTTTTCAACTTTTAAATTACCTAATGAGTTCTTATGACCGCAATGTTCTTTTCCTTTTCTTGATTTTACACTCTTATATTTGTGATTTAACCAAATCAAAATCAATGTTCAACAAAAATTAAAACACAATATCAAATTCTTCGTTGTTGTGGCATTTCTGTTGGTGAAAAACATGGCTGCTAACATTTAAACTTTCATTGTGTAAAATAACATTTGTAGGATATGACGTGGAAGAATCCAATCACCAACACTTTATCCAATAAATTGTCGCTTCAAACTCTTTCAGCATTAGTGGAATTCATAATTCATTATTCAATCTCAAGAACCATCCTCTCTTACATAGGTTCCACAAACATATGACAATCAATTAATTTCAAAATATTTTCAACCAATTTATATCTAGTCTTTGTTGCATTTTTCATAATATATATCTTCACAAAATCTCTTTTCCATTAGCTTCTCGAAAGTCTCCTTTCTCAACATTTTTGCGGCTCTTTTTCTCCACATTTTTACACTGAACTGCTAGAGCACTCCAAAATATTATTGTGGTTTCAAGGGTTGGGTCCATATGAATCAACCAAATGCGTACCAACTAGAAAAATCCATTACCACGGTAAATGACAAGCATTTAATTTTTAAAATATTTAGTAGTTGTTGACGCTCAGTCGACCAAGGAAATGGATACAAGTTTCTATATGTTGTTCAATCTACCAAACATGGGCTCATATGAAAATTGATACTTCTGGTCTTAGAGAATCTCATTCAGACTTTGCAGAATGTCGTTAGATTCTCAATTTTCTCTATTTGGATGCTTATACCAATATGACTCTTGCTCAGACTTCGTTGTAGACAATAGTGATGGGGACACATGCTTACAACAATCAATTAGTAGTCGGACAGCACCAACGACTCCAACAACACTAACCCATTCCATTTTTTTAAATGCAACATACGATTTCAAACAACGAATTGAGTGTAGCCTTTGCGGTGAGGATAACATGAAAGGAGGCTTCAAGTTCCCTCTATTGTTCAGACTAATGATGTTTTCATTGCAACGGTTGAGCCCCAACTTTCGCCATTTAATTTATTCTTGATTCATAGTTATTAAAAACCCAAAATTTCTATTTAAATACCAACATTTCTATTTAAATATTGAGAACGGTGATGACTATAGAAATAATCACTTGCAATGTTTCTAATGGTTTTATCTTTGATTTGATAGAAATAGGGAATTAAAACCATTAAATAGTTGTTGGTTTGGGGTTGGGCAAGATTGGATAAGGAAACACAGAAAAAACAAAACAAAACAAAACAAAAAACCGAAAACAAAAACAAAAAAACAAACAAACAAACAAACAAACAAACAAACAAAAAACAAAAACAAAAACAAACAAACAAACAAACAAAACAAACAAAACAAACAAAAACAAAACAAAACAAAAAACAAAAAACAAAACAAAACAAAAAACAAAAAATAGTTGAAGCCACTATGTATCTGTAGAAGCCTTTTGTGGAAGAGACAAGTTACCTTACTGAATCTTTGGATATGGATATTGGGCATCCCACTTCAGTGAAATACTATACCGGTGAGGCTCTGAAGCATCCATCAAACATTGATTGTGACTTCTTAGACATGGACATATAAGAACTAAGTAGTAGCAACAAGGTAGTATGTGACACTTTGTCTCAAACATTTGTTTGGGGCTCAAATTCACCTATAAAACTTGTACGTCTCTAAATCATCCAAAGTAAAGCGTTCTTTGAATATCAGCAATTTTCAATTAACAAAACCACAATATTGCAAATTAAAATACCTCAGAAACTAAAATTCATTTAAAATTTCTTTTGCCAAGAAAAAATTCCTTGAGGTTCATCTTCTTACTCCTTACCTCTGCACGGAATTCTTCAGATTTGGTGGTCCAATATAAGCAGATGAAATCCCAACTAAAAATGATCGCTACAACTCATGATACACCCATCACCTTCTTCTCAGTCTTGTCTTTGACCTTAACAGTTGTCCGTAGTTAAAAAGAAAAGTTGCAGCACACACGAGCAAACTCGTGCAACAAGTCTATCTTCTCAAATACGTCTAGCGATTTCAAATATTGTGGGCAGTATTTTCAAGCTCAAATCCTATGCCAAAAAAGGTCGAACCATGGTAATACAATGGCATTTCCACTATTGTGTCACTCGGCTTCACTCACCAGACACCAGTGCTCATGACGGCTACAAAACTAGTGGCTCAGGCTTAATTGATAGAGCATATTAACCATGCTCCCATTCAACAAAGCATCTCACCCGTTCTGATACCACTGTAAAACACACGAGACTAGAAACCAAATTAAATATATATTAATCAATATCAAATGTATATTAATCAATCTCAATCAATGATGTACAATGTGTGCATATTAATGCATACATGAAACAATTGAATTAGTACCCAGGAGTTCTTGGATTCCAATAACTACCTAAACTAAACTAAGGTTAATCCCGAGGATTATCCATCTAACATTCTCTATCTTAATTCCTCTTAATGTGTATATTGGTACACTCAACAACAACAACAAAAACAAAAAAATTAACTTGAATCATAATGAATTGTTTGTCCCTTCAAACACATTCTACATATAGACCATGACTATGGTCTGAATCTCCCTATTGCCATCGGCGAAGTCGTCATAGTAGGAGCCCTCCTTGGCGATGGTGATACTCATCCTCTACTGACGGTCATGGCTGCATTCACCTGCTTCCTCTGAGCGGGCTTGAGAGAATCCGTGTACGAAGAAAGAGACAAAATGCATCGTTGTGGACACTGAAGTGACATTGCACACAATTTTATTAAAGTTTGCAATGTTATTGAAACAGTGTATGGATTCATGTCCTTCGGTGCTGATAAACAACATTTGAATCGAAATTCCATTTGTAATGGGATAATTTTAAACCTAGGTGAAAGAATGACTGAAGAGAGTTTTAGGGTGCCTCATCTTATTATGCAGCTTAATCGCTCAATGCATAGAATTGACCGTTCCACATGCAATTAGTCACTTCTTCGATTTAGGGTTTATTGTTAACAAATGCAACTGTTACATTACAATCACGATATCTCAAACTCACTTCTTATGATTAACAAATGCATAATAAGGGCACCTATGAGGAAGGATCTTTTGATACTTACAATTGCTGCATTGTCTAAAAATTGGTTATTCTACCCATTGGCAACCACTGAAATAAACACATAACAGCGTAATAAATAGAGGAAGAAATCTGGATGGGTCTTATGGCTCCATGCTTCAGGTTAAATAGTACAAAGAGAACTTAGGTAGTCTATGTAATAAGGGTCAAAGCTATTGAGTTTGAATATTTAGTGTAATATGGTTGATTTTTACAATAATCAATGCATGTTTTGGAATTGAATATTAGACATTTAATTTAAATAGTCTATGTAATGGTTCTTGGCGTTGATAGCAATTCCTTGGATTTGGTTTCGATTTCAAGGGTTAAGTCCAACATGAATTATAATTTTCACAGGAATACAATGGATATATCATGAATTTAACCCTTTATTCATGTTTGGTTGCTCCAAGTCCATGTCCTTGTAGATCTTGAGTAACATTATAAGTGGTACAAGTGTAATAGAATTTAAAAAATCATATTTCGCATTTTTTTCCAGATTTTTTTAGTTTATTTTTTAATTAATTTGCTTATAATTAAATAAAAAATTGTTAAAATTATATGTTTGAGTTGTAAATTCTTCACAATATAAATCTAAATACCTCAAAAATTTTAAAGTACCCAATCCATATAAAAAGTCAAAAATCTAGTTTAATTTCAAAATTTGAATAAAAAAAACTCATCTAACTTCTTACCAAAAACTTCAAAACCTCTAATAATTAAAAAATAACATTTTAAAAAATGAAATTTAATTTTACAACCTATATTATTTCCATGGCTCAATACACAAACTGATGTCTACGACCATGGAGATACCCTAGATCCATATATTATAACCAGTGAGAATGAATGGCTCAATACACAAACTGATGTCTACGACCATGGAGATACCCTAGATCCATATATTATAACCAATGAGAATGAAAAATTATAAAATCAATAGTCCCAAAACTACATAGCTTAAGAAAAAATTAACCCATAAAAAATGAAAAAGAATAACAAATATGAAAAATATCAATGCAAAATGGGTTTACTTTACCCATGGCACGAAAGGGAATTACATCGCCTAAGCGAACACTAACCCAGAAACCATGGAAAAAAAAAAATAGAATTAATAGATATGAAGAGTCTCATTGCACAATGATTTACGCAAACAAATTTGGTCAATGGTCTTTAATAAGTTTGGCCAATGGTTTTATATACGCTAACAAATTTGGTCAATGGTCTTTAATAATTTTGGCCAATAGTTTTATATAGAATTGGGATGAGTCTACAAAATAAATACTATATTAAGTTTAAAAATGATTTTAGAAATAATGGAAAATAATAATAATAATAATAATGAATTTCAATGTATAATGGGTTATTTTAATCATTTATATAGATTGAAATTAATTTATATGATATTATACCATATTTAAAACAAAAAATAATTAAATATTAATATATGTAAATATGCAACTATATACACACACAGAGTAAATGCTTCACTAGCAATTAGGAATAATGAATTATGGTCTTAAAAGCTATATATCACTATCTAAAAGTTGAAGGTGCATCCTCCTTGGGAAGAATTTCTTGGAAAATCATATTAGTTTTTTTTACTTATTTCAAAAGCATTTCTATTATTTTTTATATCAAAAATTAAGCCACAAAAGAGAAGTATTTTACTTTCAAGTATTGAGGTAATTCATCTTTATGAAGAATATTTGATGAGGCGTAGAAGGTGAGTGTTATGTATTATCACACTTTGTTGATGCAATAAGGAGGTGTTGCATGAAAATGAAGGGAAAACTAAAAAATTAAGAGTTCATGAGATCTTGATTGTGAGGATATATTCATGTAGTTACAAATAGAATATAAAGGTGGTAAATTACATGATTCCTAGTAGTTAAGAATACTAGAGTGGATATGATATAAATGGTTAGAATGATCAATTTAGATGAGAGAGAATTTATATTTTAGATCTGTGGCTTATTGAGGATTAAAAATCAATAGGCCTTGAGGCCTCTCTAGCCATCAATGTTGTGGATCTCGCGGTTGTGTCATTCGAAGGTGCTCATTTGATAATGATACCCACTACGACATAAGGCCGAGTATATTTGGTGAATCATTCACATGACATTGTCAATTAGCAGGCTTGGCAGACATAAGTATTCCCATCAATTGTTGTTTTGTTTTTCGCCACAATCGAGTCTAGAAAATGTTGTATAA
Organism: Pinus tabuliformis; assembly: GCA_031772625.1. Classification (NCBI taxonomy): domain Eukaryota; kingdom Viridiplantae; phylum Streptophyta; class Pinopsida; order Pinales; family Pinaceae; genus Pinus; species Pinus tabuliformis. The sequence goes on from CM062813.1 coordinate 413,432,412, forward strand.
ATGGGAGTGTTGAAGAGCTCTAGGTGGCAAGCATTGGGTGGTCCTGTTAGTTGATGTCCCCAACTAATGGAAATTTTTCTTCCTATTGCAACCTCTATCTATCAACTTTATCATGTTTCGATATTGAGTGGTGAGTTTGATATCTGAAATCTTTTTATCGGGGCCTGTTAAGTGAGAATAGAGGAAAAGCAAGATTTAAGTGTTGTGAAGCCATTGAATCAAAACTATAGCATGTGGAAAGTTGCAATACTAAGGACTCCTAATAGCCGAGATATGAGATCTTTAGCACTCGAGGACTAGCGTTGGTCGCATGTGAAGCCATGAGCCTTACACAATTGTGGGATTGCATTGTGTTGTATATGACTCCTATAAGGAGTTAGGAAAGTGCTCAAAAATGTTGTGCATTGACACAAACTGACCCATAGTCTTGATTATGAGGAAATCAACCTTCGCCATTGTTATTGTGAGCATAGTTGGAGAATATCGGTCAATATTAGACATGTTTATCTTTAAAAAATATTTATAGATCCTATTGATGGAGGTGATAGGGAGGGGAGAGTTGGGGGTGTGTGGCTACCACCCAACTAACCTTTACAATTGGCGGGCATGTCACAATGTCTTTCGTCATAACATAATGTGATCTTTACACTCATTATAAAGGCACACGAATCAATGTGTTGAGAGGTTTATGATAGTGAAAATGGTTAATGCACAATGAGTTGGCTACAACTTAAAGCCAAATAATGAGGGTGATAAGTCAAAGGAACTATGCCTAGGGTCATTTCATAATTATTTCTCCAAGCAACAATTCCACCATGCATGCTAGAAAATGAAGAGGCCAAACACAAGTGCAACATTTCTGGGACTGGGAGGCAATTGTGAGCATAGACGACACACTAATCAACACATACAATCACTCATGGCCTCTAAATTCCACTTGCAAGTTCATGGTTCAAGAAGGCAGGCTTTCGAATTAAAGCTCAAGGTTAGTCACATAAGCATAGCATCCCTGTTGTTTCCTTCTTAGGAAAACTAGGCTCTTGGTTACCCTGTTACTTTTCTTGGATGTCACTTCTCTATCTCCCTGTCATGCTCTCTTTTAATTTACCCTCATCTTTCCTTTACCTCACTGAAACCTCACCTCTAGAAATCTCTCGGTGCTTTCTTTGACAATCAAGCATTCTTTCCTCACATGGATTATGTGGTGGTCAATACCCACAACACTCCCTCATAGTCATGCTTAGTTCTATTGTCACATCACTTTTTTCCCATCTTTGTCACCCTCAATTCACTAGCCACTTCTATTCCATAGGTTTTATTTAACACCTCTATGCCGAGAATATGAGCTTGAGTAAGAATAGGAAAATAATATTATACGGAAATGGGGAATACTCATTACAAGCAACATGTTGAGTCTTCAACTCTCAAATATAGGGAGAATACGCCAAGTCTGACACAGTGGGGAATTACCCAAGTCAAGTGAGAAATTTCTAGTGAGCAAGGATCTCTCTCAGACTTGGATTTCATTAGTGAATTTTCAAAATGAATACCAAATGTGGCCATACTAGAGGGAGATTCAACCACTACATGCATGTAATTAACTTATATTCACATCTCAACATGTTTGTGGGACGAGTTCTAGGGAACATGAATGCAACAATGGAGAAGATACTACTAACTATGGAAGAGATTCAACTCACAACCTAAAAGGCAGATTGGCCACTAGAGCTCATAAAAGCTCACATGGGCCTTCCAAAAGGCAACCTAGGGAGAAACAAGGACCTGATAGCGATTGAAGAGTCGAACTCCCCCAAGACCAGATGATGCATTCAATGCACTCTACATTTGATACTCTTTCTATTTCCTTTTTCAATTTGATGTTCATAATTTTTTTGGTTGGGTAAGACCAGTGGATAACAACCTTAATTTTTAACCTTTTATGACATCAATGTTTTATGGATAGTGAAAATTCTTTAGCATCTAATTTTCCTTATGGTAAACCAAGACCAACTACTATTTGTATGGTCATAATAAAATAAAACACTTTACTTTAAAAAATATAAATATTTTTTAACATATTTATATTTATATTTATAAATTACAATTTAAAATTATGAATCTAAGTAAATCTTATAACCGTCTTCATAATCTTTTTATAGATTTATTTTTCATCAACCCAATTTATCAAAAACTTCCACGAGAATTTTAAATTAATGAAAATACCACTCTATTGTGAAAACTTCAAAAATTTTCACAACAGTATTGTCGATGATGCCGCTTATGAAGATAAGTGGAGGGTTTAAAATAAATAGTAATTTAATTAACTTTTTGCACCTGAAAATTTGCGACATATACTCTCTCAATTATCATTCCCAGATTCACATCACATAAGTATATATAAGAGACAAGATTAGCCTTCAGATCTACGTATGGAGCATGAAGGAGACTGGCTATTTACTAGGGACGACCAATAGAAATGATTGGCTTGTGAAAAAGATGGTTCCTTGAATTTTTTAAATGCTCAGAAATAGTGAAAGAGCAAAAATTTATGTTCGCCCCTTCGGAGAGCTTGTGGAAATTCAGTCCGACATGACACAGAATTTATGCCCGCCACATTCAGGAAAGTGCGTGGAATTTCGTTCCGGCATGACAGAGCCCATTGATTCGATTCAAAGATCACGAACGACGTGGGTGCTGTTGGTATAGTCAACCAGGTGGACCAACACCCCAAATTCGAGTAAAGTTTGTGGACATTTGGCCGGACATTGCCCCATTGATTCGATTCGAGTCAAATATCACGAGATTCACGATTTGCCGCGGCGGGCCGGTGCGGTAGGTATAGTCAACTGGGTGGACGAATTTGAAAGCGAAGGTAAATAGATTTTTCCAGTGATTCATCATGTTAACCATATTATTATTAGGGAAAGAAGATTTCCAAGGATCTTCTGAAGGCCATATTTTGTGGATCAGGAAATCATTACTACCATTGACAACGCCTTCACCGGTTTGATTGAGCATCATCTTTCTGTGCTTTCTTCTTCTTTCTCCTTATTAAATTAGTAAGTACCGGTTGCTTTTTTCTTTCTCTTCTATTTGTGATGGGCACTAAGAACTGGAATTGGAATTTATGGAGGTGGATGGTTTTAGTTTAATGGTTATTGGTAGAAGTTTGGTCTCCACAAATTATTTATGTTGTATGAGTTTTTGGAACATGGGAATGTTGGGAATTTGGATATGGGTGTCCGGAATTGTGAGAGATTACCCCAAAATTTGTGGGAACCACTAATTAAGAGCGACAATATTATATTAAAAATAAATAAAAAATTATATGATCTATATAATAATCAAAATTAATATTAAATCAAAATATTCAAATATAAAAATCAATTTAAATATATAAATAATAAATATATAATCTCTTTTATATATAAATGTATTCTTTGGGTGTGTCTCTCCCTGAGTCTCTCCTTTTTATATGTATAAAATATTAAAATGCCAAGTTCATTATGACACATGACGAGTCTTTGAAACAATCTGGCTTAAAAATACCAATCTGGCTTAAAAATACAAAAGCACAGTGTTATTTCTCTAGTTATTCTCAAGAGAAAAAATAAAGCAACTCAAATATTTAAGCATTGACTGCCACATACAATATGCCCACACAATCTTCTATGTTATATATACATAAACAACAAAAGAAATATTCATCAGTGTGACATCCCAAATATTTCCCTTACATCGAGGTTTCACACGCTTCCTTAACCCATCAAGAGATTGCTCCAGTTTCTCAATTAAGGATATTTGTGTTAAGGATGTCTTTGGCCTTTCTTCTTGTAAAGGTTTCAACTTAGCGTTATGTTTTGTGGGCAGTTCAGCGAATTTCTCTGCAGAGTTTGTATTCCCCCAACATGTCCGAACTCCAAAAAAAATAGTGTTCAAAGCTCCCGAACTTTCTCAAGCTCCCATTGCAGTGCCCGCTGAAAAGGGAACGTTTCCATACAATTCGAAAGCACGCAAACCATTGGAACAAGTTTCCCAACTCTTGGAAGCAGTTCCCGTGTAACAAAACAAATTATGTAGTCCAATTCCAAACAAAACTATATACACCCGAAAACTACTTAATGGAACAAGTTTCCCAACTCTTAGAAATAGTTCTCCTTATGTAATCTAATTCCAAACAAAACTATATACACCCGAAAACTACTTAATTTCTTCCATCAAAAAAAATCTTTACCTGAAATAATATTTAATAATAATAATAAATACTCATCTTATGTAAGTCCTTCCAGTTATTTCTTTCTTCCTGTTTGGTTTTCTTAAGCTTATTAATCATACCCATCTTCTATACATAAACCTCGTTTTACATTATCTATCTTTTATGGTTGGTTTTTCTTCTTAGATGATATAAGTTCAGCTCAGACTTAACTTGATTTACTTGGTTATATAAATATAATTTAACTATATACATTTAAGAGCTGCTTCATTTTTTCAATGGAAAAAAAAAACTTCATTTGAAATAATATTAATAATATATGTTGATATTATTAAGAATACATACTGATCTTATGTAGGTCCTCTTAGGTATCTTTTCCGGCATGTTTGATTCGCTGGTTTGCTTAAACTTATTAATCATACTTATTTTCTATATTTAAAACTCTTTTTACATTATCTATTTTTTATGGGTTTTGCTTCTAAGATAATATAAGTTTAGTTCAGATTCAGCTTAATTTACTTAATTACATAAATATAATTTAATTAAATGTTATGAGTTTAGATAAAGACCAAATTCCAATATTGAATGGAAAAATCATCTATCCACAAATAAAATAATAATTGATTTTATATAAATTATTTTTTAATATAAATTAAATGAAAAGCATTTCATCAAAATTTTATTGCAAATCCAAAATTAAGTAGCAATACACATTTTTATTTTATAGCAATCAAAAATACATAGATTTTATCTTAATTTTAACTCAATAATATAAAAGAAATTGGCTTATAATATATAGAGTTAGCAACACATCTTCAAACCATTGAATCGTTTTTTTAACATCTAACAGGAATCCAAAATTATAAATTAAACGGTCTCTCTATTTCAGGATTGGTAGGCGTTAATCGATCCGTGTACCATATCAATTTTTTCATGTAAAAATTAGTTATGAGATGAGCCTGGTTATATTTGACCAAAAAAATTTCATATTTTATAAAAACTAGAAACATGTAACAATATGATTATTTTGTGTCTGGTACGCAGTTACCGATTCGGGCAAATAGTAAGTATTCATTTTATTAGTAAAACCTTAATAAGATTATTTTATTAAAAAAAATATACTCATGTAAGTGAAAATTTAAAAAAATAAATAAAAAATAAACTTGCAATGAATTTTAATTTGTACTATTTCATTTGATGTTTCTAGTTTTCGTGGTTGACACATAAAACCAAACAGCTTTATATTGAAGTTGTAACAAAGTGAAGAGGAGGAAATAAAGGAGGAAATTTGATACAGAGGATTGTAGACAGGACAAAATCCTAAGCAGCAATGTTCTAGGAGAAATATGGAAGAAAGAGGAGGTGGAAGAGCGGAGTACTTATTGAGGTTCTATATGAGATATAACATGGGTACCATTAGCGCTAAGCAGCAAAACTAAATCTGGACTCATTCAGGAAGTGCAGGTTAATCAAATAACACAAGTAAATATGTCTTGTACACAAGTACTATAGGTTATAAGCTAACACAAGCAAATATGTCTTATGCACAGGTATTGTTCGCTTATTTAGTAGCCTAGATAAATCCATGAATCAAAGGGAAACCAAGAGATTCATCACACTATTTTAGAGAAAGAAAAACATATATGAAATGAGATTACAGAAGGGAAAACATACTGGCATTGATATGCTTGGAATCACTAGGGAGTTTCATTAATCAAATATGAGTCCAACATACCAGTCTGTTTACATTCAAGCGGATATCACTCAAGTCCTTCATAGACAGGAAAGTAGAACCAAAGTGGAATTGCAGAAATCCTTACTTGTAGGTGCATAATTTCGAAACCTTTTCTATGTGTTTCTTCCCCCTATTTATAAGAAGAGGGGGAGCTTGGGTTACAGTTACAAAAAATCTTCCCCAGAGTATCTAGTTGTCTACTAGACTAGTTGCCTTGGCGTGCAAGGCTCTGTTGCCCAAAATGATTACAATCGGGATTCGGTCCCGTCTTGGAAATAAAAAAAAATTGCAAAATAATGAAAAGAAAGAGGGAAACGGAAATATAGTGGAATAACTCTGTTGTACTTGTGAATGGTCGTTGGTCACGCCACGTCTCTGCCATGATGTGCCGGCCAGTCCACCCATCTCTTTCGGTCTTAACCATTTGGCTTGCTCATTCTTTGGAGTTGGGAGCGGACAACTAAGTTTTCTTGTTACGGAGAAACAAAAGAGTTTTCCCATGCAGTCCTTTGTATTTATGACTAAGCGGGGCTACATGTTAAGCCATTAATCTTCCTGAGTCCCCCCATACTGATTTACTGCTACACCATACTTCATTCACTGCTTCAGCTGCCGACCCATCCGCCCTTTAAAGCTCAGCACAATGTTATTGGAGCATTACTGCATCGGGACCTTTACTCTAAAAGACGTCACAAAACAACGGGTCCTCATCGCCTTTGGCCTCCTGCGACTTAGCCCCCTTCTATGTTTTTGCATAATAGGACTGAGGGTTGTGACCTAGGGCTTAGCCTTTAGACTCTTGTCCGAGGGCCTTTTTCCTTTGTTGCATAATATCCTACATATTGACGGTCCATAATGCTCACCTTTGGTATCTCCCCTTGACCCTAGCGATTTCCAATCTACGGGATTGGGCCCACCCGAGGTATCGCAATTGCAACATGGGAGAGGGAGGCTCTTTACCTCTTTTCATAGCATTGTCCAATTGTCTAGACAAGAAATCCTCATAAGGTGTAACACATAATATATCGCATCCGAAAGGGTCTTCACATATCACAATCACAAGCCGGGAGAGACTTCGGAGGAGGAGGAAACCTTGCTTTGCGCGATCAAGGATTTCGAGATTGATGATGTCATCAGTGCCACGTGACACCTCCTGAGTGGTGACACATATCACCCGAAAATGCCCCCATAGGACCCTGAAAAGGCTGAATCAGCGTGGTACGTGTCCTCCTTACTACCATGTCATGTTGATGTCAACAGCCCCATGGATTCTTAGGATCAATAGGATTTTGCCACGTGACCCCCTGGAGGAAAGAGAAAAGGGACCATCTGCCCTTAGTTTTTCCGTGAATTCCTTTGTTAAATAAAATCAGCCCCTCCCAGCACTTTAACACTGAAGCCCAATTTTCGGCGATTTTGCATTATCAGTGTGCCCCCCCCCCGCAATTCCTTAAGAATGTTCCATTGGGCCTGTCGATCGCCAATATCGCGAAACTGCAGGACTGCGATGATGCGGGATTGCAGGATTACGATATTGGGGGATTGTGATGATGCAGGATGCGGGACTGCAATATCATGGGATAAGCCAATGGATTGTGCCCGGGGCCCAACCGATTAGCGATTTTCAATATCAATGATCAACCAATCGTAGATTTTTCTGTTCTTCCCTATTACCACTTGAGAAAAATTCTGATTTGTGATTGCGGTGAGTTCTAGGCCTCTGTATGCTTTTCTCCTTCCCTTTAAAGGCAACAGAACCACTAAACTTCAACAGGCCATATCTTTTGATCAAGAAGTCTATTTTCGGACTTCTATATACTGTTGGAAATCTTGTTCCGAGCACTATGCAATGGAGAGGGTCAGATTTTTCTTTGAGTGTTTTTGTGGCTTGGGGAATGGCTTCAAAATTCACTACTCTTTCTTACCCTTTTCACAGTTAAAATCACATTTAGCAGCGAGCGACAACATTGGCTCCTACTGGGGCAGTGTCTTGTTGGCAAGGTGTTGAGAACCTGCAGACCAATATCCTTCACCATTGGGTATGGAGTTAGAAATATAATGAATCTATATAACCAGAAAATCTCCATGGGACTTTATTTGCTCGGGGGGTGCTTTCCTCATCGAACTAAAATGCAAAAATAAAAATTCTAACAACTAGAAATTGAATGCTTAGCTATTGATCTTATTTATATACATTCCTACTTATGCACAGGGCTCAATTCGCTTAAGTGAGTTCAACCCTCCAATGGAACCAGGCTATAATTTGGAAGTTGGACCTAATGCCTTCATGTTGCTGAAATTTAAAAAGAAAACAAGCATGCACCATGAGAAATATGCAAATAAGAAGCTTTGATGCATACTTCAAAAACAACCTCTGATGCTAGCCAAAGAATATTCTCATGTACTCATCTACAAGGTCATGGAACTGACAAGGAATGTTTGCAGCTACCTCTTTTTCTCAAACAGTCTATTGACCAATGTCTTCTTGGTCAAGGCAGCCACACACATTATTTAGCCACATTTCTCAACCTTTTCACTACATTCTCCATCTTATAGTTTTGCTAGGCCACTACCCAAAGTTCATCAACCTGTGATTTCACTTTAGCATTTAGATAGTGCTACAAAATGTCAAATTGTGCAACTTAACACATTTTAACTTGTTCAATGAAGAAACATAACAAAATAATAGAATTATGGACATCTAACATAGAAATACGGTTCTTATAACATTGTTCTCATGTAACACGTGTATGCACAAATAACAATATTATTGATATGAATGGATGGATGGAGTGGCTTTATGAAGTCAAGAAAAGGGATCATAACCAAGTCAACAAGGTGAAAAAAGAAAATTGGATTCTTCACCCTTGTAGCCTGCTCGTCATTTGAAAAATGGGATATCATGCGATATAATAGGTTTTAATGGGTTATGATAGATTTAGAAAGGCCATACAATATAAGTGAGATATATTTTCAATGTCCATATATTCTATGTTTTGTAGTTTACTTCAAAGAAACAAATAAAATGTTACCTTTTCTCTTTTGACAATATCTTTACAAAACAGGTCTTTGATGTAAGTGGCTTTGATGTTGTTGATCATCTTGTTGCTAAAGCTTTTTTATACTTGATATATGATGTTGGACTTAATGTTCAAGTGTATGAGTATGTCACTTTCCAAAAACTTCAAACCATTCAATACTTCATTCTCAAAGGTAAATGCAATATGTAGTACAACTAAATTATATTACCCATGAAACGATCGAGTAGTCCTCATAAATGGAGCACATCATTCAACTAGCCATTCAACTTCTAATTATTTCATACCTCCAGTCTTCAAAGTAATAAAATCTTGGTCCTCAAGGCTTGTTGCTTGATTACCTTCAATTGCTAGAAAGAGCATCTTGATGCCGACATCTCTTCTAACTTTTGATGTGAGAAACTGCCTTAATTCCTCATGAACAAAAACTTGTATTCACTTGAATAATATGGTTTCATATTCTTGAATTTACCTTCCTTATTGATTCCATAATCAACTTTTAGCAAGAAAAACTTGCCAAGCTGCTTCTTGAAATTGTCTTCGTTTCCCAACTTTTGAATTCATCTATTGTAGCCTTGTATGCTGAGTTTATATTTCTCTCATAAATAATTCCTTTTTGAATAGAGGAAAATTTATTCAAAATGAGTAAAAGTGAAAGGGATGAATGATGGTATGAGTGGTCTGCAAAATGAAAGATATGGTGGCTAGTAATGGTTGATGGAAAAGTGGTTATTCATCATATTTTCCTAAATCTTTAATAAACTAAAAATCCTTATGCAAGTTTTTACCTCAAGTTTACCTTTTGAAGAACTTGAAATGTTGAAGTAGGAGTTGTAGATGTTGGAATAAAACAATTCTACCGGCAAATAGATTCTTGAATCTTGAGCTTTTGAAAATTCTAAAAATGATTTTTCATGCCATCCAATGTTGCACAAAAACATATGCCACGAACTCATTTTAAAGCCAAATTGAGTGCTTCAAAAGGGAAATTGTGTAATTTTCCCTTTTTTACCACCTCATTCCTTCAAAATCCCATTTTGATGAAGAAAAGACATCTTTGTCCAAAAATACCGAAATCTGGCATAATCTATCCACAATGGTGAAAAATGAAAATCCACCTTAAAACCCCACTGAAAAGTCCCAGAAAATCACGCTCTTTTGGAATTTTGCTTGTGTATTACTCAATTTACCATATTCTGAGAAAACCTAGAAGCATGGAATTTTGTATTTATTCTCCAATATCTTGCAATATTTGTGCCAAAACTACCTCTAGAACAAGTTGCTACAACAAAAACAGGTTGTTATAGCAATAGCTGCAGAAACTGCAATTTTCCGTAGTTGTTGCAGAAAATGTCAATTTTTGCAGACAGTTGTTTTCTCTGAGTTTGAATTTCTAATTTGTATTTTGTACTGCATGCTAAAGTAGAAACCATAAAATGTAATTCATATTAACTGTTTAGGCCCAATTTTATTGTTTTTCTTGAAAATGAAAGCAATGAAAAAGTGTTGTAGTGGCACCATCATGTTGCAATTGAAAAACAAGATGAACATGCTGCTACAAAAATCAATAAAATGTATCGTTTCAAGTTGTTGTTGATTCCATAAAACCATTAGTCTTCAGCCAAAACCAAAAATCATGGTACAATTCTTACCATATGAATGAATGTTCCAAACTTGAGCATGGAAAGAAATCAATGGATTACCGATCATTAATGAAAATAGTTAACCAATGCAATACAACTCACCAATAATGTAAATGAGTGGCAAAGTATCTGAGTGCATCTTGACATGGACGAACTAGTGTGTTGAAGTCGAGTCACCTGCAAGATCTGAAAATCAAGAGAAATTGTCGTATTCCCATTGTTGTCAACGAGGAGTCTTGCCAATGATCTATGCAAGTTCCAAGGCACTCCAAATAATATCTGATCTTGATTCCAGATAAGGTGTTGAGGTCGATGGGACAAGATCTTTTGGAAGGTGGTCCTTAAGGAATCTCACATCAACCAACTCGAGCATAGAACCAAAAATGATTTGAAGAACCGTAATAAAATATTGAAACCATCGTAAAATTGCAAAACTTATTGTGAACTTTGCTTGCCAGTTGCCTGTTTTTCAAGCAAATTTCATGTCCAATTGCGCCAGCAAGATGGTTTTCACAATAAGACTTATTTTTATCTTTACCTGTTTATTTTTTTATATGTCCTACTCTATTTGAAAAATAAATCTCATTCAAGTACATGAATAATTCCAATGGAACCATGTGTGTAACAAGATGATAAATAAACTCATATGCAGGTTTGAAATATACTCTTTGATATGTACCAATATATGAGAGACCAATTGTCTTGATTGAGATGATGTTAGAAGATACTGGAGAATGGAATACTAGGATCCAATAACTGTCTTGAACCAATATTCAATGTAATCTTGTCTTCCTTGGCTTCCTACTATAGTGCCATGCAAGCCTTTAGAGATGTGATTCCCATTCATAGAATCTGGTGATAGGCATGCATGAAACTTTTCATTCTCAGGTTCCAGCAACTGCTCTTTATCGACAAGCATCCATGATTCTTGGAGCTTAGCTAAATCTTCTTCTTCTAGTTGTTGTTCTTCATTGGTAGTTGGTGAATAATCTGCAATACCTCAACATTGTAAGCGGATTGAGGTGTTTTCTTATTAGGGATATGAAATGGTTATGCAAGTAGTGGAGTGGGAATGGATTTTTAGGGTGCTTGTGTGGGTGGTAATGGGAAAGGTTGAATTATGGTCAACTAAGGGTGATATTGATGTTGTGGGAGAGGTGAAAGGTATGGATAAAATTAATGTTGGTATCGAGGATAGTGAGGGAAATATTGAGGATATGGTGGATTTCCTCTATAGGGCCTTTTCCAAGATTGGTGTTGAGGTTGGGATGGCCAAGGTTGCCAAGGCAAGGGTGTATTCAAATTACTTTGAGACTATTGTGTATAACCTTGATATTGTGCATAAGGATATTGCATCATATTGAGTTGATGAGGCTGCCATAGCCCTCTTGGAGCTACATAACAGAGTTTATCTTTTTCTTGATTTTCTCCATTATCCTTTTGGTAAACTACCTTCAACCCTGGTAGTGATGGGAATTCTTCAATAGCATGCGATCCTGCACAAATTTTACAAATTTTAATGTTATCAAGTGGACATTCATGTAAAACATGTTTCTTTCTACATTTAGGGAAAAATATAAATGATGCAACATTCTCAATTTTTTCCTTGTTTGCATTCTTAGCATATCAATTTGTTCATTTAAATTACCAAGAATGTCTAGCAAATTGTTAACTTCACTTTGACTTACCAATCCTGATGTCGAATTACTTACTCTTTCCATAACTGGATCTTAAGGGGATCGTCCATACTTTGCTTTTCCTCTTGATATGTTCTTGCACAGTTCACAAATCTCTTGAAATGATAATTGAGAGACATCTCCTTCTGCCACCAGGTTAAGAAGATCAATCCATTCATTCCTTATAGTATTTAGTAGGAGATTTTTTAATGTGTCTAATCCTAAATTATGAAATTTAGATGTTTTGGTATTATAAGTAAATATATCTGCTAAATCTTCTCGACTTTCATCCTCTTCTTGGTTCATATTAAAGATTTGATTTCTAAGGTCATGGTGCATGCAGTAATTTTTATATTTTTCCAAAAATACTAGTTTCATAGCATCCCATGTCCTTATAGAATTTGTTCCTAAAGTCATGAACCAAAGCTCTATCCTTCAATGTTGTAGGAAACAAATTCAATTTTTGATTGTGTAATGTGTAACCATAAGATCCACAATTTATTTTAAACTAAAAAAGAAGAGTTTTTGGGTCTTCTTATCTCATACCTTTGAAGTTAGGAAGTGCGGATGGATGGATTTTCTTCATTTGAAAATTTATATCAATTTCTTGAATGGGAAATCAAAAAGGATCTTCCTCGTTGTCATCATCTCCATCCATTTCTTCAACCTCTTTTTTACTTCTTCTTCTACCTGCAAAAATAAGAATTCATGATGTGGATTTGTGTCTCTTACTGCACCACGTGATATAGTGGGGTGGTAGGTGATTGAAGTTTTCTTTTAATCAAAAGAAAAGGACTCCTATATACACTTCCCTGGCAACGGCACAAAATGTTTGTCAATTTAATTGTCTTAAATTGTTACATAAACTATCGATCAGATTTGGTAAATTTGTGAAGTGCAAGTGCACTATATATGTTAGAAGTCCTTTTTTTAATAAATCAAATTATTAATGTCCGTGCTTGAGTTATTGAAAATTACTTCTAAGGATGTTTTTCATTCCTATATTCCTTTTTCAAGAAAACGAAATTAACATATTCAATCATAATTAAATTCCTAAAATTTCCTCACTCCTTTCTAATGAAAAAAAAATGCTCTTCACACTTGCAAAATGAAACTAAAGCAAACTCACTATGTCTCATTAAATTAAGAAAACTTAACCAATATATTACAATATTAATTTAATTTCTAAAACCAAAATTATTCATCTAATGTTCTAGCAATCATTTGCATAAAAACCAAAATGAAATTGACTACTAATTAAAATAAAAACCACATATCTATTATTATCAGTCACACATACTCTGAAATTAAAGGTTCTAAAATGAAACTACAATGAAATCACTCATGCTCTGAAATGGAATGCTTTGAAATGAAACTACAAAGAAATCTATCATACACTGAAATGAAATTGCAAATAAATCTATGAGAAATGATTACACTATAATTAATATCATTACAACTTAACAATTCAAAAAGAATGATTACTGAAATATTTCTATCGCTATCTAATTGAGATTAATACTACAACATGTAAATAACTACATCAAACGACAAAAGAAAGATATGAAAGATGCAAAACCTTCATTGTTTGCAAGGGTCCTCCACAAACAAGTGGTCACAAAACTCTAATCGATCAGTCAACGATGCATCAAAACTTCACAGGACTTCTTCATTAACAGAGTAAAAACAAAGTCTTAACACATTATTGTCACATACATAAATTAACCTCTACTCCTTTGCTTCAATGAAGTGTTTATATAGGGGTTACAATGAAAATTCATGGAGATTCATATGGCTAAATATCAGAACTGAATGGACACCTATTTTCCATGAATTTGATGAAGCACAGTGCATTCCAACTTCTGTTTTCTTGACTAGGTGTTTATTGACACATGGGTGCATTATTTTCTCATGCAACCTGAAAAATAGGGCTCCAAAGAACAACAAAATATCAAAAATGGTAACAAATTCGGGAAAACTACTTGTAGATATCTTAATTGGGCCCATTTTGAACAAAGTCCATGTTTTTGTTTTGCGATATTTTCTTTCATTTGCTCAGAAAATGCATTTGAAGTTGATTGGTCAAAACTGTTGTGATCTTCCCTTGATTTGATGCTGGAGGTCCACACGTGCTAGTTGGGTGGTATTTGAACAGTAGAAATATTTATTGGAACCTTTAGAAACAATGTTCATATGTAAAATTTCCTTCTAGAGTAGTGATACTACCTCAACCATGGAGGTAGCTACGAAAACTTGACAAAACTGCAAAAACTTGAACTTGCTAAACTGTCATTAGTTAAAACCATGCAAAATTATTCTTAATCTACTAAAAATAAAGGAAAATGATGTTAATTAACCATTTAGACATATAGAGACACATCATGAATAATTATGGTGAAAATGGTGGCAAGTGAGTGAAATGGTGCAATGGATGGTTGGAAGTAATGGCTTACTGAATGACAAAGACAAGTGAAAATGTTGACAAATCAGTGACCCAACATCTCCCCCACACTGAGATCTTCACATGTCCTCATGCAAATAACAAAACTTGATCAACATATTTGTTCCATAATGTATGTTTGGGAATGACTTTATTTTCTTACACCATTTCTTAGCAAACTTGAATAGTTGTCTAGTATGCATTGTCACTTAAATTTTTTGCGCATTCTGCCACTGACCAAGGCATTGACTAACCTATTAGAGTGACAAGAGTACTTATTTGTTACGTTGAATGGTAGATATCATTTCTCAACATTTCAGCAACATTCTCCATCTTCTAGTTTTGCTAGGCCATTACTCAAAATTCATCAACCTGTGATTTCACTTTAGAATTTGGAGACTCCTAGAAAATGTCAAATTGTGCAACTTAACACATTTTAACTTGTCCAATGAAGAAACATACAAAAAAAATAGAATTATGGAAATCTAACTTAGAAGCTTGCTTCTTGTAACATTGTTTCTCATGTACACGCGTATGCACAAATGAAAATATTGTTGATATGAATGGATGGATGGAGTGGCTTTATCAAGTCAAGAAAAAGGATCATAACCAAGTCAACAAGGTGAAAAAAAACAAATGAATTCTTCACCCTTGTAGCTTGCTCATCATTTGAAAAATGAGAAATCATGAGATATAATAGTTTTTAATGGGATATGATAGATTCGGAAATGGCTTACAACATAAGTGAGATATATTTTCAATGTCCATATATTCTATGTTTTGTAGTTTACTTCAAAGAAACAAATAAAATGTTACCTTTTCTCTTTTGACGATATCTTTACAAAAATGGTCTTTGATGTAAGTGGCCTTGATGTTGTTGATCACCATGTTGCTGAAGCTTTTTTATACTTGTTATATGATGTTGGACTTAATGTTCAAGTTTATAAATGTGTCTCTTTCCAAAAACCTCAAATCATTCCAATACTTCATTATCAAAGGTAAATACAATATGTAGTACAATTAAATTATAATACCCAGGAAATGATCCAGTAGTCCTCATTAATAAAAAACATCATTCAACTACCCATTCAACTTCTAATTATGTCATACCTCCGGTCTTCATAGTAATCAAGGCTTGGTCCTCAAGGCTTGTTTCTTGATTACCTTCAATTTCTTGAAAGAGCACCTTGGTGTCAACATATCTTCTAACTTTTGATGTGACAACCTGCCTTAATGCCTCATGAACAAAAATTTGTATTCACTTGAATAATATCCAAGCCTCTTCCATGCATATTAAAAAACCATAGGCATAGGTTGTATTATGGTTTCATATTCTTGATTTTACTTTCCTTATTGGTTCCATAATCAACTTTTAACAAGAAAAATTTGTCATGCTGCTTCTTGAAAGTGTCTTCATTCCCAACTTTTGAATTCATCTATTGTAGCCTTGTATGCTGAGTTTATATTGCTCTCATAAATAATTCTTTTTTGAACAGAGGAAAATTTAATCAAAATGAGTAAACGTGAAAGGGATAGTTGATGGTATGAGTGGTCTGCAAAATGAAAGATATGGTGGTTAGTAATGGTTGATGGAAAAGTGGTGATTTGTCATATTTTCCTAAATCTTTAATAAACTAAAAGGCCTTTTGTGTTAGAAAATTATATATTATGGAGCAATGGAACACATAAAATATTACAGAAATATAAACACAAAAAAATGCATAAAACAAGAGAGACACAGAAATACGTGGTTCACCCAGTTTAGGCTACGTCCACCTCGAACAGCCAGTCCTTCCTTTCTATTATCCAGCAAAATGAAGAGACACAACCTACAGCAAATCCGCTGTAATATCCTTTGTTTTCTCTCACAGTCTCACCTCTCCGTTTCTCGCTCAGAGAATACACATCTATATCACAGCCTCAAATACAATGCCCTCATACAAAGAGAGGGGTTGCCTTTTAGGGAAAAAAAAAACCCTAAATTAAACATAAGTTCTACCGTCAGATCATCCGCCTAATGAACGACCCAGATTGACTAGAAATTACTATACTTTTACAGGGCAATTTTACATCTATTTTTGGCTTCAGGGGCGCTGCCCCCGAACCCCTGCGGGGGGGAAAAGTCCCCCCCACAACCCCCCGTGTGGAGGGGTGTACAAACTTCCTGGGGTATACATCTGGTTGAAACAAAGACCTCTGAAAAATCATGCTCCACACACAACAATCTCCCACTTGGAGAATGAGTGTAGCAACTCCACCACTACTTCATTTGCTGGAAAATGACTCCTCTTTGGACCTGGCTGTTTCTCATATTCATCGTCATCCTTGAAGACCAATTGAAACTGAGTATGTTCTCAGTTTCTCCCTGGTTACAACTTTTGTTAGCATGTCTGCAGGATTCTGGCTAGTGTGTATCTTTTCCAGCTTCAACTCTCCATCTTCCAACAGATCGTATGAAATGGTACTTGAGTTGTATGTGTTTAGTCCGGGAATGAAATGCTGAGTTCTTTGCAATATGAATGGAACTTTGGCTATCACTGTATAACGTGCCCATATCATGCTCCTTACCCAATTCACCCATAAACCTTTGTAACCAAATCATTTCTTTACTAGCCTCTGTAGCAGCAACATATTCTGCTTCTGTTGTTGAAAGCGCAACAACACTTTGGATTTTTGAAACCCAACTGACAACTGTTCCACCAATAGTAAATACATATCCTGTAGTGCTCCTCCTATTATCTTTTTCACCTGCCATATCTGCATCAACATATCCCTGTAGAGAAATGTTTGAACCACCAAAGCATAATGCTTGATTTGTGGTACCTTTCAAATATCTGAGAATCCATTTCACTGCCATCCAATGTTCCTTTCCTGGATTTTTCATGTACCTGCTTACAACTCCCACTGCATGTGCAATATTAGGGCTTGTGCAAACCATTGCATACATTAAGCTTCCAACTGCTGATGCATATGGAACTTTAGACATATAATCCATGTCTTCTTGGGTCTTTGGGCACATTTCCTTACTAAGTTTGAAATGGCTAGCAAAAGGTGTACTAACTGGTTTTGCATTGTGCATATTAAATCTTCTTAACACCTTTTGTATGTACTCATTCTGATACAATGTTAATTTGCGATTTTTCCTATCTCTAGTGATTCTCATACCAAGGATTTGTTTTGCAGCTCCCAAATCCTTCATTGCAAATGAATTTGCCAATTTTCTTTTGAGCACATTTATTTCCTGCATGTTAGACCCTGCAACAAGCATGTCATCTACATATAATAACAATATAATATAGCTGCCATCATTTTGCTTTTTCAGATAAACACAATGATTAGAGTGACATCTAGTATAACCTTGTTCAGACATAAACTTGTCAAATTTTAGATACCACTGCCTTGGAGCCTGTTTTAAGCCATACAAGCTCTTCTTCAACCTACACATTAGTTTCTCCTTCCCTTTCACCTCATATCCTTGTGGCTGCTGCATATATATCTCTTCCTCCAAATCCCCATGGAGAAAGGTTGTCTTTACATCTAACTGCTCAAGATGCAAATCTTCAGATGCTACTAGACTTAAAATAGTTTTGATTGAAGTCATTTTAGCAACAGGAGAAAATATTTCATCAAAATCAATACCTTTCTTCTGTGCAAACCCCTTCACCACAAGTCTAGCTTTGTACCTCTATTTTCCTCCATCTTCTTCCTTCAGCCTATAAACCCATTTATTCTTCAATGTAGTTTTTCCTACAGGAAACCTAACTAAGTCCCAAGTCTGGCTATGCATTAAGGAGTCCATCTCTTCTTCCATGGTTGTCTCCCACTTCTTCCTGCTTTCAACCTGCATTGCTTCTTCATAACATTCGGGTTCACCAGAATTAGTCAACAATAAATAATATAATGAAGGAGAGTATTGTTCAAGGCGTCTACTTATCCTGGTATATGATGAGCCCCAATTTTGGTACAATTTGGGCTCATTTTGGCCTATTCTACCTGCTCAAACCATTCATTTTTTTATTGCTTATGCATGCATTTCTTAGTTTGTTCATGTTGTTTGTAGGAAGAAGGGTAGGCACTCTATCTACGTGACTAATGCATTATGATTCCAGTTTTTGGCATTAAAAGGGAGCAAAAGACAACGAAAAAGGAGACAAGGAGACAACGAGGTGGCACTGCTGGTTTTTAGGAGAGGATGTCCACGGTCTTGGGGACATTCCTCGTGATTCCCACCAAGAACTCCGAGCTCCAATCCATCTCCCCTCCGAGCTTAGAAGCAGCCAGCTGTTCTACAGGAACAGCAGTTACAACTGTTCTACAGGAACAGCACTTATGACTGTCCTACAGGATCAGCAGTTAAACTCTAGTTGGACAACCGAGCTCCTAAAATCAAGGACACTTGTTGGATCACTATTTTGCATAAGTATAGAGGCCGTAGCCTTTGATAGGTTGTTGAAACTTTCGCATTACTATTGTAATTTTGGAGCACAGCTCGGTGTTAGTTCTTGTTGTAAGCCAGTTTTGGCATAACATCAGATTATGAATAAAGAAGGCAGATTTTGATCTAGCTCTGAGTTTTCTTAAGGAGACTATAGCTCTCAGGTTAGGGCCCAACCTGAGAGCCATGGATCCCCTCTGCTGTAGTGTTGTTTGCATTTCGTTTCAGCACTCTGAGTTTTCATTTTCACATGCAATTTGAATTACAGGTTGTTGAATTAGTCTTTTTCATGAGCATAGATAGGACTAGTTTATGGTTGAATTGCTTTCGGTTGTTTAGTTAGATTAGCAGGTTGATAATACATTGGAGCTCCAGCAAAAAAGGTTGAGGAAGTCTCCACTGCCATCTCCGTTTGGAGATTGGAGTGCAGCCTATACCAGCCACAAAAACACGCAGTTCTTCACTTCATACATGCTGCAACATAGTCTCGTTATGATAGATCTATCCACATGATTCACACCTGCACACACGCCTTCATCACAGCTTCATGCACATTCTCCTTCGCGTATTGGATTGCTGTTCATTGAATTTATACGCATAGGTAGTTTAGGTTGATGCATTTTCGGTTTGGTGACAGTCATAAGCATTTGTTTCACTTACACTGCTCTCTCTCGTTCCAGTACCTCATTCTCCATCTTGATCACGCATGCAAATACATCGTTGACCCCTGCTCCGCTCTGTTATCTCCCAAAGTCTTTCACTCCTCACATAGCTTCACTCTCTAACCCTTTCGTTGACCTAGTCCTCTATCTTCCAACCTACTCCCTACACTCACTCCCTATCCTATTCTTCCACTTCTGAGCCATCACCAGCCTTATTCCTACCTTACACATCTCCCCCTACCATTCCATCACTCCTCCATCACTTCAAACACTCACGGTAGGTCATCCTGTAGCAATTTGTAGACATCCTGTAGAAATCTCTGCGTATCTTGTAGGATCCCCTGCAGACATCCTGTAGGAGGCCAATCACTCGGTTGCTGAGCATCTGAATGCGAGGAACCTCTGTGGATGGATGCTAAGGATCCCTAGGGACCTCTCCTAGCCTCCCCAGCCTGTCCCACGCTTTCCTTCCTTCTCCATCCCATCTGCACAACCAAACCCTAGTTAGCACAAAATCACAATCATTCCATCCACTTAAGGGAAAAATACAAAAACATGTCTTTTATGATGCAAGTAGCTTAGATCCATGCATTTCCATTTATTAGAGGTAACAGCAGCATTGGTAGAGGTTTCATTCACATTCTTTGCATTATAGAGGTTAGACTAGTTAAATTAGGGTTTCCTAGGTTTACATGCTTTGATTTGCTTTCAGTCCATTTTGTCAAGTAGAGTAGTTTTCCTTTGAGAATAGCTTTCGTCCATCAATTAGCAAGCTTCTTCTGAGAGCCTATAGAAGTTGGCTTGAGCCCTAGTGGACTTGTGCCAGCTGACCAAGTGACAGCTGCGACAAGAGCTAGTACTTGTGCATATAGCACCGTCGCTTCCAAGTTTGTACGAACTACTGGGTTGATAAAATGAGAGACAGGAAGCCCCAGGAGTTGTAGCATTATTGCTACAATACTGGAGCTCACCATCTTTTTGGCGCCGTTGCCGGGGAAGCGTCAGAGTATTAGTAATTGTTGCATTTCTTCTACTTTCGTACTCTTACTTCTGCTCAGTAGTTTATTTCATTTCCATTCTGCAAAAGTAGCTTAGAATTTCCTGCTTTCATAGATTAACATTTCCTGCTTTCATAGATTAGCATTTCCTGCTTTCTTAGTTTAGTATTTCCTGCTTTCATAGATTAGTATTTCCTGCTTTCATAGATTAGCATTTCCTGCTTTCATAGATTAGTATTTCTCGCTTTCCTAGATTAGCTTTCCAATTCCGCAATTTCATTTGAGCAAGATAGTTAGTTGTAGATCACTCTGTTTCAATTTTGCAGGTACCAAAGAGAAAAAGCAAAAGCAATAAAAAAAAAAAAAAAAAAGTCTTTTCCATTTCATGCCTCGTAGGAACCGAGATAGATCAGGCAAATTCCTACCCAACACCCCCACCACATCACTAAGTCACCCTTCTCTCTTCTTTGGTGACAGTGACCCAGAGGAACCTATAGGTGAACATCCTGAGATATACCAAGACCCTATAGAAGAAGAAGAGTTAGAAACCACTCCATCTGAAGCCATGGCTGATAATAGAAGAGAAGATGAGAGAATAGAAGGAGCTTTCCCCATCCAAGAGACCAATGGAGAGATGAAAATGAAGAACATTAGCCCCTCCGCCTTGCCTCACTTCCATGGAATGACCACTGAGGATCCTGATACCTTCTTGTTTGAGTTTGTTGTCCTTTGTAGAACCTATGACTATACTGAAGATGAGCAAAAGCTGAAGCTTTTCCCTTCAACCCTTAAGGATGCAGCACTACGCTGGTTCATGGGACTACCTGGGAATAGCATCGCTACTTGGGCTCAAATGCAGCAAGCCTTCAATACCAAGTATAGGGATTACTGTAGGTCTAAGGAAACCAAGGGAGAGATCTTTCGAATGACCATGGGGAATGATGAGTCCTTAGAGGATTATGAGGAGAGGTTCCAACTTAGCTATAAGCGGGCCAGGTGCACACTTGACCCTGAATCCCTCAAGTTGGTTCTACTCCGAGGAGTCCCTGAAGATCTCTTAGACACCCTTCACATGTTAGCTGGGGGGGACATTTACCAACTGCCTTATGAGGACATCAAGACTGTGTTTAGAAATCATTCCAGGGCAGCTAGGAAACGAGGTAGAGGAAATCCCCTCTCCACTGGTGTCCCTTTCTCCAAACATGAGTTTACAAACCAATTAGAAGATCTTAAGAGTGAGGTGAGATAGACCATTGCCATGCAGCTGGACACATTCAGGATCCAGCAAAAGAAAAAAGAAGCTGAGAGAGCCTTGGCTGTCTTCTGTCCTAGGTGCACCAGAAGACACCCTAAGAACGAATGCCCATTACATTCGGTTGAAGTGTGTTTCGTTTGTGAGGAGGACCACCCAACAAATCAGTGTCCAACCTTACCTGGGTTTAAAGCCATGTACCAAGGAACCGAAGCCCCCACTGAACCTCTCTACTTCATCAACCAAAGGAGGCCACAAGGATCTAGACCTTATCAGCAGGGGATGCAAGGGGCACCACAAGCTTATTATAACCCCAACCAATCGACTCCCATGCCTTCTTGGGGTCCCCCTGCTCATCCTTCTTGGTCCATGCCTCCTCCATGGTCTTATCCACCTCAGTACCCCACTCAACCTACTTCTCATCCATATCACTCACATACCCAGCCACAGCCTCAATGGAATGCACCTCAGCCGGGGTGGAGGCCCCAATACAACACTCCTCCTGCCATTTTGCCTCCACCACCAGTTCAACCTCAACCATTACCTCCTGCTCCTCCAAGGCAACCTCAAATGCCTGCTCAACCGAACCCGAACCCCAACAATAGACAGGCTCAGCAGGTATATACTGGGGAGACCTCATGCCCTACCTATGCTGTGGAAATCCAGGAGATCAATCTTAGATCTGGAAAGACTCTTCCAGATCGCCAACCTCCTCCCCCAGAGGATGAGGAAGACCATCAGGAGAGTGAACCAATGCCTATTCCACCCTTTCCTGAGAGACTAACAGCCACCACACAACCCAACCCAGAGGAGGATGAGCTTCTGGGAGAGCTCAAGCAGTTGTGTGTGAAGATACCCCTTCTCCAAGCTATCAAGGATGTGCCCATTTACAACAAACTGGTTAAGGAGAAGTGTTTCAAACACCCAGGCAGACGGAAGAAAGATGCCTCAACTATCAATGTCATAGGACAACTGTCTGACCTTATGCTAGGACAAGTCATCTGCCCAAAGTACCTAGATCCTGGAAGTCCTGTAGTAGATGTTCACATCAATGGCACCATTATCCCCCACACCTTGATTGATCTGGGGGCGGCCATCAATGTGATGACCAGGGATACCATGCTTAAACTCAATCTTCAGGGTTCCTTGAGGAAGACCTCGACAGTACTGCAATTAGCAGACCGCTCCACCGTGACTCCCGAAGGGATTGTGGAGGATGTCATGGTCTCCATCGATTCTTGGGAATACCCTGCAGACTTCCTGGTTCTGCAACCAAAGGCCAAGCTTACTGGATATCCTCTCATCTTGGGAAGGCCTTGGTTAGCTACTGCAGATGCTTACATAAGTTGTCGGGCAGGAAACATGACCATCAAAAATGGTCCCATGTCCAAGCAGCTAGTCCTATACCCTCCTGCCCAACCTTCTTTAGAGCATGATTTACCACTCTGGTTGGAGGAAGGAGAAGAAGACGAGGTGTATTCAACACCTCTGTGTACCCTAGATACCACTAAAAGAAACCCCCAACCGAGGATGACTTGATTGAGACTCTGATCCAAAACCCACCTACCAGTGCACTACCTTTAGAAAAATTGGTGGAGGATGCCCAAGCTAGCACCTTAGTGGATCTTTGTACAACCAACCCTGCCACTCCCAGAGTTAAGAATGTGGAGTTCGGCCCTGAGAAAGCATTGAAAATCAGCTCCTCCCTATCTCCTTCCCAGGAAAAGGAGCTGTGTAGTCTGTTGGCCAACCACCTAGATGCTTTTGCTTGGAGTTATAAAGAGATGAAAGGAGTCCATCCCTCGGTCTGTACCCATCATATATACATCAAAGAGGATTGTAAACCGGTTAGGCAACCTCAGAGGAGAATGAATCCAGCACTTAAAGACATTGTCAAGGAAGAATTGCAGAAACTGTTGGGTGCCAGATTCATCTACCCCATCTCAGATAGTGAATGGGTGTCCCCCCTAGTGTTGGTTCCCAAAAAGAATGGGAAGTGGAGAATCTGTGTGGATTACCGTGAGCTGAACAAAGCTACCAAGAAAGACCATTTCCCTCTACCTTTCATAGATCAAGTGTTGGATGGACTGGCAGGAAAGAAGTTCTTCTCTTTCCTGGATGGGTTTAGCGGGTACAATCAAATCCAAATCAGCCCGGAAGACCAAGATAAGACCACCTTCACTTGTCCTTGGGGTACCTTTGCCTACCGAGTCCTTCCCTTTGGACTATGCAATGCTCCTGCTACCTTTCAGAGAGCTGTCTTGAGCATCTTCTCAGAGTTGGTCCATGATGCAGTAGAAATCTATATGGATGACTTTACTCCTTACGGGGCTAACTTCCAGGAAGCATTGTCCAACTTGGGAAAAGTCCTCACCAAGTGCATCGAGATGAACTTGTCCCTTAGCCCTGAAAAATGTGAATTCCTAATGACTGAAGGGACCGTGCTAGGCCATACCATCTCTTGCCAAGGGTTACAGGTGGATCCCAACAAAATTGCTCTAATCAAGAAGGTTCCACCTCCCCAAAAGGTCAGGGATGTTAGGAGTTTCTTGGGATTAGCGGGATACTACAGGAGATTCATTAAGGACTTCAGCAAGTTAGCCTCACCATTGTTTGGCCTATTGGCAAAAGATGTGGAGTTTAGGTGGACTGACGATTGTCAGAAGAGTTTGAATGAGTTAAAGGACAAGTTGGTGTCAGCACCAATCCTGAGAGGTCCAAACTGGGCCCTACCTTTCCACATCCACACTGATGCCTCGAACAAAGCCATAGGTGCAGCCTTAGGACAAGTTGAGCAAAAGCTTCCATATGCCATTTACTTCGTTAGCAAAAACTTGTCCAAAGCAGAGCTGAATTACACTGTAACCGAGAAAGAGTTCTTAGCTGTAGTCCATGCACTAAACAAGTTTCGTCATTATATCACTGGATATCAAACATTTGTACATACTGACCATGCTGCTATTAGATATTTGATGAATAAACCAGATGTGAATGCTCGTATTATTAGATGGTTACTTTTATTGCAGCAGTTTGATTTAACCATTGTTGATAAACCAGGTAGAGAAAATGTTGTTGCTAACTTTTTATCTAGATTGGATTTGTCTGCAGATGAAGATGGGACGGTGGATGACCAGATGCCTGATGAGCATCTGTTTGCTATCTCAGTACTCTCTCCATGGTTTGCTGATATAGCAAACTACCTTGTTTCAGCTCAGTTCCCTCCGCACCTCTCTTCAAAAGAGAAGAGCAGAATCATCAGAAAAAGTGCCTCATTTACTTGGATCGGGGGCAACCTGTTCAAGCTTGGCCCCGATCAGATCTTAAGGCGTTGTGTAAGGGAAGAGGAAGTCTTTGACATCCTCCTCACCTGTCATGATGGGCCTTGTGGAGGACATTTTGCAGCAAAGAGAACTGCCTTCAAGATCCTGCAGGCAGGCTACTATTGGCCCACACTTCATCAAGATGTCAGAAGATATGTCAGCTAGTGTGACCAATGCCAAAGAATGGGGAAACCGACCCAAAGGGATGAGATGCCTCTCCAACCTCAAGTGACTCTTGAGCCATTTGAGAAGTGGGGCATGGACTTTGTGGGTCCAATCAATCCCTCTTCGAGGCAGAGATCCTACATCATTGTGTGTACTGACTACTTGACAAAGTGGGCAGAGACTAAAGCAATCAAAGCAGCAACAGAAGAGAAGGTGGTCGAGTTCCTAAGAGAGAACATCTTCTACAAGTTTGGCTACCCCAGAGAGCTGGTGACCGATCAAGGGAGCCAGTTCACATCCAACTTGGTTGAAGATCTCCTAGCTCATCACAAGATCAAGCATAGGACTTCCACCCCCTATCATCCTCAAGCAAATGGGCAGGTGGAAGTCACCAATAGAGCATTAGAGGGGATCTTGACCAAAGTGGTGAGCAGCAGCAGAAAAGATTGGGCAGATCGCCTGGTTGAAGCCACATGGGCTCACAACACCACTTGGAAGACCACCACCGGCTTCACACCTTATGAGCTGGTCTATGGGAAGAAAGCTTTGTTGTCCATTGAGTTTGAGTATAACACTTTGAGGATGGCAGCTCAGCTGGACCTAGATCTCAGCCATGCACAGCAAGAAAGGTTATTGCAGCTGAATGGACTGGATGAGCACCGCATGCAGGCCCTCCTTCACTCAGAAGTGGTTCAACTTCAGAGGAAGGTGTGGCATGACCAACATCTCCATGACAAGCAATTTCAGCCGGGAGATTGGGCTCTGTTGTATGATTCCAGATACAAAGATTTCAAGGGGAAGTTGAGAACCAGATGGCTAGGACCATATACAGTGGAGAAATGCCATGACAATGGATCTGTCCTCATTCGAACCATTGATGAGGAAGCCATTCCCATGCTTGTCAATGGGCATCGATTGAAGATCTACAGGAGACCTCTCTCAAGACAAGAGTTTATCAAAACTGTGGAGAAATCTGTATTGGTCATAGAGAAGGGTTCTGCCTCTGCCTCTGGCACACCCTAAAAGAAGATCTGAAAAAAAAAAAAAAAAAAAGGGAAAAAAGAAATAAAGATCCTTGGGTGAAAACCTCTCCGAGGCGCCCAAGGCAGGTAGTAGGGGTGAAAACCTCATTGAGGCGCTCCTATTGCTTTTGTTAAAAAAAAGAAAAAAAAAGAAGGGAAAAAGTTGAAAAAGATCCTTGAGCGAAAACCTCTCTGAGGCGCTCAGGGCAGATGGCACGGGTGAAAACCTCCTTGAGGCGCCCCTGCTATCTTTCAAAAAAAAAAAAAAAAAGAAAAAAACAAGATGCATAAGTTATTTGCATGCAGATTGCAGGTGTTCTATGGAGGAGAAGAAGCCTCTCAACTCAAGGTCAAAGGTCCTTATCATGCAGCCAGGACACCTCACCAGCACCTCCTCCAAGAATGCTTATGTTCTTCAAGGTATATGCACTTTCATTATAGATTGAGTCTCCTACAGGAAGACACAGATTTTCTACAGGAAGGTGCGATTTTCTATAGGAAGGTGCCAGTTTCTACAGGAAGGTGAAAATTTCTACAGGAAGAGCTGCCTGTCTACAGGAAGCTCTGTATTTCTACAGGAAACTTCCTGTAGAAGCTCAAAACGGCCCAGAATGCGTTTCATGAGCAGATCTGATGACTACGGGTTGGTGTGGACGCATGCAAGCCTCTTTTGGGCCCATGCACGACGCTGTTACCTTGCTCCACCACCCGTGTCGACATGCGGCCAAGTCCTTGCACCCACAAAGAAAATCGATGAGTTCTCGCGGGCAAGCCATTTCCAAAGGTAACAAATGACGAGATCTCATACCATATGCATCAAGAGCACTGGGATCGTGATCGAGAAGCCAGAACCGCCAGCGTGCAGCATGCACCCAAGGAGAAAGGACAGTGACGAGACCCCTCGCGGGGATCCTGTAACAGTTCAACCTGCTCGAGTGAATACCCTCCACAGCACCGCCATCCGAGATGAAACGCGGGCGCATGAAAGCAAAACCATCCACTCCAGCGTCAGCAACCTGTAACCATGAGCCTCCAGGTCTGTGTAAGCCACGTGCAGCGGGTAGATCCGTCGTCCAAAAACTGAAAATCGTGTGCAGACACGCGCAGGTAAGTGTCTCAACCTTCTCTCCATCAAATCGCATGAATATTACTTTGATTTGTTTGCATGGCGTAAGAGTGAATGGTTGAGCAGCCGTATGGCCAGTTGACTGGCCACGTCGGCTAGTTATGGTATAGTCGGATGATCGGGTGGCAGCCACGACAAAGAAAACACGCAGCACGCACGTGAAGATAGTCCCGTCAACCGAGAAACGAGTTTAACCGAAAAGGGCGGCGGCAGATCTGTGGAAATGAATGCGGCAGCGAGTGAATATGCAGGCGAATGATGGGTGACGTCGCCCAACGGTCCGGCGGGGACAGCTCACCCCCCGCGCCACGAGCTGCGCCGATTCAAAATCTAATCGGCTAGATTATGCGCATGTATTCATCAACCTCCACTTCAAAACTTGAGTGGCTCTTCTGATTTCCTCGGCACGTTGATACGCCAAGCTTTCGGCTACCAGAACACCGGTGAAGCGCACCTCAACCGCAGTCCAATTGCAGTCCTCCCCGAAGTTTGCATACTGCTCCTACAGGAACAGTTTCTACAGGAACGAGTCCTACAGGAAGCAGTCTCTACAGGAACGCAGTCTTCTACAGGAACGCGGGTGTTCACGTAAAAAAGGTGGCCGAGTAACGAGATAACCCTGGACTCCTCATGCAATTGCTCATTTAAGGTGGTAGGATTGTCAGTTACTGTCTGGGTAAATGAGAAAGTAGACAAATTGCTGTCTGTGTGCCCATACTGCAATTCTACAGGATTTTTGCGTGGTTAGACTATGTTGTAAAATTTTTGTGGGTTATACGCATTGTTCTGCACTCTGTCACCGAAACTAAACTCTCTTCCACCATCACCACCTCCGGTTAAGAAAATTGTGCCATCATGCCGGGTGGATTTATCAGGCGAGAGCCCACTGATTCAGATACACTAAGAAGAAATCAGGCAGTGGTAGAGCTCTTCACCAGAGCACAATGGATGCCTTTTTGTGATAAGTTGCAGGGGTACGATGAGGAAGTGGCCGAGGAATTCTTGCAGGCCCTGAGGCCAAAATCCAAGGTGCTGGCCACAGTCAATTTCAGAGGCCTAAGCCTCAAGATCACCCCGCAGTCTATCAGTAGAATCACTGAGCTTCCTATGGGTCTCCCGTGGGATAAAGAAGAACGAAAGCTAAGCCAGCAAGCCAAGAAGGAGTTCTTCCCACCTGAAGAAGAATTCACAGAGGATAAAAATGGGGTGAGAAGGACAAGCCTGTTGCCACCATGGAACGAAGCCAGCTTGTACATCATGAAATATATCACCTGTGAGGGTCGTTACAGCATCGTGTATGCATATCATTTTAGACTGCTCACCAAATTAAGACACCGGATCAATCTTCCTGTAGAGCAGAAATTAAGCATTCCTTATTTCCTGTTACAATCCTTGATTGAGTGCGCTACAAAGCTCAAAGATGGTATACCAGATCAAGTCGCACACCATGGGCTGATCAAATTGCTTGTGGAGGATGCACTGCACTCATATAAAGTTCCCCTCTCCTGGGAGTCATTTAGGAATCTAACACGAGATGGGGACATAAAAATGCTAGTCGAAGCTAGTGGCTCCTCCAGCGGTGAAGAACGAGAAGCAGAGGCCAAGGAAAAGAAGGAAACTAGCCCAAGTACCCCGACTACCATGCAGGAGAAGCAACACGAAGAAAAAGATGCTGAAGAAAAAGCTGACTCCCCCATCCTGTCAGCGAGGGAAATAAGGTCAAAGAGCAGAAGGGACAAAGTTGGGGCAGGCCACGTCAGCCCAATTACCTCTCCAGCACTCACAAGCAAACAAAAAGATAAAACCCCTGCAGCAAAGCGAGCGAAAGTGAAGACACCCGTCACTACAGGAAAGGAGAAGCAGGCTTCTACAGGAAGCCTGAAAACAGCTTCTACAGGAAGCACAAAAGCACAGAAACAGGCTTCTACAGGAAGCCATGCAAAATCAAAATCAAAGGAGCAGAGGGTGGATGTTCTGGCCAGGGAGGCAGCGGCTGTAT
Organism: Pinus tabuliformis; assembly: GCA_031772625.1. Lineage (NCBI taxonomy): Eukaryota > Viridiplantae > Streptophyta > Pinopsida > Pinales > Pinaceae > Pinus > Pinus tabuliformis. The sequence goes on from CM062813.1 coordinate 413,462,136, forward strand.
TAGCTGGCCTCAGTACGCCACCTAAGCCAAAAGGGAAGAGGAAGAGGGACCCTCCTCTCTACTTCAAAGCCCAAAGAAGTGTTTGGATAAAAACAGGGAAACCACAGACGCAGTCCAGCAGCCCAATTGTCATCGAAGACACCCCTGCTTCTCCCAAAGAGAAATCACCCTCAAAGATTACAGTTACCTACGAAAAGGGAAGTCCAAAGAAGAGCACATGGCAAGAAAGGGTAGATCTTTTGGATGAAAAAACCCGGCTACAGGAAGCCGAAAATGTCCTACAGGATACCTTGGCTCGGCTACAGGAAACCGAACAAAGAGAAGGGGAAGGACCCTCGTCACCAAAGAAGGGTGAGCTAGCACCTCCTGGAGAGGAAGAAAGAGAACATATCCCTGAACCTAGCCCTTCACCGAATCTGAACTCCTACTACACCTTCTTGGAGGCCGGAAAGATCATACCGCAAAAATTTACTGTACCTCTATTTTTTGAACTAGAGAAAGAAAGAGTCTGTTCCCACACATGGATGCAGATCGCTAAATCAAAGGGTGTGGCAGACATAGGCCCTTTACAAGATCAACTCAGGGAGGTCAGGAGTGAATTCACCATGGCAAAACATGTGGCTAGCTGCCAACATGCACTTCTACAGGAAGAAAACCAGAAGTTGAAATTGCAGCTACAGGAGCTAAGGGCAGGGGTAGGAACCTCCTCCAAGGACACCACAAATGAGCAGCAAGGGAAACAAGAGCTGACCACCCATCTTGAGGGGCCAATTACACTTCTACAGGAAACAAGACAGCAGGGCCAAATTGAAACACAAGCTCTGAAAGAGCAGCTGAAACAAAAGGAAACACAATTGGCCTGCATGGCCAGTTGGGCCATGGAAGCCCTGCAGTGCAGACATCCTGCAAAGTCTTATGGGTTGTACTTAAAGGATCAGTGGCTACAGTTCCAGATAAACACATTAGCACAAAGAGGTATTGCACAAATCCATAACCCACAACAATTTGCCGAATTATGCAATATTAGCTCAGCAGAAGACAAAGCCAAGCTAGCAGAATTCTACATCCACAATCTGGTTTTGCCTAATGAAGTCTCTTGGGATCCCAATATCGCCTTGGGTGATATGCAGTTGATGGCCTTCGCTTCATCGTTAAATCATGAGGATCAGAGAGCAACCGAAGAAAAATCAGTTATGAGCCGAGAAGTGAGAGAGCCACTGTACATTCGAGCAGAACCAGAGAATCCGGTTGCCCTCATCTCAGCCCGCCAACAGTTGTCTAATGATCCCACAGCTTCCTTGAGATTTATGGACCAGCAGGCCCAAGCAATAGCCCACTTTGAAGATATGGACAGATTATTGGGAGAAACTGCTGCCCACGCATGTGCACGCAGGTGGCATACCTTGGCACATAGTTTGAAGATCCGGGAGTACCATACCCCGACCCGGATGAGGGAAGCATTGGCAAGAGTGGACCTTTACAAGAAATCCATGCAAAGACTCCAGGCCAGCTGGATTCGCCTTAAACTCAGCCCCCCATTGCTACTAGGATTAGCTGAAGGAAGTACAGAGAAAGATGACAATGCACAATGGGAAAAGGTGGACCAAACAGCCGGGTTTCATATCAACAAAGAGGACATCACCACAGAAGCTTGGGATGTAAGGGGAGTAGTTCAAGCCATGAAGGACGAGGATCTTGACTGAGTTGCTCAAGGATGAGAAAATGGTTCAGCTGGGGGGTGATGATGAGCCCCAATTTTGGTACAATTTGGGCTCATTTTGGCCTATTCTACCTGCTCAAACCATTCATTTTTTTATTGCTTATGCATGCATTTCTTAGTTTGTTCATGTTGTTTGTAGGAAGAAGGGTAGGCACTCTATCTACGTGACTAATGCATTATGATTCCAGGTTTTGGCATTAAAAGGGAGCAAAAGACAACGAAAAAGGAGACAACGAGACAACGAGGTGGCACTGCTGGTTTTTAGGAAAGGATGTCCACGGTCTTGGGGACATTCCTCGTGATTCCCACCAAGAACTCCGAGCTCCAATCCATCTCCCCTCCGAGCTTAGAAGCAGCCAGCTGTTCTACAGGAACAGCAGTTACAACTGTTCTACAGGAACAGCACTTATGACTGTCCTACAGGATCAGCAGTTAAACTCTAGTTGGACAGCCGAGCTCCTAAAATCAAGGACACTTGTTGGATCACTGTTTTGCATAAGTATAGAGGCCGTAGCCTTTAATAGGTTGTTGAAACTTTCGCATTACTATTGTAATTTTGGAGCACAGCTCGGTGTTAGTTCTTGTTGTAAGCCAGTTTTGGCATAACATCAGATTATGAATAAAGAAGGCAGATTTTGATCTAGCTCTGAGTTTTCTTAAGGAGACTATAGCTCTCAGGTTAGGGCCCAACCTGAGAGCCATAGATCCCCTCTGCTGTAGTGTTGTTTTCATTTCGTTTCAGCACTCTGAGTTTTCATTTTCACATGCAATTTGAATTACAGGTTGTTGAATTAGTCTTTTTCATGAGCATAGATAGGACTAGTTTATGGTTGAATTGCTTTCGGTTGTTTAGTTAGATTAGTAGGTTGATAATACATTGGAGCTCCAGCAAAAAAGGTTGAGGAAGTCTCCACTGCCATCTCCGTTTGGAGATTGGAGTGCAGCCTATACCAGCCACAAAAACACGCAGTTCTTCACTTCATACATGCTGCAACATAGTCTCGTTATGATAGATCTTTCCACATGATTCACACCTGCACACACGCCTTCATCACAGCTTCATGCACATTCTCCTTCGTGTATTGGATTGCTGTTCATTGAATTTATACGCACAGGTAGTTTAGGTTGATGCATTTTCGGTTTGGTGACAGTCATAAGCATTTGTTTCACTTACACTGCTCTCTCTCGTTCCAGTACCTCATTCTCCATCTTGATCACGCATGCAAATACATCGTTGACCCCTGCTCCGCTCTGTTATCTCCCAAAGTCTTTCACTCCTCAAATAGCTTCACTCTCTAGCCCTTTCGTTGACCTAGTCCTCTATCTTCCAACCTACTCCCTACACTCACTCCCTATCCTATTCTTCCACTTCTGAGCCATCACCAGCCTTATTCCTACCTTACACATCTCCCCCTACCATTCCATCACTCCTCCATCACTTCAAACACTCACGGTAGGTCATCCTGTAGCAATTTGTAGACATCCTGTAGAAATCTCTGCGTATCCTGTAGGATCCCCTGCAGACATCCTGTAGGAGGCCACTCACTCGGTTGCTGAGCATCTGAATGCGAGGAACCTCTGTGGATGGATGCTAAGGATCCCTAGGGACCTCTCCTAGCCTCCCCAGCCTGTCCCACGCTTTCCTTCCTTCTCCATCCCATCTGCACAACCAAACCCTAGTTAGCCCAAAATCACAATCATTCCATCCACTTAAGGGAAAAATACAAAAACATGTCTTTTATGATGCAAGTAGCTTAGATCCATGCATTTCCATTTATTAGAGGTAACAGCAGCATTGGTAGAGGTTTCATTCACATTCTTTGCATTATAGAGGTTAGACTAGTTAAATTAGGGTTTCCTAGGTTTACATGCTTTGATTTGCTTTCAGTCCATTTTGTCAAGTAGAGTAGTTTTCCTTTGAGAATAGCTTTCGTCCATCAATTAGCAAGCTTCTTCTGAGAGCCTATAGAAGTTGGCTTGAGCCCTAGCGGACTTGTGCCAGCTGACCAAGTGACAGCTGCGACAAGAGCTAGTACTTGTGCATATAGCACTGTCGCTTCCAAGTTTGTACGAACTACCGGGTTGATAAAATGAGAGACAGGAAGCCCCAGGAGTTGTAGCATTATTGCTACAATACTGGAGCTCACCAGTATACCTTCTAACACCACTTTCAGGTGTTTGGGGTGCCTGTTGTTATTGTGGTTGTTGATTATTATTATTTTCAGGCACCTTTACTTTTTCAGTGATTTCGTCAAGAACTGCATATTCCTTGTTTCCTTTTTCTTGCTTCTTTTCCTACAACTAATTCTTATAAAAGACCTTTTCATTAAATATTACATCTCTGCTCCTAATGATTTTGTGATTTTCGTATAAGCGATAACCAAAATCATTAACACCATATCCAATAAAGGTACATTTCTTTGACTTTGCCTCAAGCTTTGTTCTATTTTCTTTATCAATATGGACAAATGCCTCACAACCAAAAGGCTTTAAAAAGGAGTAGTTTACCTTTTTACCTATCCATGCTTCCTCTGGAACACCACCATCCAAGGAACTTGAAGGCCCTCTATTTATTAGATAAACAACAGTATCTACTGCATCTGCCCAAAACTGTAAAGGCAATCCTGCATGCAATCTCATGCACCTTGCACGCTCCATGATTGTTCTGTTCATCCTTTTTGACACACCATTTCCTTGTGGTGTTCTTGGAACTGTCTTCTCTCTACGAATTCCATGCTCTGAACAGTACCTATCAAACTCTTTGCTGCAATATTCACCTCCATTATCTGATCTAAGACACTTATGAGAGCCACCGAGAGATGATACCTGAGCAGGTCCCCATACATCTGTATGCACAAGCTCTAATTTTTCACTCTTCTTTTCTTTCCCAACTCTGAGAAATATGACTCTCTTCTGTTTTCCATAAATTCAATTTTCGTAGAAGTCCAAATCAACATTCTTCAAACCCAGCAACAAATTCCTTGAGTGAAGAATCTTCATCCCCTTTTCACTCATGTGTCTGAGCCTATGATGCCATAATGCTGCATCTGCTCCTTTGGAAGTTAAAGCATTAACAGAGTTAGAAATACCATTGCATAAATACAATGTACCAACCTCTTCGCCTTTTGCTATTACCAGGGCTCCTTTGGTGACCTTCCAAGCTTTATCTGTGAAAGTTTTCACACAACCTTCACCGCCTAACTGCCCTGTTGAAATCATATTTTTCTTTAGATCTAGAACATGCCTTACCTCCTTTAGTAGCCATTAGTTTCCATTCTGTTGTTTTACAAGAACCTTACCCATTCCAACAATTTTACAGGGTTTATCATCACCTAAACGAACTTGTCCAAAATCTCCTTGAACATAGTCATGAAAGTATTTCTTATCAGGTGTGGCATGGAATGAGGCCCCTGAATCTACCACCCAGGAATTAGTAATATTTTTGAAAGAAAGAATCAAAGCATCTTGTAACACCTCACTTGTCACATTTGCTTCATGATTGTTTTCTTGTTGTTCATCTCCTTCTTTTCCCTTCCGAGATCTATAGTCTTTCTTTAGGTGTCCTTTCTTTCTGCATTTCCAACACACTATCCCCGATCTGGACTTGGATTTGCCTTTCCTTGATTTACTGCGATACCTTGAGCTCTTTCCTCTTTCCATTTTTCTTCCCTAGACTCTGCACTCAAAGCATTACCCAATGTCTCGCCGGAGCTTTTCCGTCGCATTTCCTCGCTAAGGATAGCACTGACAACATCATCAAACTTTAAAGTACTAGATCTAGAGACAAAGTTACTAATGGCCATTACTAAACCATTCCAACTTTCTGGCAACGAGCACAAGAATAACAGAGCTCTAACTTCATATTCAAAGTTTACCCTTACAGAACTTAACTGACTTGTAACTATATTAAAATCATTTAAATGATCTGCAACAGATCCACCTTCCGACATATTCATATTAAATAACTGTTTCATAATAAATACCTTGTTTGAGGCCGAGGTTTTTTCATATAGTTTCGACAACGCCTGAATCAAACCCTCTGTCATTGTTTCCTTCGAAATTTTGAAGGCAATTGATGCAGCGAGGCACAACTGTATTGTTCCGAGTGCCTTTCTATCAAGAAGTTTCCATTCTTCATCTATCATAGTCGCCGGCTTCTTTGTTTTTCCGCTCAATGGTAGGTACAGATCTTTCTGATATAGATAATCTTCCATCTGCATCTTCCATGGCAAGAAGTTTTCGCTGTTAAATTTCTCACCCCTAAACTTTCCATCTTCCGCCATTGCTCCCACTCGAATGAGGAACCCTTCTTTCCTGTGAGTTTATCAACCAAATAGACCTTCGGCTCTGATCCCATTTGTTAGAAAATTATATATTACGGAGCAATGGAACACATAAAATATTACAAAAATATAAACACAGAAAACGCATAAAACAAGAGAGACACAGATATACGTGGTTCACCCAATTTGGGCTACGTCCACCCCAAACAGCCAGTCCTTCCTTTCTATTATCCAGCAAAATGAAGAGACACAACCTACAACAAATTTGTTGTAATATCCTCTGTTTTCTCTCACAGTCTCACCTCTCTGTTTCTTGCTCAGAGAATACACATCTATATCACAGCCTCAAATACAATTCCCTCATAAAAAGAGAGGGGTTGCCTTCTAGGGCAAAAAACCATAAATTAAACATAATTTCTACCATCAGATCATTCGCCTAATGAACGGCCCAGATTGACTAGAAATTACTATACTTTTACACGGCAATTTTACATCTATTTTTGGCTTCAATGGCGCTGCCCCCGAACCCCCGCTGGGGGATCACTGGCCCTCGGACCCCCGTGGGGGGGACAAGTCCCCCCCCGCGTGGAGGGGTGTACAAACTTCCTAGGGTATACATCCGGCTGAAACAAAGACCTCTAAACAATCATGCTCCACACACAACATTCTGCTAGTTTTTACCTCAAGTTTACCTTTTGAAGAACTTGAAATGTTGAAGTAGGAGTTGTAGATGTTGGAATAAAATCATTCTACCAGAAAATATATTATTGAATCTTGAGCTTTTGAAAATTCTGAAAATGATTTTTCATGCCATCCAATGTTTCACAAAAACATATGCCACAAACTCATTATAAATCCAAATTGAGTGCTTCAAAAGGGAAATGGTATATTTTTACCTTTTTTACCGCCTCATGCCTTTAGAATCCCATTTTGATGAAGAAAATTCATCATTGTGTAAAAATACCAAAATCTGGTCTAATCTGTCCACAATGGTGAAAAATGAAAATCCATCTTAAAACCCCACTGAAAAGTCCGGGAAAATTGCACTTTTTTGGAACTTTTCCCACATCTTACTCAATTTACCATATTTTGAGAAAACCTAGAAGCTCATAATTTTTTATTTCTTCTCTAATATCTTGCAATATTTGTGCCAAAATTTCCTCTGGAACACGCTGCTACAGCAAAAATAGGTTGTTACAGCAATAGCTGCAAAAACTACAATTTTTCGTACCTGTTGCAGAAAATGCCAATTTTTGCATAAAGTTGTTTTCTCCAAGTTTGAATTGTTGATTTGGATTATGTACTGCATGCTAAAGTACAAACCATGAAACATAATGCATATTGACTGAAATATGCCCAATTTTATTGTTTTGCTTGAAAATGAAATGAAGAAAAAAGTGTTGTAGTGGTGTCATCATGTCTCCATTGAAAAACAAGATGAACATGCTACTACAAGAAACCAATAAAATGTATCGCTGCAAGTTGTTATTGATTCCATAAAACCATTAGTATTCATCTGAAACCAAAAATCATGGTACAACTCTTACCATGCGAATTAATGTGCTGAAGTCAAGCATGGAAGGAAATCATTAGATTACCAATCATTAATGAAAATCGTTAACCAATGCAAGACAACTCACCGAAAATGTAAATGAGTGTCAAGGTACCTGATTGTATCTTGATAGGGACGAATGAATGTGTTGAAGTCGAGTCACCTACAAGATTTGACAATTAAGAGACATTGTTGTCAATGAGGAGGCTTTCCATTAATGTATGCAAGTACCAAGGCACTCCAAATAATCTTTGATATCGACCCCAAATAAGGTGTTGAGGTCAATGGGACACGATCTGTTGGAAGGTGGGCCTTCAGGAATCCCACATCAGCCAACTCGAGCATAGAACCAAAAATTATTTGAAGAACCATAATAAAATATTGAAACCATCATGAAATTGCAGAACTTATTGTGAACTTTGCTTGCGAGTTGCCTATTTTTCAAGCAAAGCTCATGTCCAATTGCACTAGCAAGCTGGTTTTCATGATAGGACTTATTTTTCTCTTTACTTTTTTATTTTTTATTTTTTTTATATTTCCTACTCTACTTGAAAAAAAAATGTCGTTCAAGTATATGAATACTTCCAATGGAACCATGTGTGTAACAAGATGATACATAAACTCATATGCAAGTTTGAATTATACACTTTGATATGTACCAGTATATGAGAGACCAACTGTCTTGATTGAGATGTTGTTAGAAGATACTGAAGAATAGAATACTGAGATCCAATGAATATCTTGAACCATGATTCAATGTAATCTTGTCTTCCTTGGCTTCCTGCTATAGTGTCATGCAAGTCTTTAGAGATGTGATTCCCATTCATAGAATCTGGTGATATGCATGCATGAAACTTTTCCATCTCAGGTTCTGGCAATTGCTCTTTATTGACATCCATCCATGATTCTTTAACCTTATCTGAATCTTCTTCTTCTGGTTGTTGTTCTTAAATGGAAGTTGATGAATAATTTTGCAATACCTCAACATTGTAAATGGATTGAGGTGTTTTATTGGTTGGGATATGAAATGGTTGTGTTGGTAGTGGAGTGGGAATGGATTTTTCGGGTGCTTGTGTGGGTGGTAATGGGAAAGGTTGAATTATGATCAACTTAGGGTGATATTAATGTTGTGGTGGAGGTGAATGGTATGGATAATGTTGATGTTGGTATTGAGGATATTTAGGAAAAGATTGAAGATATGGTGGATTTAGTTTGTAGGGCCTTTGCCAACTTTTTTGCCACGATTGGTGTTGAGGTTGGGATGGCCAAGATTTCCAAGGCAAGGCTGCACTCCAATTACCTTGAGACCATTGTGCATAACCTTGAAATTGTGCATAAGGATATTGCATCATATTAGCTTGATGAGGTTACCATAGCCCTCTTGGAGCTACATAACAGAGTTTCTCTTTCGCTTGATTTTCTCCATTATCCTTCTAGTAAATTGCCTGCAACTGTGGTAGTCATGGGAAATCTTCAGTAGTATGTGATCCTGTACAAATTTTACAAATTGTACTGCTATCAAGTGGACATTAATACAAAGCATGTTTCTTTAAACATTTAGGGTAAAATATAAATGAAGAAACATTCTCAATTTTTTCCTTGTTTTGCATTCTTAGAATGTCAATTTGTTCATTTAAATTACCAAGAATGTCTAGCAAATTTTTAACTTCAGTTTGACTTACCAATCCTGATGACGACTTACTTACTCTTTCCATAACTGGATCTTGAGGGGATATTCCATACTTTTATTTTCCTCTTAATATGTTCTTGCACAGTTCACAAATCTCTTGAAATGACAATTGAGAGTCATCTCCTTCTCCCACTAGGTTAAGAAGATAAATCCATTCATTCCTTATAGTATTTAGTAGGATATTTTTTAATGTGTTTGATCGTAAATTATGAAATTTATATCTTTTGGTATTATAAGTAAATCTCTCCACTAGATCTTCTAGGATTTCATCCTCTTCTTGTTTCATCTTAAAGATTTGATTTCTAAGGTCATGGTGTATGCAATAATTTTCATATTTTTCCAAAAACACTCTTTTTGTATCATCCCATGTCCTTATATAATTTTTTCCTAAATTCTTGAACCATTTAAGAGCTCTATCCTTCAATGCTATGAGAAACAAATTCAAGTTTTTTAAAGTGTAATGAGTAACCATAAGATCTACAAATTATTTAAAATTCAAAAATAAAGGTTTTTGGGTCTTCTGATCTAGTACCTTTGACGTTAGGAAGTACGAATGGATGGATTTTCTTCATATGAACATTCATATCAGTTTATTGAATGGGAAATCCAAAATTATCATCCTCATTGTCATCATCTCCATCCATTTCTTCAACCTCTTTTCTACCTCTTCTTCTACCTGCAGAAATAAGAATTCATGATGTGGATGTGTGGTGCTTACTACCACGTGATATAGTGGGGGTGGTAGGTGATTGATTTATTTTTTTTAATAAAAATAAAAGGACTCCTATATACACTTCCTTGGAAATGACACCAAAATGTTTGTCAATATAATTGTCTTAAATTCTTACATAAATTTCGACCAGAGTTGGTAAATTTGTGAAGTGAAAGTGAACTATATATGCTACAAGCCCTTTTTTATTAAATTGGATTATTAATGTGCATGATTGAGTTATTGAAAATTACTTCTAAGGATGTTTTTCATTCATATCTTACTCTTTAAAGAAAACGAAATTAACATATTCAATCATAATTAAATTCCTAAAATTTCCTCACTCCTTTCTAATGAAATCAAAAATTATCTTCACGCTTGCAAAATGAAACTAAAGAAAACTCACACTATTTCATGAAATTAAGAAAACTTAACCAATCTATTACAACATGAATTTAATTTCTAAAACTAGAATTATTCATCTAATGTTCTAGCAATCATTTACATAAAAACCAAAATGAAATTAACTACTAGTTAAAATGAAAACCACACATCTATCATTATCAATCACTCATACTCTGAAATTAAAGGTTCTGAAATGAAACTACAATGAAATCACTCATGCTCTGGAATTGAATTCTTTGAAATGTAACTACAAATGAATCTGTAAAGAAATATATGAGAAATGATTACACTACAATTATTATCATTACAACTTAACAATTCAAAAAGAACGATTACTGAAATCTTGCTATCGCTATCTAATTCATATTAATACGAAATCATGTAAATAATTACATCAAATGATAAAAGAAAGATATGAAAGATGCAGAACCTTCACTGTTTGCAGGGGCCCTCCACAAACAGGTGGTCACAAAACTTTAATCGAACAATTAGCCACGCATCAAAACTTCACAAGACTTCTTCATTAACATAGTAAAAACAGAGTCTTAACACATTATTGTCGCATACATAAATCAACCTTTGTTTATTTGCTTCATTGGAGTGTTTATATAGGGGTTACAATGTAACTTCATGGAGAGTCATATGGCTAAATATCATAACTAAATGGACACCTAATTGTGGTGAATTTGATGAAGCACAGTCCATTCCAACTTCTGTTTGGTTGACCGGGATTTTATTGACACATGGGTGCATCGTTTGCTCACGCAACTTGCAAAATAGGTCTCCAAATAACTTGAAATATATACCAAATGGTAAATAATTCTGGAAAACTGCTCATAGATATCTTAAATAGACCCAATATGAATAAAACCCATGTTTGTTTTTGTAATATTTTGTTTCATTTTCTTAGAAAACGTGTTTGAAGTTGATTGTTCAAAAATTTTGTGATTTTCCCTTGATTTGATGATGGAGGTCCACACGTGCGAGCTGAGTGGCATTTGACCAATAGAAATCCATATTGGAACCTTTAGAAACAATGTCCCTGTGTTAGATTTCCTTCTAGAGTAGTGATACTACCTTAACCATGGTGGTAGCTACAAAAACTTGACAAAACTGTAGAAAATTGAACTTGCTAAATCGTCATTAGTTATAACCATGCAAAAAAAAAATTGATCTACTAAAAATAAAGGAAAATGATATTAATTAACAACTTAGACATATAGAGACACATCATGAATAATTATGGTGAAAATGGTGGCAAGTGTGTGAAATGGTGCAATGGATGGTTGGAAGTGATGGCTTAATGAATGATAAAGACGAAAATGATGACAAATCAATGACCCAACATCTCCCCCACACTGAGATCTTTGCGTGTCCTTATGAAAATAACAAAAATTAATCAACATATTTGTTCCAGAATGTATCTTTGGGAATGACTTAACTTTCTTACACCATTTCTTAGCAAACTTGAATAGTTATCTAGTATATTTTGTCACTTAAATTGTTTTGCAGCCTACCACTCACCAAGGCATTGATTGACCTATTAGACTCACAATAGTGCTTCTTTGTTGTGTTGAATGGTAGATATAATTCCTCAACCTTTTTGCTACATTCTCCATCTTCTATTTTTTCTAGGCCACTACTCAAAATTCATCAACCTGTGATTTCACTTTAGAATTTGGAGACTGCTAGAAAATGTTAAATTATGCAACTTAACACATTTTAACTTGTTCAATGAAGAAACATACAAAAACAATAGAATTATGGACTTCTAACTTAGAATTTTGGTTCTTGTAACATTGTCTGTCATGTAACACATGCATGCACAAATGACATTACTATTGATATGAATGGATGGATGGAGTGGCTTTATGAAGTCAAGAAAAAGGATCATAACCAAGTCAACAAGGTTAAAAAACAACAAATGAATTCTTCATCCTTGTAGATTGCTCATCATTTGAAAAATGGGATATCATGAGATATAATAGGTTTTAATGGGTTATGATAGATTCGAAAATGGCTTACAACATAAGTGAGATATATTTTCAATGTCCATGTATTTTATGTTTTGTAGTTTACTTCAAAGAAACAAATAAAATGTTATCTTTTTTATTTTGACAATATGTTTACAAAACTGGTCTTTGATGTAATTTTCCTTGATGTTGTTGACCATCATGTTGCTAAAGCTTTTTTATACTTGATATATGATGTTGGACGTAATGCTAAAGTGTATAAATGTGTCTCTTTCCAAAAACCTCAAACCATTCCAATACTTCATTCTCAAAGGTAAATGTAATATATAGTACAACTAAATTATAATACCAATGAAATGATCCAGTAGTCCTCATTAATGAAGCACATCATTCAACTACCCCTTCAACTTCTAATTATTCCATACCTCTAGTATTCAAAGTAAAGCTTGGTCCTCAAGACTTGTTGCTTGATTACATTCAATTGCTAGAAAGAGCATCTTGATGTCGGCATCTCTTCTAAATTTTGATGTGACAACCTGCCTTAAAGCCTCATGAACAAAAATTTGTATTCACTTGAATAATATCCAAACCTATTCCATGCATATTATAAAATCCTAAGCATAGGTTGTATTATGGTTTCATATTCTTGATTTTACTTTCCTTATTGATTCCATAATCAACTTTTAGCAAGAAAAACTTACCAAACTACTTCTTGAAATTGTCTTCATTTCTCAACTTTTTAATTCATCTATTGCAACCTTGTATGTGGAGTTTATATGATCCTAATCTATTGCAAGTCATTTTAGTTCTTATGATCCTGATTTAACATTATATCCAAGGTGCACAAAATATTTCAGATCATCTCATAATCATAGCCCCTGCAACATAAGATATACTTCAGATAGAAATATTCCTCAGAAACCCATTCACTTGCACACTTTGGCCTAATGATCTTCTCCTCCTTATATAGTTGTAGGCCTTTCTCAATACCTCAGACCAAAACCACTTAGGACCAATACCTTGGACCAAATACCTCAGACCAATACCTTGGACCAAATACCTCGGACCAATACCTTAAACCAAATACCTTAGACCAATACCTTGGACCAAAACCATGATTTTCCATCCCATATGCTCTTTTCCTTCTGTGAAAGTGCATGTATACGTATACACTACTTTTGTTCTGTTAACCCACGTGTATATGCTACTTGGACAAAATGAACTAGCGTATAATTCTTAAACAATTTCTGGAGTCTGATACATAATCCTTTGATGTTAGCCTGTTGCACTGTGAACTGTCATCTATGTGAGTTGCCATCAAGGACAACACCTGTATCATAATGCCAACAATTCCCCCCTTTGGACTTGATGGAAACCACAACACCAAGATACTCCCCCCCTTTGACATCAAGGGCAAAGGGCGGACCAAGATATTCTCCCCTCTTGATATACATTATGATGTCCATGCTCCCCTCAGTACATGCAGAGTCTGCGGAGATATTTTTCAAAAGAATAACATGGCTCTATAACTCAACTAAGTGAGTATGACCTCCCTAAGACTAATGGTTCATACATACTTCAATCACTCAAGCAAGTGGGGATACACCAAATTTGACTCATCCAGCCAACCAAGTGGGGATATACCAAATGTTTATACATGACTGAAATAACAATTATTACATCATCCTTCCCATCCATAATGGGGTTACAAATTAGGTCTTTTCATGACCTTTACATCAAATTATATACATGGCATTTATAACAAGGACCATCAATCTAAGCAAGACCATGATAGTCATCAGCAGCTATCATACACCATATATGATATGCACTATTAGCGTTTGTCAACACCATCAAGATCAACAAACTGTATATGTCCATCATCAAAAGAGTCACCTAAATCAAACAACTATGTGGATCAAGCAATATAATTATCATCATGTACCAAGGTCTTCTCATATAATGTTAACAATGCATTATTAGAAACATATGTTCCCCCTGAACATGTGCCAACTGTTTACTATCAAATCTAATCATTGCATTTGTTAGTAATAATCATCAAGGCAGCATCATCAGCTAGTTATTCATCAAATTATTAATAGCTTATGAGGGCCAATAACACTTCCTCATGTCATCAGCAGATTGTAACCATCATCAATCAGAACAAAATAGATAAGTGATAATTGATTAAACCATATCAAACCCCTTTTTCTGAGTTTGTCCCATTTCTTTTTCTTTAAAACACCATATACGCGACTGTGCATCTTCTAACTCGTTTCTATATGCGACTTCTCTTCATAATAACTATGTATGAGAATTGGAATATTGATTTTTTACACTTTCAGCTCCCCCTAGGTCTATTATGTCTGTAAACTGAGCTATGCCACGTATTTCTAACAACAATTCCTTCTTCTTCAATACCTTTGATTGTGATGATGTTTGCTCCTTTTGGTATGGTGGCCGAAATTTTCTCCTGCATTCCTTTGCTTTATGTCCAAACTTGTTACATGCATAGCATCTTACATGTTTCATATTCCATCTATCGCAATCAATAGCTTTGTGACCAAACATATTGCAAGAAAAATAATATCCCTTAAAGTACCTGGAAACTGGTGATATTTCTGTGTGACGGTCTTGAACCATTATAATTCTACATCTGGCTGCAACATGTCCAAAATTATGACATTTAAAACATTCAAAATTATTTGTCAGAGAAAAGAAACAATTATCCCTTCCATAGTTAGGTGGAAATGTTTTTTTTTAAGTCTTTCTTTCCTTGGTTGTTGTTGGGGTTGACCTTTTATCTCCTTTTTGAGCATTTCAGATTTTGCATTGGAGTTCCTTACCTCATCTTGTGAGCTAGATTCACCTTCATGAAAAACAAGACCGGTCTTTATAATAGGCAAATGCTGAACTTTGATGATTTCATCTAACGTTTTCGATCCTTTAGAAAATCTAAGATTCAGAGTCTTTATCTTTTCAAGTTCTTTTCTTAGACTTACTACTTCACATTCTAACACTTAATTGTGTTTTTCCTTTTTAGTGAGTTGATGTGTCACTGTGTTTATGACTGTTTCCTTTTCTGCCAAACAGATTTTGAGTTGATTGATTTCTTTAAGGAAATCTTCCTTTTCTAAGGCATCATTTTCATTTGCCATGAGTAGTTTAATTTCTTGATCATCTTCATCACTATTGGACAAGCCATCACTATCATCATGAGTATAATAACTTCTATTACCTTCTGCAGACATCTTTCCTTTGACATGAGGACATTTAGCAGTGTAATGACCAAGTCTACCACAAGCAAAGAATTTGAATGGCAGCTTACCTTTGAATCTTCCCGAACCCTGTCGAAGCTTCTTGACAAAATTTACTTCATCTTCTTCTTCTTAAATGTGTCCTAATTCATTGTGTTCTTCCTTTTCTTTTCCCTTTGCTGATGCTTTAAAAGCGGCTTCTCTCATATCTGATGGACCTCCTTTTCTCATTTCAAAGGCAGTTAGGATTCCATGGAGTTGAGTCACAATAATAGTTTGAAAATCGTATTTTTCTTCTATGTCAGACATGTTTCACTAAAATTTAGAAGACAAAGATCTCAAAATTTTCTCAACTAAAGTAGCTTCCTTTATCTGTTCACCTAGATTTCTCTTATGATTTACAATCCCATCTACTCAGAAGAAATAACTAGAAATGATTTCATCACTATGCATCTTGAGAGTTTCATACTAGATTCTGAGAGTTTGTAGTTTAGCATGTTTTACCTGGGAGTCACCTTCGTAGCTTTGAATTATTTTGTCCCATATTTCCTTGGTTGTGTTGAGTTGCATGACTTTGACAAATTTTAATTCTAATAGACTTCCCTTTAAGGCGTTGACAACTTTGGCATTGATTTCATATGTTTTCCTTTCTGCTGGATCCGTGGGGACTGCTGTTGGATATTGATATCCTTTCTCCACAATTGCCCAAACATTAGCACCAAGTGACTAAAGATATGCTCTAGTCCATGTTTTCCAATATACCAAGTTGTTCCCATTGAAGATTGGTGGTTTGATAGATCCCATGCCTTCGTGATTGTTCATTTTAAAATATCTCCCTTCAAGAAATCAAGCTTCTTCTGAAGGACACCATACGATACCAATTATTGGAAATAATACTGAGAGGGGGGGTGAATCAGTATTATCAAATCAATAACTTTTTCATTTAATACTCATATTTATATACGCTACTTCAATGAACATAACTTGCATGTACACGCAACTGTCTTTAAAGCAACCAGTGTATGTCCAGCAAACTTACGATTCAGTTAATTAATCATATGTTGATCTTTAATCAGT
Organism: Pinus tabuliformis; assembly: GCA_031772625.1. Taxonomy (NCBI): domain Eukaryota; kingdom Viridiplantae; phylum Streptophyta; class Pinopsida; order Pinales; family Pinaceae; genus Pinus; species Pinus tabuliformis. The sequence goes on from CM062813.1 coordinate 413,478,802, forward strand.
GGATCAATACTTCATTAACCATATAAATAGTAATCATATGCAGTAATAACATAATAAACCATCACACATAAGCAACACACATGAACACCAAGATTAAAGGTGGAAACCCAATGCGGGACAAAAACCCATGTTGTATATTCTTTTAATATAATAAAAACATGTTTACACTCTTGTATTGGTGCAGACTCATACCAGTACACAAGAACCCACCTGAAAAAGGCTACAACCTTCTCTCATTCTCCAAATTCTACTGGAAATGAGCTACAACCCTTATCTCTTATACTAGCCAATCTATTTACTAGTACGTAGGCGCCAACCTATAGAAGGCTCCAACCTTCACTTGTTTTCCAGATGCTACTAGAAGGGAACTCCAACCCCTGGCTCTTGTACTGGCCAATATGTTTACTAGTGCATAGGTTCTAGCCTACAGAAGGCTACGACCTTCTCTCTTCCTCCAAGGACCGTGTTTCTTAAATTTTCAGGCTGGATGCTCCTGGCACACAACAATATACATGAAGGCCTCATTTCATCAGATTTTCATACCGGACCCATCAGCAACATTGAAGCTCAAAATCAATCACCACTGCAATACAACCAATCACTGAAAACCCATCATCACTTAAGCAAATCACAATCAATCAATCTGAACATTCAGAACACTGTCACCAGAACACAGAGCAAAACCCATAATTTTGCATCAACAACCAGAACCAATTGCAGCTTCAAACATAATATTTCATAATGTATACGCTACTTCGATGTGCCAAACCAGCGTGTATACATGCTCTTATCAAAGTGAACCAGCATACAGATCTGAAAATACTAACTTAAAACTTCACAACTATTCCAGACTTCTGTCATACCCAGATCATAACATTTACAAAATAAAACATGCATTAGTATTCATATATAGCCCAATCAACATCATATCATGCAATAATAATTCATTTCAATTCTTATGATCCTGATCTAACATTGTATCCAAGGTGCACAAAATATTTCAGATCATCTCATAATCATAGCCCCTACAACATAACATATACTTCAAATAGAAGTATTCCTCAGAAACCCATTCACTTGTACACTTTTTCCTAATAATCTCCTCCTCCTTATATAGTTTTAGGCCTTCGTCAATACATCAGACCAAAACCACTTAGGACCAATACCCCAGACCAAATACCTCGAACTAATACCTTGGACCAAATACCTCAGACCAAAACCTTGATTTTCCATCCCATACGCACTTTTCCTTCTGTGAAAGTGCGTGTATACGTATATGCTCCTTTTGTTCTGTTAACCCGTGTGTATACAGTACTTGGAAAAAATGAACCAGCATATACTTCTTAAACCATTTCTGGAGTCTGATATGTAATCCTTTGTTGTTAACCTGTTGCACTGTGAACTGTCATCTATGTGAGTTGCCATCAAGGACAACACCTGTATCATATTGAAAACAGAGTCGAAACTAGCTATCCTTTATATATGCTTAACAATTTCTCACTTTTCTCATAGATTATACACGGAGACGGAACATGGAATGATAATTTTGTATTGGGAGAAACATATAAATAGCCATGGATTTTTTTGGTTCCTGATTTGTTACTAATTATTTCATAGTCTACAATTATTGTTTATACTAAAATATCAAGTTCAGCGTGTGCTCATCTAGTTTGAGCATCCATTAATTAATTTAATACAATATTTGAATTACTTTTTGTTCAAGTTTTTTAGTGACGGATAATCATTTAAACTCTTAAATGATATAAAATTTCTCTGAACAAGAAGTCTAGATTTTATAATATAAATCAATATCATATTTATTAATATGTATACATGAGTTTTTTTGGGGTAAAACATTGGCATTTGTGTTGCCTATTGTGGAGTCATTAACAAGTGGTCCAAATGCCAAAGATAGGAATACAACCTCTGGAAGGGCCCCATGTGTGATTGTGCTAGTTCCAACAAGAGAGCTTGTAAATGAGGTAACCTTTTAAAAAGTCCGGAGCTTTGTCTATCATCTGTAACCTGAATTGATATTGAAATTTTTCAAAAACTTCATTTGTAATTTCTTTATGCTTGTGACATCAAGAATTCCATGTAAGAAATATTTTGTAATGCAAATTCATGTTGACTTTGAGGTTTATGGTGGAGCAGTAGGCCTTCATTCATCTTCTGTATATGGATTTGCTCCCTATGGGCCACAAGAATATGCATTGCATAGAGGTGTGGATATCGTTCGTGGTACACATGGGTGCATTAAGGTGACAAAATATGTTTTAAGTTGATTTCTCATTTTTTCTCTTGTGTATGTTATAGATTGTTATAAGTCACTTGCATGTTGTGGCAATAATTAAAATTTATCAGTCACAAGAATATGCAAGTGCTCAAGTATTATGAAGATGTGTATTTATGAAAATTGTGTTATTGGTCCCTTTTTTATGTCATTATGTTTTGAATGTATGTGTTTTTTGAAACTTCAATTTCACACAGTCACTACTATGTTAGTTTCTAAATAAAATAACTAGGACTAGACTCACTTTTACGCCTATTGATATTATTTCTCTTATTGTTGGTGAAATAGTAGTGTGGGCAGACATTTCATAACCCATTTTCTCTTCTAAAGGCTAAGATACAATTTAGGTGAGAACATTTTCACTGAGTATAACCTGTATACTCCAGTGGAAATTAAATATGTGGGAACTTAAGCTTATATTTTCATGCCTTTCTATATATTTTGTATATTGCTTGTGCACAAATGTCATGCGAAGACACTTCAGAGTCGCATTGCTCTTATAAAGGATAAGATATAAAATGGGTGGTAAAAATGCCAAAGGTAGGAATACAGCCTATGGAAAGGCCCCCAATGTCATTGTGTTAGTTCCAACAATGGAGCTTGCAAAATAGGTAACCTTTTATAAATTCTAGAGCATTGTCCATCATCTGTAGTTTGACTTGTAATTGAAATTGTTCAAAAAGTTCATTTGTAATTTCTTTATGCTTGTGACTTCAAGAATTCCATGTAAGAAATGTTTTGTGATGTAGATTCATGTTGACTTTGATGTTTATGGTGGAGAAGTTGGCCTTCATTCATCCTCTGTATATGGAGGTGCTCTCTATGGTCCACAGGAATATGCATTGTGTAGAGGTATGGATATCATTGATGGTAACCTGGGCACATTAAGGTTACAAAACATGTTTTAAGTTGATTTCTCATTTGTGCTCTTGCGTATGTTATTGATTGTTGTAAATCACTTGCATGTTGTGGTGATAATCAAAATTGATCAAACACAAGAATCAAATTGTGTTATTGGTCCCTTTTTTATGTCATTCTATTTTGAATGCATGTGTTTTTTGAAACTTAAATTTCATAGAGTCACTACTATTTTAGTTTCTGAATAAAATAACTAGGCTTAGGCTCACTTTTATGCCAATTGATATTATTTATCTTACTGTTGGTGCAATAATAGCATGGGCAAACATTTCCTAACTCCTTTTCTCTTCTAAAGGCTAAGATACAATTTAGGTGAGAACATTTTCACTGAGTATATCTTGTATACTCCAGTGGCAATTAAATATTTGTGAACTTAACCCTATATTTGCATGCCTTTCAAAATATTTTATATACTGTTTGTGCACAAATCTCATGGGAAGACACTTCATATTTTCTTTGCTCTTCTAAAGGTTAAGATATAAAATGGGTGAGTTGATTTTCACTAAGTATTATATGTGTCCTCTAGTGGCAATTAAATATGCATTTTAAAGAACAAATTGATAGCTCCTCCTTTCATAACATATAAAACTATCAAAATAGTTAACTAAAGAGTATGCTAATAAAATGAAAACATTCCCACCTGTCTACCATTACAACATAAGCCAAAATCTACAATTTGGTTACTTGGTTGGTTGGTAAAGTGGGGGCATTGTTATGCCCCCCACCAATGTTATAGACATTTTTGTGCCTCGCATCATGGAGCATGGAATGTCAATAATTACAGGGATCCTCAGTCTCTAAACATGTTGTTCTTACCCCTAAAAGAACAAGGTCATCAAACAACAGCACTTCCAATCAGTTCTCCACCTGAAAGCACTTCAAAACAGGCTTATTTTGGATCATGTCAGCTGCTTAACTGAGCTTCTGCGCTGTAATGCAACTGTCCCACTCTGTACCTGCGCTGGAAGTCAAAAGTAATGAAGGCTACCTGCGCTGGGCGAGATTGGCCAAGTGGCACAGTCATACTGCAAGGTGTCAACTGCCCAGGAAGCTTCCAAACTGACACTTGGTTCATGAGATTCGCCCTGTGATGAGTAAGAGGTACTTGATCACCATGTGTAAGCAAGGATCTCCAAGTGGACTCAAGAACTGAAGATTAACTGAAGAGGGAGAGGACACTAGTCAGCTCTATGCCAGCCTCAAGCTGACTCATCCTCTCTTCTTCTCTCCTATATATAGAGCTCTTCTATGAGGTCTAAGGAGGCTGGAATTTTGTGTAAAGCAAGGAAGTGCTGTTGGATTACAGTTAGAGCTATTGGGTGATTGTTTTACTAGAGGTGAAGAGGAGAGTTCTTGCTGCTGGGGAGGTGCTGCTGGATTGGAGCCATCATTGGTTGTAACCTTCTCAGAACCCTGTTACTTCTATCAATAAAGTTTTGCATGTTCTCCTATATACTTGTATTGCATTGATGTATTGTATTTACATGTATATTTGATTCACCCTAATCCATGCATCAGTTATGAGTACATGTATCTTGTAGTTTCCTCTCTTGTTTTGTGCAGGATCTGTGTGTAGCTGGACCGGCAAAGAGAGCAAGGAGCTGGGAACAAGAGACAAAGAAAGAGGATCAAGATCAACTAAGCGAAGGACACCAGGTTAGTTAATCATTTCTTCCCCCTCTCTGTACTTTCATAAAGGAAAACATCAAAGCTTTACTTTCAGTTGTTGCTAAAGACTGTCACCTTTAGAGTAGGGATAGGGTCATCCGCATCGGATACTTTTCCCCACAACAAACTGGCGACTCCGCTGGGGAGCCTAGTATCTTGTTGGTGTTTGTAGTATTTTGCTATTCATTTCTTGAAGAAAAGAGTACCAAATCGAAAAGCTTTTGACTATATCAAAAGCGAAGTAGAGGGACTGCTACTCTTGCTCATTTGCTGAGCAAATTCAAGATTTGAAGAGCCTATCTACAAAAGACTCTTTACTCTTTGTGATAGATCTTCATCCTCTTGATCATCCCTTAGCCTGTACTTGACCTATAGCTTTTTATTTCATCAAAAACAGTGCATTTTTGAGCTTTTTATGACCCGGAATTCTTTGTAGACGAAACTCTCGTGAGTCAGTGCAGGCTGTACACAGGCAGTCTGCATTACAGCGCAGGTACTCCCTTCGGGAACTGCGCTGAGAGTGAAATAGGCAGACTAGAACCTGCGCTGGTCCAGTTAGCCCTTGTCTTGCTCAGTCTTCCTATTGTGTCTTGGCCCTGTTTGCACTTGTTTTTTGGCTGATTGCTTGCTGGTTATTGTACTTGCTGTAAGCCACTTCTCCTTGACATTATTCCGCCTCAGTTGTGTGATGAAACTGTGAATGTTCTTTCAGTATTTCTTATTTCAGTTACAGTTTCCCATTGTGAAAAGCGAACCAGTATAGCTGTGGCCTCTTAGATCCTGAACTGTAAAAGTGTCTTTGTGATCTTATGAGCTAGTTTTATTACTGTTCATGGCTGTTTAAGTTTGTTTGTTTTTCACTTTATGGTTTGAATTCATATATTTTTAGTGTTGAAACAAGTACCTGTAAAGCGTCTTTTCATTTTAGAAAAACTGGTTTGTTTACGCTTCAAATTGAATTCGAAAATCATACAACAGTTTTCCTTTTGTCTACATCAACATTAAAGGAAAAGAAAAGAAATACATGCATCTTACATTTGCATTTTGATAAGTTTGGGTGTCTGATCTAGGAGAAAGTGCATTAGTTTGTGCTTGGTGCTCTGTGTGGAAAGATATTGTTTTTTCTCTCCCCTCAGTAGTTAGGATTTTCAAAGCTAAAAAGATTGTGAAAGCTTGCTTATCATTTTAGCTGCATTTAGGAATTTGTACCAATACATCTCGTGGTGATCCTGAAAGACAAACTGATAAACAAGATCAACTTAAAATATATTGAATGAATCTAAAAACGCATTGTAACATAACGCTCACAATAGAGGTCTAGGTAGAGACGTGTTCCGGCGTCGTTAAACGTAGTGACTGTCGATCTCTACGAAGGTGGGTGATTCCTCCTGAGGGACGATAGCACTAATACGGACTTGTGCTCCCGCGTACCGTCGCGTATATTGGGAGACCCCTATAGGCTTTTATCCTTTATCCTTAGGAAGCCGTGTCGACCGCCCTACTGATCGCGATGCAGTGAACACAGCATTCACGAAGATCGACCACCCGTACCGTAAAACGTATTCTGTGGTTTCGCGAAAGGTTTGGCACACCCTCTGCCTAGATCTCCAGAGCAGTTTCTTTTGCCCTTTTTCAAACTCTATAACTGAAAAAGTCCAACCGAGCATTTGTCACTTCGGGCTCGTTAATACATCGAAGGCGACTAGAGTCATCTTTAGCTTTTTCTCGACTCTTAAAACATGAAAAAGCAAAGTTGTGTCTAAAAGCGTCTAATAAAATTCATTCAATACGGAAACATAATTCCCCTTTTTTGTATTTTAGTTGATCAAGTAATCCACAACCGTGGAGGAAAGTCAATTAAAACCCCGTCGTTCAGGGAGGCTTGTGAGTCAACCGCCTTTGTCTCCGGAACCAAGAGTAGTACGGACGAAGCGAACTCGCTTGACCAGGTCAAAATCTCCTTTTAAAGTTAGAACGGAAGTTCCAACAACATCTGAGATTCTGGTCACTCCCAATATTTCTGGAATCCCTGCCTCTATTGAAGAAGTTCAACAGCAACAGAAGGACAGTGGTACTGATCCTAGTCTGAAGACAAGTACTTGCATAACTGAACCAGTTCCATCTGAAACCGGTCCACAGAGTCTTGTTTTTCAAACGACTGTCGCTGTCGAAGCAACCCCTTCTTCGGCACCAGAAATCTTTTACGGACCTGACGGTCTGCCTCTTCCTCCTGGTCTGATTGCAATAGAGGAAATCGTAGAGGACCAGCAAGCAAATACTCCAATTCATTTTGGAGTAGGTACACCTCTTTTTCCTTCTGCGTCAGAAGTTTGTCTATCACCACCAGAAGTTCCTGAAGAATCGTTAGGAAGTTTATTGGATAGACTTAGAATGTCTGAACAACCGTCGACATCTAGAACTGTGCCAAACGACACAGCGACAACAGAAGTTCCTGCTGCCAATCCAATGATGTTTGCCGGCATACCATCCGTCCCGACTAGCTCTCATCAGCTAGAAGGAGTCCACCCAGGGACTATTATGACAACTTGGTCTGTTCCAGTTTGTTCTTCCGGTATAATACCCGGTAATTCTTATGTTGAAACTAGACAAATTGATCCCTTTGGGAATCATTTTGGGCCATCCAGTCCTCAAAGGCCATCTATACCCTTGAGCTCCGGATTGTTACCGTATGGGGGGCAATATGCCCTTTCACTTCCCCTTTCGGGGGGATACCCATACGGCAGTTTTCAACCGCATTCAGGTTTGACTGAAGTAACGACGAGTGGTTGGGTACCTATGTTACCCCAACAACCAAGAGTTGTATATTCCATGCAACAATGTGTACCTATGTCTAGTATCTCGAAAACGCCAGCAATTGTAACCGTGTCGCAAGTTCAATCGATGCCTGTTGTATGTCAACCCCAAGTTGTAATGCAACAGCCTATTGACCCTGCAACACAACTACAATCGCCAACTGTCGGGACGACACAGATACAAGCGGGATCCATAACCCCGCATCTTGGTCCGTCGGTTAGTGTTGCACAGCAAAACATGGCTTCACAACCATGGATGGTGCAATACCAACAACCTCAGTTTCAACAGGTGTACCAAGGATCTGAGCAACAGATCTTTGCGAATAGTGGGCAACCCTATATTCAGAACGGGTTAAACCAACCACTTTACAGTGGCCAAGCCCACCAGCCATATCAGTCATATCAACATCAGTTGCATTATGCTGGTGTGCAAAGACCTACTGCTCAGGCGATTCCATCATATCCTGGGTACGCCTCGCCAAACCTGAATCAGCAGTTGCCATTCGTGGCAACCTTAGAATTACCATATTTACATCGATTGACGAACGATCCAATCGCCTATGCGCATTGGTGGCCAGCGATTCCTCACAAACTTCCTTCGGACATTCCTAAATTCAATGGAAATCCTGGCGAAGACCCGTCGAATCATGTGATGACATTCCATCTGTGGTGTTCGTCGAATACCTTGAATGATGATTCGATAAGGCTTCGTCTTTTCCAGAGGACATTGACTGGTCCGACGGCCAAATGGTATATTGAATTACCTAGAGCCTCTTTCGACAATTTTAGTTCCCTAGCCACGACTTTCTTAACACACTTTCACTTACCTATAAGGTACGAAACTGGGACAGAGATCTTGACCAATTTCAAGCAGACAACAGCCACACATATATCTGATCATATACATGAGTGGCGTCGTCGTCGCAGAATGGTAAAGACCTATGTTCCAGATCAGCTATTGGCTGAGTGGTTTATAAAGTCGCTTCTGCCGGCAATAACAGAAGATGTGGCCAAGGGAGGCGTCGTAACAGAGGAGCAAGTTATTGCTCGTGCTCAATATTTGGACTTAGTGTATACTCAGTCGGGCACGCTCTATGATAAGATACCTGACGCCCCCAGACCGGAATTTTCAATCCCTCCTCCTCCCGGATCGAATAGTGACTCTCATGCCGGTGATGGCGTGATTGGAACTGCAAATGCTAAGTCGAAAAGGGATTCGAATAAGAAAGCCCGTAAGACTTCGAATCAAAAAGCAAATCAGGAGATTCTTGCTTCGGAGGTAAATGCTGTATCTACGGATAAAGACAAAAACTCCAATCAACCAGGAAGCAAGAAGAAACAAAACAAAGGGAAGAAGAAGAAACAAGGTGGATCATCCCCTCAGAAAACTTCTTCAAACCCTCCTGGGCAAAAGAAACAATTTCCTCCATGTCAAATATGTGATGAAAATCATTCAACAAAGAACTGTCCGTTCAAAGCTGAGTTAAAAAGGTTCCTAAAAAGTTCCCAAACTTCAGCTGTGTTGACTGATCCGTTTCCCACCCCAGGTCAGAATATGGTTGATAGTGGAAATGCTTCCCCGTCTCAAGTGCTTATGCTGTCGGTTTCTAAGCAAAGTGATGCTTTGATCTCGACTAGGAATAAAGATTATGGGAATCCGCCGGTGTCGAACGACAAAGGGAAAGATCAACCTAGTAGTTCGACAACGACTTCGGCAGAAGTTGTACCCCCCCTCACGCATGAATTAACAATAAAGCCGCCTAAGGGAGTAGTCCACAAATCGACATTCAACCCTCGCGCCAGAGCGGCGCAACACTATAATATAGTGGAGGATTTGGCCCAATCGCCATCTGCTATGTCGACTCTTGAGGTACTACAAAATTGCCCATCCCAAAGACAGGCATTGTTATCTGCAATTGGTGGAGTGGATCCTAAAGATTCCAGTCTTGTATCCTTTGATCACAAAGGATATGATCCTCAGTTACCAGCGCAATTGGCTTTCCTTATTCAAGTGAAAGCACTCAACAAAACTGTTCATAGAACGATTATTGATGAGGGCGCATCGACATGTATCATGTCGATGAGTTGCTGGAAAACTCTTGGATCTCCAACCTTGTCGCGATCTTCGACGACATTGAAAGCATTTGACGGTAGATCGTACACTCCGTACGGTATCCTAAATAACTTTAAGGTTGAACTAGGAGGAAAAACAGTGGAAATTGATGTCGAAGTCATTGATGGCAATCTTGACTATAACATCCTACTGGGAAGACCATGGATATATGCCATGGCAGCTGTAGTGTCGACATATTTTAGGAAGATCGCATTCCCATTTGAAGGGGGAATTACGATCGTCGACCAACAGAATTTCCTCCCTAATGGTTCACAAGTTACTGGAAGCATTCCCCTGATCCATGGGAGCGACCATTCGATAAGAGATATCGGAGTAGGCTTGCTAAAAGATCCCACAATGATGGGAACTTTCGCGTTGCCACCTCCTTCCCATATAGTGGATATACCATTTGTAGCAACATGCAACATGGTATCTTCATCGAAGGTCGCAGAAGACAAAGTCGTCATGGATCATCAAGTGGTATTGCCTCCTAGCCCCATTGAAATATTGTAGCAATCAATGTTTCAGGCATGGGAGGCGAGCCCAAATGAACGCTCGTCAAGCGTTTGGGTAGATAGGTCCGAAGAATATGGTACCCCATTAGATCCATGGTCAAAAGTTCATGGGACTGACGAAGGAATCTTACAATCAATGATGATTGAGGGGGCACCATGGAATGATCACCACCATCGTTCCCTTCTTCCAGAGTGTGAAGAAGAAACTCATCACGACCTATACCACCCTTCAGTGTTTGAATTCCTAACAAATACTGTAAATACGGTGGATTCAGAGAGAAACCTATCCAATATTGAAGAGACCATAGCCATAAACATCTCGACAAAATCTGATGTTGTTGAGAATATTCATGTCGGCAAAAGTTGTTCCCCTTCAGAACTGGAAATATATAGTGCTCTCTTTCGCGAATTTAGAGATGTCTTTGCATGGTCATATGATGAAATGCCAGGCATTGACTCGAGCATAGTTGAACATGAGATTAAAATGTATCCTGATGTCAAACCAGTAAGACAACGGCTTCGGCAGGTACATCCGAAGAAAGCCGCTGCCATTAAGGCGGAAGTTGAAAAACTCCTCCATGCTGGATTCATCTACCCGGTTCCTCTAACCGATTGGGTATCGAATATTGTCCCTGTTATGAAAAAACAAGGGACGATAAGAGTGTGCGTCGACTATAGGGATGTGAATAAAGCTTGTCCGAAGGACAACTACCCTACACCCTTCATCGACCAGATAATTGATGAATGCGCCGGATGTGAAATCTTTTCCTTTATGGATGGATTTTCCGGGTATAATCAAATAAATATCCGCCCACAGGACCAGTCTAAGACTGCATTCATCTGTCCGTGGGGCACATTCGCTTATCGAAAATTACCCTTTGGTTTAAAGAACGCAGGGGCGACGTTTCAGAGGGCAATGAATTATGCCTTCCATGACATCAAGAACATTGTTCAACCTTATCTCGACGATCTTCCGGCTCATTCGCGAAAGCGGACTGATCATCCGCGGCATTTGAGAGCAATATTTCTACGTTGCCGACATTATAAGATAAGACTCAATCCGCACAAGTGTGTGTTTTGCGTCGGTTCTGGTCGTTTACTTGGTTTTGTTGTCTCTAAGGATGGGATTCGTCTCGACCCCTGTAAGGTTCAGGCAATCATTAATTTGCCTCCACCTTCAAATTTGCTTCAGATTCAGAAACTCCAAGGGAAAGCAAACTTTCTGAGGAGGTTCATTCCGAATTACGCAGAACTTGCCAAAGGTTATACTCGTCTTTTGAAAAAGGATGTACCTTTTGTCTGGGACCAGGTTGCGCAAGCTTCCTTTGACGCTCTGAAAGATTGTCTAGTAAGAGCATCATTAATGTACGCCCCGGACTATCAAAGAGATTTTAACCTGTATTTAGCTGTAGCAGATACGACCATTGCGATGGTCTTAGTGCAAGAAGTCGATGGAATTGAACATCCTATATATTATTTAAGTAAAAACTTAAATGATACAGAAAGTAAATATTCCTATGTTGAAAAACTAGCGCTTGCTGCTGTTCAAGCGATTCAAAGGTTTCGACATTATGTCCTCTTTAGGAAAACTACCGTTTTGTCAGATTGCAATCCCATGACATATATACTGTCGCGACAGTTGCTTGGGGGCAAATATTCAAAATGGATAGCCATCCTTCAAGAGTTTGATTTAGATTTTGTAAAATCCAAATCGAAGAAAGCTCTAGTTTTCGCGGAATTATTGTGCGATCTCCCATCGTCGTCCAACGATGAAACATCAGAAGAGTCAATCGTGGATGAAAATTTGTTTCTGATATCAGTAAGCGATGAGTGGTATGGAGATATCATTGTTTATCTCCAAACCCAGAAATTTAGGCCTAATACCTCACACTTGGAACGGAAACGTATACGATACCAATCAAAAGACTACATGATCGTCGGTGATACACTTTACCGTCGTGGCGTCAATATGGTTCTGAGGAGGTGCCTTACCCAGGAGGAGGCCGAAAAAGCCCTGAATGATTGTCACTCAGGCGCGTGCGGGGGGCATCAATCTGGATATGCAACAGCACAAAGAATCTTACGAGCAGGATACTTCTGGCCAACTATGTTTAAAGATTGCATAATAGCTGTCAGAAGTTGCCATGCATGTCAGATCTTTGATAGCAAAACCAGAAGACCGCCCGCACCCTTACAGCCAATAGTTGCTGTTGGGCCCTTCGCCAAGTGGGGCATCGATTTCATGCAATGTAACCCCACCTCGACCGGGGGGCATGGGTATATTATAGTCGTTGTTGACTATTTTACCAAATGGGCCAAGGCGATGCCTACATTGGATAACACTGGTGAAACAGCTGCCCTTTTCTTTTTCAATCATGTAGTCGCCAGGTTCGGCGTTCCGCAAGCTATAGTGACAGATCATGGATCGCATTTTCGCAATCACATGATGATTGAATTAGCTGCCAAACTAGGGCTATCTCACGACAGCTCTACCCCATATTATCCACAAGCCAACGGACAAGTTGAGGCAATCAACAAGGTCCTGAAGCGAATGTTGCAAAGGATGATAGGGGTTCACAAAAGAAGATGGCATCTAATCCTGTACTCAGCATTATGGGCTTACCGAACCTCGGTAAAGAACGCCACTGGGTTCACACCATTCCAATTGGTGTATGGCCTAGAGGCAGTCTTACCGATCCAGTGCGAAATTTCGTCTCTTAAACTCGCAATTGACCTCCTCCCCGGAACCTCAGAAGAAGAGGCTCGTTTCCTGGAATTGATCCAGTTGGATGAAAACCGTCGTGATGCCGCTTTGACGAACGAGGCTCATAAGAAACGAGTCAAAGCACAGTTTGACAAGAATGTCAAACCGCGCAACTTCTCTGAAGGTGACTTGGTTTTGCTTTACGACCAAGAATCCGATAAATTAGGAGCAGGAAAATTTCAGTCCTTATGGATGGGTCCCTATATTGTTAAAAGGGTGTTAGCAAAAGGAGCCTACGAGTTAATGGATTGTGACGGAATACCACTGGCGCAACCCCGTAACGGGTTGTACCTCAAGTGTTACTATGCCTAAATAGTAACCTGAGTGCTTTTGTTGTATTTTGTTTTCGCTAAAATGTTTGTTTCGGTAGTAATCCACCCTTCTCGTTTGTTGCAGATGTCGAATTATTCTGATACATATGTGGGATATGCCGACGGAGCGAGTCGTAGTACGCAGAATTTGTCCTCCGCTGCCTGGGCCATTTTTGATCCAAGCGGCGAGTTAGTGAGTTTCAGAGGTGCGTGTATTGGACGATCAACAAACAATATCGCTGAGTATAGTGCGTTGATTGAACTCCTCTCTGATACCATCGCTCATGGTATACGCCGACTAATTGTCAGGCTAGACTCACAACTTGTGATACTACAACTCACTGGTATATATTCAGTCCGCAATCCAGCTATTTATCGTATGTTTCTAAGAGTTAAGATTTTGGAAAGAGAGTTTGATTCAATTCAATACCAACATATTTCCAGAAACTTGAACACATTAACAGATTCATTAGCAAACTATGTATTAGATAGACATTTACAACATATATAAAAAGAGATGCATCGGTGCTATGTAAGTGGATCACAAATAAACTGAAATAAACTCCGAAAATCAAAATATATAAAACTGTTTATAGTTTGTACATAATGTGCTGTAATCAAAACAAAATCGGTCATATGACCTAGAACTCAAAAAACATGCTAGGGGGCACCCTAGCCTAGTGGTGCTCATGAAAGTACGTCACGGTCTGTGCGATCATGCGCAAGAGACGAGTCCATCGTCTAGGCACGCCAATAGTGTGCCGCTGCAACTGTAAAGGTAACTCGTCAATCTGTACATCCGGAAGACCACGAGTAAGGCTCTCAACCTGCTCCTGCATAGCTGCAAGTATCTCAGTATCACCAAGGTCGCGAATAACAACTCTCCTAGCAGGCTCTGCTGCTGGGGCAGCAACTGGCGATCGTGGACGAGCTACTGGACGAACAGGACCAACATCTGCATGCACCCAAGAGTTTGATCAGTTTTGAACAGCAACATCATGAATAAAAAAAAACAATAAACAGTGATATGGTCAAAGTTTTTACCAATAGCGCCCCATTGCTCGCCATCCGGAAGCACCAAGTCCGGATCACCTCGGTAGTCCATACCCACGTATGAGTACTCAGAAAATGCCATCTCCTGACGCTCGAACCACCTAAAGAAGGACTCAGTGAAAGTAATTTGAGGTTGACCAGCATGCCGGGACATATGATCAACCCACCTCTGCATGCGTGGCTCGGTCGGAGAAGGCAAGTCAAGTATGATGTACTGAGGTTGCATCAATGGGATTTTCTCCAAGGCAAAGGCAGTCAGGATAGAACCAAAACCAAAGTTCTTGAGCCTCCCGTCCTTTACCTTGGTCAATTGACTTTTCATCTGAACAAGTACTGCATCACACCAGTTAAACACTTTCGGTTGGAGACACTCCAAAGCGTGCTGCATGTAAGATCTGTTGGCAACATGTAAAGCTGCGCTACCGGCCATCCTACCAATAGTAAACAGAATGGACCTAAGAGACCTGTCAGTGATGTCACGGATATTGATCTTGCCGTCTTTGCTCGGCTGTGAACCTTCCCGGCAATACTGACGGATATAGTCTCTGGTGGAAGTAGTCCCTCGAGCCGTACCTGACAAAGAAACGGGGGCACCCCGCCTTGACAGCCCAGTCAAGAAGTACATGTCCTCTATGGTCAAGGGGATGGTCTTCCCCCTAATCTGGAATACTTGGTTAACAGGATCCCAAGCATCAAGCATATACTGTAGTAAAGAAATCTGTGCTCTCATGATAGAGATACGGAAGAACTTCAGTAGGCCACAGTTCCGAAGCACGCTCACCGTAACCGGGTCATGGAGTGCAACCATGTCCTCTGCTTCATGTTCTCGTTCTCGCCATGTAAGGGACATTTTTCCCTGCAAGCAAACAAGAGAAGGAGTAAGTTCCTAATTTTGATGAAAAACTGGCGAAAAAATCATCAAAAAACACATGCAGGATCAGTCTTTCTAGGCCCAACGCAGGCAGAGAAGCTTCCCCTTGCGCTGAGAGGCAGTCTGCTTTAAGACCACCTGAAATACAACGCAAGTTTCGAAAGGGAAACCTGCGCTGATGCCAGGGCGCTCTAATGAAACCCCTGGGGTCCAGAAACCCTGAAAAATGTGCATGAAACTGAAAAAGGAAACCATGAAAGTAAAGGGCTAAGGTTTAGCTCCTACCTGGTCCAGACGGCGCCGAAAATCGTCCACAGAATCTCCCGGAATCAGCTGGTGAAAATCAAGGAAGAAGAGGCACCTCCAGAGCTCCAACAAGCAAAATGCAAATGAAATGGTAAATGAGAGGTAAAAACACCTTTTTATGACTTTTTACACAGTTTAAAGTTAAAATTAGGGTTATAATCTCCTTTTCATGCAAATATTGTCCATTTCTAACAAAGTTTGTTGCAGCAATTGAATGTGGAGTACTACATTTGAAAAGAGAAAAGCTAGTAAAAATAAAAAATCAAATTTGACCATGAATCGAGCAGTTTTACCACAGAATTTATGCTCGTTAAAAAATAGAAAAGTATGAGCAGAGTTTTTCCACCAAAGTTCAAGCTCATTAAAAAATGAACCTATCTCGGTAAATAGCCATTGCGATCGCAAATTTATAAGCCTTAAAAGCCTTGGTCGTGTTTTCATCCATCACCTCCATTTCATTTGGCCGATCGTTCACCCCCCATATGTGTGTTTACCTATTTTGAGGAACAACTGCGAAGAGTGATTTCACCTAGCAATCCTTGTGACACTACCGTGATTGGAAAATTCCAATTTGTACCTGGAATTAGTTGCTATCCCTGTTTATCACTCGTTCCTCGAAAGACGAGTCTTCTTTGAGCTCTTTTCACTGACTCGTGAAATATGAAAAGTTTGCCGAGTTTTTGGCCTTCTAGCTCGTTAAACGACCGAAAGCTATCCCTCCTCTAGATTTTAATCTTTTTGGACCTGAGGGATTATTGCACAAAAAGATCGAGCGCTTGTCTTGTTCGGCTCGTAAAAGTACCGAATAGCCATCCCTTCTGTATTGTTTTATACTTTTTTGGACTTAAGGGATTAGATGACGAAAAAGGAATTATGGAGTTGACTTTCTGTACCTTTTCAGACTCTCTAAAAATGAAAAGGGCCGAGTTTTCCTTGTCGTTAGACTCGTTAAAATGATTAAATAGCGACAAACTTGTCTTTAGACGAGAACGAGTTTCCCTATCGCTAGGCTCGTTAAATCATAGCGATGGGCTTGCCCGAAGGGCAGGTTATAGAACAAGCATATGTTATCCTCCTCAAGCTTGACAAAAATAAAGAGGTACTGGTCAGAAATGACTGGGGAAAAATTGGGAGAACATTCAAAGTTTAATGGTAGCAAGTCACTCTTGAACATGACACTTTTCCTCCGTATCACATCGGGTTGGGTTGTTTCATTCACCGGTCCTATCACCATGGTCCTCGCCACACCATCCATGTTTGGGGTAATGCTACCGATCCATCGCATCAGTGTCGTTATATGTTCAAGAGGGGTCATTCTGAAAGTGTCAACCGTGTCCCATCCACTGCCATACATTATCCTTCATCCATTCATGATCGCCACCCTGAATCATATGTCACAATTTGTTTTCACCTCCACTAAAGTCATTAGCTCCGTTCCGTGTCATTGATGTGGGATTCATTAAGGCCCTCCTTTGACGGATCGCTTCTTGTCGACTTCAGCTCATTATCCAAGAAGTTGATCTAGGAACACCCCCATCAGTACTTTGAAGCTTGCATGCCTCAATGGCAAGTTTCTCACTTCCGGCGACAGGTATACATCAATGACCTTCGACCAGAAGATTTTGCGTGGCGTTCGACGCCAAGTCCTTTATTCACGCCACGTGAATTGTACTGCAGTACCTTGAGGGTCATCGTCATTATTGGTGATTCCTCTCGCGCTTGTTAACGGTTTACATTATTGACCAGTAATCAAGCGATGTCTTTCCATGTTCTACTTCAGCGCAATTCTCACATGGATCGACTTGTACATAGAGTGAAGATCGAACGAGTTTGAAGACCCCGGATCTAGTTTCATCCATCCGGGCTGCGATATATATTCAGGAAATATAAAAGCATTTGCCATGTACATCATTGCAGCAGATGATCATCCTACTCAAAGGATGATAATTTCAGCAGAAAATTATCAGTCTATCTTCAGACGATTGTCTGTCATATGTACCAAAATGTATTTATAAAAAGCTGAGCATGGGAATGCCCGCCTCAGCTAGATCATGAGAATAATGATGAATGAAAAATGATGTATTGTATTGTATTGTATTACAGGGCACTCTCCTCAGCACTGGAACGAACTTCGGATCCTCTAGATAAAGCATTTCACCCGATAAACGGCCTCATACTTTAGGGGGCAACTGTTATAGACATTTTTGTGCCTCGCATCATGGAGCATGGAATGTCAATAATTACAGGGATCCTCAGTCTCTAAACATGTTGTTCTTACCCCTAAAAGAACAAGGTCATCAAACAACAGCACTTCCAATCAGTTCTCCACCTGAAAGCACTTCAAAACAGGCTTATTTTGGATCATGTCAGCTGCTTAATTGAGCTTCTGCGCTGTAATGCAACTGTCCCACTCTGTACCTGCGCTGGAAGTCAAAAGTAATGAAGGCTACCTGCGCTGGGCGAGATTGGCCAAGTGGCACAGTCATACTGCAAGGTGTCAACTGCCCAGGAAGCTTCCAAACTGACACTTGGTTCATGAGATTCGCCCTGTGATGAGTAAGAGGTACTTGATCACCATGTGTAAGCAAGGATCTCCAAGTGGACTCAAGAACTGAAGATTAACTGAAGAGGGAGAGGACACTAGTCAGCTCTATGCCAGCCTCAAGCTGACTCATCCTCTCTTCTTCTCTCCTATATATAGAGCTCTTCTATGAGGTCTAAGGAGGCTGGAATTTTGTGTAAAGCAAGGAAGTGCTGTTGGATTACAGTTAGAGCTATTGGGTGATTGTTTTACTAGAGGTGAAGAGGAGAGTTCTTGCTGCTGGGGAGGTGCTGCTGGATTGGAGCCATCATTGGTTGTAACCTTCTCAGAACCCTGTTACTTCTATCAATAAAGTTTTGCATGTTCTCCTATATACTTGTATTGCATTGATGTATTGTATTTACATGTATATTTGATTCACCCTAATCCATGCATCAGTTATGAGTACATGTATCTTGTAGTTTCCTCTCTTGTTTTGTGCAGGATCTGTGTGTAGCTGGACCGGCAAAGAGAGCAAGGAGCTGGGAACAAGAGACAAAGAAAGAGGATCAAGATCAACTAAGCGAAGGACACCAGGTTAGTTAATCATTTCTTCCCCCTCTCTGTACTTTCATAAAGGAAAACATCAAAGCTTTACTTTCAGTTGTTGCTAAAGACTGTCACCTTTAGAGTAGGGATAGGGTCATCCGCATCGGATACTTTTCCCCACAACAACCAAGGTGAATGTCTTATGGATGAAATTTTGTTTATTAGGATACCCTCTGAGTTGCAACATCTTAGCAAAAGGGTAGCTTCCTCGAGTTGTGAGATGTATCTTCTTCATTGTAATGTCCAGTTTTGAAAAGCGTTGCTTGCATGCATTGACTAGAAGTGATAAAATTATATGAAATATGTCAAATATAGTCATTACGTGCATTATCTTTTGTGTGAGGAGTCAGGCATAGCTAGCTTTCATAGATGCTCAATAATTTCTCATTTTTTGTGTGGATTATACACAGGGACAAAATAGGGAATGATAATTTTGTATTGGGAGAAACATATAAATAGCCCCGGCTTTCTGTGGCTCTTGATTTGTTACTAATTATTTCATAGTCTACAGTTGTTGTTCAAACTAAAATATCAAGTTCAATGGGGGCTCATCTAGTTTGATCATCCATCAATTAATTTAAGACAATATTTGATTTATTTCTTGTTCAATATTTTGAGTGAGCGATAATCAGTTAAACTCTTATATGATAAGTATTTTCTCTGGACTAGAAGCCTTGATTTTATAATTTAAATCAGTATCATACTTACTGTTATGTATACATGAATTTTTGAGGGTAAAACATTGGAATTTGTGTTGCCTATTGTGGAGTCATCAACAAATGGTCCAAATGCCAAAGGTAGGAATACAGCGTATGGAAGGGCCCCTAGTGTGATTGTGTTAGTTCCAACAAGGGAGCTTGAAAAATAGGTAACCTTTTAACAAATCTAGAGCTTTGTTTATCATCTAAAGTCTTACTTGATATTGAAATTGTTCAAAAAATTCATTCTTAATTTCTTTATGCTTGTGACTTCAGGAATTCCATGTAAGAAATGTTTTGTAATGCAGGTCCATGTTGACCTTGAGGTTTATGGTGGAGTAGTTGGCCTTCATTAATCCTTTTATATGGAGGTGCTCCCTATGGTCCACAGGAATATGCATTTTGTAGAGGTGTGGATATCATTGATGGTACATGTGGTTGCATTAAGGTGACAAAACATGTTTTTTTTTTTTAATTTGTCCCTTTTATGTGTTACTATTCATAGTAAATTCAAGCTTGACATCGTGGTTGATCTATGAAGAAATTCCTATGGCTTTAAAAAAAGACATTTGCAATTTTATTTTGAGTTACCTTTGGGAAAAGAAAAGTTTTTCCTTGACGTAAATGGCATAAACATTGTGGGTTTTATTCAAAACATAATTGAGATACATGGTTGACTACATTTTCATTGCTCTCACGATTTTTCACCCAATAAAGGGAATTATCAAAGGTATATTGTGCACAATTAATTTGAAACAGTCATGGTAAAAGCTCTCACATAAGTAATATAATTGACTGCTCATTTCTTTTGTCTAGTGACTAAACATTTGGGCTATCAATCATAGATTTATTTATCTTGCAACATTAATACACAAAGTCTTAACACTGAAAATTGTTTTGTTACCTTCACGACATATACATTTGTGAATCTAATTCACTGCATACTTAATTTTTTCAGTATATTTCTGAGTTTTCGAGGCCCCTAAGATGGCAATCTGAAAGGTTAATGGCCTAATCACTCAACACTAACTTTCTAAACTCACATATGAGCCTAAATTCTAGTAAAAATTCATTTGGGTAAAAATCTTATAATTATTTTCATTGTTGAAGAATTCATAAGTTTAACATCAAGCCACATTTTTTACACCTATTTGGTCAAGCATTTCATGATATTTCTTTCCCAATTCTCTGATTTATTTCTTTTGCAAAGGGTCATTTTCGAAACTCTTTTGATTTTTCATGTGTTTTTTTACTACACTCTCAAGGATATTGTATTCGAGGCTGCAATAAATAAAGAAGGATTAACTTGGTCCATTCACCATCCAACACACATATTTGACTTCTCTCCTTGGAGCTTGATGAATGTTTTAGGCACATTATGTATTTACATTGTCATTTGCAAATATGAGGGGTTGTCTTTCAAGTACCCACGGAACAATATTTCATAGGAATAATGTATGGATGCATCTAATGCAGAATTGATTTCAGAAAAAGAAATTTGGGCTGCCACTGATCCTTATCAAAAGAACTAGGCTTTTCATTATGCTAATGGAGATCTGTATAAATGGAAACAACGTTGGAGAATACTTGCACAAAAAAATTGATCTGGAACCATTACCACATGAGTGTGAAGGGTTCAGTCTGCATGAGGCAATGAAAGACAAAGGTCTAGTTTGGGATGCAATTTTTAATGAAAGTAAGCTCTTCAATTGAGCACTTGCGAAGAATGTTGTGCATGCCTCTATTTTGAGTAGATTGTTTGATTGTATTACATTTAACATTAACTTTTCTTTTTTCATTCAAATTTGGCTATAGTTAGATCACCTAACATATCACATTTGTTTTCAACCATGCTCTTCTTCCATATCCACTATCGACTTACAGCGTTTCCTTTGTAGCATTTGGTACAAATACTAATATATAAAATAATAAAATTATATATATGAGAGAGATTCACATTCGGATTCGTGAATAATTAAACCGACTTTGACTATCCACACTACCCATTACGATGCGGTATGGATCTGCCTTGAGAATAAAATAAATGTATGTAAACCATTGAATCCTCATGTGACATGGTACTTGAACCTTTGTCATAGTGCAATGTTTACACCACACTTAAGTTTATTTTATTTGTCTTTATATATACGAGCTGAAATGCCAGCCACTAAGGTTATAGTTCAGCCACGTATCAAACTGAATATCAAGTCACCTTTGAAAAAATTGTGTTGTTTCTGACCCCACCTTGAGTCCCCTTGGAATTCATGATGGGTGTCCTCCGTTATGTGTCACACATGCGGTTTACTCATTTGACCAATCTACGTGACAAGGTTACCATGGACGATTTAGATGTTCTATCTCATTTGGACTGCTATGATGGCTTGAGGCTTCATGCTCAATTGACTGATTACCCTCCTGAAATTTTTCCAGTTGACCATTAAGCGTGTTCTCTCTCTACACTGAGGTTTTCTTAGTGATCGGTTGGGCTTTGAAAGAAGCTATCTGGTTTCCTTGAGATGGCGATGCTGTGATTCAACAGAATTTTTTATTCTTATCTGACGCTATGGTGGCATCTGAAATTCCTAACGGATGGTTAGCCACTCTTCACAGTTTATATGATGAATTATGATGCCGAGGTTTTTTATTTAATATTTTTACTGTTTTAATTATGAAGAGTGTGGTACAGAAATCTAGCTAATGATATGCTTTGAAACGGTTTGCAGATTTTATAGGATCATTTCCATGACAACCTGTTAGGTATTTTAGAGAACAAAGCAAACATATCGTGTCAACTTCCGTTTGCACAGAATGTTTTAACTATTCGATTTAGAAAGGTATATAACTTATTGTTGCATTAGACCGCTTTTTTTTTAAGAGGGTTTTTCTTGCATGTTATCCCTCAAATTTTCATTCAAAATTGACCCAAGAGTTTCCTTATATAAATTAATTTCCAAGGTTTTTCAGTTGGAAGCATTATAAGAGTTTTCATTTTTGAATTCATCTTCTGATTTTTTAATAGGGAAAATCATCCATTGAAATACCCTTGTCAGTTCGGGACGAGGCTGGCTGTGAACGCAGATACCTAGGACCAAGTATTACACCACCTCATTTCATGTTATTATTATCTATTACTTGGATTTTTAGTTATTATTTTGGATTATTATTAATTTATTTAACAAAAGGGCGTTTCACATGCAAGAATCCCTATTTTTCGGATTCAAGGGTTAGAACTTCAATTGTATGCTTAGTTCCCTAACCATCCTTATCCTTTGAACAAGTTATTCCAAGCCATGGATGATTAGAGATCCTCAAGGTAAATTCTCTGTTAAAATTTCTCAACTCGAGAATTTATTTTATAACTTATGTTTGTTGATGAGGGTATTAATGGAAATTTATGCTTACTTGTAATAAGTTTTTTCTTCAAACCCCATCTAGAATTTTTTCAACAATATATTAAGATTACTTTTCCAAGTAAGAACCCCATCTTAACACTGTGTTTCTTGCACAAGTTCTTGAATGATAAAGAGGATGCTACTATTTGACCATGACCATAGTTGCCTCTTATAAACTTTGATACTTAGGGTTTTCTACATAGTCGGTCTCTAGTTATGCGACTAGTTTAAATGTTCAATCTTCTTAAGTTTTTAGTTTGTCTTCCAAACAATCTGTTCATCTAAACTCCAAAGTATGCATACACAACTAGTTTTGGAGATATTTATATACTAGTTTAATTTGTAGTATACTTTCTATGACCAAGGTTACCAAAACCACACTTTATGCGTGATTAATCTAAATTTCTTAAGCTTTTAAGCAAATAATTCGAGTATACCATTTTGTATGCATGCATTCAGTCTCTTTGAATTCCTTTTATTCCATAGTTATTTCAACATTATTTCTCAATCAAGAATATGAATGGTTATTCTTTTCAACTTATTCGATATTCCTTTGTTTTAATAACAATTACTCTCTATACCTCGGATGCGGGTGTCTGATGGAAAGGATGGCAGGCACGTGGTCGGTCACATGGGCATGTCTGAACATGCCTGCTACAGGGTGGTGTACAAAGAAAGCGAGTTGGTCTCGCACAAAGCTTTTAAGGCGAGACATTAATTCCTCAACCAGATTGCCGGTTAACTGTGCCATGGCGCACCATATCCGTTGCTCTCCTGCTGCTCCAGCGTTCATTTCTGCTGCCCCAGTCTCTTGGGTCACGGTGGTCTGTGTAAAGCAGAGCTTCTCCCTTAGCGTGGCAGCGTTAAATTCCTTTCCAGGTTCATTCGCTCCACCTTGGGGCCTTGCAATGCCGCAAGAACGACTCAGGATGATAAGTAGGCGAGGAGGCTCCAGGGGTCGCGCCATCTCGCAGCGGTCAACCTCCCCGACGCGCTGTTTCACAGAGGTGCAGGATTGTAGGCGAAGCAGTGCCCCTGTCACAAGATCTGGTAGTGGCAGAGGTCGAGGGCGCGGTAGACAGAATAATTGTGAGCATGAGGCACACCCCACGGTCCGCTATCGAATCCCCTACACTCTTGTTCATTCTACCTTTATTGTTTCAGTGACAATTGAGAAATGTGAAGATCCCAGAGGCCAGGTAGACGCTCCTCCGGAAATTTCGGCCGTCCAGAGAAGGGCGACTCCAATGGACAGTCAACGCCCAGTCTTAGGAAGCTCCTCGATGGCGAATCAAGTTGTCTCTGCAGGTCCAAGCGAGCCAGTGCAGAGAGAACCAACAGGCTCGGTGGCTCTGCATTCAGATTTGGAGGACTCTTTACAATTTGGTTGCAGAGTCATTGAGGAACCATACACCACTGATGATGATTGATCTATCCCGGTTCTCCGCTAAAGGCAGCTTCAGCAGCAGGAATACTACTCTGTTTTGTTTCTTGACTCATGCCAGTATCGGGTCTCTGTCTTGAATCTTGTTCTGCAACATGTAGGATGTAATGTTGTCTTTGTTTAGCCTCGTTTCGGGTACTTTACTGTCTCTGTTCAGCTATGTACATGTGTCGGGTCTTATAAGAGGCCATATCAAAAATGGAGGTCCTCTGAGAACTAAAAAAGTGAATACTTGTGAAAATTTCCAACCTCTTGGCAAGACTTTCAAGGCCAAGGCCTTGTTGTAATTTTTGCTCTTTTTGTATAATAATAGAAGTAGACAGATTTAGAAAAGAACAATTACTCTCTATATCCATTAGTTCCTATTTTAATTCAGTTTATCCTCCCTTATATACTTTACCAGAGTCTAGACTCAGCGTATTTTTTAGGAGACTTTGTACTGAAAGGGGATAATTGCTGGATACATGTACAGTTAGATTATAAAACTACCTATTCAAAAAGGTTTTACATAACTAAATGGTACTATAAGCATGACATGCTTAAACTTTTATGTTTGTCTATTTGGTAGCATACTTGTCCACAAATTATCATATTAAAATTTGTTGCTTTAGATTATTATTTTAGGAGTATTTCACCTCCTACATAAAATACATATTTGTATTTTTATGCTCAAATATAGTCATATATTTATATATCTTTGTTTTATCTACTAGAAAATATGCATGTATCCATGATTTACTCATTATCAATAGTTACATACATTCACTAGAATTACTATAACTTTATTGTTTGTTGTTTATCCTTTTTCACTTTTGGTATAGACACCTACATGATGAATGATAATAGTAATTACATATTTCAAAATAAAACTTTCCTAATAATATAAAAACTGCAACAAATCTTCCTTTTTTCTTATCTTAATAGTGTGAACATTGGGAAATACTGTAGGAACCATCATGTTCCTCCCAACCAATGAATTTCTTTTGCAACGATTCCCTAGGAAGGGCTTTATTGTTGTTAATAAATTATCAATATTTCATGATATTATGGGTTTTATTGTTGTTAATAACTTATCAATATCTGATGATATTATTCCTCCATCCCAACACAGTCCTACTTTTCAATGTCTTCTTCCTTCTTTTCTATACCTAGAATTTTGTTTTTATAAAGAATCTCTTTCCTCTCGGTCATGATCTACCTTTCTGTCCAGCCATGTTGTTTTTTTCTTCCACCCAGCCTAATCTCTCTCTCCAATTAAGTTTCCTCTTGGTGTTGAGCAATCCTCCTGGAATCCTGGGGAATCATAGGAAGATATAACTAAAACAACTTCCATTTTTACCAGTCTAATACCTAAGACTCCAACCACCTAAATAGTTACTTGATAGAAAAACACCACCTAAATAGTTACTTAGATAGCAAAAAAGTCTAATTACTCACTTATTGGTTCTCATAATATTTCCAAATAAAAATTAACATTTTATTTATTATACATAATTATTTACACGTGTGAAATAAGTGTCCAATGTCCCTAACTTAAATATTTACCAGTATCATAAAATCTTGCAAACCTGAATGCAACATAGTATTAGAAAATCCTTACGAAATAAATAATAACTTATATAAATCATAATATTAAATTTTTATTTTTTAAATAATTTAAAATAAGTTTGTTTTACTCTTAATGAGCACTTTAAAGTTTAGAAATTATAACTTATATAAATATAAATATACTAAAAAAAACAATTTCATTTGTTTGTAATTTATTTATTATGTTTTAAAATTTAGAAATAAATATTATATCTAATGAGTTTATGTAATAATAGAAAATTTTGATAAAAACATAAGTATATTATTGGTAAATATATGACTTTTTATTACTTTAGCATTGATTACGAAAATTATTATACTTATGTTTTATAATAATTTAGGAAAATAAGTATATTATTATTATATATGAGACTTTTGTTATCTATATTGTAGATGAAAGTATTTTGGATTAATCACATCATTAGGATTGGGTCCACGTTTCGAACATTATCCTAAGAAAGAACCACATTAGTTAGTTCGAAACGTTGACCCAATCCTAATGATGTGACTAATCTGAAAGACTTTCATCTTCTAAAGTATATTATCTTCAATATTATTATAAAAACGTAAGGTGCCTTATTATTTTATTATTGATTATTATAGTTGTTGATGCTTAATTTAGAAAAACTAAATATTTATTTTCATTATTACTAAAAAGATAATTTTAAAACATTTTATTAGACCATAATTTGAAAGTTGCATTATATCATTTGCACAATAATATCTTATGGATAACAACCTCACATACTTTATTCCATAATCTATGATTATGCTTGTTGTCTTCATTTGTGAATTTTAAATATCTGTGTAGTGATTTTTTATTGTTAAGATTTGCAAGAAAACCATATAAAAATAAGTGTAATAAGTAGTGTTATTGCTTAGGACTTGCCTCTTATGCCAAAATTTAATAGCTAAATTAAGGTCAAAAAAAAAAGAAGCTGCTAAAATTGCATATATCCCATCTTACCACAGTAAGGCCAAAAAATGTAATAACTTTTAATGCATTTGTAAATCATTTTGCAAAAACATTTTCGTCTCATTGTAAATACAAATGTTTTCAACAATGAAAAATATAATTAAAAATGGAATTCTTTATTTACATAGTTATTTGTTATTTGATTTGATAACCATTTTAATTTATTACTAATAATTCTTCACGTATTTCTTATTGATATTAAGTGAAATTATATAATTAAGTTTTCACATTTACATTTTTACTCCTATTATTAAAGTGTTGAAAAAACATAAATAATGAGAGTAAGAATATTTATTTACATCTTATTCTTATCCAATTTTTTTTTGCAAATATATATCAAATTATGGTGGGTAGTAATTGATGGTAAATATGTTATTTATGACTTGCAGACTATAATATTTTTTAAATTATTTATTTTTTAATCTAATTTTGATATCTGACGATTCAATTTAAAACCACATAAAAATACTCATCCAATTAAAAAAAAAATACAATTTAAAAATTAAAATTATTTTTTAGTTTTCAAAATATTCAATTCAATATTTATTTTTTACAAATATTTAGTAATCTTGAATCTATTTAAAAAAAAAAAAAAAATTAAATTCAAAGCATTTTGACAAAAATAAAAAAACAATATATTTACAATTAGTCACTTCATGCTAAAAAGTATTTGCATAAAAATGATAGGAATAAGATGTAAATAAATAAACTTACTAGGAGTTACTTCCCACCATCTTTTATGTTTTTTTGACTAGTTGTGTAAGAGTAAAATTGTAAACGTGCAAACTTACTAATGGTTATTCCCACCAAAATTTATTAAGTCCTTGTCCTTGAGCATAAAATTAATTTATAAAATTCAAATCTCAATTTATTGGCTTATGCCAAAGCAAGACTATACAACTAGACATTTATATTAACCACTATTAATTTAGCATTGGCAAATATAAATTATAATCTTCTATACAAATTTTCCCAAAACATATTTTTTAACTTAAATAGAAGGGACTAAACTATCTTACATCACTTGGTTACTTCTAATTTTTATAAGAAAAATAATTTAAACATCTTCAATAATTATTAGAAAAACAATTTAACCATTTTAAAAACCCAATATTTATTTAATTTTTATAAAGGAACAAATATAATAATAACTTTTATAACCAGAGAAATTAAACTATATTTTTTAGATAATTATTATTTACTTATTTTTTTGTAAAGATAACACTATAACAAAAACTATTTGACCATATTATTCACTTCTTAACTTTTATAAGAAAAACAATTGAACCGTATATTTTTTTTGTGAATTGAAGTACTTTGTATTCATAATCAAAATAAAAAGATACATTTAGTTCATCAAAATCAATCTTAGATCCCCCAAAATTACTAGAGAAATTAAACTCCTTAAAAACCTTCATTACAACAATTTGAAGAGAAGATGTTCATTATTATATCATTTACCACATCAATATTTCATACCTAGAATATATTCAAGACTACAAAGACTGTATATGAGCCCAGAACATTATCACATGCATGTCATGAAACCAAAAAGAAAAATACCACCATGAAGCCATGGTAGACTAACCAATGAAAGATACAACACTTACTCCATACTCTGCTACAATCTTCCATAATGACCGCTCCAAACAATACCCATCTACGCTTCGCTTTATAAATCCACCAATATGTGTACATAGATGTCAAAAAAATGTGAGAAAGAAGCATTAAAAACATATACTTGAGCAACTAGACTTTGTATAACATCTCCAGTCAAAAACAATCATCAACATACCCTAGAGGAGACACAACACTCCACAGAAAAGCATTAAAAGTATATCAACAACAAAACAATGAGAGTCATCCACCTTCAAACTAAAAACATAATGCCCACAACAAAAGTCCCTCGAGAGTGCATAGAAAGCACAAGAAACCAAATTCACCACGGATGAACCCATAAGAAAGAAAACCAGATTCCAAACAAATGTTCAAGATCGCATCAGGTAGACAATAAGCATAATTTTAGAATAATTCATTACAAAATAAAGTAGATAAACATACCGCCATAAAAACATTACCTAAAGGACATATGACCAAAAATTGGCAGCAAAATTTTCGAAACTCACCATCACTAATTTTGATGATCTAAGGAAATTATAGTAAGGTTTTTCCATGATCAAATAGATGATTAGTGAGGTTTGCAAAGGGAGAGTCACTCACCAAGAATCCTTCTGCATGATCCAAGTGAGAGTCCACAATATCTAAGCAATAAAAAAATTAAAAATCATTCGTTTGACATATTTCAATTAGGAAAATATATTATAGGTATCAACTTGTTTGTCCCTGAATATCAAACACAACAAAGTGGCCATTTTCTAATGTAAGGCCAGAGAATTCATAAAAATAAGCCATTTTTCCCTAATTCGGCCAGGTTCAGGTACCCATTCGGAGAATTAATCAACATCGAAGATTAACAAGAACTATTGAAAACTAATTAAAGCTTTAAAAACTACCGAAGCTTTGAATATCAATGAGAATTATTAAAGGCCAAGTATTGATAATTTAATTTAGTTATTTTTAAATTAATATTAATCGTTTTTAATAGATTTTTATTGCAATCGTTTTTATAATAAAAAAACAAAAGTTTGTTCTTCCATTACTTTTTGAATTGCCATAAAATTATGATTCAATAAGCTATTATAAATTTCCATTTATATAATTTTCCATTAAATAAAATTTATGTGATTTATACAAAGCGAAAACTTCACTAGAGATGTTCTCAAAAAATGGGCAAACATTTCAATTTTTTTTTGCAATATTTTAAATATAAATCAAACTTGCAAGGTAATAACATAATTTTAGAAAAACAATATCAATGTTTTATTGTAAAAAATATTTCTTTACTTTATAATATGATGAACGTTAATCTATATTATAATGTGACCAACATTATTAATATTCTGATGTGACAAACATTTCCATATTCTAGAATAAAATGACCATTATCCAAAATTGAAATTTTGAAGAGAGTTATCGATGTTGCAAATTGATCAATACAATAAACATTGTCTCATGTACATTTAAATGTGATAAGCATAACTAATGTCACATTTTGGTCAACATTACTAACATATTTAATAGTGTAATGTGATGAAAAAAATTAGATAATAACAAACATTTCTTGAAATTATAATGTGATGAACACTTCATGAACATTGTAATGTGATGAATATTAGATAAAATCACAATGCAGTGAACATTTCCCAATAGTCATAATGTGATGAATTGTTATGAATATAATTCATATAAAAATAATAAATTAATGTAAATAATAATAATCATAATAAGTTTATCAAGATAGTCATTAGTAATGAAAAAGAATGTCTTAAAGACATGACCATTCACTGAAGAGGTCCCTACCTAGGTATATAAGCAGGCCTCATTTATACCGTTCACAACATCTCATCAAATTTTTTATAGAATATTCAATATATAATTACTTGTCATACAACATATGTATTCTAAATATTATTGTTGCATATAAGAACTTTGTTCGTTACTTTGGTATCAGATCATTCCTTTAAGTTACGAACTTTGGTCATTACATTAGTATCATAGTTGTTTGATCTTCTGGTCGCCAAACTGTTGCGTAGAGTCGTGTTCTCTGATCCTTGGCTGTAAAAAATTGTCAACCTTGTTGTCGTTGAAGTGTTTTGCTACAATATTTTGGAGTTTCTCCACTCTAATAGTTTCGCCATTTAGGCCTTGGTCCATTTAAATATATTCTTTTAAATAAAAATAGAAATAAAGGGGAAAAAATTATTTAAAAAAATAAATAAATAAAACAGTTTTTATATATATTAAAAAAAAATTAAAAAGAGACTATATTATAATAATAAAAAAAAACTCTACATGGACATCCTTCAACCCGCCGGAAGGATCAAAGATGTATCAATTCCAACAGAAACTCAGATTTTTAAAAAATCAACTAAAGAGGTGGAACAGAGAAACCTTTGGCAACATATTTACAGCACAGCAAGAACTACACAGGGAACTAATGGAACTTCAGCAAAGGGTTACCACAAAGGGGCACACTGAAGAAACTCTGGAACAGGAACAACGTATCCACAATCAACTAGAGGAAAGGAGGAAACAGGAGGAAATATATTGGAAGCAGAAGTCCAGAATCAGATGGCTGAAGGAAGGTGAGCGAAATACCAAATTCTTCCATAGAACCACTGTTCAGAGAAGAATGCACAACAACATTCCCTACATCCAAAAACAAGGGGGGATAAGAGTAGAGAAGCACGAGGAAATTGAGGAGGAATTCCTCAATCACTTCAATCAGGTCCATCGGGAGCCTGAAGGAGACAGAAGTCAAGCTATTGAGAAAATAACTAAAAATGTGCCAAGGATCATCACGGAGGAGCATAATGAAATTCTCCTTCGCCCCATTCTGTCTCAAGAGGTGGATGAAGCAATGGCCCAGCTCAAGGAAGGAAAAGCCCCTGGCCCGAATGGTTTTACCACTACTTTCTTTCACACCTTCTGGGAGCTGATAAAGCAAGAGGTATGGCAAATTGTAGAAGAATCAAGAGCTCTCCACTGGCTGCTTCCCTCTTTAAACTCAACCTTCATCGCTCTCATCCCTAAAGAGGAAGAGTCAATTACACCTGATAAGTACAGGCCAATCGCTCTTTGTAATGTCATTTACAAAGTTATATCTAAAGTGATTGCGAATCGGTTAAAGCCCATCCTACCCCTGCTTATCTCTCCGGAACAGTCAGGGTACGTGGAAGGGCGACAGATCATGGACGGAATTCTCCTCACGCATGAGATAATACACTCCCTCAAGCAAACCAAGCAAGCAGGTATGATTCTCAAACTATATCTCTCTAAAGCTTTTAATAAACTCAGCTGGACTTACATTCAGCAAATGCTTACAGCCTTCGGATTTTGTTCCATGTGGATCCAATGGATCATGAATCTAATTACCTCTACGCACTTCTCTATCCTTGTGAACGACATTCCCTCCCGCCCCTTTAAACCTTCCCGAGGAATAAGGCAAGGGGACCCCCTATCCCCCTTCCTCTTTGTTCTCAAGGCTGAAGGTCTAGGGCGTCACATAAAAAATGTCCTCCATTCTCGTAAGCTGAAAGGCCTGTCTGTTCACAACACCCCTGCTAATTCCCATCAGCAATTTGTTGACGACACTATGCTTTTTGGCTACCCTTCTGTCCAGGAAGCCTCCTGCTTCAAATCCCTGCTTTCTGATTTTTCCGAAGCCTCTGGTACTAATGTCAACTGCTCCAAGTCACATATTTTTTTCTTTCGCACTCCTCCCTCTGTCAAGACAGCTGTTACCCACATATTGGGCTTTCCATCTGCCTCCCTCCCCTCCAATTACCTTGGAGCCCCTCTCACAGTATCAGCCATAAAGCATACCTCTTGGCGTTCTCTCCTTGAAAAACTCAAGACTCGCCTTAACCTCTGGACTTATAGATCTTTAAATTTAGCCAGTCGGGTCGTGCTCATCAAGTCGGTCCTCCAGGCTATGCCTCTCTATCTATTCTCAGTCCTTGCAGCGCCAAAGTGGGTGACAAAAAGAATAAGAAATCTCCAGCGTGGTTTCCTTTGGGGTGGCTCGGCAACCAACCGTAAATGGGCACTAGTAAAATGGGCCACTGTCTGCACTCCCAAAGACAAAGGTGGCATTGGTCTGAGAGATCCAGAGCATAGCAACTCCATCATGAGCGCCAAAATTTGGTGGCAATGGGTCACTAATCCAGAAAAGCCCTGGGTCAAACTATGGACAGCCAAATATGCCAACAACAGACCTCAGGAGGAGCTAATCAGGTTCACGCCCAGTGTCAAAGGCTCGCTCATATGGAATGCAGCAAAACAGCACTTCCACTTAATTCAAACGCATAGCTTCTGGGAAGTGAGGAATGGCAGAATGGCAAGATTTTGGACGGATGCATGGAACCAGATGCCTAAGCTCAACAGTATTCTGCACCCAGCTCCAGAATTCAACAGGCAGGAGCAGCAGCAAGAAAAAATTCAACAGTTCTGGTTACAGGAAACGGAGAATGGCTTCAGAAAATGGAAACAAGGAAATCAGCTAATCCACAACACAAGCCTTCAAGACGCTGAGCAGCTGGAGAAGGAGCTTAGGAAAAGAAATATCAGACATGACGAAGGAAATGATATCCTTCGTTGGGGATATCTACCAAAAGGCACCTACACTCCTTCAGAGGCGTACAAAATAGTAAGCAACACTACCACTCCGTCTGACCCTATCTGGTGCAAAATTTGGGAGCTCGATTCCTGGCCCAAAGTCTCTTACTTTCTATGGTTGGTAGGTCATAAAAGAATTCTCACCTGGGATAAATTAAGAAGAAGAAACTTTCATGGCCCCTCCATCTGTTATAATTGCCATCATAATGAGGAAACCCTCCAACACCTCTTGGACTCCTGCCCCTTAGCCAATCAGCTATGGGAAAAGGCAAGTTTCAGATGTCAACGAAGATGCAGAATGGAGAACGACATCACTAACTCCTTAAGACAATGGCCTCAGAAACCTTATAAAAGTGAGCTTCTTAATTGTTTATGGAACATAATCCCAGGTCTAATCCTCTGGAGCATATGGAAGGAAAGAAACAAATGAATATTCAAAAACCAATACTCTCTGATTGAGGACATATGGAGGAGGTTTCAAGGGAATCTCAAAGAAACGCTACTGCTCCGTTCCTGGACACAGGAGGATCTTCCCTCTCAAAACAATGAGAAGAGTATCTTAGACAATTGGCAGCTGCAGCTGCCTCAGGAACCTCATAAAAAAAGCCCTACCAATAGCAGCAGCAGCAACAAAGGCAAATGGGCCCCCCCCCCCCCCCAAGCAATCCTATAAGCTCAACTTCGATGGTGCCTCCAAAGGCAACCCTGGAATGGCTGGATATGGAGGGATTTTAAGAAATCATGAAGGCACTCTCGTGCAGATATACTTTGGAAACATAGGATGGGATACTAATAACTCAGCGGAGCTAGAGGGACTTTGGCAAGGGCTCACTCTCGCCTGGAATCTCAACCTCCAACCCCTGGTCGTGGAAGGAGACTCCCAGATTCTCATAAACATGGCCAAGCGCATCCAGAATGGATCCCAAGCAAGGAAAATAGCCACTAGCTGGAGGCTCGAAGCAAGGCTGGAGGCTATTGAACAAATGCTTCGCAGCAACAGAGCCATCTCTTTTAATCACACAAAAAGGGAGGGCAACAAGGTTGCTGACCTTCTGGCCAATATAGGAGTGGAAAGCGAGAACACCCTATGCACTGGAAATACCACCATAATTCCAAATATTGTCCAGGCTCAGGAATGCAATGGCCTGGTCCAATGTGACACTGCTAACCCGGATGCGGGTGATAGGACGAGTGGCAGTGAGGAGCCACATGCCAGACATGTGCTGCCTCGAGATTAACCGGGGTATTCAATGCCTCTCGCCGCCGAGGAGTTAAGGGCTAAGGTGAGATCGTAGGGTATTTAATGTAGAGTCAGGTGAAATGGGGAGGCTGCAGAGTGCAGTTATGGAGAACAGGTCTCGAGGGAATGTTGAGAAGTTTAAGAAGGATGAGGGAATGTTGCAGGCTTATGCTCAGAGCTGGGATCACGTAGTTCAGGTTTCTGTTGGCAATTTTATCATCCAGGCTACAGCTCTTGCTGTTAAGGCTAACAATCAAGAAGCTGAGGGAAGTCTCAAGCTTGGAAATTCTGTTGATTGCTGTCTCTGTTCTGTTGAGCTTCGTCCCAGAACTGCTGGGAGAGGATTTAATTCTGTTGGGGGGCGTCTCAAGCCGGGAAAGCCTTCAATTGCCGCTCTGCTTCAAGCCACCGGCATCCCTGCAAAGATGGTTAGACCCAGGCAAAGGTTGCTCAGTCGACGGGGTTCTGCTCGAGGAGGTTCTTCTCGCCATCCAACTGCAGAGTCCCACCACCACTGTTGTTGCTGTTACTGCCACAGAAGGGCAGGGGCCACTCCTATCCAGGCGAGCCAATTCATGGACGCGGGCAATCCCAACTCTGAACCGAACCCTCTTCCAGCGTTCGGCTCCGCCATCTTCACTCTCGGCAGCTCGAGGGACAATTCCCGCATCAATGCACACATCTCGGTTTTATTCATTGAGGATTCTCAGGAAGGTGAAGGCGGTTCGGGCAGCAAGGGGGAGCTCCCAGGTGAACGCCTGGAAAATGTCGAGGAAGAGCCAGCCGGGGTACCTGAGCAGACTCCTAACCGCCCTCAGGAGCAGGAGGCGTCGACCTCCAAGAAGAACACGGCGGAAGATTGGGACGGCCTCCCAGAACATTACGGGTGGTGCAGAATTCTCGAGGAGAAGCCGGAGGAATAGCCTCCATTGGCACACTCTGTCGTCATCCGTAATTGTTCAAGTCTGGTATAGGTCATACGTCTTTGTCTATGTCTCTCTGGTTTATATATATGTCTATGTCTGCTTTGGTTTTGTTCGTAGGACCCGTAAGGGATGTTGTCATAAGTCTTTTGATGCCCCTGCGAGGGATGAATTTTTTTGCTCCGGGGCCCCTGTGCGGGATGATTTTGTATGGTCTGGAAACATTGTTGTGCTATGTCGCGATGTGGAAACGGTTCTGTATGGATGTGCTGCCCCTGCGAGGGCTGGTACTGAGCTGCGAAATGCTAACCCAAAGAGCCACAGTCGGCCTTGGGCATCCTGACTCTATGACTGTAATGTTTTCATGTATATAATAGAATAGAATAGAATAGATTTACCGAGAAAAAAAAAATAATAAAAAAAACTAAAAAATAATAATTTTATCAAAAAGAAATTAAAAATACACCACATACCATGGAGCGGTGGACAAAGTTGTCACCATTGCTCGACCAAGCACACAACCACCACCGCCACCACTTCTTAAGAGATCCAATGCTACTCCACCTACCTCCCAATGACCAACTATTGCAGCCACACCGACCACTAACGACCGACCACATGTTTGTTTTCATCTGTTGCACCGACAACCGCTTTGATTTCGGATCACCGTCGAACATCACCAGTGTTTCCCCTCTATTGGCTCCATTCATTCCTCACTCGACTAACATCACAATCGTATGTACAAGTAATTAAGCATTAAAACCACCAAATATCTATTGTGTTAGTGTTATTCCTTAAGATATCGACCACTAGGGAAAATTTTAGAGGTGAAATTTTGCAAATGGGATATTTTTTGGACATTGTTTGGAAAAACTATTTGCCAATTTCATTAAAAATTCGCCTATTTTTTAAATATATATGATTAAATGGATGAAATTTGCCAAAAAAAATAACAATTTTAATAGTAAATTACATGTATTTTGTTGAATATTTGCCTACATTTTATATATATGATTTTTCAAACCAAAATAGTCACCTACAATAGGAAAAATAGTAAATCCTTAAAAAATATCTTATCGACCACTCGAGTCCCAGTGTGAGTTTTTTATTTTGTTTTGTAAAAAATATATATAATTGCAATTTTTTTGTCATCCACCTATATTGTTTCATATGAGTGCGACCATCAATTGTGACCAATCAAATTCGCGCACCATAATTTTAGGGTCAAAGAAAGGAGGTGAGGACGCAATCAAAATTCAAATAGTGCGACATTTGATAAATTATGTCATCTATCATTTAATGATTAAATCAAATTAAAAGGGAAAAAACAAATATTAATTAAAAATTAAAATATAAAAAAAAATGAAAATTATGAGTGGTTTAAGATAAGTCAAAGGATTTTTTTTATTTTTTTTGAACATGTCTACTCCTATTATTGATACAAAATATTTTTACACCGAGGCCATCACCTCACGAAGCTAGCCCAAAGAAGTAGCATGATTACATGTCATAGCTAATCAAAAACCAAAAATTACCCTATTGATTTTTGCCTTTAAGGATTGCAAGGAACCTGACTATGACTATTACCAAAAAAACAAAAAGCCCAATAGAGCAATTTAAACAAAGACCAAACAGCATCCGTGATAGGATGATTAGACCAAGGAAAGTGAACCGAGAAGCACTGCCTGGAACTGGAACTGAGAATAAGCTTCAGAAGCACCTGGGACTGCATCCGAGACCAAAAACCAAAAGCTAGCGGAGTGCTCCTCTCGCAGGGGAAACCGACATTTTGAGCTGGAGCACTTATCATGACAGTCAAGTAGAAGATAGGAGAATATCCTTAAGCATACTGATTTCCAAAAAACCATAGACCACAAACCTGTTTAAACGTCATGAGATGTGGAGGGCTACTCTTCGATGATGCGGCATCCATATTCAAGGTCATCATCGTCCTCAAAGGGGTGGCCCTCTTTGCTTGTAGAGCCTCCACCGATAGGGACTCTCGGGCCTGCCTGGTCATTCATGATTTTGGATGCCATGCCTTTGCCTGAGCCTGAGGCCTTTGCCTACAGTTCCTTAGTCACCCCCAGGGAAACAGCTTCCTGACCAGCATTGATCTCGCTAAGCTCTATGGTAACAAAGGCCATGAAGGTGAAATTACCATGAGTGCAGGGGAACTGAAGCCGAGCGAAATTAGTAGCAAAATTAAAGGAGTTGGCTGCCAAATTGTGCAATCCTCTACCCCTTCCTCGACTGCTCCTTGTAGCCAGATACTAGTCCATGCGAAAGTCCGAACAAAAAGTTGAGGAATCCGTCGTGGAGGAAGAGGCTTGGCAGCCCGTTTGCCCCCAGAAGCTGCCTCTCCTACAGCTCATCCTCTGGCGAAGTTTTGGCATAACCGGAAGAACAAGAAGAGTTGGGCGACCTGCCAGACTGACGAAGCAGAGAAGGAGCAGAACAAGCTTGGTATCAGCACCCAGATGGGCGGATGGGAGAGCAGAGGACCAGAAGCTGGCGAAATTGCAGGTGTGGCAGTGAGAAATCTGAGGCACCAGCCAAAAATCCACCCATCAAACCAAAGCCCAACATATCACAGGGATGGTTCGAGAACGAGTCTCTGCAGTTGCGACAGAGGGACTTGAGCGCAAAGGAGGAGTGACAATGAGACGGGCTGAGGGCACCATGATTAAGAAATAAACAGGCCAGAGAGGAGGGACAGGCTGCAAAAAAGCAACATTAAGATTGATCGCAAGGGAATTAAAGTCTGGTACTATGAGAGGCCAAGAGATAGTGGAGATGAGCCACGCGCCCACCCCATCTGCTAGCCACGTACCGATACCGCAATCAAACACCCGGATCCGGGAGAGATAAATCCTGTTGCACCAGGAGAGTGCAGTTGCATTTGAGTTGTGTATCATTGGAACTATTCAACGGACCAGAGAAGAATGGGAGCTGTTGATCGGCCCCTTGACTAGCCAGTCTGTCTGCTACCTTATTAGTTGTTCGTCGAATGTGCCTGAAGGAGATACTGCGAGGAGTTTTGAGCCATTCTTCAATTTGTTCCAATCTGCTTAGGAGCCTCCAGCTCGAAGCAATCTTTGTTGCTGAGGATCCTAATTGTATCCGGATAGCAGCCTCTATTAGAATTTTTGAATCCCCTTCTACCTCTAGGGAGAACAAGTTTTTTGTTTTTGTTGCATATACCTTTCCATAGGCTTTCAAGCTCAACAGCATTATTGGTGTCTCTACCCAACGATCCGTGATAAATATGCAGATCAGAGCCTTCCGCATCTCTAAAGATTCCACCATATCCAGCCAGCCCAGGATTGCCCTTAGCCGTGCCATCAAAGTTCAGCTTGTAAGGGTGGGTGGCAGGAGGAGACCAGAATTGTGCAGACTCAGAGTGAATTGATGTATTAGGCTTGATATGATCTATGGAGGTGAGATCTAGGTTCCAGTTGGCTAGAATGAGGCATTCCTGGGGTAAAACTGGCATATCTGAGTCTTGCCATTGTCTGAGAGCCAGAGTTTCTTGAAGGTTCTGCTTGAGGAGTAGCCATAGAGTATCAAGAGGCGAACTGTGATTTTTGAAGATCCTGTTGTTTCTTTCCTTCCAGATGATCCAGTAAACGAAGCCCGGAAGGAGGTTCCAGAGGGAATTGAGAAATGGACTTTGGAAAGGATACCGAGGCCAGTTCCTGATGGTGTTTACGATGTCTCCCTCCCTTCTACCTATTCTTCTATTACACTGTGTTGTTCTCTCCCACATTTGAACTGCTAATGGGCAAGTATCCAAGAGATGCTTGATGGTCTCTGAATGAAGATTGCAGTTGGAGCATCTGGAAGGCCCAATGAATCCTCGCTTTTGTAGATTATCCCAAGTGAGGATCCTTTGTTTGCTTAGAAGCCAAAGGAAAGTGGAGACCTTAGGCCAGACGTTTGGTTGCCAGACTTGGTCCCATAGTTGATCCTTTATAATCTGCAGAGGTTGATAGAGAATTTGATATGCTTCCTTGGTAGTGAACATGCCCTTGGGAGTATATCCCCATCGCACTTGGTCCTGCTGATCAGAAAGTTTAATTTTCCTAAGTTTGACCTCTTGATCAATCTCATCATAGGTTTCCTCCTTCCAGTTGGCATGCCATGTGTTTGCCAGTCTCCAAAGTTGAAAACCTTGGGGAGTTTGTTGCTGCCAGAATTGATGGACATGGATTTGCTCATTTTTCTGCATGGTTGCTTGCCACTTCGGTTTGTGAAACAGAGAGGCAATTTTGGGATGTTGTTGCCAGGAATCCTCCAAAAATATTGCAGTGGTGCCTGAATGGATTTCCCAGATTCTGTGTTGCTTGGCAGCATTCCAAATCAGCAAGCCAGGGGTGGTTGAACTGAATCGGATTAGCTCCTCCTTTGGACTTCCTAGAGCATATTTGGCTTGCTAGAGACGACACCAGGGGGTATGCGGTTTAGATATCCAATTCCACCATATGCACGCACCCATGATGTTGTTGCTGTGAAATGGATCCCTCATACCTAGCCCCCCAGCTGATTTCAGAAGACAAACCTTCGTCCATTTGACTAGAGCCCATTTTCTATTGTGGCCTGAGGAACCCCAAAGAAAATTTCTTTGAAGATTGCAAATGTTTTTAAGAACCAATTTAGTGGAAACTAAGATTGAGAACAAATATAGAGGCATGGCTTGGAGAACAGATTTGATTAGGATAATCTTGCTTGCAATGTTGAGAGAGCGATAAGTCTAGGAGGAGAGTCGGGTTTCTAAGTTGTCAAGGAGGGTTCTCCAGGAAGCATGTTTGTTAGCAGAATCAAATAGGGGAGCTCCAAGATATTTCAAAGGAAGATTAGCTATCGAAAAGCCCAAAATCATGGCTGTATTTCTCTGTGTGAGAATGGGAGTGTGGAAGAAAAAGAGTTCAGATTTGGAGGCATTTATGGTGGTTCCGGAGGCTTCTGAGAAGAGATTGAGAAGGAGCTTGAAGGCAGAGGCTTCTTGAACTGATGGATGGCCAAAAAGCATATTATCATCAACAAACTGTTGGTGAGTGATGGGGGATTGACCATGCAGCAAAATTTCCTTTAAAGAGAGAGAGTTGGAAGCAGAATGAAGAAGGTGGCTTAATCATTCGGCCATGAGAACAAAAAGGAACGGGGAAAGTGGATCACCTTGATGAATACCCCGAGAAGGATGAAAGGGTGGGGCGGGGGAACCATTTAGGAGGATGGAGAAGCAGGGGGAGGAGATGAGATTCATTATCCATTGTGTCCAGTTAGCATTGAAGCCGAATGCAAGTAAGATGTGTTTAATATAGGCCCAGCTGAGCTTGTCGAATGCTTTAGAGAGATCTAGTTTGAGAATCATACCTGGTTTTTTCAGTATCTTGAGGGACTGGATCACTTCATGGGAGAGAATGATACCATCCAGAATTTAGCGCCCTTCTACATAGCCTGTCTGCTCTAGCGAAATGAGGAGAGGGAGAAGAGGTTGGAGCCTATTCACCACAACTTTAGATATGAGCTTGTAGATTACATTACATAGCACAATCGGCCTATATTTGTCAGGAGTATTGGATTCTTCCACTTTAGGAACGAGCGCTATGAAGGTCGTGTTTAGGGAAGGAAGGACCCAATGCATCGATCGCGATTCTTCCACTAGCTCCCAGACTTCTGTTTTGATGTGCTCCAAGAAGGCATGAAAGAAATTGGTTGTGAATCCATCAAGGCCGGTTGCTTTACCATCCTTGAGTTGGGCCATTACACCCTCTACTTCTTGCATAGAGATAGGCTGGAGAAGCCGATTTTTGTGATCCTCTTTTATGATTTTAGGAATGTGATGCGCTATAGCTTGCATAGATTGATATCTGCAACCCAGGGGTTCCCTAAGAATGTCTTGAAAGTAATCTTGGAATTCCTATGCCACGTCTTCATGCACCTCCAGACACTCCCCTTGCTGATTGTTGATAAAAGCGATGTTGTTGTGCATTCTCCTTTGAATGGTTGACCTGTGAAAGAATTTAGTGTTTTTCTCCCCATCTTTAAGCTATCTAATCCTGGATTTTTGTCGCGAGAGAGTCTCTTCTTGTTTCCTTCGTGTTTCAATCTGGGTAAGGAGGGCCTGCACCTATTGTGCATATTCTTCCGATCTTCCCTCAGAGATGATACATTGTTACAAAGTGTTCATTTGTTGCTCTAGGACTTTCCGCTGACCAAATATGTTACCAAACTATGTGCGCTTCCAAGATTTGAGCACTTGTTTGAGGTATTTTAATTTTTTTTGAAATTGAAACATCTTGGCTCCCATAGGGGGAATAAAGGATTTCCAGGCGGCAATGACCACTTCTTTGAAATTAAGATGAGAAAACCGGAAGGATTCGAAGCGGAAAGGTCTATTGCCCTTAGACCCTGGATGCAACCATTATAACATTATGGATCAGTGATCTGAGCTCGCTTGAGCCATGATGGAAGCATGGAAGTCTCTGCCCAGGTGAATGGCGTTATCCGATAAAAGGAATCGATCCAGTCTGGAAGCTATATGTTGTAGACCCCTTCTTTTATTCGTCCATGTATATGTACCCTTAGAAGTCTGAAGGTCCATTAGCTAATTTTGGTGGATGAAGTCTTTGAAGCTGTAGCTGTCTCCTTCCAGCCTTACTCTACCTCCTGATTTTTCCTCCAATGTTGTGATGATATTGAAGTCCCCACCACTTATCCAAAGGGGATGACTCCTGCCAGAGTTAAGAGTTGTAAGTGTGTTCAGCAAATCCAACTTTTTCTGTAAGTCTTGTGGAAAATATACATTAGTGAGAAGACCATGGATATTGGTCCCGATTAGGTGGAATGTAGTCTGAATGAAGAAGTGTGAGGCATGAAAATCTTGAAGGGAGAGAACTTGAGGGTTCCACATGATTGCTAGCCCTCCTGAAGCCCCTGAGGCATCCACAGAGACTGAGCTGCATCGTGTCCATGCTTTGTCTAGGATTTTCTCCATTACAGTGTTGTTGCCTTTGGTTTCTTGTAGAAATACTAATGAAGGCTTTTCTTGCTAGATCATATTTTTTAGCATTGGGTGTTTGGAAAGGCTGTTAAGCCCTCTCACATTCCATGAGTTTAGCTTCATGTGGAACTGTGGGGAAATTATTTGAAGAACTTGGTCAGCTTGGGGAATCTATGTTGGGTCCCTATAATACTAGTGATTACCCCATTACTATTGTAGTTATACCCCTTATTTATATTTTTGTGCCCCCATTGCCCCCATATTGTTATTAATGTGCCCATAGAATCCCTCTATTGTTATTTTTGTGGCTTTATATTATTATTGTTAGGTCGGCTGGATTATATTGTGACTCCTTAGACTCCTATATATAGAAAGGAGGTTTTGTCATTTGAATCATCCAAGAATTGTTCATTTATGTAATGTAAAGGAGGTTGCCCCCTCGAAGAGGCTGAATTCTAAGGCGTTGATCTATCTTTTCTATCTTTTCTTGAGCTGGTTTCATAACATTTGGTATCGGAGCTTTGGATTCTAGGGTTTCGCTGCTCCAAACAGGTCATCGTGGCATTTTCGCTATAACTTTTTTCTTTGATGTTTCAGAAGTCGCAAAAAAACCCATTTGATAAGAAATCGCGCTGAACCTTGGGTCCGAATTTCAGAGCTTTTCGCGTGATATTTTCGGAGATATGATCTGAGGAAGTTGGTCTTTTGCAGACTCCTGAATTACACTCAAAACAGGTGACCTGTGGAAAATCATCATAACTTTCTTTCTGAGCATCGGATTGAAATTTCCTAAGAAGGTACAGAAAGAGGATGGACTGTAGTTTTCTTTTATATATTTTTTGAAGTCAAAGGTTGAAACAGTGACACGTGGCACTTCATACAAGTTCGCTCTACTGAACTAGTCTATAATCAGGTCACTGCGGAAGATTGTGCATAACTCTTTCTTGGAGAATCCAATTTGGATCAGACTAGTGGCATTGGAAAGAGGACATAGAAGGCTACTACAGGTCATAATTTTAGAACTGGATGATTCGAAATTACAGAGATACATCAGATTCAATATCAGGCTTCTACAAAGTAAAAAAAGGTGTGTAGTTTTTTTTTTTTAATTTTTGCATAAGCTTGGTTTGAAGGAATTCAAAGGGCATAGTAAAGCATTATTATCGGTAACTGATTCCCCGAGGAAAGAAAATGCAAACACCTAGTAAGGAACCTGAAATCTCTAGCATGACTCATGAAGAAGAGGAAGAAATGCTACATGATATATCAAAATTACAAGAACAAGTGCAACAAATGTCACGCTCACAAAAGCTAACAGATGCTAAGATAAATGGCATGGAATCTAAGATAAATGGCATGGAAGCTAAGATGGATGATCTGAAGGCAGATTTGAGGATAGATTTGAAGACAGACATGGCAGATTTGAAGACAGATTTGACAAATTTTCTACAAGAAATACTTACTAATGGTGAAAAGGTTGTAAAGGAAACTCATGATGTGAACAAAAGAAATGTTAATCATGATTCCATAGACTCTAATGTTGGATCGAAGGCCCACCATATTCCAAAAATCGATATGAGGAAGTTTGATGGCAAGGATCCTGCCACATGGATATTACAGATGGAGCAGTTCTTCCATCTCAATAATGTGCAAAACACACAAAAGGTACGTATGGAAACTTTATATTTGGAACCAAATCAGTTTGTATGGTATCAATGGCTTTGCTCTCGTAAACAATTTATCACTTGGGCAATTTTTACGGAAGAATTGATAGCACATTATGAGGATACAAAAAGCAACACTTTTTTTAGCCAATTGATAAGTCTCAAACAAAAGGGTTCAATAATGGAGCACATTGAGGAGTTCCAAAAATTGAACATAAGGGTAAAAGATATTCCAGAGGAGCATAGGATTGATGTGTTCATAGGGTCTTTAAAGGATAATATCCAACATGATGTTCGACTTTGGGAACCTGATTCATTAGAGAAGGCATTCAGGTTAGCAAGAAAAATGGAAAGCAAAATTATGGCAACCAGGAAGCATACCACTCACAACTATAAAGACGGAAGTGCAGTTGCCCCTAGTCTTCCACAACCTATAAGGTTGACACCACAACAATTCGAAGAAAAAATAGCAAAAGGGCTTTGTTATAGTTGTGATAGCAAATACACTAAAGGTCATAAGTGTGCTGAGAAGAAACTATTCTACATAGATTGTGAAGAGGAAGAAGAAAAGAAGCAAGAAAGGTCAAAAGAACAAGATATGCTCCAAGAACAAAGCCTAGATGAAGAACAAATAAATCCGACCATATCTTGTAGTGCATTTGTGGGAATTACCACTCCTCAAACCATCAAGATAGAAGGACAAATCAAGAAGAAAAAGGTAATAGTGTTGA
Source organism: Pinus tabuliformis (assembly GCA_031772625.1). NCBI lineage: Eukaryota > Viridiplantae > Streptophyta > Pinopsida > Pinales > Pinaceae > Pinus > Pinus tabuliformis. The sequence continues at coordinate 413,523,455 of CM062813.1, forward strand.
TTGATTCAGGAAGCACCCACAATTTTATTCATTGTAGGGTAGAAAAAGAATTGAATTGCTTCCTATATCCAGCACCAGAGTGTCAAGTGATGATTGCAAATGGAGGAACAATAAATTGCTCTGGAAAGTGCCATAATATCAAGCTATCCATGGGAGAATATGTATTGACTAGCCCAATGCTTTCCATTCCAATGGGAGGTGCTGATGTTGTACTAGGAGTCCAATGGCTACAATCCTTGGGTACAATAGCTTTTAATTTTCAAGAACTTTTCATCAAATTTTCTACGGAAGGAAAGGAAGTTGAATTAAGGGGTATTGCAGGGAAACCAGGAAAGATAATCAGCTCTAATGGTATGACAAAGCTTCTAAAAAAGGAGCAAAGGGGTGTAATTGCACAATTATGTTCGCTAGATGTTTCCACATTAGAATCATCTATTTCTCCAGATCTCCAAAAAGTCCTGGACAATCATTCCAAGGTATTTGAGACTCCCAAAGGTCTCCCACCTATGCATGATCATGATCATGCTATTCATCTGATTCCAGGAAGTGTTCCTCCAAACATCAGGCCGTACAGATATCCCTATGTCCAAAAAAGTGAAATTGAACGTATGGTTGCAGAAATGCTAGAGGCTGGTATAATTCAACCGAGTCAAAGTTCTTTCTCTGCTCCAGTAGTATTGGTGCACAAGAAGGATGGATCATGGCGCATGTGTCCGGATTATAGGGAGCTCAACAAGCTCACTATTAAAGATAAGTTCCCCATTCCTGTCATTGATGAATTACTGGATGAATTGCATGGATCAATTTACTTCACCAAGTTGGATCTTCGTTCAGGATATCATCAAATTAGAATGAAGATTGAAGACATTCCGAAAACGGCATTTAGAACTCATGAGGGTCATTATGAATTTTTGGTCATGCCTTTTGGCCTTACCAATGCACCTTCAACATTTCAAGGTTTGATGAATTCAATTTTCAAACCATTCCTTAGAAAAATTTTGTTAGTATTTTTTGATGATATACTTATCTACAGCAAGTCTTGGAAGGATCATGTTGAACATGTTGACAGGGTGCTACAACTATTGGAGGAGAAACAATTATATGCCAAAAGATCCAAATGTTTTTTTGGAGTCCAGGAGGTGGAATATTTGGGTCATATTGTATCTCATGAAGGAGTTAAGGTAGACCCTAGCAAAATTAAAGCCATTAAGGAATGGAAAATCCCCACATCCATAAAGCATTTGCGAGGATTTCTTTGGTTGACAGGGTATTATCGCAAGTTTGTTAAGAATTATGGGAGAATAGCAGCACCTCTAACAACATTATTGAAGAAAGATGCATTTTCATGGACTCCGGAAGCAACAAAGGCCTTTGAACATCTTAAAGAGGCAATGTGCCAAGCACCGGTCTTAGCTACACCGGACTTCACAAAAACCTTTATTGTGGAATGTGATGCTTCAGGAAATGGAATTGGTGTTGTTCTAATGCAAGATGAAAGACCCATTACTTTTGAAAGTTGTCCAATCAAGGGAAAGTTTCTAAGAAAAGCTATTTATGAGAAGGAAATGTTGGCAATACTCCATGCACTTAAGAAATGGCGACCCTACCTAATGGGAAGACACTTCAAGGTAAAAACGGATCATGATAGCCTTAAATACTTTTTAGAACAAAGATTATCCTCTGAAGAGCAACAAAAGTGGGTCACAAAGATGTTGGGTTATGACTTTGAAATCATCTACAAAAAAGGGAAGCAAAATGTGGTGGCAGATGCACTCTCAAGAAAGGATGAGGATGTGGAAGCATTGTTGTGCGCTATTTCTATCATCCAACCAGATTGGATAAATGAAGCAAGGAAGGAATGGAAGAATGACGAAGAAGTGTGGGCACTTATTCGAAAGCTACAACAAGATTCCAGTACGTCTGATACATTTAGCTGGAAAAATGATTCGTTATGGTACAAAGATCGCTTATACCTCTGTAAGAATTCCCAGCTAAAACAAAAGATTCTTATGGAATTGCACACTTCTCCCTTAGGAGGGCACTCAGGATTTTTAAAAACTTACCACAGGGTTAAGAAGGAATTTTTTTGGGATGGCCTTAAATCAGATATTCAAAAGTTTGTGGCAGAATGTTTGGTTTGCCAACAAAATAAAGTTGAAACAATTAAGACACCGGGTCTATTACAACCTTTATCCATTCCAAGCCAACGTTGGGAGGAGGTATCAATGGATTTTATCACAGGTTTACCCAAGTCTGAGGGAAAGAGTGTCATCATGGTGGTAGTTGACAGACTTACCAAGTATGCACACTTTTGTGCATTATCACATCCATTTAGAGCCAGTACAGTTTCTACTGCATTTATGGAAACAATTCAAAAGCTACATGGAAACCCAAAGATTATTGTAAGTGACAGAGATCCCATTTTCACTGGAAATTTTTGGACAGAATTATTTTCTCGTCTTGGTACTCAGTTAGCTCATAGCTCATCTTATCATCCTCAATCTGATGAGCAAACTGAGATAGTAAACAAATGTTTGGAAGGATATCTTCATTGCTTTGATAAACAGACATAATGGGTCAAATGGTTGCCTCTGACTGAATGGTGGTATAACACTTCCTTTCATACAGCAACAAAAATGACCCCATTTATGGCACTTTATGGGTATCAACCACCATCCATCACATCATATTTAAGAGAAAATTCTAAAGTTCAGGCAGTGGAACATCACATCGAACATCAACAACAAGTCCTCCAACTCTTAAAGGATAACCTCGTGTTGGCACAGAATAGAATGAAACAACAGGCAGATCAACATCGCAGTGAAAGAAGTTTTGATGTAGGTGATTTGGTATTCCTACGGCTACAACCATATAAGCAAATGTCCCTCAAACAAGCTAAGAAGTATAATAAATTATCACCAAAGTATTATGGTCCGTACAAGGTGTTGCAAAAGATTGGTACTATGGCATACAAATTGGAGCTCCCTGCAGCTTCTCGATTGCACCCAGTTTTCCATGTTTCATGCTTAAAGAAGGTTAGAGGCGACAAGCTCCCAGTTCAAACAATATTGCCAGAACTTGACGAGGAAGGAAAAATTATATTGGAACCAGAAGTAGTTATAGAAACAAGAACTCGACAGCTACGAAATCGATCAATTTCAGAGTACCTTATCAAGTGGAAGAACTTATCCGCTGAAGATTCCACATGGGAGGATGAGAATTTTATGCAGAAATATCCAGAACTACTCAAGCGTTGAGGACAACACTTTTTTGAAGGAGAGGGGCATGTTGGGTCCCTATAATACTAGTGATTACCCCATTACTATTGTAGTTATACCCCTTATTTATATTGTTGTGCCCCTTGCCCCCATATTGTTATTAATGTGCCCATAGAATCCCTCTATTGTTATTTTTGTGGCTTTATATTATTATTGTTAGGTCGGTTGGATTATATTGTGACTCCTTAGACTCCTATATATATAAAGGAGGTTTTGTCATTTGAATCATCCAAGAATTGTTCATTTATGTAATGTAAAGGAGGTTGCCCCCTCGAAGAGGCTGAATTCTAAGGCGTTGATCTATCTTTTCTATCTTTTCTTGAGCTGGTTTCATAACAATCTACCAGAGTCCACTAGCATTTCTCCTATAATAATGGTCCTTTGCAGATCCGTTTTACGCCCACGTTTGTTCGAGTCTTTCAATATTTTTTTACCATCCCAAGAACTGCCTGCCTAAATGCCAAGATTTTTTTTTTTTGTTGTGCTCTGGCTAAAACTACTTCAAGTCTTCCAATCTCCCTAGGGGGTATGTCACTGTATTCTTTAGGTCAATATGCCGCTTCCAGTTTGAGAATGTCCAGACCTCCTAGATCTACACTTTCTGGTTCCTCCTCCATGTGATTTGGTTTGTTCTGTTCTTCCTCATTTGACTTTTGCTGAATACTGAGAGCTAGAGCTGCATCTATCTCCATGGTGGAAGATTGTAAGGCTAATTCTGGAGCCTTTTTTCTTATCAGTGGAGGTAGAGATGGAGATGCTATTTAGATTGGAGATTGAGGGTGTGGTTGTAAGATCTAGAGGAGGCATAGGAGTAGAAGGGGAGGGATCTGAAGGTGGGATGAATGTATGATCCTCCATGTTGGTTTGTGAAGACAGGATTTCAAAGCTACTCCATGTTTCAGGTTTCTTGGGATCATTTGGAGCGATAGAAGGTTTCTTGGCATGCATTCTATGACTGGAGACCTTTGTAAATCCCTAAGCATCTTTACTCGTCTCAGTTGCAGGAGCTTTAGACTAAAGATTCAGAGGGAAATCCTTGAAAACATGGCCATGTTCATGGCACTTTCTACATCGAAAAGGAACATGCTCTTAGTCTATTGTTTGGACCCATTCAAAATCATCATGAAATAGACTTACCGAATCTGTGAGTTCCTTGGCCAGATGCATGTGTACACAGATCCTGGTGTAGGAGGTGTATCTTCTGGATTTGGTTTCCTCAGCGGCTTTGATGAAAACTCCCAGGCTGTTGCCAATGTCCTTTAAGGTCTCCTCGTTCCAGTATTCCAGGGGAAGAGAGTACATACGTATCCATACCGGAGCCCAGTTGAAATCTTCCTTATTTGGATTGAACCTTTCTTTCCATTCATGAAGGTACAAACCTGCAGAGTTGAAGAAGTACGGACCTCCTTCGAAGATGCGAGTTTTGTATTCCAGACAATTAAAAGTAGCAGTGAAGAAACCTTTGGGACCAAGCTGCAGGGTGACTTGTCCTTTGGGCTTCCATTTGGAGGTGATCCATCCATGCAAGGCCTTTTCAATTGGCCAGAATCTGAGGAACTTGCCTATGAGTGCATGATCCCTCATGTATTGGATTTGGTTATTGATTCGATCACTGGGGAGATCTATTTTGATTCTTTCTGCAGACTTGGGAATGCATGTTGTAGAAGACACTTTTGGCTGTGACGTAGAGTCGTTTTGATTTGTACCTTTGTCTTTGGCTGCCGCATGGCCTGCAATAGAGTCTCCATTGGTGTCAATGACAGGATCAGTATTAAGGGCGGCAGATGGGGTGCAGCCAGAGGCGGTTAGATCATTCGCATTTATTGGAATATCAGAGGAGGGGCTGGATACGGGAGGGGGAGCAGAGCCCACCCCTCCAGAGGGCGGACCCATATTGAGAGGATTAGCAGCAAAGTAGGACTGGGAAGCCGAGGGCGCAGAGGGGAAAGGCTATGAATTTACTCAGGAACCCTAGCAAGGGAAACGTTATTGGAGCTCACAAAAATCCATCTTTTTCATAAGTCAAATGATATTATATAGGAAGACTTTTTAAAATAGTATTGATTTTTTTTAAGATAATTAAATGAAGTATAAAAATAACACATTAGAAGAGAAAAATGGAAAAAAGGTATTTTTAAAAAGGAGATTAGATAGAAAGTCCTTCAAAAGAATACAATAGGAAAAAATCAAATTAAAACACTTTAATTATATATATATATATATATATATATATATATATATATATATATATATATATATATATAGATATATATATATATATATATATATATATATATAATTAGAAAAGTTACTTTTAAACTTTAAACGTTTTGATGAATATAATTGGAGTCAATTCATAAATAAAAATGGATTCTAATTTAGAAATAAAGGAAGCAAGAATTCCAAAAACCTCATGTAATTATGCTTTAATGTTATTTAGAATTAAATGATCTATTGTAGGAAAATATGTTACTATTTCTATCTTACTAGCTGAAGATAAAAATTATAGAAAACCTAAAATTGGAAACCAATTAGTGAATCCTGATTCAAATATAATTGAAAAATTAGACTATTTAAACAACAAAAAATATGAAATAACCAACTTACAGTTAAACATTGAGGATTATACATTTATATCACAATCTTTAGTTCAAACCATATGGAACAGTCAATGTGACATTATTTTGGGTTCACCGAGGATGGAATCACTAGGGTCCTTTATCCTAAATACGAAAAAAAGTTCTTGACGTTTTCCCACAAAAAGAAAAAAATAATGCTATAGGACGTTACCTTGAAGCTAGATTCAGTGACGCCAAAAGACATACAAGATATATCAAAAGTAATTCTTCAAGAAAGTAAAAAAGTGATACAAAATATGCAAAGGGAAGTTGACAATATCATTGTTGACAAAAACAAAGAAATTACCCGTCTTAAGGACCATAGCAAGAAATTACTCACTCAAATTAAGAAACTTAAAAATGATAAGAAATCATTGAAAATCAAATTAGAAGAACTCATCATGAAAGATGTATCGAAGTTGTTATATGTAAACATCCAAATTGAAGATAAAGGAATGAATACTAATCTAGTCAATATCACAATTCAAGAAGATGACAAACCAATTGAATTAAAAACATATTTAGATATGGCACTTAAAATAATGGAAATTTCAAATGAAGATTTTGTAAGCAATTCGGCGACATCAATATCTAAAGTAAATCAAGAAATTGCCACACATATTATAAGAGAAAGTCAAATAAGAAGAAACCCTTATCTACATTTGAATCACAAGAATATATACCTCAATCAATCTACAAATATATATCACTCAGAACATAAACAATAAACTTATGTTCCTAAGAATAATGAAGTGTGCACAATTCAGTCCAATGACTAAAATTCATCACAAGTTTCCAGTATTGAAAGATTCCACAGAAGATTGGCTTATGATGAACAAATCCATTCTCAGTGCAACACTTTTGTTTATCACTTAGAGGATCATATCATCTTGTATGTCTTGTATCAACAAAAATGAAAGTACTAAGACAAGAAGATATTTAAAACAAGAAAAGAGATCAAACCCTTTAATCAGTAAGCTTTGAGGACAAAGATTTTTGAAGACAAAGGCAATGTTATGAATATAATTCATACGAAAATAATAAATTAATGTAAACAATAATAATCATAATAAGTTCAACTAAGTAGTCATTAGAATTGAAAAGGCATGTCTTAAAGACATGACCATTCATTGAAGAGGCACCTTCCCAGGTATATAATCAGGCCTCATTTGTAACATTCACAACATCTCATCAATTCTTTTATATAATATTCAATATAGAATTACTTGTCCTACAATGGATATCTTTGTCTTTGAAGTATTCTGAAGATTATTGTTCCATATACAACCTTTATTTATCACATGAAGATTCCCCGATGTCATAATGTCATGAGCATAACCAAATGTTATAGAAACATAAGCATTACCAAATGTTGTAATATGATAGATACATCCATATGAATAATCCCTAATATCATATTTCGATGAACATTACCTAATCATGCAACATTACCTGGTATCACAATCTGATGAGGAAATATAGATGAACATTATGAATTTTATTTAAGTGATGAATATTTCCCAACATCATAATGTGTCAAAAATTACTTAGTCTTTCAATTTCATGAATATTTCCCAATGTTTCAATGTGATGAGCATTACCTTAACATTGCAATGTTTTGAACTTCACCTAGTTCCATGACGTGATAAACATAACATGACTTTGTAATATGATGAAAAACTATAGGCATTGCAATGTGACAACCATTTCTTGATGTAGCAATGTGATTAACATAACAAAACACCTTGTGTGATGAATAAAACTTGATATCTAAGAAACATATGCTCATATTACATTTATCCACACTCAGTCATCATCAACCATAGTCAAGAAAAAGTCAACCATAGGCACCCATATTCAACCATTGTCTACCATAGTCATCCATAATCAAACATGGTTAATAATAGTTAATCATGTGCAACTATAATTAACCATATTCATCCTTGGGAAACACTATCAACCATGGTCAACCATTTACAGCTATATATTTTCATGGTTAGCCATAAGAAACCATAGTTAACCATGGTCAAATATCGTCCTACATAATCAACATGGGAAATCATGGTCTACCAAAGAGAACATGGTCAAATATACTTAATCATAGTTAACTATATTCAACTGTACTCTGCATGATTGAGAATTGACAATCATAATCAATCATTACTACCCTTGGTCAATAATGTGTAACATGCTCAAACATGGTCAACCATACTTAACCATAGAAAACATTATTGACATAGTTAAACATGGTCAACCATGCCAACAATAGTTAACTATGATAAGTGATGGTCATGCTGAGTCAAATTTGATTAACCATGGTCATTATAGCACCCCTGGATAATCATTTACGACTTTTATTATTTTAATTATAGCTGGAAAAGTTAAAATACTAGGGATGACTCGATGATGTAAATATTTAATTTTTAATGAAAAAAGAATTATTTTTGTCGTTAAAATTCTTGGTAATGTGTTAAGGATTTTTTTGAGGAACTTAACTCCTAAATCTCAAGGAAATAGTTATTCCCAAGAAGAGGGAAGAAAGAAAAGCACAAGGGCTTCACTAGGGGACAAATACCACACCATGTGCGTTCATATTGGGGGATATATCTTGAGGAAAACATGAAATAATATATTGATAATATAATAGGGGGTAAAAGGTTTTTATATGTTATGTATAAAAAATGGAGCTCAAAATTAATGAAAATATATGAAGGAGTATAAGAAATTTTAATGAAAAATGGATACTTACAATATATAGTGAAAGTGTGACTTTTTTAAATTGCGAAGGTGTATTGGTTACATATTGGTAGGAGGTTAAATAAAGTTTTTCTTAGAGATATTTTCCAATATGAAGTAAATTAAGGGTATTGTTCAGTATAGCATGGATACATGTGCTATGTCATAGGTTGATTGAGTGAATCCCTTGTGAAGAAAAGAAAGAAAAAAAATCTCCTTTTTCCATTATTCGATCGAATTTGGAAGAGATGGACAACAAGAGGAAAACATGACAGGAGATAAATGTCATGAAGTGGATTCTATATAGGATATAATATGGGAGAGAAAGACATCTATTTCCTAATTGTGACCAGTGGGAGAGAAAGGATTGTTTTGAATCCAAGGAATATAGTAGGACATTACTTTAAGGGTTTAGGAGAAAACATTTCTGAAAAAATCTTGTATTATTTCTCTAACAGAGAGGATAGAGCTTGGGGGTAGCTAGCTATGAAATTTAGCTTATAGCTGGGAGGGTTGTGTACCCCTTTACACATTCCCAAGAAAATCTTAGATAAGTACTTTTTTCAATTCAATTTTCTGTTGAATATATATTGTTGAGAAAGTAGAGTAAATGTTTTGAATTTGTATCTCTATATTCATTGGGATATTGTAGTTTTGCAACCTATAGTTTTGTGAATGAGAATTGGTATATGCGTTTATAACTTGTAAGAGGTCAAGTAGCAATCCCAAACTATATATAACTTATTGTAGCCACTGGAGGTTGTTTATGATGGACGAGGTAAATGATTATAACAAAGTTTCTCAAAAATATGTGGATGTAAGTAACGGGTTTTACTTGGAATGTAATAAATAAATAAGTTTCTAACTAAACCTACCATCGTTTTGGGTTTTTAACACAACAGGTAGGGGGTGGTGTTCTCTTAAATAAATTGTTAGAAATAATATATATATATATACTAAATGGTATGTATTAAATTGTAGAATAGTGAAAAATGAGACAAGTTAGCTACAAAAGGAAATTGTTAGACAAGGTGTATGTCTACCTAGCTGAATAGGTAACAGTATTGCACTATAAGTGGTTAGATCTTAGAAAGAAGGCAGGTCCCATTACTAGTCCCTCTAAGTCCTCTGGACTAATAAGTCACAAAATAATATAGCAAGTCCATTCATACACACACACACCGGGGTTTTATATAAATATGCAAACAAGATAACCAAAAAATAAATAGAGATAGGGAACAAATATAGAGGTTGACAGAGAAGAATAAAATAATTACTCCTATAAACTACATTTACAATTGTATTATCTTCCTAACAAAAATATTTCTAAGAGAATATGTGCATTCGAACAAAAAAAGAAATCATACATGCATCAAGATAACTTGTAGTAGAAAGACTAAAATTGTGCTCTTTTCCCGTATTATAAATAACAATATTGGCATGAAAATCGAACACAAAGAATAATTGTAGGAAAATATTTTTGTACAAGAACACAGAAATATGTTATATAAATAGAAGAGTATTTAACAAAATCTCAAAATATTATCTTTAGAAAGAAATTGTATACATTCAACTTGAAGGATGTATGTATTGAAGTAATGATTGTGGCCAAAGTTATGGCCAAATAATACTCTTTATAAGTCACAAGTAAATAATACAATTGGAATAAAGAGAGAAAACACAAGGAAAAAATGTCGAAGAATTTTCATTAAAAATGTTCACTTAGAAAAACAATGTCACGAAGGTCGACCGACCACAACATTAAACAGTACAGGACTCAAGGTACACATAGATTTAATAAACTCCATAATATCTCGACCGAATGGAGGGTTAGTTGAAAAAAAAATGTTGATATAAAATTCTAAGGTGTGTAATTCCATAATTGGGTCTTGGTCTCACAATCGAGTAACCTAGAAAGGAAATAAAAGTCTACATAAGAACCTAGTTAATCACAAGTCGAGCAAGTACTCCATAAAAGAGAAAACCCATATCAAGATAGCCACGCCTAGGGTTTTACAAAGGTGAAGGTTGAAACTTCAATTGTAAAAAGGTAACATTAGAACCCTCGAGAATTAAGAACAAATGTGTAGAGGAAACAAAAATTTATACAAACCCTTGATATAGATACAAGGGGTAAATAAAAATTGTGAACAAGAACCTCACCCTTTTCCAGAGAGTACGAGACTTTTCCTTCTACTCCTAAAGCCATAGTGAATTATGGAGTTAAAGAGGGAGCTTACAGATTAAAAATAAAAAAGAAAAATTAGCCTAAGGTTAGCCAGGGGAAATTTTTATACATCATATGTATGGCAATAATTAGCACTTGGGATACTCAAAAATCATAGGAACCTAGCTCTAGAGGGAACCCTTTGCCACTGTATCCATCTAGAAGAGAAGTAACTCAAACATGAAGACCAAAATGAGAGCATAAACTGTTGTAATTATATGAAAAGAAATTTCAATAAATATGGCCTCCAATAAACTGATAGAAATGATACCATGCAAATTGTTGTAGAGAAATAGAAAGAAACCCTAACCTGGAGAAGCAAATATTGTGTGGCCACCACCAGATTATCGTATTGAAGCCATGGAACCTTTGCAATTCCAAAAATACACAGAGATTCGATTGTTTCCAAGGTAGAATTTTTTTTAAAAGCATAGTAGACACATTGAGGTTGTAAATATCATTTTTGAACAAGAGAGAGAGAGAAAAGGAATTATAGTGACAGATAGGGTATGGGTAGTTACACCAAACTAACCCCAAACCCACTCTATCATCGATCAAAACCCTAAACCTCATGTATCGTCGATGATAAGACGCATCATAGAGCATAATATTTGATGATCAAACCTCCAATGCGTTGCCACACATGATTCCACATCACATGACAAATTTCATGATAAAATTATGTTTAAATTACGAGCTTTGTAAGAATAGGTGATGTATAATATAATATATCAATCCTTATCAATGACTTTTCCATGAACCTTTGATATGATGTGATATCCATATAAGGATTTAGTACAACTATGTATGTTTATATGGTGACAAGGTGTCACTGTGATGGAGGATTAATATTGAAACTTTTTTAGGTAAGAGAATTTTTTTTTTAACCAAAGTCATGATCAACATACTCCATGTTGGGGTGACTCACCTTAAAACATATGTTCGCTAGGAGAAGGTCTACATGACCCACCTCTTAATTTAAAAACAAATAGAACTATGTTGTTGACATTATCGAGAGGAGGCATATACAAATATATGTATGTATAATAAAAAATAAATAAAACCTCAAGTATACATATATGAAATTCAAAGAGCTAAGGATTAACTTGGAAACATGTTAATTGGTCTAGATAATATTTGGTAGAAATGTTATGATAAGGAAAATATTGGCATGTTGATTTAATTTGAATGAAATTAAATAAAAAATGTATGTAAGATCTTACCTTTCTTGGGTTGATTCTTGAGATGGAATTGAATATGTGCATGTCATACTTATTAATTTCGATAGTATTTTGAAAAAAAAAAAATGCATGTCCTTTTGCACTATTATAAATTAATAAGAAGATATATGAGGGATGTTACATATGGTATTAGAGCAAGGTTAAAAATTTGAGGCCCTTGTACCAAACCTGAATTCCACCTAACAATGATATTTTTTACCTTGCACAGTTAAGGAAGTGGAAGAACAAATAAAGAGATGACATCATGGCAGAGCCTCATGATGGCACTCACATAGGCAAGGAAGAGATTTATATGCACTTGGGTCAGTTGCCCCAAGTTCCCACTAGGGAATTATTAAACATAATGAAATATTTGTAAACATAAATCATCAACCTCCATGTTGGCAATAAACAATTATTAAAGGCTAGCATAGAACATGAACAATTACTCAAAAATTTAACAAAAAAATCAAATTTAAAGATTGTGGAGTCTGGGAATGACGAAGAAAATAAGGGATAAACTTCAAAATGGAAGATGGTGGAAAAGGTGGTTGAAAGGAAAGAAGGAAAGGCTGAGGAGGAAGAACATAGTTTGTCTAAATTTTATTCTAAAGATGGAAATATGTATAAGGTGGAATTACACGAAGAATTTAGAAAAATCAGACCCCCAACATATGATGGGAAATCTAAGGATCAGCAGAAGCCTACTTGCTTCATATTAACTGATATTTTCAATTTTATCACTATTCCACTGAATTAAAGGCAAAACTAGACATGTACCAATTGTAGGGGAAAGCTTCTCTATTGTGGGAAGAGGTAAGAATAGTTCATAATATGAAAGGAAAGGAGGATAAATGTGAGGAATTCTAGTGGTTGTTCAAGGATAAATACCTTTCACAATGATATTTTGATGATAATATGAAAGTGTTTCATGATTTGAAGTTAGGATAGATGTCTATGGATGAATTGGTAACTAAATTCACACATATGTTGTGTTATGTACCCTATATAAAAGAAGAAAAAGAAAAAATTCAGTGGTTCATAAACTGTCTTCCACTCTTGTTCAAGTGAATTAAATATGATAACCCTAAGACTATGGATGAGGTTATCAAGAAAGTGAGAATTCGTTACCAAAAGAAAAAAAGAAGTGTGAAAACTTGAAATGATGGCTTAATAAAAAGAAGCATCGAGCTACGCAATTTGACAAGGGAGGAAAAAGTGGACAATCGAAATAGTTCTGCAAAGGGGGTCAAAATTGCAGTCTCGATAAGAATAACAATCAGTCCCATAAATCTTAGATGTAAACCTAGATTAGGTCTAAACAAACTAAACCTAACAAGGGATTGAATGGGAAGGATTGATAGCCCTTGAAGTGTTGGGGGTGCTGCAAACCTCAGCTTTTACGGAATTGTCCCTAGAATACGAGGTCAGTGCAACATGTTCAAAATGTCTAAGAGGCCTCAAACATCAACGATGTAGCTAGGAACATTCCACACATTAGTGCAACTTTAGAAGAGTGTTGGGCACAGTAGAAATTCACCATGGTGGAAATATAAGCTACTATCCTTGACCAATCTCTTTATGTACTAATTAATCTTAGTGCTAGCCTAAGTTATGTTAGCCCTAAAGTTATAGAAAATTGTAAATTAGTGGCTAAAAAATATAAAAATCCTTGGTTGGTTTGATTGGCTATAGATGTAAAAAGAAGGGTCACCAACTAGGTAAAGTTTTCCCAACTATGTTGAATGGGAGATAGAACACACTAAATTTAAATATACTTCGATTAGGCTCTTACATTTTTCTAATAGGCATGGAATAGTTAGAAAGCCATAAATAAATTATCAACTATCTTGATAAAACAGTTACCTGCATTACAGATATTAGTGAAAACCAAGTTGTAAGAAGCATACCCAGGCTTGTTTCAGTATATCAAATATCACCATTTCAGTTGAAGAAAGAGTCAAGGAAACGGTGTCAAATATTTTCTATTAAAGTGGAAAATCATTATCTAGACAGGTTATTTAAATAATTAGAATAATTAGAGGTGCCAAAATTATTATGATGTATTCTCGGACAATATTATTAGATTTCCACCTAAAAGGGAAATAGATTTTTCTGTAGAAATGGTATCGGGAGCAGCACTAGTATCCAAAGCCCCTTACCAGATGACTATGCCATAATTCATGGAATTGAAAATTTAGTTGTAATAATTGTTGAGTAAAGGTTATGTTAATCCCAATGTGTCCCCATGGAGTGTATCGATCCTTTTTGTTAAGAATAAATATGGAGTGTTCAGGTTGTGCATTGACTATCGCCAGTTAAACAAGTTAACAGTCAAGAATAAATATCCTTTATCACACATTGATGATCTCTTTGATCAAGCTAAGGGGGAAACAATATGTTCCTAGATAGACCTCATATCTAGACATCACCAGTTGAGGATCAAAGTGGAAGATATAATGAAAATATATTTTCGAACTCGGTATGGACACTATGAATTCACATTATTACCCTTCGGACTCATGAATGCACCTACCACTTTCATGTGCTTAATGAACAATGTGTTTAAAATATTTTTAGATATTTTGTATTAATTTTCATATATGATATAGTAATATATTCCAAGACACTGGAAAAATACAAACAACATTTGGAAATAGTGTTACAAATAATGCGAGAACACCAGCTATATGCAAAAATCAACAAATGTGAAAACTTCTAGGACAAGATACGATATCTTGGCCATGTAATTTCAAAAGGAGAGATAACAATGGATCCCGAGAAAGTGAAGGCAATTATTCACTAGCCAGTACCAAAAGACGTAGCTGATATAAGATCATTTATGAGGATGACTAGTTACTATCACGAGTTTATATAAGGATTCTCCAAGCTGGCATATCCTATAATCTCCTTGCAGAAGAATGGAGTGAAATTTGAATGAAAACAACAATGTCTAGAAAGATTTGAGAGGCTGAAATATCTACATAATGTTGCTTCAGTACTCAAAATAGTAGATATGTAAAAGGAATTTGAGGTGTGTACAGATGCATGCCTAGAAGGTGTGGGAGTTGTTCTTATACAGGAGGGGCATGTTGTGGCCTATGAGTCTCAAAAATTAAAGAAACATGAGAAAAATATGCAGTTTATAATTTGGAATTAGCAATTGTAATACACTCTCTCAAGATCTAGACGCATTATTTAATTGGAAGGAATTTCACTTTAATTACCCACCATGTAAGTCTGAATATTTTTTCATCCAACCCGATATGAATGTCAAGAAAGCTATATGGATGACCTTACTGAGCGAATATGACTTTTGACATTAAAAACATGAAGGGAAAAGAAAATAAGGGGGCAGATGGCTTAAGTCAAAGTTTGAAACAAGTCTATGAGATTTCCATAAGTCAAACTAAAATAGATCTTATAGAGCAAGTCAAGGAGGCAGCATTAACAAATCAGAATTATAATTAGATACATGAAAATCTAAAAAATAAATCTAATATAGATAAATGGATTGGTTATGAAATAAGTAAAAGTGGTTTGTTAACATATAAAAATATACTTTATATTATAGATCAAGAAAAAATCAATTGATTGATAATGGATGAAAACCATAAGAAACCTTTTGCAGGTCATCCAAGGTAACAGAAAATAATTATGGCCCTTAAGCCCTAACTCATAAAAGGTCATCCCTCTAATTTGTTTGTAATGTATCAACCGTGACTTGAATCATGCCAATCCATTGCATATCATGATCATGTGAACCTCTGCTACAATACACCGACTTAACTCCAACATGTCTTTGCACACTTGCCAGCCTCATGACTCGAACTAGTTGGGTGATCAGTCCAACCAACACATCCAACTCATGAGAATGAACCTCCTCGTGCCTTCATCGATTGTTTCTCCAACACTTTGTCACATCTACAAATTCCATCAATACATTATCCCATCATTATGCATAATTCCTTCAATAGATGCTCGATCGTCATCCCATATTCAGGTCCATGAAGAAATTCCACTTCATCTTAGATATTTTTTTCATCATCTATGTCAAAGGGACAAGTTTCAACTCACTTCAAGTTCTTCAAGTCATCTCAAGTTCCTTCGAACCATCTTCGTCTCATAAATTAAGCAAGCTCACTTATCTAGCCAAAGAGTCCCATCGCAAGTCACTTCTGCCTTCCATCACATGAACACCTTCACATGCCATCCATGTCTCCCTTCAAAATGACCTTGGACATGTTTTATGAATGCACACAACATCCCCACCAGATCCTTCTACAAAAAATCTTCATATGACTCTAGCATGACCATCCTACGTCACATCCTTGCATGTAACTTCTGCTTGATTCCCTTATGTGACATCTCTTTGTAATCAACCTTTCTTATCATCCATGCATAATGCCTATCATGCCCTTCTTTGTCCAAGCAAATTCCCTCTATTGAATGCCCTTTTATTCAACTTGATGTGCACAAATTATGTCATTCAGCTCGTCCACTTCAATTGGACATACACGCCATCTGCCATAGCCTCCTCAACTTCATTTGGGTGGCTCCCTCAGTCACCCTCCCACAACTCGTCATCACAGAACCCTTCATTGAAGTCTCCTCCACTAAATGCCCACCAAGGACTTATCCTTGGTTTCAATGAAACCTCAAGGAATAAGTCCACCAAGTTCTATGTCAAGTTACTTCTTCTTCAAATATTCCATTTTGCTCCAAGTGCTTCCACTTGAACAACCTTCGTTCATGAGCCATGACAGACACTTGGCCAATCCTTCATTCACTGAACCATGACTCACCCATCTTATAAATATCTTCATCCACCACCCTTGTCTCAAGCATTTACACCATCCATCCTTAGGTCAAATTCTTCCCAAACAAGTCTTTCATCAAACTGAACCATCCTTTCCACAGGTTGGCATGAACCCATCTCAACCTGCATAATAAAAATGAATACCTGATTTCCTTCACCTTAATGAGTTCCCTTCATGGGAGAACCTCTGCCTTCCTTCCATGGTTGTGAAATGCTCGAATCTAGCCCACCATCGATAGACTTCATTCTACCAAGCTTGTCCTCTTTTGACATCAACTTCGAAACATCCATTCTATACTTGGTCAGATGACCAACTTCCTCTTCATATCTCGCAGTTTCAACCCACTCAGTCGAACAGTCAAGGTCAAGGAGATGCCTCCTAACCTTCTCTCGGGGCACATCAATATCTTTCTGCAACTTCAACTTCTCTTTTCTCATGTGATGTAAATCCTTCATGACCTGCGCAAGTCTTGTACAATTTCGCTACATCCTAGCTCTCCAAGAATCAAATTCTCAAAAACCTACCATCTTGTTGTCCAACTTCAAACCATGTCCCTTTGCCAAAACTTTGTCTCTTTAACATAGCCTTGATCACAACTCTTCACGGTAGCGACCATCATGCCATTGCCCTTACTTCAACCAAATGCTTTTCCAAGATTCAATATGGAGCCTTTAACACCGATTGCTCACAAAGTGCATTGCCCTCCCACAACCTGCAATTTTCATTTCATTTGAGTCCCACTTTTTCCAAAGTAAGCTCTGATACCACGTGTCGCGACACCATGATGGTCACACTACTTAGACTAACATGGGAGTGTGAAATCGACAAGATTCCATATAGAAGAGCTCAACTACTTTCTCTAGATTACACCTCTAGCCTATCTGCCTTAATGAATTTACATATCAACTTTGAATAATTAAGTTGTCAAAATGAATTCATCATATTAGCCAAGCACTTCAACAATTTATTTACTTCTTTCTCATGTAAAATGAAGAAAACAATGTCAACCGTGACGAACTTCAATGTAAACAACACATTTCATCGAGTGATGAACCTATGCAATGAGAGGGGGAGCTCCCGACATAAACTTCTCCCCTATATATTAACTTCAAACTTCAATATATATTGTACAATAGTTTTACGAGGTAGGCTGTCGTTGGTCCAACGCAACGCACTTGCCAAATTTCCAAGTCCCACAACTAAGGTGCGCATAACCTTAAGGTTTTCACCTTGCCCAACCAAGGAACCCTAGATCTTCGCACTATCAATTAAAAAAAAAAAACAACCCTTAGACAAATAGATAATACCCTGCTCATATGGCTCACTTGGGTGAGCATCATCGTCCTTCCGCAATTCTCTCTTACTTGTGTCCTTCCTTTGCAACCTACACCCTTCACTTTTGTAGTATTGTTCTTATTGTGTGAACTTCATTGATGTCCTCCCTCATGAAATTTCCTTTATTCATATGAGTTGCTACCCAGTCTTTTGTTTGGGTGATGCCCCTTCTCAAATCAGGTCAACCTATCATATGTCATGCAGGCACAACCCTTCATTCGGGAGCCTTGGCACGCACGCCCCATTGGGCGACCTGGCATGCCCTGTTGTCATGCAAGTGCACCCAAGGCATGAGCACTCTTGTTGCCATGTATCGCATGTCACCTCGCTACTTCGTTTCACTTCATTGTTGAATTCACCCGTCATTCGTTCTGCAAGTCTCGCCTAGCTGACTAAGTTCGCACATATCGCCTAGCTAACTGTCATTGCATGTCTCGCTTAGTTGAATGCCATCGTATGTTTGACTCGGCTCATTATGTATCATCGACGCCCTCCCCCAACTCTCCCAAGGTCCCCGTTGTGCGATCATGTCGCCTGGTGCCTCGACCATGTCACTACTCTATGCAAGATTGCCCCCTAGTCGTCATATCAAGCACTTTATGTTGCTTAAGGGTACTTGCGCACCGCATATTTGTGCAGGCACACCCATGGCATGTGCCTTTATGCCGTGCACTCCACAAGACATCCCACAAATGCTTGTCTATACAATTTTTCCAACACATAGCCCATTATGGTGTGTGCCTTTATGGCATGCACTCCACACGATATTCCATAGACGCTTGTCTATACAATTTTGCCAACACATAGCCCATTATGACGTGTGCCTTTATGTCGTGCACTCCACACAACATCCTACAGAGGCTCGTCTATAGAATTTTGCCAACACATAGCCCATTATGGCGTGTCCCTTTATGCCATGCATTCCACATGACATCCCACAAATGCTCGTCTATACAATTTTTCCAACACATAGCCCATGCATGCAATGTGTCACCCCTATGCTCCATGCCTTCACATCACACGACTTGGGCATGCATGGTCAATAAGTCACCATCATGGGCGCTCATTTGGCGATGATGCCAACTCCGGGTCTTGACAGTTTCTATGTGTTAGTAGCATAGGGAAATGCTCATATGACGGCAAAGAAGAAACAACTACGATTTGGGCATAATTCCATCTCAATATACCTATCTTCTTATTTTATATCTCAAATATACACATTTTTTATTTCATTTTTAAAATAATGTTACATTTATTGATTGTTATTATAGCACCAAAAATATATCCAAAATCTTCATAGAGTAAAGAGCCTACTTACGTTATCACAGAGGACCAAAATGTGCCCCTTAAAATTGGAAATAGATTGAAAAAAGTAACATCTGGTTGTACCAACCATTAATTTAGCCCACGAAGATGCTCATCTTCTTATTAATGATATCAATAACTAATTGTAATTTTTATTTGGTGCAGCAACATTTGCCAACCCTCAAACCGAGTTGGTAGAGCAACCATACAAGACAATGTTCAATGAAGTGATTGATCCAAAATGGTTGTTATACAATATGTATGTCCGTCTTCCATGATCGAAAATGCAACATGACAACGAAAAAGCAGGGTATCGACGATGGAGAAGCTAGGTGTAATCAAAACAATGTTGAATAAACGACCTTTATATTAATAAATGCCATGGACCTGTGAAGTGCCAACGTGTTTGACATTTATGGGCATCGATTTCATGACTATCCCTCCCATTGGCGACAGTTCAACATAAAACTTTAGAAAAGTAATCATTCTTTCGTTTATGATGAAGTCTTTCTCGCTATAATCAAATTTGATAGCTGGAAGAGAAAAAATACGGTAGCCACTGTTAAGTCCACTTTAATTAATGAACCTGTCTATGAAGCGTGAGCGTGTTTGACATTGATAACATTTATGCTCGTCGTTTTCATGGCCATCTCCTCAGCAGCGACAGTTCAAAACTTCCCATTATTGCCATTCCGAGAAAAGTTTTTGAAATGAAGAATTAATAAGTTCTATTGAGAATAGCAAGAGCTTAGTAATAAAGAGAATATGGTAGCTGCTGTTAACCCGGCTTCAGCTCGAATTTTTAGTTGACATATTACGCTCCAACGTATCTCACACTTAATAGTTTATTTGACAACACCAAAATTAACTCCCTTTTCGGAATAAGGTTTTTTAAATTTTAAATTATTAATTCATTCACACAAAGGAATTAGGAATATTTTTAATAGTAATTAGGGATAGAGGATTGAAATTTATCTGAAAATGTTGTTTTTCATTTTAATTAAAAAATGTGATGTAAACAAAGGTTGGTAATGTGAAATGTATAAGGAATTGTTTTGATATTTTTATGAATTGATTTCTATTGATATTTTTCAATTATTTAATTTATAGAGTTTCATTAATTATATTATTTTCCATTATTAATTTTACAAAATGTAAATCAATTTTCAAAATACTATTATAACTAGTGCAACAATATAAACTAAATAGCTAGTAAACGTCATATACATGAATAAATGATAAGCATCAAAATACCTGATGCTATTTCTCACACCGCCAAGATTAAAATAAACCATCATAGATCCATCTTAACTTTGGATCTATCAAGCGCTCAGAGGGATCAAATCTCTTGAGGTGTAAACCTATTTTTTTAGTGTAAAACTTGAGGAAAGGTTTGTGCCTCAAGAGATTTGATCCCTCTCAACGCTTGATAGATCTAGAGTTAAGATGGATCTAGGTTGGTTTCAGTCATGTGTGGTCATACAAAATTTGTTGAACATCTAATTATTTTGATCATTTTAAATATGCTAAATATGTGTAAGATTAGTTTGGTCAATTTAATTTTAAATTTGCTTAGTTACCTTTGTTTTTTAAGATGAGAGAGACTGTTACTAACTTGAATAATAAAAAATGATGAAACAAAAATTTTTAGTGCAAAGTGACAATGTAACAATGTTGAATGATAGAAAATGTGAATAATAAGAATATAGTCAATTACAACAATCTTCAGTGTGATCAATCTGAAATTATTTTCTTCTACTGTTCTTATTGTCACATCTATTATTTTTTTCATTTTGTCATATCGATCATGTGAAAAAGGGTAGTTGAAATCATAGACCATTGAGATATTTAATTACAGCTACTGTATTAAACACCATACCTTGTCTCTATTTCTCTTCAATATTAATAGTAGTATTCTCTAAAGCCAATCATCATGAGAGAAAGTGAGAGAGAGAGAGAGAGAGGGAGGGGACAAGGGAGAGAGAGATATAGATAGATATGTAGAGAGCGTGTGTATGTTTGGGGGTGAGATAGAGAGATAAAGAAGGGGAGACAATGGATGATAGAGACATAGATGGAGGGGGAAGAGATGTTCTTACACTAAAATCAATGCACAGTGTTAATCTAATTACTTTGAAATTAATGTACATCATACATCTAGTTGCAACAAATCAGAAATCAAAATCTACATTAAAATCAATGCATCTAGTGAAAACAATAAAATAAGATTAGATATCACCATCTACACAAAAACCATTGCATATAATACAAGCAATCAAATAGAATTAGAAATCAATATCTACATTGAAACCAATACATCTAGTGCAAGCAATCAAATAGGAGTAGAAATCAACATCTACGCTAAAATCAATGCATGTAGGGAGGTATAAATATAGATGGCAAGGGGAGATAGGGAAGAGGAGAAACATAGAGAAAGGGGGAGAGAGAGAGAGAGAGGAGGGGGGTGAGAGGAGGAGAGAGTAAGGGAGAGAAATATGTACTTGCAAGGGAAAAGGGAGGGAGAGAGAGATGGATATATAGATATGGAGAGAGTGTGTGTATGTTTTGGGGGTGAGATAGAGAGATAAAGAAGGAGATACAATGGGAGATAGAGATATAGATGGAGGGGGAATAGATGTGCTTACATTGAAAACACTGCACACTATTAATATAATTACTTTGAAATTAATGCATATTATACATCTAGTTGTATCAAATTAGAAATCAACATGTACACTTAAATCAATACATCTAGTGAAAACAATCAAATAGGATTAGAAATCACCATCTACAATGAAATCAATGCATCTAGTGCAAGAAATCAAATAGGATTAAAAATCAATATCTACACTGAATCTAATGCATCCAAACAATAGGACTAGAAATCAAAATCTACACTAAAATCAATGCATCTAGTGTAACGTATTAAATAGGATTATAAATTGATATCTACACTCAAATAAATGCATCTAGTGAAAGCAATATAATAGATGTCAAAATCAACATCTACACTAAAATCAATGCATCTAGTGTAAGGTATTAAATAGGATTATAAATTTACATTTACACTTAAATCAGTGCATCTAGTGCAAGCGATCAAATAGGATTAGAAATAAAAAACAATACTGAAATTAATACATCTATTTTAGTGAAAACCAAAAATATTCATGACTTTTTATATCAACCTGCAAACATACACATTCTCTCTCTATATCTATATATCTATCTCTCTCTCTCTTTCTCTCTCTCTTTGACCCTCCCCCCTTTCTCTATCCTTCTCTTCTTCCCTCTCTCCCCCTGCCATCTATATGTATACCTCCATCTATATCTCCTTATTTGTCTCTCTATCTCGGCCCCCTAAACACATCTCTCTCTCTCTCTCTCTCTCTCTCTCTCTCTCTCCCCCCATATCTATCTGACTTCCTCCCTCTCTTTGTCTCTCTCTTATTCCCTCTCGCCCCCTCCATCTATATCTTTATCTCCCTTTGTCTCTCCTTCTTTATCTCTCTAATAACAAGGTTCACATCTGTATGCAAATGACTCTCGCATATAGTTTCCTAAACACGACTTTCCATTGCACCCAAATTTGCTCTTGAAATCACTTCATTACTTTGATCATTCTTTGACTGAAGATCAAGCCCAAACAAATTGTTATTCTAAACAAGAAGATGTTCAGAATTCTTCTTTTGCAATTCATGTAGTTCGTCTCATTGGAGTTGGGATTCGAGTTGTAAAAAATCGATCATCTCTTGTGCATTTTTCAAACAGATTTGAATTTTAGAGAGGTTTTACTTATTGATTTGAATAGTATCATTAACTGTAGACATCATTAAACTTTTAGTAAATTTAACAAATCGTTGATTCTCACCATTTTCTCCTCCAACTCACATATCAGATTGCAATCAATTGTGAAAAGGGTGTCGGCTACCACCGAGAATGCACCTAATACAAATAAATTTACGATGATTTAACCAGGTGTCAGGTTCAACCGATCATGCACCCATATAGAGCCACAATGCTCTAATAAAAGTGAAAATGATTTCGCCTTAATAACCTCCAAAATTATCTCCCATTTGTAAGAAATTAAATTTCCAAAATTATCTCCCTTTTGTAAGAAAATTTAAACTACCCAACATTGAGATTTGAAGTTGTGACTTTGCAACTTTTAAATTACCTAATGAGTTCTTATGACCAAAATTTTCTTTTCCTTTTCTTGATTTTACACTCTTATATTTTGTGATTTAACCAAATCAAAATCAATGTTCAACAAAAATTAAAACAAGATATCAACTTCTTAGCTGTGTTGGCATTTCCGTTTGTGAAAAAATGACTACTGACATTTAAAACAATGTAAGCTTTGAAACGGGAACTGATATTGTTACCCGTTTCGTAGAGATAGCAAAAAAGTGAACTGATTTTGAAAAGGGGTGATGCAGAACGCACATGTTTTTTTTAGAGCATAGTTTTTGGCACTTTAATTTTTTTATGTACATCACATTTTAGAATGGTAGTGATTTTCATGCTGATTTAAAAACTGAGTATTCTGCGTCACACCCTTTTTTTTTAAAACCCTATTTTTTGGCTTTAAATTTTTTAATGTATAAAATGTAAATAATTATTTTGTAAATTTGATAATTTTTGAAGTGGTCGTTTTCTTCACATTTTCTTGTTTTTTATTTTAATTTCAATTTTTTTTCGTGAGGTTTTTATTGTTTTGCATTTTAAATTTAGAAGGTCGATATTTAGAATTTTCGATATTCTAAATATTTATACATCCTTAATTAATTTTTCAATCCACATGAAATAATTGTTTCTAAAAAACAATATTTTTTAACAATGGACATAAAAATAACTATTTTTAACATAAATATAACTAAAAAACTACATGTTTTGATCATTTTTTGCTAGAATTGACATGTCAAAATCACAATTTTTATACGATAATTTTAACTAAAAATGGTTAAATAATAGTTTTTTTTATGAATTTCATGTCAAAAAAATGATAATAATCACTTTTTTTTTCAAAAAATAATGATTAACTTAAAAATCAATGCAAAAATCAGATATTACAAATATTGAACGTATAACAACCCTAATTGAGTGTTTATTCTTCTCATAAAATGTCAAAGTCAAAACATTGCAAAGCTTGATTTACAAGCATAACTTAAATTTAATCAACAATGTCATGTAATCCAAACTCTTCATCCTCTAGAGTTTCATCATTGTCTTCTTCTACAATATTTTCTGTTTCCTTTTGCTCATTTTCCTCTTCAAATGGGTCTTTGATGTCTGCGAATCTCCCAATGTATGTCTTTCCAAACATTCCATGTAATGGTGGTTGGGGTTCCTTTGCCTTTTTTTCCACACGTGATTCACTAAAGTCCCATTTCTTCAACCCAATTTCTTGCATTACATTTGGAAGAAATTGAAGAGCATTAATTATTTGCTGAATGAAATTGCACTGTACTAGATCTTTTTCAATTGCAATGCAATTTCTTCCTTTTTGAAGGCAACATGCTAGTGTTGTACCTAATTATCAAGCACAAAAGAAATAATGAACTAAATTAGTACAATGACATATTAATTAAAAAAATAACATATTGAAATTCAATTCCATATAATAAAACTTACCTGAGCCAGAAAATAAATCCAGAACCCAATCTCCCTCATTTAAACAAATGTCTATAAGATAGTTAATCAATAATTGTGGTTTTTGATAAATGTTAACTATCTCTCCTTTTGCTTCTTTGTCTTCATATGTTAGTTTTCTTACAACAGCATCATAAGTCAGTATTTGGCTATGACTCTTTCCATCTACCCGATTAAAAGTCATAGACATATGGCTATCATCTTTTGCCCAACTATCAATATGAATGAACTCACAATCATTTATAAATTGTTGATCTTCATTGTTAAGAAGATTTGACTTTTTCCTGTAACATGAAATAGTAAAAGTTCAATTAACTTGTACATAAATAAATTTTTCAACATAATCAAATATACATTTTAAACGGCTTACCATGTAAGCTACATCCTTGAATTTGTTTTCCCCTTGAAGCTTGACAATATCATTGCCAATTGTGTGTCTGAATGAAATGTCACAAATCTCCATAATGGTGATGACGTGACTTCTACAAATCCCACAACCACTTTACTAAGAGCTTGATAAGTATAAGGGTCACTATCATAGTCAATGTTTAGAATATTGAAACCATGGCGAATATCTGCAATGACTAGGGCATAATCCCTTTTAGGTATGAGTTTAGCAATGTCTTCACAGTTGCCTTGTATTACTTGATATTGAATAGTGTCTAGCCCATTCCAAATGAAATGATTAAGAGTTGGATCAATTTGAACATTCTTAATGCGTTGCTTCCTCAGTCTTTCGATCTTTATTTTTTCAATAAAGGTTTTGAAACTATATGGCGCTCCATTATCATCCTTCCTCATCTTTTATAAAATAAACAAATATATATGTAAGTTATAAATTAAAAATAGTACACAGGTGAATAAAAATGAATGTATAAATCAAGATACCTTTTTAAATGCAAGATAAAAAGCTTTTAATGTTGATGTAGAACTTGAATCTGGATAGTTGCGTACAACATCATCCCAACTATCTTCATTCAACAATCTAACCATTTGTTCTTGAATTTTCATATAAACTTTGTGACTGCATAGATAAAGTAACAAAAAGTTAATATAATGATATGTATAACAAATACTACCAAGAACAACATGTTTTATTTAAAATATAATTATAATCTAGAAATAAATAAAAATATTTCAACAAACTAACTTTTGAAATTCTTCAGACATTTCCTCCAATGATAATTCCCCTGACCTCACACGAGATAATATTGTTTTGACAATTTTTTCATATTTCACTCCTTGCATCGCCCTCCAAGGTGTGATAGTCATATCTTCTGGAAGATGCTTCATTTCAGGAGCTAATTTATTGTTGCTACATATCAATGGCTTAGACTTTTTGACCTTCTAGTTTTTAATGGTAATGTATTCCCACATGCTAAAAATCTCATCAATCAACCTCCAAACATCTCTAGTTCTAAATGCCAATTGGAAAATGTTATCAACATCTCTGAATAAATCATATGTTTGTTGCCTTTTCCAGCTTTTGAATTGTTTTTCTCTTCAATTTGATATCATATTTCCATACAACATTCCTTTCGAAAATCTGCAGTAACATTTATCCTATCCCCACCACATTTTTCTTCAAATTCACTATGAATAAATCTAACCCTTTGGATGAAAGTCATAGACATCCTATATTCATTATCTGAATTATGATACCATGCCACTAAATTTGCTTCTATATCTGATAAACCGGTGTAAATGATACATTTCATTGTTTCAAAACGTGGGTTATTAGGATATTCTTCCATCAATTGTCTTTGAGTTTCTACAGAATGGTTCCCCCCAAGCACATAATAATTGTATTCAAAACATTTTGACTTATCAAATGCTTCTTTGTTGGGAACTTGAAGTGGATCAACAAGAAGTACATAACTAACCACATGAGCATATGGATTGTACCTCATCAATGTCTTCAAGTTGTGAACATGCAGATGATGTGGCTTTCTAACTTGATATTGACATTGTCCTTCACTTGCTTTATAGGTTTGCTTGACATTAAGCTGAAATGTGCGACCACCATCAATTAAGTTTCTCTTTGTCAAATTCTCTCGAATGACATTTTGTTTTGTTTTGATAATGCCATCCTCTAAATCAGCTCCTGGTGTAATGATTTCTCTACTTTCTTTTGAAGTTTCACTAGGTTCTTCACTGCTGGTAATGACTGCTTCAAAATCTCAAATTTACTTTTCTTGGTCATAACATTCCCAACAGAGTTATTCTTGGGCATTGTTACCTTTGGTTTTTTATGGCTCTTCTCAGTTCCAATGTCATCTTCAGTAATGGCAACATATGCTTCATTGTCAATTTCAACTTCATCATTCTCAAAAGTAACTTGTTTACCCTTGCTAGATTTATCCACCAGAGGCCTTTTTTTCTGATTCTTTGGATGTAGTTTTGTAGCATTATCAATTACTACATTTTGCTTATTTTCCATATCTTCTTCTGACACTGAGTAAAAACTGCTGACAACTTTCATGATATCATGCTCTATGAAATGAATGCCTCACAACCTAATTGAACAACTTTCAACGAAATTCTACCAAAAAAAATATCATATGTCAATAAAAAACAAAGTTAAAAAATATAGCGAGACACTTTCAAGAACACAAAATACAAATATAAATAACAATACTTACAATGTTTTGTGTCATCTCATTTACGATTTGATTACACAACTTTGTAGATACCTCTCTCGTGTCATACAATGAATATGATAGTTGGTATTTAACCCTTTCATGTGACTTGGGAGCTTTTCTAAGTACGTAAACAACTTTAGTGTCCGGTGCCGAAAACATATCTACGACTCTTCCCATCACCTCAAAAATTCCATTATCATTCGGTATATCGATATATAGATATATAATCACATTTGTGCTTTCTCTTTCTTTCACATACCAGATTCTTGATGGAAATTTCACCTCTTTCGAATTCTTCCAGTCTAAAATCATCTTCTTATCACTTGAGGCACTTGAAAGATTGGTAGTCATGAGCTCAGGTGGAGTTCATTCACTAATGTTTCTTGAAGATGCACCTTTAAGAGTCTTTGGTCCAAAAAGATTCACTGAAATTTTCTTTGATGTCATTTTCCTGAAAAATAGAAACACATAAATCAGTAAATAATAAAAACATATTAGCTTAAATTAACAACGAAAATATATCATAAATTTTTTATTTGTATGATCAACAATCGCCCCACCCACTACTCTTCACATTCTAAAAGGGCATGCATTAACATTCTAGTGTAAAAAAAGTAAATCACGAATAAAACATTCCAAAATTATATATATATATATATATATATATATATATATGAAATGTCTATTTTTTTTAATAAGTACAAAAAAATATATATGTAATGGCGCCCCACCACACCCACTGGCGCTCTACACCATCCGCTCTCCATGGGCGTCCCCACCGCCGTTCCCCCTCACCCATGAGCGCCCTCCCTCTCTCCGCCCAACCCCCCCGGCGCTTGCCACACTCCACCCCACCCACGAGTGCCCTCCTCCTCTCCGCCCAACCCCCTGGGTGCTTGCCACACTCCACTCCACCCACCCACCGGCGTCCCCCCTCCGGGGCGCCCTCCCCCGGCCACCCACCGGCGTCCCCCCTCCCTCACGCCCTAACCCCCCCATCCCCATGGGCGCCCATGCCTCGCAACCCCTGCCCGGGCGCCCTTCCACCCCCCGCGCCCCAAGCTTTCCACAAACCCACCCCCTCACCCCAAGCGGGCGCCCTTCCACCTCCCGTGCCCCAACCTTTCCACAAACCCACCCCCTCACCCCAGGCGGGCGCCCCAAGCAACCCCCTAGCCCCAACCCACCCAACCCCCTCTCCACCCCAACCCCCGCCACGGCGCCTCCACCCACCACCACCCCCCCACCCCCCCCCTAGGGCAGGCGCCCTCCCAACCCCCGTGCCCTCACCCACCCCCCTCTCGGGTGCCCTACCACCCCGCGTGCCCAAACCCTCCCAACCCCAGAGAGGGCGCCCCCTCCCAACCCGCCTGGGCGCGCCCTCCCACTACCCGCGCCCCACCCGTTGCCCCAACCCCCGCCCAGGCACCCTCCTAACTCCCCTGAGCCGCCACCTCCCCCCGGGCGCCCTCCCCCCACCTCCCCCCCCCCCACACCCCAACCCCACCGGGCCGCCCCCCCACCCCCTTCCCCCCTCCGCCCGGGTGCCCCCCGCCCCAACCCCCCTCCGCCCGGGTGCCCCCCGCCCCAACCCCCTTCCCCCCGGGCCACACCCCCTTCCCCCTAGCTGGCACTCTCCCCCCCGAGCGCCCTCTACCCCAACCCCCCTCCACCTGGGCGCCTCCCGGCCTAACCCGGAGGGAGGGGGGTTGGGCCGGGGGGTGCCAGGGCAGAGGGGGGTTGGGGTAGGGGGCGCCCGGGGGTTTGGAGGGGCGGGCGCCGGGGAGGGGGAGGGAGGGGCGGCCCAGGGGGGTTGGGGCGGGGTGTAGGGTAGGGTGGTGGCGGGGGGTAGGGTAGAGTAGGGTGGGGGTGGGGCGCCGCGCCGAGGAGGGGGAGATGCGCGGGGGGGGCGGCCCAGGGGGATCGGGCAGGGGGTAGGGTAGGGTAGGGTGGGGGTGGGGCGTCGGGCCCGGGCAGGGGGGGCGGGGGGGTGGAGACGGGCGCGCTTGGGCGGGGGGAGGGGGGTCGGGCGGCGAGGAGGGGAGGTCGGGTGGAGCAGGGCGCGGCGTGCCCAGGGGGGGAGGTGTGGTGTGGAGGGGTGGGGGGCGCCCGGGTGAGAGGGGGAGGGGAGTGTCGGGCGCGCCCGGGGGTGGGGTACGTGGGGTGCCGCGTGGTTCCCTTGGGGGTTGAGGTGGGGGCCGGGGGTTGTGGTTAGGCGGTCATGGGGGCGGGATGGGTAGAGCGTCGGTGGGGCTGAGGGAGGGGTGAGGGCGCCTAGTGGGGCGCGGGGAGGTGAGAGAGGGGCGTGAGGGAGGGATGGGCGAGGGAGCAGGCCGGGGGGGTGAGGGCTCTGGGGGGTTGATGGTAAGGGATGAGGGTGGCATTGAGGGGGTTAAGGGGGCAGGGGCCCAACCCCACGACAGGCAGGCAAGCCGCTGGGCCGCCCCCACACCCCCTACCACTCCCCCATGCCCTCACACCCCACCCGACCTCCCCGCCCACCCCGCGACACCACGGCGGTCCACCCACGGGTATTAAGCGATTGAGTTTGATCGGGCCCACCATGCTCATGATGGATGTAATTGTTATTTTGGCTCAGGAAAATTATTAATTTAAAAAAAAAAAAAAAAAAAAAAAAAAAAAAAAATAAAATAAAATAAAATCTTTTTCATTGAACTAATTTAATATAAAAGTTTTCAAGGAAAAAAATTAACTTACCTTTCAATTACAAGAATTCTTCGTTGAATATGTTATTGATAGCGATTTAGTTGCTCCACAAATTTACAAGTCTTTCAACGATTTTCAGAAATCCTAGATGTGATGTGAGTAATAGTGATAATGAAATTTTAATATATAAGTGAAATTATGGAGATGTTTTACTGTACGGTTAATATGGGATAATTTGTTTTAAAATATTATAAAGTGAATATTATATATTTGTTTTACAATGGGTTGAATGTGGGATAATTTGTTTTAAAATATTATAAAGCGAATATTGTAGAATTGTAAAGCGAATATTATATAGTTTAACTATTAAAATAATTAATGTAGAAGTTGTAGTGTACAATTTTAATTTTAGTGATTTATTTCATAAAAAAATTAGTTTACATTTTTCAATAAATTGTAGAACAAAATAATAAAGGTAAATAAATTTAACAGGCTTTTTGGAGGGAAATATTGTCGCAAAACTTTTTGGAGGGAAATATTTTCGCGAAACTTTTTGGAGGGAAAATTTTTTGGGGGAACATTTCATTCTAAGCTATATAATATCTTTAGGAGACTCTCCATTTGTATCATTCAACATATTCTATTTGAAATAGATGGATTGTTCTGATAGTGAAGTTTCGATTTATACACCATCAACTTCCTCATCGCGTAACAACTCTATTCATATTGATGAATATAGCGGGAATTCTTCCACTGTGAATAGAAAGTCAATTCTTCCACTTAGTCCTGATTCTAAGGACTATGAGAGCAGCACTGATGAAATAGGGGATGGAGAATTTCAAATAAATAAAGAGTCACAGATTCCACAGTTTTGAAGAGCATGATGGTGAAGTTCAAAATAATGGAGTGTCACGGTGTCCACTTAGTCCTAATTCTGAGGACTATGAGAGCAGCAGTTTTGAAGAGCATGATGGTGAAGTTCAAAAGAATGGAGTGTCACGGTGTCCACTTAGTCCTAATTCTGAGGACTATGAGAGCAGCAATTTTGAAGAGCGTGATAACGAATTTCAAAAGAATGGAGTGTTAAAGTGTCTACTTAGTCCTAATTCTAAGGACTATCAGAGCAGTAGTGATGAAAAGCATGATGTTGATTTTCAAAAGTATGGAGTGTCACGGTGTCTAGTTAGTCCTAATTCTAAGGACTATGAGAGCAGCAGCGATGAAGAGTGGGATGATGATTTTCAAAAGATTGGAGTGCCACGGTGTCCACTTAGTCCTAATTCTGGGGACTATTGAGAGCAATAGTTATGAAGAGCGTGATGATGAATTTCAAAAGAATGGAGTGTCATTGTGTCCTCTTAGTCCTAATTCTAAGGACTATGAGAGCAGCAGTGATGAAGGACAGGATGATGCACTTAGTCCTAATTCTAATGAGTATAAAGGTAGCAGTGACAAAGGATGGGATGTAGCATCTTCAATAAGTAAACAGTCACATTTTCAATGTAGTCCTAATTCTATGGACTATGAGAGTAGAACTGGCAATGCATATGAGGAAGAATATCCATTAAACATCGAGTCAGATTTTCCATTCAGTCCGAATTATAAGGACTACGATAGTAGCACTGAAGAAGCGGAAGATGAAGAATATCCTCCAAGTCAATATTTGAAAAGTAGAGTTGATCATAGTGTAGATAACATTCCTATTAATGATGATGAAAAGCCTTATACAAATGATGATCCAATGATGGAGATGTTGCTAAGAAATATTGTATCGAGGAGTAGGAGCAGACCTTTTCGTATCAATGCAAGTTGTTCTAGTTATACAAGGGGTAGAGCAAAATATCTGATGAGAAGAAGTTCTATCAGTGCTCTCATTTCAAGTGAATGTTGCCAAAAAGATTGCCTGAAACATATGGATTTCAAATTTGCATTAGGAAGCAGGAAGAGATATTTGTCAATGAAAAAAAGCATGCAAAATTCATATTTAGTTGGGTGCATGCAATCTACATTGTCAGGTTATGATTATCATATTGGGACTTTTTTTATCTATAGAAAAGGTTTCAAAATGTTTCATTCGATTGGGAATTTTCGTCTCTCGAGAATTCAAGAAAATTTGGAAAAGGATCCCACATTTTATTCAGAAGTATGTCATAAAAGATAGTTTGGGCCATTATCAAATACTGCAATGTCATGGATGAAAGATTTCTTTTCAAAGCATGGAGAGTGTATGCCAAATAGAGAGATAATACATATTCCAGATAATTTTTCAAGACGAGAAATCTACAACTTATACAAAGAATATGCAGAAGGTGCTAAGGGACATGTCTAGTTTATTACATATCAATATTTTGTGAAGGTATGGAAGAAAGAATTCAACAATGTCAGTATTCCTAAGAAGACAAGGATGGGGATTTGCAGCACATGTGCTTCTCTTAAATAAAAAAGGGACAAATGTGAAGGCTCAGAAAGAGGTAAGCGTTCATAACTTTAAATTTTAAAATTGTATAGTCATCAACTATGAAAACATATTTCTTAATGAATTTCTTTTATGTTGTGTAGATTTAATTGTCAAAGAACTTCAGGAGCATCGCGAACAACAAACAAACCAAAGGAAGAAGTTGTACAAGCATCAAAAGAAGTGTTATGATAATCCGAATAAATATTTGGGTTTGATAATTGATGGTATGGACCAGAAGAAAACACTTTTACCACATTTTGTTTGCACACCCAAAAATTTACCGGAGGAAAATTTTCTTCAATTTCACTTGGTTGGTTGTATGGTCTTCAATGGGAAAATGTTGCCAAGGGTGTACTTCACAACTCCAAATATTCATAATGATGCAAATCTGACCATAACCATAATTCATGATGTGATTTCTCATTGGTCTGGTAATCTTCCAGAAGTTTTGTATCTACAATTGGACAACACTTGCCGTGAAAACAAAAATCAGGTTGTTTTTGGATATCTAAACATTCTTGTTGAATTGAGAATTTTTCAAAAGGTAAAGGTTGGTTTCCTTCTTGTTGGGCACACTCATGACCATATTGATCAGATGTTCAGTCGTTTTTCAGTCACATTGAAGAGGAAGGGAGTTGGGAGCTTGCCATCACTAATTGAATGTATTAAGAAATCATACATTCCAGAGCCTACTTTTGATGTGTTGGAAGAAATTGTTGACATGCGAAGGTTTATTCTGGGATCATATGGTGAGTAGAAATGCATTGAACAACTTAATGGCATTAGCTTCCAACATCAATTTCGTATCAAAAAAATTGATGGGAAAACACTAATATGGGGCAAGAAGTATTCAACTACTACAGAATGGGCACCGTCATCAGGTTTGCAATTTTTGAAGTTCATTCAAGATCATCCAATATTTGCATCAAAAATATTGTTATTACAATCAGTTGGTGAAGTTCAGAATGCACGCAGACAGAACAGAGATATAAATTATTCTGATTGCTTGGAAGAAATTAAAAAATGTATTAGATATACATATGAGTACTTTGACATCACTGATTCAATTTGGTGGGAGTCATTTTTCAATAATCAAAGTGATATCATTTCGACAACAACAAATGAAGATATACCTATGATAAATCCATTTATTTGGCCACAAAATGTGTCGAATGAACATGAGGAAGTAAACATTGTTGAACAGCAACAATCTCAAGGTATTATTAATTCTTCACAGGTAGTGGAAAGAGAGATGTATATTGGTTCCAGAAGATCGCGTGCACAACGTGAAGCCACGGAAGACCTTTATAGGGGTTCAGTACAGGATATTAAGGAGGGTTGCATGATTGCAGTGCTAGCAGGTGGAGATCCCAATGGCTATCCATTTTGGGTTGTTAAATTTATAAAGGTCTTTACAGAAAATGAGGATGTTACAAGTGTTGAAGTACATTGGTATGCCACAAATACACACCCATTCAATGGTGTGTATAAGCCAGAGATGGTAGTTGACAAAAAAAATGGCGAAAAAAGAAAAAGAAAGGGTACAAATATAAATCGCCACCGCACAGACATATTAAAATTGGAGGATGTTGACATCATTGTTTATGACTTCAATTTAACAAAGAGAGGAACTCTTCACTTCAAGATGATAGAGATTCTGAAAAGGTTATTACCAGAAGGAACAATGTTGACATAGGAGTTAGATGAAACCAATCGTAGAACTAAAAGAATTTTGAAACCTGAAATGTTGGGCATGCATGTGGACTCAGATGGGGCACTAGTTGATGAAAGATAAGAAAATGGAACATCTTCATCAGCATCCAGTCACTCATTTGAAGATGTGAATTTTGATGGTGTGAAAGAAAATATGAGTGATTTTGAATAATTGTTTAAGACAGTTTATATAACTGATGTATGCATCGTATCTTCAAATAAAATTAATGTTTTCCATATGGTGTTAAATGAGAAGTTATGAGGCATTTTTATGTTGTTGGATTATATGTCTTAATTATGATAAATTTTATTGTTTAAAATATCTACAATGAAATATTAAATTAGAGATATAATGTATGTTTTATTCAATATACAAATAATGACTTTTGAATTCATTTAGTGATGTAATTTGTTCATAATGTCACGGTTTTTTAATTTTATAGTTGAAAAAATTTCAATTTTTTTTTGTATCTAGCATGTTATGGTTGAAAACATGTTAAATTTATACATAGTAAAGAAAAATGATATTCTACCAAAAACATTAATATGTTTTTTCCCTCATAAACAACTTTGTTTGACACAGAAAAATTTGGTTTTATTAGCATTTTTTAAAAATTTTGAAAATTGACCCTAAAAAAAAAAAGCATTGTTCCAGTATCATCACTTTCATTTTGAAGCTATATTTTGCACGAAAATTTCATAATAAATTTCATAGTCACTGCCATTTTTAAAACATGTTCAAAATTGACGCCTAAAAAATAAAAACATCGTTCCAGTATACACACTTTTTGTTTTTAGCACTGTTTTTGATGTTTTTTTGGGGTTTTTTGGCCAGAGTTCCCGTTTTGAGTTTATAGTTCTCGTTTCAAAGTTTACATTGTTTTAAACTTTCATCATGTAAAATAAAATTTGCAGGAAATGAAGTGGAAGAATCCAGTAACCAACACCTTATCCAATAAATTGTCGCTTCAAACTCTTTCAACATTAGCGGAATCCATAATTGATTATTCAATCTCAAGAACTATCCTCTCTTACACAGCTTCCACAAACATATGTCAATCAATTAATTTCAAAATATTTTCAACCAATTTATATATGGTCTTTATTTCATTTTTCATAATATATATCTTCACAAAATCTCTTTTCCATTGGCTTCTCGAAAGTCTCTTTTCTCAACATTTTTGCAGCTATTTTTCTCCACATTTTTACACCAAACTGCTAGAGCACTCCACGATATTATTGTGGTTTCAAGGATTGAGTCTATAGGAATCAACAAAATGCGTACCAACTAGCAAAATCCATTACCAAGGTAAATGAAAATCATTTAATTTTTAAAATATTTAGTAGTTGTTGACGCTCAGTCGACCAAGGAAATAGATTCAAGTTTCTATATGTCGTTCACTATACCAAACATGGGCTCATACAAAAATTGATACTTCTGGTCTTAGAGAATCTCATTCAGACTTTGCAAAATGCCACCAGAGTCTCAGTTTTCTCTATTTGGTTGCTTATACCAATACGACTCTGACTCAGCCTTCACTATAGTCAATAGTGATGGGAACACATGCTTACAAAAATCAATTGGCAGTCGAACAGCACCAACAACTCCAACAACAATAACCCATTCCATTTTTTTTAAATGCAACAAAAAATTTCAAATGACAAATTTGCACAACCTTTGCGATGAGGATAGCATGAAAGGAGGCTTCAAGTTCCCTCTGTTGTTTAGATTAAAGATGTTGTCATTGTAGTGGTTGAGCCCCAACTTAGAGAGAGAGAGAGAGAGAGAGAGAGAGAGACAAGGGAGAGAGAGATATAGACAGATATGTAGAGAGTGTGTTTATGTTTGGGGGGTGAGATAGAGGGATAAAGAAGGAGAGACAATGGAAGATAGAGACATAGATGGAGGGGGCAGAGATGTTCTTACACTAAAATCAATGGACAGTGTTAATC
Organism: Pinus tabuliformis; assembly: GCA_031772625.1. Taxonomy (NCBI): domain Eukaryota; kingdom Viridiplantae; phylum Streptophyta; class Pinopsida; order Pinales; family Pinaceae; genus Pinus; species Pinus tabuliformis. The sequence continues at coordinate 413,560,076 of CM062813.1, forward strand.
TAATTACTTTGAAAGTAATGTACATCATACATCTAGTTGCAACAAATCAGAAATCAACATCTGCACTAGAATCAATGCATCTAGTGCAAACAATAAAATAGGATTATAAATCACCATCTACACTGAAATCACTGCATATAGTACCAGCAATCAAATAGGATTAGAAATCAATATCTACATTGAAACCAATGCATCTAGTGCAAGGAATCAAATACGAGTAGAAATCAATGTGTACACTGAAATCAATGCATGTAGGGAGGTATAAATATAGATGGAAGGGGGAGAGAGGGAAGAAAAGAAACATAGAGAGAGAGAGAGAGGGAGAGAGAGAGAGAGAGAGGAGGAGAGAGGGAGGGAGAGAAATATGTATTTGCAGGGCAGAAAGGAGGGAGAGCGAGATGGATAGATAGATATGGAGAGAGTGTGTGTATGTTTTGGGGATAAGATAGAGAGATAGAGAAGGAGAGACAATGGGATATAGAGATATAGATGGAGGGGGAAGAGATGTGCTTACATTGAAAACAATGCACACTATTAATATATTTACTTTGAAATTAATGTATAGTATACATCTAGTTGCATCAAATCAGAAATCAACATCTACAATTAAATCAATGCATCTAGTGGAAACAATCAAATAGGATTAGAAATCACCATCTACAGTGAAATCAATGTATCTAGTGCAAGCAATCAAATAGGATTAGAAATCAATATCTACACTGAAACTAATGCATCTAGTGCAAATAATAGGAGTAGAAATCAACATCTATATAGAAATCAATGCATCTAGTGTAATGTATTAAATAGGATTATAAATTGATATCTACACTGAAATAAATTCATCTAGTGAAAGTAATAAAATAGGAGTTGAAATCAACATCTACCCTAAAATCAATGCATCTAGTGCAAGGTATTAAATAGGATTATAAATCTGCATTTACATTGAAATCAATGCATCTAGTGCAAGCGATCAAATAGGATTAGAAATCAAAAACTATACTGAAATTAATACATCTATTTTAGTGAAAACCCAAAATATTCATGACTTTCTATATCAACCTGTAAACATACACTCTCTCTCTCTCTCTCTCTCTCTCTCTCTCTCTCTCTCTTCCTCTCTCTCTTTGTCTCTCTCTTCTTCCCTCTCGCCCCCTCCATCTATATCTTTATCTCCCTTTGTATCTCCTTCTTTATCTATCTAATAACAGGGTTCACATCTGTATGTAAATGACTCTCGCATATAGTTTCATGAACACGACTTTCCACTGCACCCATATTTGCTCTTGAAATCACTTCATTACTCTGATCATTCTCTGACTGATGATCAAGCTCAAACAAACTGTTATTCTAAACAAGAATAGGTAAATAATTCTTCTTTTTCAATTCATGTAGTTCATCTCGTTGCTGGTGGGATTCGAGTTGTAAAAACTCGATCATCTCGTGCATTTTTCAAACAGATTTGAATTTTAGAGAGGTTGTCCTTATTGATTTGGACAATGTCATTAACCGTAGACATTATTAAATTTTTTAGTAAATTTAACAAATCATTGATTCTCACCATTTTCTCCTCCAACTCACATATCAGATTACAATCAATTGTGAAAAGGGTGTCGGCTACCACTAAGAATGCACCCAATAAAAATAAATTTACAATGATTTAACCAGTTGTTGGGTTCAACTGATCATGCACCCATATAGAACCACAATGCTCTAATGAAAGTGAAAATTACATCGTCTTAGTAACCTCCCAAATTATCTCCCTTTTGTAAGAAAAATTAAATTACCCAACATTGAGATTTGAACTTGTGACTTTTTTCAACTTTTAAATTACCTAATGAGTTCTTATGACCGCAATGTTCTTTTCCTTTTCTTGATTTTACACTCTTATATTTGTGATTTAACCAAATCAAAATCAATGTTCAACAAAAATTAAAACACGATATCAAATTCTTCGTTGTTGTGGCATTTCTGTTGGTGAAAAAAATGGTTGCTAACATTTAAACTTTCACTTTGTAAAATAACATTTGTAGGATATGACGTGGAAGAATCCAATCACCAACACTTTATCCAATAAATTGTCGCTTCAAACTCTTTCAGCATTAGTGGAATCCATAATTCATTATTCAATCTCAAGAACCATCCTCTCTTACAAAGGTTCCACAAACATATGGCAATCAATTAATTTCAAAATATTTTCACCCAATTTATATCTAGTCTTTGTTGCATTTTTCATAATATATATCTTCACAAAATCTCTTTTCCATTGGCTTCTCGAAAGTCTCTTTTCTCAACATTTTTGCGGCTCTTTTTCTCCACATTTTTACACTAAACTACTAGAGCACTCCAAAATATTATTGTGGTTTCAAGGGTTGAGTCCATATGAATCAAACAAATGCGTACCAACTAGAAAGATCCATTACCACGGTAAATGACAAGCATTTAATTTTTAAATATTTAGTAGTTGTTGACGCTCAGTCGACCAAGGAAATGGATACAAGTTTCTTTATGTTATTCAATCTACCAAACATGGGCTCATACGAAAATTGATACTTCCGGTCTTAGAGAATCTCATTCAGACTTTGCAGAATGTCATTAGATTCTCAATTTTCTCTATTTGGATGCTTATACCAATATGACTCTTGCTCAGACTTCGTTGTAGACAATAGTGATGGGGACACATGCTTACAACAATCAATCAGTAGTCGGACAGCACCAACGACTCCAACAATACTAGCCCATTCCATTTTTTTAAATGAAACATACAATTTCAAGCAACGAATTAAGTGTAGCCTTTGCGGTGAGGAGAACATGAAAGGAGGCTTCAAGTTCCCTCTATTTTTCAGACTAATGATGTTTTCATTGCAACGGTTAAGCCCCAACTTTCGGCATTTAATTTATTATTGAGTCACAGTTATTAAAAACCCAAAATTTCTATTTAAATACCAACATTTCTATTTAAATATTGAGAACGGTGACGACTATAGAAATAATCACTTGCAGTGTTTCCAATGGTTGTATCTTTGATTTGATAGAAATAGAGAATTCAAACCATTAAATAGTTGCTGGTTTGGGGTTGGGCAAGATTGGAGAAGGAAACACAGAAAAAACAAAACAAAAAACCAAAAACAAAACAAAAAAAACAAACAAAAACAAAAACAAACAAACAAACAAAAAAACAAACAAAAACAAAACAAAAAAATAAAACAAAACAAAACAAAAAAAAAAACAAAAACAAAAACAAAACAAAAAACAAAAAATGGTTGAAGCCACTATGTATCTGTAGAAGCCTTTTGTCGAAGAGACAAGTTACCTTACTGAATCTTTGGATATGGATATTGGGCATCCCACTTCAGTTGAAATACTATTCCGGTGAGGCTCTGAAGCATCCATCAAACATTGATTGTGACTTCTTAGACATGGACATATAAGAACTAAGTAGTAGCAACAAGGTAGTATGTGACACTTTGTCTCAAACATTTGTTTGGGGCTCAAATTCACCTATAAAACTTGTACGTCTCTAAATCATCCAAAGTAAAGTGTTCTTTGAATATCAGCAATTTTCAATTAACAAAACCACAATATTGCAAATTAAAATACCTCAGAAACTAAAATTCATTTAAAATTTCGTTTGCCAAGAAAAAATTCCTTGAGGTTCATCTTCTTACTCCTTACCTCTGCACGGAATTCTTCAGATTTGGTGGTCCAATATAAGCAAATGAAATCCCAACTAAAAATGATCACTACAACTCATGAATACACCCATCACCTTCTTCTCAGTCTTGTCTTTGACCTTAAACAGTTGTCCGTAGTTAAAAAGAAAAGTTGCAGCACACACGAGCAAACTCGTGCAACAAGTCTATCTTCTCAAATATGTCTAGCGATTTCAAATATTGTGGGCAGTATTTTCAAGCTCAGATCCTATGCCAAAAAAGGTCGAACCATGGTAATACAATGGCATTTCCACTATTGTGTCACTCGGTTTCACTCACCAGACACCAGTGCTCATGACGGCCACAAAACTAGTGGCTCAGGCTTAATTGATAGAGCATATTAACCATGCTCCCATTCAACAAAGCATCTCATCCATTATGATACCACTGTATAACACACGAGACTGGAAACCAAATTAAATATATATTAATCAATACCAAATGTATATTAATCAATCTAAATCAATGATGTACAGTGTGTGCATATTAATGCATACATGAAACAATTGAATTAGTTCCCAGGAGTTCTTGGATTCCAATAACTACCTAAACTAAACTAAGGTTAATCCCGAGGATTATCCATCTAACATTCTCTATCTTAATTCCTCTTAATGTGTAGATTGGTACACTCAACAACAACAACAACAACAACAAAAAACATTAACTTGAATCATAATGAATTGTTTGTCCCTTCAAACACATTCTACATATAGACCATGACTATGGTCTGAATCTCCCTATTGCCATTGGCGAAGTCGTCATAGTAGGAGCCCTCCCTGGCGATGGTGCTACTCATCCTCCGCTGACGGTCATGACTGCATTCACCTGCCTCCTCTGAGTGGGCTTGAGAGAATCCGTGTACAAAGAAAGAGACAAAATGCATCGTTGGGGACACTGAAGTGACATTGCACACGATTTTATTAAAGTTTGCAATGTTATTGAAACAGTGTATGGATTCATGTCCTTCGGTGCTGATAAACAACATTTGAATCGAAATTCCATTTGTAATGGAATAATTTTAAACCTAGGTGAAAGAAGTGACTGAAGAGAGTTTTAGGGTGCCTCATCTTATTATGCAGCTTAATCGCTCAATGCATAGAATTGACCATTCCACATGCAATTAGTCACTTCTTCAATTTAGGGTTTATTGTTAACAAATGCAACTTTTACATTACAATCACGATATCTCAAACTCACTTCTTATGATTAACAAATACATAATAAGGGCACTTATGAGGAAGGATCTTTTGATACTTACAATTGCTGCATTGTCTGAAAATTGGTTATTCTGCCCATTGGCGACCACTGAAATAAACACATAATAGCGTAATAAATAGAGGAAGAAATCTGGATGGGTCTTATGGCTCCATGCTTCAGGTTAAATAGTACAAAGAGAACCTAGGTAGTCTATGTAATAAGGGTCAAAGCTATTGTGTTTGAATATTTGGTGTAATATGGTTGATTTTTACAATAATCAATGCATGTTTTGGAATTGAATATTAGACATTTAATTTAAATAGTCTATGTAATGGTTCTTGGAGTTGATAGCAATTCCTTGTATTTGGTTTCAATTTCAAGGATTAAGTCCAACATGAATTATAATTTTCACAGGAATACAATGGATATATCATGAATTTAACCCTATTCATGTTTGGTTGCTCCAAGTCCATGTCCTTGTAGATCTTGAGTAACATTATAAGTGATACAAATGTAATAGAATTAAAAAATCATATTTCGCATTTTCTTTAAGATTTTTTTGGTTTATTTTTTAATTAATTTGTTTAGAATTAAATAAAAATTTGTTAAAATCATATGAGTTGTAAATTCTTCACAATATAAATCTAAATACCTCAAAAATTTTAAGGTACCCAATCCATATAAAAAGTCAAAAATCCAGTTTAAATCCATATAAAAAGTCAAAAATCCAGTTTAATTTCAAAATTTGAATAAAAAAAACTCATCTAACTTCTTACCAAAAACGTCAAAACCTCTAATAACTAAAAAATAACATTTTAAAAAGTGAAATTTAATTTTACAACCTAGATTATTTTCATGGCTCAATACACAAACTGATGTCTACGACCATGGAGATACCCTAGATCCATATATTATAACCAGTGAGAATGAAAAATTATAAAATCAATAGTCCCAAAACCCGTGAGAAAAAAATTATAAAATCAATAGTCCCAGAACTACATAGCTTGAGAAAAAAATTAACCCATAAAAAATGAAAAAGAATAACAAATATGAAAAATATCAATGCAAAATGGGTTTACTTTACTCATGGCACGAAAGGGAATTACATGTCCTAAGCCAACACTAACCTAGAAACAATGGAAAAAAAAAAATAAAAATTAATAGATATGAAGAGTCTCATTGCACAATGATTTACGCAAACAAATTTGGTCAATGGTCTTTAATAATTTTGGCCAATGGTTTTATATACGCTAACAAATTTGGTCAATGGTCTTTAATAATTTTGGCCAATGGTTTTATATACGCTAACAAATTTGGTCAATGGTCTTTAATAATTTTGGCCAATAGTTTTATATAGAATTGGGATGAGTCTACAAAATAAATACTATATTAGGTTTAAAAATGATTTTAGAAATAATGGAAAATAATAATAATAATAAATATGAAGAATTTCAATGTATAATGAGTTATTTTTGTCATTTATATAGATTGAAATTAGTTTACATGATATTATACCATATTTAAAATAAAAAATAATTAAATATTAATATAGGTAAATATGTAACTACATACACACACATAAAGTAAATGCTTTACTGGCTATTAGGAATAATGAAGTATGGTCTTAAAAGCTATATATTACTATCTAAAAGTTGAAGGTGCATCCTCCTTGGGAAGAATTTCTTGGAAAATCATATTAGTTTTTTTTTTACTTATTTCAAAAGCATTTCTATTATTTTTATATCAAAAATTAAGCCACAAAAGAGAAGTATTTTACTTTCAAGTCTTGAGGTAATTCATCTTTATGAAGAATATTTGATGAGGCATAGAAGGTGAGTGTTATGTATTATCACACTTTGTTGATGCAATAAGGAGGTGTTGCATGAAAATGAAGGGAAAACTAAAAAATTAAGAGTTCATGAGATCTTGATTGTGAGGATATATTCATGTAGTTACAAATAGAACATAAAGGTGGTAAATTACATGATTCCTAGTAGTTAAGAATACTAGAGTGGATATGATATAAATGGTTAGAATGATCAATTTAGATGAGAGAGAATTTATATTTTAGATCTGTGGCTTATTGAGGATTAAAAATCAATAGGCCTTAAGGCCTCTCTAGCCATCAATGTTGTGGATCTCGTGGTTGTGTCATTCGAAGGTGCTCATTTGATAATGAGACCCACTACGACATAAGGCCGAGTATATTTGGTGAATCATTCACATGACATTGTCAATTAGCAGGCTTGGCAGACATAAGTATTCCCATCAATTGTTGTTTCGTTTTTCGCCACCATCGAGTCTAGAAAATGTTGTATAAATGGGAGAGTTGAAGAGCTCTAGGCGGCAAGCATTGGGTGGTCTTGTTAGTTGATGTCCCCAACTAATGGAAAATTTTCTTCCTATTGCAACCTCTATCTATCAACTTTATCACGTTTCGATATTGAGTGGTGAGTTTGATATCTGAAATCTTTTTATCGGAGCCTGTTAAGTGAGAATAGAGGAAAAACAAGATTTAAGTGTTGTGAAGCCATTGAATCAAAACTATAGCATGTGGAAAGTTGCAATACTGAGGACTCCTGATAGCCAAGATATGAGATCTTTAGCACCCGATGACTAGCGTTGGTCGCATGTGAAGCCATGAGCCTTATAAAATTATGGGATTGCATTGTGTTGTGTATGGTTCCTATAAGGAGTTAGGAAAGTGCTCAAAAATATTGTGCATTGACGCAAACTGACCCATAGTCTTGATTATGAGGAAATCAACCTTCGCCATTGTTATTGTGAGCATAGTTGGAGAATATCGGTCAATATTAAACATGTTTATATTTAAAAAATATTTATAGATCCTATTAATGGAGGTGATAGGGAGAGGAGCTTTGGGGGTGTGTGGCTACCACCCAGCTAACCTTTACAATTGGTGGGCATGGCACAATGTCTTTCGTCATAACATAATGTGATCTTTACACTCATTATAAAGGCACACGAATCAATATGTTGAGAGGTTTATGATAGTGAAAGCGGTTAATGCACAATGAGTTGGCTACAACTCAAAGCCAAATAATGAGGGTGATAAGTGAGAGGAACTATGCCTAGGGTCATTTCATAATTATTGCTCCAAGCAACAATTCCACCATGCATGCTAGAAAATGAAGAGGCCAAACACAAGTACAACATTTCTGGGACTGGGAGGCAATTGTGAGCATAGACGACACACTAATCAACACATACAATCACTCATGGCCTCTAAATTCCACTTGCAGCTTCATGGTTCAAGAAGGCAGGCTTTTGAATTAAAGCTCAGGGTTCATTGCATGAGCATAGCATACCTAGTTGTTTCCTTCTTAGGAAAGCTAGGCTCTTGGTTACCCTGTTACTTTTCTTGGATGTCACTTCTCTATCTCCCTGTCATGCTCTCTTTTAATTTACCCTCAGCTTTCCTTTACCTCACTGAACCCTCACCTCTAGAAATCTCTCGGTGCTTTCTTTGACACTCAAGCATTCTTTCCTCACATGGATTCTGTGGTGGTCAATACCCACGACACTCCCTCATAGTCATGCTTAGTTCTATTGTCACATCACCTTTTCCCCATCGTTGTCACCCTCAATTCACTAGCCACTTCTATTCCATAGGTTTTCTTTAACACCTCAATGCCGAGAATATGAGCTTGAGTAAGAAGAGGAAAATAATATTATAGGGAAATGGGGAATACTCATTACAAGCAACATGTTGAGTCTTCAACTCTCAAATATAGGGAGAATACGCCAAGTCTGACACAGTGGGAAATTACCCAAGTCAAGTGAGAAATTTCTAGTGAGCAAGGATTTCTCTCAGACTTGGATTTCATTAGTGAATTTTCAAAATGAATACCAAATGTGACCATACTAGAGGGAGATTCAACCACTACATGCATGTAATTAACTTATATTGGCATCTCAACATGTTCGTGGGACGAGTTCTAGGGAACATGAATGCAACAATGGAGATGATACTACTAACTATGGAAGAGATTCAACTCACGACCTGAAAGGCAGATGAGCCACTAGAGCTCATAAAAGCTCACATGGGCCTCCCAAAAGGCAACCTACGGAGAAACAAGGACCTGATAGCGATTGAAGAGTCAAACTCCCCCAAGACCAAATGATGCATTCAATGCACTCTACATTTGATACTCTTTCTATTTTCTTTATCAATTTGATGTTCATAATTGTTTTAATTGGGTAAGGCCAGTGAATAACAACCTTAATTTTTAACCTTTTATGACATCAATGTTTTATGGATAGTGAAAATTCTTTAGCATCTAGTTTTCCTTGTGGTAAACCAAGACCAACTATTATTTGTATGGTTATAATAAAATAAAAAACTTTACTTCAAAAAAAATTATAAATATTTTTTAACATATTTATATTTATATTTATAAATTACAATTTAAAATTATGAATCTAAGTAAATCTTATAACCGTCTTCATAATCCTTTTATAGATTTATTTTCATAACCCAATTTATAAAAAACTTCCACGAGAATTTTAAATTAATGACAGTACCACTATATTTTGAAAACTTCAAAAATTTTCACAACAGTATTGTCGATGATGCCGCTTTTGAAGATAAGTGGAGGGTTCAAAGTAAATAGTAATTTAATTAACTTTTTGCACCAAAATTTGCGATATATACTCTCTCAATTATCATTCCCAGATTCACATCACATAAGTATATATAACAGACAAGATTACTAGGGAGCATGAAGGAGACTCCCTATTTACTAGGGACGACCAAAAGCTTAGGTGCATCTCTGTCATAATCTAATAGAAATGATTGGCTTGTGAAAAAGATGGTTCCTTGAATATTTGAAATGCTCAGAAATAGTGAAAGAGCAAAAATTTACGTTCGCCCCTTCGGAGAGCTTGTGGAAATTCAGTCCCACATGACACAGAATTTATGCCGGCCACATTCAGGAAAGTGTGTGGAATTTCGTTCCGGCATGACAGGGCCCATTGATTCAATTCAAAGATCACGAACGACGCGGGTGCGGTTGGATTAGTCAACCAGGTGGACCAACATGCCAAATTCGAGTAAAGTTTGTGGACATTCGGTCGGACATTGCCCCATTGATTCGATTCGAGTCAAATATCACGAGATTCACGATTTGCCGCGGCGGGCCTGTGCGGTAGGTATAGTCAACTGGGTGGACGAATTTGACAGCGAGGGTAAATAGATTTTTCCAGTGATTCATCATGTTAACCATATTATTATTAGGGAAAGAAGATTTTCAAGGATTTTCTGAAGGCCATATTTTGTGGATCAGGAAATCATTACTACCATTGACAACGCTTTCACCGGTTTGATTGAGCATCATCTTTCTGTGCTTTCTTCTTTTTTCTCCTTACTAAATTAGTAAGTACCGGTTGCTTTTCTTTCTCCTTACTAAATTAGTAAGTACCGGTTGCTTTTCTCTTTCTCTTCTATTTGTGATGGGCACTAAGAACTGGAATTGGAATTTAGGGAGGTTGATGGTTTTAGTTTAATGGTTATTGATAGAAGTTTGGTCTCTACAAATTACTTATGTTGTATGAGTTTCTTGTCCCATGTTGGGAGTTTGGATACGGGTGTCGGGAACTGTTAGAGATTACCTCAAAATTTGTGGGAACCACTAATTGAGAGCGACAATATTATATTAAAAAATTAAAAAAAAAATATAAATAATCTATATAATAATCAAAATTAATATTAAATCAGAATATTAAAATACTAAAATGAATTTAAATATATAAATAATAAATATATAATCTCTCTTATATATAAATGTATTTTTAGGTGTTTTTCTCCCTCAGTCTCTCCCTTTTATATGTATAAAATATTAAAATGCCAAGTTCATTATGACACATGACGAGTCTTTGAAACAATCTGGCTTAAAAATACAAAAGAACAGTGTTATTTCTCTAGTTATTCTCAAGAGAAAAAATAAAGCAACTCTAATATTTAAGCATTGACTGCCACATACAATATGCCCACACAATCTTCTATGATATATATACATAAACAACAAAAGAAATATTCATCACCATGACATCCCAAATATTGCCCTTACATCGGTTTCACACGCTTCCTTAACCCATCAAGAGATTGCTCCACTTTCTCAATTAAGGATATTTGTGTTAAGGATGTCTTTGGCCTTTTTTCTTGGAAAGGTTTCAACTTAGCCTCATGTTTTGTGGGCAGTTCAACGAATTTCTCTAAAGAGTTTGTATTCCCCCAACACGTCTGAACTCCAAAAAAAATAGTGTTCAAAGCTCTGGAACTTTCCAGAGCTGAAAAGGGAACATTTCCATACAATTCCAAAGCGCAGAAACCATAGCGAATTTCTCTAAAGAGTTTGTATTCCCCCAACACGTCTGAACTTCAAAGAAAATAGTGTTCAAAGCTCTGGAACTTTTCCGCTGAAAAGGGAACGTTTCCATACAATTCCAAAGCGCAGAAACCATTGGAACAGTATCCCAACTCTTGGAAGCAGTTTGCGTGTAACAGAACAAATTATGTAGTCCAATTCCAAACAAAACTATATACAGCCGAAAACTACTTAATGGAACAAGTTTCCCAATTCTTAGAAGCAATTCCCGTATAACAGAATAAATTATGTAATCTAATACCAAACAAAACTATATACACCCAAAAACTACTTAATTTCTTCCATCGAAAAAAATCTTTACCTGAAATAATATTTAATAATAATAATACATACTCATCCTATGTAAGTCCTTCTAGTTATTTCTTTCTTCCTCTTTGGTTTTCTTAAACTTACTAATCATACCCATCTTCTATACATAAACCTCTTTTTACATTATCTATCTTTTATGGTTGGGTTTTTCTTCTTAGATGATGTAAGTTCAGCTCAGACTTAACTTGATTTACTTGGTTATATAAGTATAATTTAACCATATACATTTGAGAGCTGCTTGATTTCTTTAATGAAAAAAAAATAAAAAAATTCATTTGAAATAATATTAATAATATATGTTGATATTATTAAGAATACACACTAATCTTATGTAGGTCCTCTTAGGTATCCTTTTCGGCATGTTTGAGTCAATGGTTTGCTTAAGCTTATTAATCATACTTATTTTCTATATTTAAATTTTTTTTACATTTATCTATTTTTTAATGGGTTTTTCTTCTAAGACAATATAAGTTCAGCTAAGATTTAATTTGATTTAACTTAATTTAATTGATTACAAAAACATAATTTAATTAAATGTTTTGGGTCATCTATTCACCAATAAAATAATAATTGATTTTATATAAATTATTTTTTAATATAAAATTAAATAAAAATCATTTCATCCAAATTTTATTGCAAATCAAAAATTAAGTAGCATTAAACACTTTTATCTTATAGCAATAAAAATATATAAATTTTATCTTAATTTTAACTCAATAATATAGAAAAAAATGGCTTATAATATATAGAGTTAGCAACAAATCTTCAAACGATTGAATCGTTTTTTGAACATCTAACGGGAATCCAGAATTATAAATTAAACGGTCTCTCTATTTCAAGATTGGTAGGCGTTAATCGATCCGTGGACCGTATCAAATTTTCATGTAAAAATTAGTTATGAGATGACCCTGGTTATATTTGACAAAAAAAAAAATTCATATTTTATAAAAACTAAAAAAACATGTAACAATATGATTATTTTCTGTTTGGTACGCAGTTACCGATTCGGGCACATAGTAAGTATTCATTTTATTAATAAAAACTTAATAAGATTATTTTATAAATATATATATATATATATATATAAAATTGAAGTGATAATTTTTAATATTAAGGAAAATTAAATTAAATTTGTAATGAATTTTAATTTGTACTATTTCATTTGATGTTTCTAGATTTTGTGGCTGACACATAACCAGAAGAAGCTTTATATTGAAGTTGTAGCAAAGTGAAAAGGAGGAAATTCAATATAGAGGGCTGTAATCCTAAGCAGCAATGTTCTAGGAGAAATATGGAAGAGAGAGGAGGTGGAAGAGTAGAGTACTTATTGAGGTTCTATATGAAATATAACATGGGTACCATTAACACTAAGCAGCAAAACTAAATCTGGGTTCATTCAAGGAGTGCAGGTTAATCAAATAACACAAGTAAATATGTCTTGTACACAGGTACTATAGGTTATAGGCTAACACAAGCAAATATGTCTTATGCACAGGTATTGTTCGTTTATTTAGTAGCCTAGATAAATCCATGAATCAGAGGGAAACCGAGAGATTCATCACACTGTTTTAGAGAAAGAAAAACATATATGAAATGAGATTACATAAGGGAAAACATACTAGCATTGATATGCTTGGAATCACTAGGGAGTTTCATTAATCAAATATGAGTCCAACATACCACTCCATTTACATTCAGCAGGATATCACTCAAGTCCATCATGGATAGGCAAGTAGAACCAAAGTGGAATTGTAGAAATCCTGACTCATAGGTGCAGAATTTCGGAACCTTTTCTAAGTGTTTCTTCCCCCTATTTATAAGAAGAGGGGAAGCGTGGGTTACAGTTACAAAAAATTTTCCCCAAAGTATCCAGTTGTCTACTAGACTAGTTTTCTTGGCATGTAAGGCTCTGTTGCCCAAAATGATTACAATTGGGATCCAGTCCCTTCTTGGAAATAAACAGAAGTTGCAAAATAATGAAAAGAAAGAGGAAAACGGAAAGATAGTGGAGGAAGTGTCCCCTCTGCTGTACTTGTGAATGGTCATTGGTCACGCCACGTCTCTGCCATGATGTGCTAGCTAGTCCATCCATCTCTTACGGTCTTAACTATTTGGCTTGCTCATTCTTTGGAGTTGGGAGCGGACAACTAAGTTTTCTTGTTACAAAGCAACAAAAGAGTTTGCCCATGCAGTCCTTTGTATTTATAACTAAGCGGGGCTCCATGTTAAGCCATTAATCTTCCTGAGTCCCCCCATACTGATTCACTGCTGCACCATACTTCATTCATTGCTTCAGCTGCCGACCCATCCGCCCTTTAAAGCTCTGCACAATGTTATCAGAGCATTACTGCATTGGGACCTTTACTCTAAAAGACGTCACAAAAAAACGGGTCCTCATCGCCTTTGGCCTCCTCTGACTTAGCCGCCTTTTGTGTTTCTACATAATAGGACTGAGGGTTCTGACCTAGGGCTTAGCCTTGTTTAGGGGCCTTTTTCCTTTGTTGCATAATATCCCGCATATCGGCGGTTCATAATGCTCACCTTTGGTATCTCCCCTTGACCCTTGTGATTTCCAATCTGCGGGATTGGGCCCACCCGGGGTATCGTAATCGCAACATGGGAGAGGAAGGCTCTTTACCTCTTTTCATAGCATATGTCTATTGTCTAAACATGAAATCCTCATAAGGTATAACACATAATATATCGCATCGAGGAGGGTCTTCACATATTGCAATCACAAGCCAGGAGAGACTTCAGAGGAGGAGGAAACCTTGCTTTGTGTGATCGCGGATTTCGAGATTGATGACATCATCAATGTCATGTGACACCTCCTGAGTGGTGACACGTATCACCCAGAAATGCCCCCATAGGACCCTGAAAAGGCTGAATCAGCGTGGCACGTGTCCTCCATATTACCATGTCATGTTGACGTCAACAACCCCATGGATTCTTAGGACCAAAAGGATTCTGCCATGTGGCCCCCTGGAGGAAAGAGAAAAGGGCCCATCCGCCCTTAGTTTTTCTGTGAATTCCTTTGTTAAATAAAATCAGCCCCTCCCAGCACTTTAACACTAAAGCCCGATTTTCGATGATTTTGAATTATCGGTGTGTCCTTGCCCCCCACAATTCCTTAAGAATGTTCCATTGGTCCTGTCGATCGCCAATATCGCGGAACTGTAGGACTGCAGGACTGCGATGATGTGGGATTGCGATATCACAGTACTGCGATGATGCAAGATTGCAAGATTACGATATCGCGGGACTGCGATGATGCAGGATGTGGGACTGCAATATCGTGGGATAAGACGATGGATTGTGCCCAGGGCCTGACCGATTAGCAATTTCCGATATCAGTGATCAGCCGATCGTAGATTTTTCCATTCTTCCCTATTTCCACTTGAGAAAAATTCCGATTTGCGATTGCGGTGAGTTCTAGACCTTAGATATGCTTTTCTCCTTCCCTTTAAAGGCAACAAAACCACTAAACTTCAACAGGCCATATCTTTTGATCAAAAAGTCTATTTTCGAACTTTTATATACTGTTGGAAAGCTTGTTCCGAGCACCATGCAATGGAGAGGGTTAGATTTGTCTTTGAGTGTTTTTGTAGCTTGGGGAATGGCTTCAAAATTCACTACTCTTTCTTACCCTTTTCACAACTGAAAACACATTTAGCAGTGAGTGACAACATTGGCTCCTACTGGGGACAGTGTCTCGTTGGCAAGGTGCTGAGAACCTGTAGGCTATTATTCTTCACCATTGGGTATGGAGTTAGAAATATAATGAATCCATATAACAAGAAAATCTCCATGGGACTTTTTTTGCTCGAGGGGTCCTTTCCTCATCGAATTAAAATGCAGAAATAAAAATTCTAACAACTAGAAAGTGAATGCTCAACTAGTGATCTTATTTATGTACATTCCTACTTATGCATAGGGCTCAATTCACTTAAGTGAGTTCAACCCTCCAATGGAACCAGGCTATAATTTGGAAGTTGGACCTAACGCTTTCACGTTGCTGAAATTTAAAAACAAAAAAAGCATGCACCATGAAAATTATGCAAATAAGAAGCTTTGATGCACACTCCATAAACAACCTCTAAAGCTAGCCAAAGAATATTCGCATGCACTTATCTACAAGGTCATGGCACTGACAAGGAATGTTTGCAACTGCCTCTTTTTCACAAACAGTCTGCTAACCAATGTCTTCTTGGTCGAGGCAGCCACACACACTATTTAGCCACATTTCTCAACCTTTCTACTACATTCTCCATCTTCTAGTTTTGCTAGGCCACTACTTAAAGTTCATCAACCTGTGATTTCACTTTAGCATTTGGAGATTTCTACAAAATGTCAAATTGTGCAACTTAACAAATTTTAACTTGTTCAATGAAGAAACACAACAAAACAATAGAATTATGGACATCTAACATAGAAATCTGGTTCTTGTAACATTGTTTCTCATCTAACACGTGTATGCACAAATGACAATATTATTGATATGAATGGATGGATGGAGTGGCTTTATGAAGTCAAGAAAAGGGATCATAACCAAGTCAACAAGGTGAAGAAAAAACAAATGAATTCTTCACCCTTGTAGCCTACTCATCATTTGAAAAATGGGATATCATGAGATATAATAGGTTTTAATGGGTTATGATAGATTCAGAAAGGCCATACAATATAAGTGAGATATATTTTCAATTTCCATATATTCTATGTTTTATAGTTTACTTCAAAGAAACAAATAAAATTTTGCCTTCTCTCTTGTTGACACCTAATCCGAAACGGATGGGTGAACTGGACAGTCATCAGGAAGATGAACTGATCCGTTGTATTTATGTATATAAATATGAGTTAGCTAATGAATAATAATAATCAGTTTTCTCTCCCGCTCATTCTGGAGTTACCCTAGCCTGACATGGTATCAGAGCACAGGTCCCAGAAATAGTTGTAACTCCTGCTGTCCTGAGAGCTGCTCAGTCCTGAGTGCTACTCTGACATTGATTCCCTGGCTCTGCGCTCCCTGACACTGTCAACGCTGCCCCTCTCTGTGCATGAATACATGAAACGCATCGTTTTTGGTTCATGAAAGGCCACTGCAATCTCTTCATAACGCTCTCTATAACGCTCTCTATGATGCTCTTGTATCTGACCACATCAGAAACTGAATAGTCGAGCATCCTATGGGTAGGTTCTCATGCTCTCTTTCTAGTCGTTCTTTGACTTCTAAAATCGATTTATGATATTCGTCAACTGCGGATGAAGTATACTTCTGGCTTCCGGCATTGCATCTGCAATGTTTGGCTCTGAGAGATATTCCGTGTATCCCAAAGCCAACTTGTGGAAGAAAGTGCAGAGGTTGAGGACGGGGTAAGAGCTGTGGCATTGGTGTAAGAGAACCGAGAGATAAGCGTAGTGTTTAGGGCTTGATTTTCTTTGGTTCTTATATTTTCCGTGGCTCTAATTGTTCTGTTGTTGGCAAGGGACTGTGCTTATTATAGTTATCGGTGGGGATCGTGATCGTGGTTTAGTGTAAACAAATGTCTTGTTTTTGATCGTGGCTCTAGTGAGGAAAATATTTGAGTGGTATAGTAATGCTGCTGAAGAATGCATTAAATGGTGTTTGATTCGTTGGATTCAAAGACCAGAGTGCGCAGCGGAATGGTGTGTGTGCCCAGGTCTCAGCGAAATAGTTATGAAAGCCCCTGCTCTTTCTTGACTTGTCTATTCGTGCCCGCCCAACCTTTCAGCGCTCTACACAGAAACAATGTGCTTTAATTGCAGCTTTGCATAAAAGCCGGTCATGTGTTCCATGGTTTTGAAAACGATTGGTCTTTATACGTTGTTTTTATGAAGTTATTGGGCGACTCAAAAAATTCCTTTACAAGCTGCCGAAGCCATCGGGATCACAATTCCAAATTTTAATTGAAATTGTGTTTGGAAATGAGAGCCTTTCGCATCTTTGTTTGATTATAGTAGTTGGTTTGTGCAGTTTGATTATGCATATAACCAAATGACTTGCGCAGTTTGATTATGGTAGCTGGTTTGCGCAGTTTGTTTATGCATATAACCATATGACTTTAAACCTGATTCATCTCAAAAAGTTTGAGAATGACAAGAAAGATGATTTTAATGGCACTATAATGTTGTGCTGTTGATATGTATTTATGATGGTAGTTTTAAGTATTGTGTTGTAAGCAGTTTTCAAAGGGGTTATATAAGCAGTTTTCAAAAGCTTTCAAAGTCATATCAGTCAGAACATTTTATATATCAAAGCATTTGTGGAGGTGATATAGTGATATTGCACAGTTTTTTATTTTTGGTAATGTTGTATTGAAGCATAAAGTGATATAATATTTCAATCAAATTCTGATGCCTTCTGTCACACATTAGAGAGATTTGTAGAAAATATAGTGCATAAGGCTGTAAGGAAGTTTTTTTTTTATCAAGCAGAAGTATTTTTTTACAGAATGCATTCAATCATCTCTATGGTCGGAATAGTTCTCACTGGCAAGGAGAACTATTCTGAATGGTCTCGGATGGTAAAACACACCCTCATCTACAATGAGCTGTGGAAAGGAGTGTGTGTCGGAGAAGAAGACAAAGACCCTGTGCAGCCTACATCAGATAAAGAACTTGTCATTTGGGAAAACAAGAACAGCAAAGCCTATGCATTGATCGCAGCATCTGTAAATGAAGAAGTAAGTCATCATATTTCATCCTATTCCACTGCCTTTGAAGCTTTACAGAAGCTGAAAGAACTCTATGATTCACATTCTGCACTTGAAGTTGTTCAGCTCATGATTAAACTCTTCACTCTTGAACTGAAAAATAATGATCCCCTTACTCTTGCATCTGAAATAAAGTCTATAATGCATGATATTAAATCCACTAAGGTTGATCTGGATATCTCTCTTATTGCCTTTCTCAAAGCACTCTATCCTACCTACTCTAATTATCTTGAGTCTTTAGAAGAAAATGGAAATCTTAAAGACATAACCTTTGAGTCTCTTGTGAAAAAGTTTGCTGAAAGAGAGAAAGCCTTTGGAAAGAAAACAGTCCCTGAATCTTCTGAAGAGACTGTTTGCCTTGCTCATAAAGAAAAGCATCCTGCTCAAGATTCTACAAGAGGAAGAGGTGGACGAAGAGGAAGAGGAAGATACTTAAGAGGCAGGGGGGGCAGACATTCTCAAGCAGAAAAGGCAGATCTGCATTGCATTCGCTGCAAACGAAATGGATCACATGATGCTTCTACATGCAAGCTACCATGGGACAAGGTTGAGCAGAGAAGAAACCAGCAGAAAGGTAAAACTGATGACATAGACAAAGGTAAAGCACCTGAATCCGCTCACTATATTGAGGCACAATGTAACATTGGAGTAAATGAAGACTTGTTTAATGCTTCACTTGCTTCTTCGAAAAATGACTGGTTGCTTGATTCAGGAGCAACCTGTCATATAACTCATAGGAAAGATTTTTTTGAAGATTTCACTGACAATGTTGATGAGCAGTATACTTTGCAGATCAGTCAAAAATCAAGCCATCAGGGCTTGGCACAATCAGGCTTAAACTGCCTGGTCTTCCAGACTGTCTTATGGATCATGTTCTATATCTCCCACAGCTCAAGAAAAACTTGTTGTCCCTGGTCCACATCCGCCAGCAAGGTCACTCCATTCATATGTTTGATGGAAATCTTGAGGTAAGAAAGGCATCTGACCATTCACTTGTCATGAGGGGTATAGAAGAAGAAAGACTTCTTAAACTGCAAGGAACCTCTGCTCATGCACAACATTTTTCATATATTTCTCATCATGAAGAAGGTACACTTCCATCAAGTTTATTATGGCATGCTAGATTTGGACATTTAAACTATGATAGTCTCCGCTTGTTGAAGAAAAATGGTGTTGCTGGTTTGCCTACAATTCCTAGAAAACATAAGCAATTTGATGCTTGCATTCTAGGAAAGCATAGCAAACAGTCTTTTCATGATTCACATTCAAGAGCACATAGGAAGCTTGAACTCATTCATTCAGATTTATGTGGTCCAATGCATGTTTCTTCTGCAAATGGAAATAAATATATCATGACATTTATTGATGATTACACCAGAATGTGTTGGGTTTATTTATTGAATAACAAATCTGATGCTTTTCAAACATTCAAGAATTTTCATAAATGGATTGAAAATGATGCACAATCTCATATTGGGTCTATTCGCACTGATAATGGAAAAGAATATACATCAAATGAATTTGAACACTATCTTCGCCAACATGGGATTAAACATCAAACAACTGTGCCTTATAATCCTCAACAGAATGGTGTAGCTGAAAGAATGAACAGAACAATTTTGAATATGGTACGATCCATGCTTTTCTTCAAAAATGTAAAGACAATGTTTTGGGCTGATGCTGTTCTATGTGCTGCATATATAAAGAATAGATGTCCATCTAGTGCTATAAGAAACAAGACTCCTTATGAATTGTGGTATGGACATGTTCCTTCGGTAAAACATCTCAGGATATTTGGTTCCACCTGTTATGCTTTAATACCAAAGGTACATAGAAACAAACTTGGTGCTAGAAGTCGTAAGTGTATCTTCCTGGGGTATTCAAACACATCTAAAGCATACCGCCTCTATGATGAAGTAAATAAAAAGTTTGTTTTATCTAGAGATGTCATTTTTCTTGAATCATCCAAATCTGACAGTGTTGTTGAGCGGCAACTTGATCGCTTGGATAAATTCACAAAACCGAAATCATTTCAAGAGTTTGATAATCAGATTCCACATCTTGAAGGGGGGATTCCTATACTAGATCAACATGTGGAATCTTCTTCTGAAGAACAATCTCCCCTGCATGACACTCCAACAACGGATGATGCTTTAAGTGATGTAATTGATAGAATTGGGAGACTCAATCTTGATTCAAACCCAACTCAATCAACAGAGCAGCCTGGACCATCTCAGAAAGGTCCCCCAAAATGGCTGACAAAGACACTTGAAAGTGTTCATCCTGATGAAATTGGAAAAACAGGGACCAGAAATACAAACCAACAAGATGGAGGTGATGTAGATAACTCTAATTCACCTGTTGATATGGATGTTACTTATGATTATGAATTGAACTTGTCTACAGATTTTGAACCAACTTCCTTCAAAGAAGCTGCTTCTCATGATGAATGGAAAGAAGTGATGCAGAAGGAGTATGATGCCCTCATAAAGAATGGCACTTGGAAGCTGGTTGATCCTCCATTTGGAACCAAACCAATTGGCTGCAAGTGGGTCTACAAGAACAAGTACAAAGCTGATGACTCACTTGACAAGCACAAAGTTAGGCTTGTGGCAAAAGGTTTTGCACAGAAGGAAGGGGTCGATTATGAAGAAACTTTTGCCCCCACAGCAAAATGGGCCACCATCCGGACACTCTTTGCACTAGCTGCTCAGAACGGTTGGAAAGTCCATCAAATGGATGTAAAAACTGCATTCTTGAATGGAGATCTAAAAGAGAATGTTTTTATGTCCCAGCCTGAAGGATTTGCTATGAAAGGACATGAACACAAAGTATGCAAACTTGTGAAGTCCTTGTATGGCCTCAAACAAGCACCACGAGCCTGGTATGAAAAACTAACTGAGCATCTTCTGAAACTCAACTTCAATCATTTTGATCTTGATGATGCAACATTATTTATCAAGAAAGTTGGCAAAACAGTTGTATATCTTGTGGTATATGTAGATGATCTTTTAATGACAGGGAACAATGAAAGCTATATTGCATCCATAAAGAAAGAATTAGGAAAATTTTTGAAATGACTGATTTGGGCTATGTTCATTACTATCTTGGCATTGAAGTAACCCAACATCCAAAGTCCATATTTCTTTCTCAAAAGAAATACATTGGAGATTTGTTAAACAGATTTGGTATGATAGAGTGCAATCCCCTTTGTACTCCAATGGAACAAAACTTGAAGCTCACATCTATTGAAGGAAAGGAATTTGAGGATGCAACAAAGTATAGACAGCTTGTAGGAAGTCTCATCTACCTCACTACTACCAGACCAGACATTTCATTTGCTGTTGGAATCATCTCCAGGTTTATGCAAAAGCCTTGTGAGGGACATTAGTCTGCTGCAAAAAGAGTTCTAAGGTACTTGAAGGGAACTCAAGACCTTGGAATCAAGTATACACAGGTGGACGACTTCAACTTGATTGGATACTCTGATTCAGACTTCGATGGAGACAAAGAAACTGGGGTATCTACTTCAGGATATGCTATGAGTCTTGGATCAGGAGCTGTCTCCTGGAGATCACGCAAACAATCAGTACCATCAGATTCCACAATAGAAGCAGAATATGTGGCAGCAGCTGAAGCAACGAAAGAAATTGTGTGGCTCAGGAAAATTCTTGAAGATTTGCAGGTAAAACAAATACAATCAACTCCACTCATGATTGATAACACATCTGCAATAAAGTTGGCCAAGAACCCAAAGTTCCATGATCATACTAAGCACATCAATACTAAATATCATCTGATCCGACATCATGTTGAGGCCAAAACAATCCATCTCCGTCATTGTTCCACAAACGAGCAAATTGCAGACATCTTCACCAAAGCGCTTGGAAGAGAAAAGCTTGAAAGATTCAGAACGATGCTTGGACTCACCAACATCCCTTCAGATTAAGGGGGGGAATGTTGACACCTAATCCGAAACGGATGGGTGAGTTACCCTAGCCTGACATCTCTTTTGACAATATCTTTACAAAACGGGTCTTTGATGTAAGTGGCATTGATGTTGTTGATCATCATGTTGCTGAAGCTTTTTTATACTTGATATATGATGTTGGACTTAATTTTCAAGTGTATAAGTATGTCACTTTCCAAAAACTTAAAACCATTCCAATACTTCATTCTTAAAGGTAAATGCAATATGTAGTACAACTAAATTATATTACCCATGAAACAATCGAGTAGTCCTCATAAATGAAACACATCATTCAACTACCCATTAAACTTCTAAATATTCCATACCTCCAGTCTTCAAAGTAATAAAATCTTGGTCCTCAAGGCTTGTTGCTTGATTACCTTCAATTGCTAGAAAGAGCATCTTGACGTCGGCATCTCTTCTAACTTTTGATGTGACAACCTGCTTTAATGCCTCATGAAAAAAAACTTGTATTCACTTGAACAATATCTAAGCCTCTTCCATGCATCTTACAAAACCATAAGCATAGGTTGTTGTATGGTTTCATATTCTTGAATTCACTTTCCTTATTGATTAAATAATCAACTTTTAGCAAGAAAAACTTGCCAAGCTACTTCTTGAAATTGTCTTCATTTCCCAACTTTTGAATTCATCTATTGTAGCCTTGTATGCTGAGTTTATATTTCTCTCATAAATAATTCCTTTTTGAATAGAGGAAAATTTATTCAAAATGAGTAAAAGTGAAAGGGATGGATGATGGTATGAGTGGTCTGCAAAATGAAAGATATGGTGGCTAGCAATGGTTGATGGAAAAGTGGTTATTCATCATATTTTCTTAAATCTTTAATAAACTAAAAAGCCTTATGCAAGTTTTAACCTCAAGTTTACCTTTTGAATAACTTGAAATGTTGAATTAGGAGTTGTAGATGTTGGAATAAAACAATTATGCAGGCAAATAGATGATTGAATCTTGAGCTTTTCAAAATTCTAAAAATGATTTTTCACACCATCCAATGTTGCACAAAAACATATGCCACAAACTCATTTTAACGCCAAATTGAGTGCTTCAAAAGGGAAATAGTGTAATTTTCCCTTTTTTACCATCTCATGCCTTCAGAATCCCATTTTTATGAAGAAAAGACATCATTGTCCAAAAATACCGAAATCTGGCCTAATCTATCCACAATGGTGAAAAATGAAAATCCACCTTAAAACCCCATTGAAAAGTCCCAAAAAATCGCACTCTTTTGGAATTTTGCCTACGTATTACTCAATTTACCATATTCTGAGAAAACCTAGAAGCTTGGAATTTTGTATTCTCCAATATATTGCAATATTTGTGCCAAAACTGGCTCTAGAACAAGTTGCTACAACAAAAATAGGTTGTTATATCAATAGTTGCAGAAACTGCAATTTTCCGTAGCTGTTGCAGAAAATGTCAATTTTTGCAAACAGTTGTTTTCTCTAAGTTTGAATTTCTAATTTGTATTTTGTACTGCATGCTAAATTAGAAACCATGAAGGTAATGCATATTAACTGTTTAGGCCCAATTTTATTATTTTACTTGAAAATGAAAGCAATCAAAAAGTGTTGTGGTGGCACCATCATGTTGCAATTGTAAAACAAGATGAACATGCTGCTACAAAAAATCAATAAAATGTATCGTTGCAAGTTGTTGTTGATTCCATAAAACCATTAGTCTTCATCCAAAACCAAAAATCATGGTACAATTCTTACCATGCGAATGAATGTGCAGAACTCGAGCATGGAAAGAAATCATAGGATTATCGATCATTAATGAAAATAGTTAACCAATGCGATACAACTCACTGATAATGTAAATGAGTGTCAAGGTATCTGAGTGCATCTTGACATTGACAAAAGAGTGTGTTGAAGTCGAGTCACCTGCAAGATCTGAAAATCAAGAGAAATTGTTGTATTCCCATTGTTGTCAACGAGTATGCAAGTTTCAAGGCACTCCAAATAATCTCTGATCTTGATTCTAGATAAGGTGTTGAGGTCGATGGGACAACATCTGTTGGAAGGTGCTCTATAAGGAATCCCACATCAACCAACTAGAGCATAGAACCAAAAATTATTTGAAGAACCATAATAAAATATTGAAACTATCATAAAATTGCAAAACTTATTGTGAACTTTGCTTGCCAATTGCCTGTTTTTCAAGCAAAGCTCATGTCCGATTGTGCCAGCAAGATGGTTTTCACAATAAGACTTATTTTTCTCTTTACCTTTTTATTTTTTTATATGTCCTACTCTACTTGAAAAATAAATCTCATTCAAGTACATGAACACTGCCAATGGAACCATGTGTGTAACAAGATGATAAATAAACTCATATGCAGGTTTGAAATATACTTTTTGATATGTACCAGTATATGAGAAACCAATTGTTTTGATTGAGATGATGTTAGAAGATACTACAGAACGGAATACTAGGATCCAATAACTGTCTTGAAGCAATATTCAATGTAATCTTGTCTTCCTTGACTTCCTACTATAGTGCCATGCAAGCCTTTAGAGATGTGATTCTCATTCATAGAATCTGGTGATAGGCATGCATGAAACTTTTCATTCTTAGGTTCCAGCAACTGCTCTTTATCGACAGGCATCCATGATTCTTGGACCTTAGCTAAATCTTCTTCTTCTGGTTGTTGTTCTTCATTGGTATTTGGTGAATAATTTTGCAATACCTCAACAATACCTCAACATTGTAAGTGGATTGAGGTGCTTTCTTATTGGGGATATGAAATGGTTGTGTAGGTAGTGGAGTGGGAATGGATTTTTAGGGTGCTTGTGTGGGTGGTAATGGGAAAGGTTGAAATATGGTCAACTGAGGGTGATATTGATGTTGTGGGGGAGGTGAAAGGTATGGATAAAATTGATGTTGGTATTGAGGATATGGTGGATTTCCTCTATAGGGCCTTTTCCAAGATTGGTGTTGAGGTTGGGATGGCCAAGGTTGCCAAGGCAAGGGTGTATTCAAATTACTTTGAGACTGTTGTGTATAACCTTGATATTGTGCATAAGGATATTGCGTCATATTGAGTTGATGAGGCTGCCATAGCCCTCTTGGAGCTACATAACAGAGTTTATCTTTTTCTTGATTTTCTCCATTATCCTCCTGGTAAACAACCATCAACCCTGGTAATGATGGGAAATCTTCAATAGTATGCGATCCTGCACAAATTTTACAAATTTTAATGTTATCAAGTGGACATTCATGCAAAGCATGTTTCTTTCTACATTTAGGGAAAAATATAAATGATGCAACATTCTCAATTTTTTTCATTGTTTTGCATTCTTAGCATATCAATTTGTTCATTTAAATTACCAAGAATGTCTAGCAAAATGTTAACTTCATTTTGACTTACCAATCCTGACGCTGAATTACTTACTCTTTCCATAACTGGATCTTAAGGGGATTGTCCATACTTTGCTTTTCCTCTTGATATGTTCTTGCACAGTTCACAAATCTCTTGAAATGACAATTGAGAGACATCTCCTTCTGCCACTAGGTTAAGAAGATCAATCCATTCATTCCTTATAGTATTTAGTAGGATATTTTTTAATGTGTCTGATCCTAAATTATACAATTTAGATGTTTTGGTATTAGAAGTAAATATATCCACTAAATCTTCTAGGCTTTCATCCTCTTCTTGGTTCATATTAAAGATTTGATTTCTAAGGTCATGGTGTATGCAATAATTTTTATATTTTTCCAAAAATACTATTTTTCATAACATCCGATGTCCTTATAGAATTTGTTCCTAAATTCATGAACCAGAGCTCTATCCTTCAATGCTATAGGAAACAAATTCAATTTTTGATTGTGTAATGAGTAACCATGAGATCCACAATTTATTTTAAACTAAAAAATAAAGGTTTTTGAGTCTTCTTATCTCATACCTTTGAAATTAGGAAGTGCGGATGGATGGATGTTCTTCATTTGAAAATTTATATCAATTTCTTGAATGGGAAATCCAAAAGGATCTTCCTCATTGTCATCATCTCCATCCATTTCTTCAACCTCTTTTTTACCTCTTCTTCTACCTGCAAAAATAAGAATTCATGATGTGGATTTGTGGCTCTTACTGCACCACGTGATATAGTGGGGGTGGTAGGTGATTGAAATTTTTTTTAATCAAAAGAAAAGGACTCCTATACACACTTCCCCGGCAATAGTGCAAAAATGTTTGTCAATTTAATTGTCTTAAATTGTTACATAAATTATCAACCAGATTTGGTAAATTTGTGAAGTGCAAGTGCACTATATATGTTAGAAGCCCTTTTTTTAATAAATCAAATTATTAATGTCCGTGCTTGAGTTATTGAAATAAAATATGCTCTTCACACTTGCAAAATGAAACTAAAGCGAACTCACTCTGTCTCATGAAATTAAGAAAACTTAACCAATATATTACAACATTAATTTAATTTATAAAACCAAAATTATTCATCTAATGTTCTAACAATCATTTGCATAAAAACCAAAATGAAATTGACTACTAATTAAAATGAAAACCACACATCTATTATTATCAGTCACACATACTCTGAAATTAAAGGTTCTGAAATGAAACTACAATGAAATCACTCATGCTCTGAAATGGAATGCTTTGAAATGAAACTACAAAGAAATATGTCATACACTGAAATGAAACTACAAATAAATCTATGAGAAATGATTACACTACAATTATTATCATTACAACTTAACAATTAAAAAAGAATGATTACTGAAATCTTGTTATTGCTATCTAATTGAAATTAATACTACAACATGTAAATAACTACATCAAATGACAAAAGAAATATATGAAAGATGCAGAACCTTCATTGTTTGCAGGGGCCCTCCACAAACAGGTGGTCATAGAACTCTAATTGACCAGTCAACGATGCATCAAAACTTCATAAGACTTCTTCATTAACAGAGTAAAAACAGAGTCTTAACACATTATTGTCACATACATAAATTAACCTCTACTCCTTTGCTTCAATGGAGTGTTTATATAGGGGTTACAATGAAAATTCATGGAGATTCATATCGCTAAATATCAAAACTAAATGGACCCCTATTTTCCATGAATTTGATGAAGCACAGTCCATTCCAACTTCTGTTTTCTTGACTAGGTGTTTATTGACACATGGGTGCATTGTTTTCATGCAACCTAAAAAATAGGGCTCCAAAGAACCTAAAATATATCCCAAATGGTAACAAATTCGAGAAAACTACTTGTAGATATCTTAATTGGGCCCATTCTGAACAAAGCCCATGTTTTTGTTTTGCGAAATTTTCTTTCATTTGCTCAGAAAATGTGTTTGAAGTTGACTGGTCAAAACTGTTGTGATCTTCCCTTGATTTGATGCTAGAGGTCCACACGTGTAAGTTGGGTGGTATTTGAACAGTAGAAATCTATATTGGAACCTTTAGAAATAATGTTCATGTGCCAGATTTCCTTCTAGAGTAGTGATACTACCTCAATCATGGAGATAGCTACAAAAACTTGATAAAACTGCAAAAACTTGAACTTGCTAAACTGTCATTAGTTAAAACCATGCAAAATTATTCTTAATCTACTAAAAACAAAGGAAAATGACGCTAATTAATCATTTAGACATATAGAGACACATCATGAAGAATTATGGTGAAAATGGTGGCAAGTGAGTGAAATGGTGCAATGGATGGTTGGAAGTAATGGCTTACTGAATGACAAAGACAAGTTAAAATGATGACAAATCAGTGACCCAACATCTCCCCCACACTAAGATCTTTGCATGTCCTCATGAAAATAACAACACTTGATCAACATATTTGTTCCATAATCTATCTTTGGGAATGACTTTATTTTCTTACACCATTTCTTAGCAAACTTGAATATTTGTCTAGTATGCATTGTCACTTAAATTTTTGCGCATTCTGCCACTGACCAAGGCATTTACTAACCTATTAGAGTGACAAGAGTGCTTATTTGTTATGTTGAATGGTAGATATCATTTTTGAACATTTCAGCAACATTCTCCATCTTCTAGTTTTTCTAGGCCATTACTCAAAGTTCATCAACCTGTGATTTCACTTTAGAATTTGGAGACTGCTAGAAAATGTCCAATTGTGCAACTTAACACATTTTAACTTGTTCAATGAAGAAACATACAAAAAAATAGAATTATGGAAATCTAACTTAGAAGCTTGATTCTTGTAACATTGTTTCTCGTGTAACACGCGTATGCACAAATGACAATATTGTTGATATGAATGGATGGATGGAGTGGCTATATGAAGTCAAGAAAAAGGATCATAACCAAGTCAACAAGGTGAAAAAAAAACAAATGAATTCTTCACCTTTGTATCCTGCTCATCATTTGAAAAATGAGATATCATGAGATATAATAGTTTTTAATGGGATATGATAGATTCAGAAATGGCTTACAACATAAGTGAGATATATTTCAATGTCCATATATTCTATGTTTTGTATTTTACTTCAAAGAAACAAATAAAATGTTACCTTTTCTCTTTTGACTATATCTTTACAAAAATGGTCTTTGATGTAAGTGGCCTTGATGTTGTTGATCACCATGTTGCTGAAGCTTTTTTATACTTGGTATATGATGCTGGACTTAATGTTCAAGTTTATAAATGTGTCTCTTTCCAAAAACCTCAAACCATTCCAATACTTCATTCACAAAAGTAAATAAAATATGTGGTACAACTAAATTATAATACCCAAGAAATGATCCAGTAGTCCTCATTAATGAAAAACATCATTCAACTACCCATTCGACTTCTTATTATGTCATACCTCTGGTCTTCAAAGTAATCAAGGCTTGGTCCTCAAGGCTTGTTGCTTGATTACCTTCAATTTCTTGAAAGAGCACCTTGGTGTCAACATCTCTTCTAACTTTTGCTGTGACAACCTGCCTTAATGCCTCATTAACAAAAATTTGTATTCACTTGAATAATATCCAAGCCTCTTCCATGCATATTACAAAACCATAAGCATAGGTTGTATTATGGTTTCATATTCTTGATTTTACTTTCCTTATTGATTCCATAATCAACTTTTAGCAAGAAAAACTTGTCAAGCTGCTTCTTGAAATTGTATTCATTTCCCAACTTTTGAATTCATCTATTGCAGCCTTGTATGCTGAGTTTATATTGCTCTCATAAATAATTATTTTTTGAATAGAGGAAAATTTAATCAAAATGAGTAAAAGTGAAAGGGATAGTTGATGGTATGAGTGGTCTGTAAAATGAAAGATATGGTGGTTAGTAATGGTTGATGGAAAAGTGGTGATTCATCATATTTTCCTAAATCTTTAATAAACTAGAAGGCCTTCTGCTAGTTTTTACCTCAAGTTTACCTTTTGAAGAACTTTAAATGTTGAAGTAGGAGTTGTAGATGTTGGAATAAAATCATTCTACAGGCAAATAGATTATTGAATCATGCACTTTTGAAAATTCTAAAAATGATTTTTCATGCCATCCAATGTTTCACAAAAACATATACCACAAACTCATTATAAATCCAAATTGAGTGCTTCAAAAGGGAAATGGTATATTTTTACCTTTTTGACTACCTCATGCCTTTAGAATCTCATTTTGATGAAGAAAATTTGTCGTTGTGTAAAAATACCAAAATCTGGTCTAATCTGTCCACAATGGTGAAAAATGAAAATCCATCTTAAAACCCCACTAAAAAGTCTAGGAAAAATGCACTTTTTTGGAACTTTTCCTGTGCCTTACTCAATTTATCATATTCTGAGAGAACCCAGAAGCTCAGAATTTTTTATTTCTGCTCCAATATCTTGAAATATTTGTGCCAAAATTGCCTCTAGAACAAGCTGCTACAGCAAAAACAGGTTGTTACAGAAATCGCTGCAAAACTACAATTTTTGGTACCTGTTGCAGAGAATGCCATTTTTTGCAGAAAGTTGTTTTCTCCGAGTGTGAATTTCTGATTTGTATTGTGTACTGCATGCTAAAGTAGAACCATGAAACGTAATGCATATTGACTGAAATATGCCCAATTTTATTGTTTTGCTTGAAAATGAAATGAAGAAAAAAGTGTTGTAGTGGTTCCATCATGTCTCTATTGAAAAACAAGATGAACATGCTACTACAAAAACCAATAAAATGTACCACTGCAAGTTGTTATTGATTCCATAAAACCATTAGTATTCATCCAAAACCAAAAATCATGGTACAACTCTTACCATGCGAATGAATGTGCTGAAGTCGAGCATGGAAGGAAATCATTGGATTACTGATCATTAATGAAAATCGTTAACCAATTCGAGACAACTCACCGACAATGTAAATGAGTGTCAAGGTACCTAATTTAATCTTGATAGGGACGAATGAATGTGTTGAAGTCGAGTCACCTGCAAGATTTGACAATCAAGACACATTGTTGTCAACAAGGAGGCTTTCCATTAATGTATGCAAGTACCAAGGCACTCTAAATAATCTCTAATCTTGATCCCGGATAAGGTGTTGAGGTCAATGGGACAAGATCTGTTGGAAGGTGGGCCTTCAAGAATCCCACATCAGCCAACTCGAGCATAGAACCAAAAATTATTTGAAGAAACATAATAAAATATTGAAACCATCATAAAATTGCAGAACTTATTGTGAACTTTGCTTGCCAGTTGCCTGTTTTTCAAGCAAAACTCATGTCCAATTGCACCAGCAAGCTGGTTTTCACAATAGGACTTATTTTTCTCTTTACTTTTTTATTTGTTATGTTTTTTATATTTCCTACTCTACTTGAAAAAAAGTCTTGTTCAAGTATATGAATACTTCCAATGGAACCATGTGTGTAACAAGATGATGCATAAACTCATATGCAAGTTTGAATTATACACTTTGATATGTACCAATATATGAGAGACCAACTGTCTTGATTGAGATGTTGTTAGAAGATACCGAAGAATAGAATACTGAGATCCAATGAATATCTTGAACCATGATTCAATGTAATCTTGTCTTCCTTGGCTTCCTGCTATCGTGTCATGCAAGTCTTTAGAGATGTGATTCCCGTTCATAGAATGGGCAATATGCATGCATGAAATTTTTCCATCTCAGGTTCTGGCAATTGCTCTTTATTGACAGCCATCCATGATTCTTTAACCTTATCTAAATCTTATTCTTCATGTTGTTGTTATTCAATGGCAGTTGATGAATAATTTTGCAATACCTCAACATTGTAAATGGATTGAGGTGTTTTATTGGTTGGGATATGAAATGGTTGTGTTGGTAGGGGAGTGGGAATGGATTTTTGGGGTGCTTGTGTGGGTGGTAATGGGAAAGGTTGAATTATGATCAACTGAGGGTGATATTGATGTTGTTGTGGAGATGAATGGTATGGATAATGTTGACGTTGGTATTGAGGATAGTGAGGAAAATATTGAGGATATGGTGGATTTAGTTTGTAGGGCCTTTGCCAACTTTGTTGCCAAGATTGGTGTTGAGGTTGGGATGGCCAAGGTTTCCAAGGCAGGGGTGTATTCAAATTACCTTGAGACCATTGTGCATAACCTTGAAATTGTGCATAAGAATATTGCACCATATTGGGTTGATGAGGTTACCATAGCCCTCTTGGAGCTACATAACAGAGTTTCTCTTTCGCTTGATTTTCTCCATTATCCTTCTAATAAACTGCTTGTAACCCTGGTAGTCATGGGAAATCTTCAGTAGTATGTGATCCTGCACAAATTTTACAAATTTTAATGTTATCAAGTGGACATTCATACAAAGCATGTTTCTTTATACATTTAGGGTAAAATATAAATGAAGAAACATTCTCAATTTTTTCCTTGTTTTGCATTCTTAGCATGTCAATTTGTTCATTTAAATTACCAAGAATGTCTAGCAAATTGTTAACTTCAGTTTAACTTACCAATCCTGATGACGACTTACTTACTCTTTCCATAACTGGATCTTGAGGGGATCTTCCATACTTTGCTTTTCCTCTTAATATGTTCTTGCACAGTTCACAAATCTCTTGGAATGACAATTGAGAGTCATCTCCTTCTCCCACCAAGTTAAGAAGATCAATCCATTCATTCCTTATAGTATTCAGTAGGATATTTTTTAATGTGTTTGATCATAAATTATGAAATTTAGATCTTTTGGTATTATAAGTAAATCTCTCCACTAAATCTTCTAGGATTTCATCCTCTTCTTGGTGCATCTTAAAGATTTGATTTCTAAGGTCATGGTGTATGCAATAATTTTCATATTTTTCCAAAAATACTCTTTTCATATCGTCCCATTTCCTTATATAATTTTTTCCTAAATTCATGAACCATTTAAGAGCTCTATCCTTCAATGTTATGGGAAACAAATTCAATTTTTGAATGTGTAATGAGTAACCATAAGATCTACAAATTATTTCAAATTCAAAAAGAAAGGTTTTTGGGTCTTCTGATCTCGTACCTTTGATGTTAGGAAGTACGAATGGATGGATTTTCTTCATATGAACATTCATATCAGTTTCTTGAATGGGAAATCCAAAATTATCATCCTCATTGTCATCATCTCCATCCATTTCTTCAACCTCTTTTTTACCTCTTCTTCTAGCTGCAAAAATAAGAATTCATGATGTGGATGTGTGGTGCTTACTCACCACATGATATAGTGGAGGTGGTAGGTGATTATTTTTATTTTTTTAATGAAAATAAAAAGGAATCCTATATACACTTCCCTAGAAATGATGCCAAAATATTTGTCAATGTAATTGTCTTAAATTTTTACATAAATTTCAACCCGAGTTGGTAAATTTGTGAAGTGAAAGTGAACTATATATGCTACAAGCCCTTTTTTTATTAAATAGGATTATTAATGTGCATGATTGAGTTATTGAAAATTACTTCTAAGGATGTTTTTCATTCATATCTTACTCTTTAAAGAAAACGAAATTAACATATCCAATCATAATTAAATTCCTAAAATTTCCTCACTCCTTTCTAATGAAATCAAAAATTATCTTCACACTTGCAAAATGAAACTAAATAAAACTCACACTATTTCATGAAATTAAGAAAATTTAACCAATCTATTACAACATGAATTTAATTTCTAAAACTATAATTATTCATCTTATGTTCTAGCAATCATTTGCATAAAAACCAAAATGAAATTGACTACTAGTTAAAATGAAAACCACACATCTATCATTATCAATCACTCATACTCTGAAATTAAAGGTTCTGAAATGAAACTACAATGAAATCACTCATGCTCTGGAATTGAATTCTTTGAAATGAAACTACAAATGAATCTGCAAAGAAATCTATGAGAAATGATTACACTACAATTATTATCATTACAACTTAACAATTCAAAAAGAACGATTACTAAAATCTTGCTATCGCTATCTAATTCATATTAATACGACATCATGTAAATAACTACATCAAATGATAAAAGAAAGAAATGAAAGATGCAGAACCTTCACTGTTTGCAGGGGCCCTCCACAAACAAGTGGTCACAAAACTTTAATCAAACAATCAGCTACGCATCAAAACTTCACAAGACCTCTTCATTAACATAGTAAAAACAGATTCTTGACACATTTTTGTCGCATACATAAATAAACCTCTGCTCATTTGCTTCATTGGAGTGTTTATATAGGGGTTACAATGTAACTTCATGGAGATTCATATGGCTAAATATCATAACTAAATGGACACCTAATTGTGGTGAATTTGATGAAGCACAGTCCATTCCAACTTCTGTTTGGCTGACTGGGCGTTTATTGACACATGGGTGCATTGTTTGCTCACACAACTTGCAAAATAGGTCTCCAAATAACTTGAAATATATCCCAAATGGTAAATAACTCTGGAAAATTGCTCATAGATATCTTAACTAGGCCCATTATGAATAAAACCCATGTTTGTTTTTTCTATATTTTGTTTCATTTTCTTAGAAAACGCATTTGGAGTTGATTGTCAAAAATTTTGTGATTTTCCCTTGATTTGATGATGGAGGTCCACATGTGTGAGCTGAGTGGTATTTGACCAATAGAAATCCATATTGGAACCTTTAGAAACAATGCCCATGTGTCAGATTTCCTTCTAGAGAAGTGATACTACCT
The DNA here is from genome assembly GCA_031772625.1 of Pinus tabuliformis. Lineage (NCBI taxonomy): Eukaryota > Viridiplantae > Streptophyta > Pinopsida > Pinales > Pinaceae > Pinus > Pinus tabuliformis. The sequence goes on from CM062813.1 coordinate 413,594,522, forward strand.
TAACCATGGAGGTAGCTACGAAAACTTGACAAAACTACAGAAAATTGAACTTGCTAAATTTTCATTAGTTAAAACAATGCAAAAAAAAAAATTGATCTACTAAAAATAAAGGAAAATGATGTTAATTAACCACTTAGACATACAGAGACACTTCATGAATAATTATGGTGAAAATGGCAGCAAATGTGTGAAATGGTGCAATGGATGGTTGGAAGTGATGGCTTAATGAATGACAAAGACGAAAATGATGAGAAATCAGTGACCCAACATCTCCCCCACACTATGATATTTGCGTGTCCTGATGCAAATAACAAAAATTAATCAACATATTTGTTCCAGAATGTATCTTTGGGAATGACTTAACTTTCTTACACCATTTCTTAGCAAACTTGAATAGTTATCTAGTATGTTTTGTCAATTAAATTGTTGTGCAATCTGCCACCCACCAAGGCATTGACTGACCTATTAGAGTCACAATAGTGCTTCTTTGTTGCGTTGAATGGTAGATATAATTCCTCAACCTTTTTTCTACATTCTCCATCTTCTATTTTTTCTAGGCCACTACTCAAAATTCATCAACCTGTGATTTCACTTTAGAATTTGGATACTGCTAGAAAATGTTAAATTGTGCAACTTAACACATTTTAACTTGTTCAATGAAGAAACATACAAAAACAATAGAATTATGGACATCTAACTTAGAAGTTTGGTTCTTATAACATTGTCTCTCATGTAACACGTGCATGCACAAATGACATTACTATTGATATGAATGGATGGATGGAGTGGCCTTATGAAGTCAAGAAAAAGGATCATAACGAAGTCAACAAGGTGAAAAAAATAACAAATGAATTCTTCACCCCTGTAGATTGCTCATCATTTTAAAAACAGGATATCATGAGATATAATAGGTTTGAATGGGTTATGATAGATTCAAAAATGGCTTACAACATAAGTGAGATATATTTTCAATGTCCATGTATTTTATGTTTTGTAGCTTACTTCAAAGAAACAAATAAAATGTTACCTTTTTTATTTTGACAATATGTTTACAAAACTGGTCTTTGATGTAATTTGCCTTGATGTTGTTGATCATCATGTTGCTAAAGCTTTTTTATACTTGATATATGATGTTGGACTTAATGTTAAAGTGTATAAATGTGTCTCTTTCCAAAAACCTCAAACCATTCCAATGCTTCATTCTCAAAGGTAAATGTAATATATAGTACAACTAAATTATAATACCCATGAAATGATCCAGTAGTCCTCATTAATGAAGCACGTCATTCAACTACCCCTTCAACTTCTAATTATGCCATACCTCCAGTCTTCAAAGTAAAGCTTGGTCCTCAAGACTTGTTGCTTGATTACATTCAATTGCTAGAAAGAGCATCTTGATGTCGACGTCTCTTCTAACTTTTGATGTGACAACCTGCCTTAAAGCCTCGTGGAAAAAAAAATTGTATTCACTTGAATAATATCCAAGCCTCTTCCATGCATATTATAAAATCCTAATCATAGGTTGTATTATGGTTTCATATTCTTGATTTTACTTTCCTTATTAATTCCATAATCAACTTTTAGCAAGAAAAACTTGCCAAGCTCCTTCTTGAAATTGTCTTCATTTCTCAACTTTTGAATTCATCTATTGCAACCTTGTATGTTGAGTTTATATTGCTATCATAAATATATTTTTTTGAACAAAGGAAAATTTAATCAAAATGAGTAAAAGTGAAAGGCATGGTTGATGGTATGAGTGTCCTGCAAAATGAAAGATATGTTGGCTAGTAATTGTTGATGGAAAAGTGGTTACTCATCATATTTTCCTAAATCTTTAATAAACTAAAAATCCTTATGCAAGTTTTTACCTCAAGTTTACCTTTTGAATAACTTGAAATGTTGAAGTAGGAGTTTTTGATGTTGGAATAAAACCATTCCACCGGAAAATGGATTATTGAATCTTAAGCTTTTGAAAATTCTGAAAATGATTTTTCATGCCATCCAATGTTTCACAGGAACATATTCTACACCTTAGGGAACATTCATGTATGCCAAAATGCCATTAGGTCTAATGAATGCAGGTGAAACTTTTCAAATGGCCATGGATTTGGAATTTGTGGGTGAAATAAACAAATTCATTATTATTTATCTTAATGATTTAACTATTTTTTCTAAATCAGATTCTCAGCATCTCAAACATTTGAGTCAAATAATTCAGAAATGTAGAAGGTATGGGATTTCACTTAATCCCAAGAAGTCATTGTTTGCAATGCAAGAGGGAAAGTTTCTTGGACATATTGTATCAAAATATAGAGTGAAGATTGATCCTTAGAGAATATCAGCAATTCAAATTCTTAGTTTAGCCCAGACTAAGAAGGAGATACAATATTTCTTGGGAAGTATTAATTTCTTGGGGAGATTCATACCGAATTATGTGGAAATAATCAATGATATAACCAATATGATCAAGCAATACTAGGATGTGAAATGGAATGCTCATTCCATATTGTCATTTCCTCAAATTAAGAAAACCCTTATAAAGTCTCTAGTGTTACCATCTCCTGATTAAACAAAGCCATTTAGTATATTTTCTTTTGTCTCAAATACTATAATGGCTATAGTTTTGTTACGAAAGAATCCTGAAATTTTTTAACAACCCATTTCCTTTTTAAGCAATGTCATGAGAGACATTGAACTAAGATACGGTATTATAGATAGGAAAACATATTACTTTTGATTGATTATGTAGGAGTAAATTCCTGCTAAAATTTAAGTAAGTATTGACATAAAAATGATAGGAATAAGATGTAAATAAATAAACTTACTAGGAGTTACTTCCCACCATCTTTTATGTTTTTTTGACTGATTGTGTAAGAGTAAAATTGTAAATGTGCAAACTTACTAATGGTTATTCCCACCAAAATTATGTAAGTCCTTGAGCATAAAATTAATCCATAAAATTCACATCTCAATTTATTTACTTATGCCAAATCAAGACTATACGGATTGACATTTATATTAACCACTATTAATTTAGCATTGACAAATATAAATTATAATCTTCTATTCAATTTTTCCTAAAACATATTTTTTAACTTAAATAGAAGGGACTAAACTATCTTACATCACTTGGTTACTTCTAATTTTTATAAGAAAAATAATTTAAACATCTTAAATAATCATTAGAAAAAAAATTTAATCATTTAAAAAAAACAATATTTATTTAATTTTTATAAAGGAACAAATATAATAATAACTTTTATAACCTGAGAAATTAAACTATATTTTTTAGATAATTATCATTTACTTATTTTTTGTAAATACAACACTATAATGAGAAATATTGAACCATATTATTCACTTCCTAACTTTTATAAGAAAAACAATTGAACCATATATATATATTTTTTTGTGAATTGAAGTACTTTGTATTCATAATCAAAATAAAAAGATACATTTAGTTCATCGAAATCAATCTTAGATCCCCCATAATTACTAGAGAAATTAAACTCCTTAAAAACCTTTATTACAACAATCCGAACAAAAGATGTTCATTATCATATCATTTTCCACATTAATAGTTCATACTTAGAATATATTCAAGACTACAAAGACTGTGTATGAGCCTAGAACATTATCACATGCATGCCATGAAACCAAAAAGAAAAATACCACCATGAAGCCATGGTAGACTAACCAATGAAAGATATAACACTTACTCCATACTAGGCTACAATCTTCCATAATGACCACTCCAAACAATACCCATCTACGCTTTGCTTTATAAATCCACCAATATGTGTACATAGATGTCCAAAAAATGTGAGAAGGAAGCATTAAAAACATATACTTTAGCAACTAGAATTTGTATAACATCTCCAGTCAAAAAACAATCATCAACATACCCTAGAGGAGACACAACACTCCACAGAAAAGCATTGAAAGTATATCAACAACAAAACATTGAGAGTCATCCACCTACAAACTAAAAACATAATGCCCACAACAAGAGTCCCTCGAGAGTGCATAGAAAGCACAAGAAACCAAGTTCACCACGAATGAATCCATAAGAAAGAAAGCCAAATTCCAAACAAATGTTCAAGAACGCATCAAGATGACAATAAGCATAATTTTAGAATAGTTCATTACAGAATAAAAATGATAAGCATATTACCATAGAAACAATACCTAAAGGACACATGACCAAAAATTGGCAGCAAAATTTTCGAAACTCACCATCACTCATCTTGATCTAAGGAAATTATAGTAGGGTTTTTCCCATGATCAAATAGAGGATTAGTGAGGTCTCCAAAGGGAGAGTCACTCACCAAGAAACCTTCTACATGAGCCAAGTGAGAGTCCACAATATCCAAACAATAACCAAGATTAAGAATCATTCGTTTGACATCTTCCAATTAGGAAAATATATTATGGGTATCAACTTGTTTTTCCTTGAATATCAAGCACAAAAAAGTGGCCATTTGTTGGTGTAAGGCTAGAGAATTCATAAAAATAAGCCATTTTTCCCTAATTCTACCAGGTTCAGGTACCCATTTTATATCCTTCCCCATCACCTTAGAATCTGAGTGACGATGGTGGTCCCCAAGCTCTTTACTTCCCAACAATAAAATCTCCTTTCTAACTTCCAAAGGAATAATATAAAAAAAGGTGGCACTAGAGTCACAGGAAAAAACATAAACTTCTTTTAGATCCGATATTGCTTCCTCCACCCCCCCTACTACACATTCTCTGCGTAGGAGGCATGACTTCAACAACCAAAAAAAAATTGAGAATAAGAAATAAAAAAACCTTTTCCTTCAAAATAGGAAAAGGGTTGATGTACACCACTTTGAATCCCTGATGTGAGAAGTACCAAATCATCCCCCAAATGCCATACAACAGGAGCAAATTTTAACTCGCTCTATAACTCAAAGACATGACATAACTCCATAACCAACAATGAAATTCTTCAAAGCATAATCTGAATTCATAAAAATTATGACGATACCCAAAACCCTTAACTCTATCAATTGATATCAGGATATAAACAAACTGACCAAATTGAAACAAGACAATTAACCAAAACCCGAGCACATAAGACCCAAACACTAAAACACTAAAACCTCTAATGGACAAATGTCATGATTACAATTACAAATTGACCACAAATCAACGATTGCCTTTAAACACCATAGAAACAAAAAATTGACCTTCAATAAACCAAACAAGGAGAAAAATAAATAAAAACTTACCTAAACCATAATAGAGTCCAACATAGGAGAAGTGAGGAACTTAAAAAACCACAACAATATCACCTACACAAATGATATGCGGCTTAGTACACATTCAATTTACTGGAAACAAAGGCTAAACAAAAAATTCCCCAACTTAAAACACAAAAGACAGGATGCGGAGCATACCTCACCTCCATTCGCACAGACCTCATACTGTCTTCATAACTTTCAATTTAAAGCTTAAAACCCAACTGGTAATCTTCTCCCGCGCCTCAATGACCCTCTATCACTCCACTAAAAAGACATGACACTGGTGAAAGATGGCACACCATCCAACAACTCTCACATAGCTAGAAACATATCTGCATCGAGTAGCATTTGATCCATATTAAAGAAAAAATATTTATTCAATTTTTATAAACAATATATTACTTTGAAGTTTGACTTACACCTTATATTACTTCTAGATTAAATCTATATAGAGGGGAGTTTAATTGTAGTATGTTGAGCTAGTCCATCCTGTATTGGTATTGGGTTCCAATTGTTTAGTTTCAGGGATGACCTTCTTGTGCTTGGGCCTAGATTCGAAGGGCAAGTGTTCATTCTTTTATTTGTCTTGTTTGTTCATATGTTTCCAAGCATTGTGTGAGATACTCGTTTCCCTTCAAAACTATGCCTCGTGGAAAAACAATGGCAAGTCATAGGGTGTGCGAGAAATTCTACCTCCCATCATTGTAAATTATTTGGCTGGGAGTCAATGGAAAATTATTTTGATTTCGTTCATGTCGAAGTCACGAGGGAAATCCTCCACCTTGAATCAAAGGAGTTTGGTGACTGCCCATGCTTCTCTGGTTGTGAGGTGGGAGGAGATTACCTCAAATAGATCCATCCAAGGAAATTCAGAAAATGAAGGCTTCATTATATACATTTACTGAAAGTGCACCAACAGATGGATACCCTCTTACTCATGGTTCTGAGAGGTAAACAATTCAATAATTACAAACCTTTTGCAGAGAAAGAGGATATTAAAAGGCTTCTTAAGAATGTACATTTATGCTTGATGGTATTGTGTCACGTTTTAGCAGGGCTGAAAAGTATGTGATCTGATGCAGGTGCATCTAACCCCCCCTTAATTAATGTAGGAATCGAAAGTAGAGCGAAGAGGAAGACGTGGACCACCGAGAAAAATAAGGACAATCTGTTTTAAAACAGAGAAAAGATGGAGTGGATAAGTCTCTTGAAGACTTGTTATTAAATGTAATCTGCCATGCACGCATTATGGAGTGGTTTGTTAGAGAATTGATTGGATCCTTCATAGTGATCCGAACCAATATTCCTGTAACGATGAACCAATGTTTCCATATATATATATATATATGTATATGTGTGTGTGTGTGTGTGTGTGTGTGTGTGTGTGATGAACCTGCACGTTCAATAGGAGGAGATATAGAGAAATAGTTAAAAAAACTGTGAAATCAAAGATAGATAAAATGTAGTCAAGAGGAGAGTTTGTCCTAAGGCTGAAATGCCTTAGCTTATAACCATTCTGCATATAATAGAAAATTGTGTGTTTCATTATTGATTGTGCGCCTGTATGTATTTCATATATGTGTGTGTGTGTGTGTGTGTGTGTGTGTGTGTGTTAATGGCTTGAAATCCAGCGTTTATAAGTGTGTTCAAATGTTGCAGGTTGATCGACCATCGATCATGGAAAGGATCAATGGAGACCCAAAGATATTAATGGAACTTATGTGTGCTTGATAGACTGTGGCAGAACTGCATTTAACGCAAAAATCCATCAAAAGTGAAGAATATTAAGTTAAGGAGGAAGCGGAAAGAATACACAAGAACCGTTGGATCAATTTGATCAACACTCCAGGTGATGCCGCTGAGGGACAGAGCTTTATTGCATTGGCAGAATCATTATAATGATATCGGAACCAGCCTTTTTCAATATAACGATAGCAATATGCGATTTAAATCACAACTGTCGGATCAAGGGTCAAGATCGACGGCCTAGATGTGATCGGCGATCGCATATCGGGGAGGTCAAGGGATGGTGGTTTGTGGAACAGTGATACGCTGATGGTCAATATAGCAATATCGCCGACAAGCCGATTAGCGATCGAAGGTCGGAGGATTAGCACAGTGAAAAGCAAATAGGAGCGGAACCGATGACAATTCTAAGTGCGGGTTTATAATATTTAAGATCTGCCTATATGTTCGGGAGTGGAATTTTCTTGTTTTCCTGTGTATTTCGTAATATGTATTGTCGAAGGGTTAAGGCTTGAACGCCAATGTGTAATGCTCCCGATAGTAATAAAGCCAATAAAATTATATGGTGCGGTCTAATGTAAGTCCACGATTTAAAGGATTTAGGCCTAAAGAAACGCTTCTGATAGGCTTAGTGGGCCATAACCCACAGGCCTCAAGATCGATATTTTTTTAAGGAAAAGGGATTTTGGGTTACCCCCAATTTCTCTTTCCATCATTTGGTATCAGAGCAGAAGAAGATTCTGCGTGCAAAGGAAGGTTAAAGGATTTCTTGCGAGAAAGAAGAAGGAGAAGGAGGTATAGCTGATAGAGCTGGAGAGTTATGGTCTTACTATCACACAGAGAACAACAGCGGAAGGTGAGAAGATTGCAGCAAACCTAGAGCATGAGGTGCTCATATGGTTCCAAAGGAGAGAACCTAAAGGATACCAAAATACTGAGTGAGGAGAGCTTGGTGAGGTATCATGTAGCAGAATGAGATTGTTACTGCAGAGGCTTGGTTGCAGCTCACAGAAGACCATGAAGGCAGTTCCACCTAAGAAGTATCACTGGGTAGAATTGTTAAGGACAAGGAGAAGCATATGACTAGGAGGTCATAAATTTTTGTGCCTCAGGAGTCTGATGCAGGTGCATCTAACCCCCCCTTAATTAATGGAGGAATCCAAAGCGGAGCGAAGACGAAGACGTGGACCACCGAGAAAAACAAGGACAATATGTTTTAAAACAAAGAAAAAGATGGAGTGGATAAGTCTCTCGAAGACTTGTTATTAAATGTAATTTGCCATGCATGCATTATGGAGTGGTTTGTTGGAGAATTGATTGGATCCTTCATAGTGATTCAATCCAATATTCCTGTAATGATGAACTGATGTTTCCATATATATGTGTGTGTGATGAACCTGCGCGTTCAATAGGAGGAGATATAGAGAAATAGTTAAAAAACTGTGAAATCAAAGATAGATACAATGTAGTTGAGAGGAGAGTTTGTCCTAAGGTTGAAATGCCTTAGCTTATAACCATTTTGTATATAATAGAAAATTGTGTGTTTCAGTGTTGATTGTGCACCTGTATGTATTTCATATATATATATATATATATATATATATATATATATATATATATATATATATATATATATATATATATATGTGTGTGTGTGTGTGTGTGTGTGTGTGTTAATGGCTTGAAATCCAGCGTTTATAAGTGTGTTCAAATGTTGCAGGTTGATCGACCATCGATCATGGAAAGGATCGATGGTGACCCAAAGATATTAATGGAACTTATGTGTGCTTGACAGACTGTGGCAGAACTGCGTTTAATGCAAAATTCCATCGAAAGCGAAGAAGATTAAGTTAAGGAGGAATCGACAAGAATACATAGGAATCGTTGGATCAATTTGATCAATGGTCTAGGTGATGCCGCTGAGGGACAGAGCTTTATTGCATCAATAGAATCATTATAATGATATCGGAACTGGCCTTTTTTCAATATAGTGATCGCAACTGTCAGATCGAGGGTCCAGATTGACGGCCTAGATGCGATTGGTGATCACATATCGGGGAGGTCAAGGGACGGTGGTCTGTGGAACGGCGATATGCTGATGGCCGATATAGAAATATCACCGATAAGCTGATCGACGATCGGAGGTCAGAGGATTAGCGTAGCAAAAAGCAAGTAGGAGCAGAACCGACGACAATTCTAAGCGCGAGTTTATAATATTTAAGATCCGCCTATATATTCGGGAGTGGAATTTTCCCATGTTCCTGTGTATTTCGTAATATGTGTTGCCGAAGGGTCAAGGCTTGAGCGCCAATATGTAATGATCCCAATAGCAATAACAGCCAATAAAATTATATGGTGCGTTCCAATGTAAGTCCACGGTTTAAAGGCTTTAGGCCTAAAGAAACACTTTCGATAGGCTTAGTGGGCCATAACCCACAGGCCTCAGATCGATATTTTTTTAAGGAAAAGTGATTTTGGGTTACCCCAATTTCTCTTTCCATCATGATCTTTGAGTCTGCATTCGAGACAGATCAGCTCACTGACCCTGCTATCACAAACGCACCTCGTGTTATTGCCTCTCCACCTGCTTATTCCTTTTCTCTTTCTCCAATTAGTATATCAAACTAATGAGGGATGGGATGGCTCAGTTTTTTTTTTGTCTACCTCTAGCCACATCACCTCTCATAACTCTTGTAGGAACCCTTAGTAACATGGCGGTCAACATCACTATTTTTTCTCAAATGGCATGAACTTTGGTCGTTCATTTACATAGGGGTCGAAAATGTTGGCTTCTCGCTTTATGTGCAAATTTTAAAAAATAATGTTTTTTGTTATAAAGATGCAAATCAATACTTTTGGTTTACTTATGGATTGCATGTTAGTATCATCTTATTATAGTGATATGATATTTATAGTAGTTTATGGATATATTATAATATCAGTTCCTGATTCTTATATTTAGTTCCTTGTTTTTGTATCACCCCAATCTTCAAACATGCACTCCCAAGTTAATTACTTTTGAAATGTCGATGGTTGTATTCACTTAATGTAATACTCCTTTTTATTAGTAGAAAACTTTTATATCAATTTTAAAAAAACATATCATTACAAATTGAAAATAATACTTAAATAAACAAGGGAGGCTGCGAGGCAGCAAGTCCCTGCATTAAGTTCAGCCTGCATTTATGGGTTGATAGAACAGAAGAACATAAAAATATGAACAGAAACAGAACAAGTAGCATGAATAGAAACAGCGCCAAGTTCAGCCTCCATTAAGTTCAGCCTCCATTTCTGGGTTGATAGAACTGTTCCTCTTTTTGACGAGGAATGATAAATGTTATGTAGGCTTTGTTCTCTTCCTTTGGTTCTACATTCAGACGCTGCCAAGTAACATTGAAGAGGAATGATAAATGTTATGTAGGCTTTGTTCTCTTCCTTTGGTTCTACATTCAGACACTGCCAAGTAACATTGACCAAATATTTAGCTCAATGAGAACTAAGGGCCCTTAGTTTGGTAAAGTAACCCCTCAGAGCAAATCTCCACAGCCAGCAAACTACGGCATATATAAAAAAATAAAAGAGCGGAGCAGAGAGTTCTTTTAGCATTTTAGCGCATCATCTGTTGTAGTCTGATAGAACAGAAAAGCAGCGATATGAACTGCCCTGTGAAAATTAGAAATATATTTGTACTTGATAATGTGTTTACAACGAGAGAGCATATTGAGAGTTGTGATTTCTCTGATTTAAGAATTTCATGAGTCAAATTGTAATTGTAGATATAATTATAAGCACATTTAATATTTGTTATATAAAGTGAATCTTTTATGGAAATGAGATTATTTTCAATTTGTTGTAAAATGCATAAATTAAAAGTTTTTTTTTCACCCAATGAGTTTTTGAAAGATTTCATTTGTTAGGTTAGCTATGCAAGTAATGCAAGTTAGATCTTAGCTTATAAATTGCCTTGCTTTACTCAACACTTACAAGTTTGTTAGGTTAGGAAGAATGATGGAAAGCTTACAATTGATAGCGATTTTATAATAGCATGTTTTGTTTTTCATTTGATATGAATATAAATATTTTATTTTCATTTTTCAATTTTAGGTTTCATAATAAGACAAGATTATATTAAGTTGGATGTTACAAATATTTAACGATTTATGGAAGTTTTTTTTCAGTCTCTTTTTAGTTAAAGATGATTTAGGATAACGTAACTCATTTATCTAACAAGCTGGACCACCCAGACTTTAGAACTAGTTACGCTTAAATTGGCTATTGAATTGTCTCTACCACAGGGTCATCAATCGGATATGGATCTATATCTAGGGAAGGAAGGTACGCTAGGCAAGTGGTGGTGGAAAAGAGGGGCTTTGCCACTGATGCCATAACCGATTCAAATGCTATAATCGGTACTACTGAAATTGTTACTATTTATTCGAATGTTGTTGATTCAATAGGTGGTGAAACTTCCCGAGAGAAAGAAGACAATGGTCGAGAAGGAGTCGTGGAAAATGCCAATGGTAGGCGTTGCGCTGCGTTATAATATAGGTGGTGAAACTTCCCGAGAGAAAGAAGATAATGGTCGAGAAGCAGTCATGGAAAATGCCAATCGTAGGCATTGCGCTGCGTTATAATAGACGTTATGTCAAGTGTAGGCGTTGCTCTACGTTATAATAGACTTTATGTCAACTGTAGGCGTTGCATTATAAATCTATTATGAAAAGTAACCAAGGGATTTGACTTTAACATCAAATGTTTTTGAATTAACGTTAACTTCATAACAACATTAAACTAGCATCAAATTGAAATTCAAAACATTTTATCCTAAATTTTTAGTAAAATCCAGAAAAGCATACTCTTACACGCAATAAGAGGTTGAAACGGAAACATTGGATAAAAAATTGTTTCCTTCAATATTTATGTTCAAAGATTAGTTATAACAACAAATGTTGTCGTTGATCAACAAGATTAGTTATAACAACAAATGTTGTCGTTGATCGACCCGTTTAATGTTCAGTCAACGACGAACAAATGCTACAGTCACTGGGCAAGGACTAATAATAATCAAAGTTATGTTTACCCTATCATTCTTTTTGAAGTATGGACTTCGTTATTGCACCTTATAGATTCAGATGTCGTATATACTATGATTAATTTTAAAAATCAATGAGAGACGAAAAACTAACGCGGGAAAAAAATTTGAGGACTATAAAGAATAATTATTACACTCTAATTCCTTAGTTTTCAAGTTCACTCAAATGACTATGACAATCTCATTGGCTTTAGCATTGAACAAATTATTAGGCCTATCTTTGCAACTATGGAAAAAAAAGGTTATTGGGAACTTACAGTGATGCGAAGGGTACACCATTACTTCGAATGCTGGACAGTCATAAACGGAACCAAACTTATTAAAGTCATTATAAAAGTCCGTTAGTATTGGACAACTTATGAGGACCAGCCACTTTCTCTCTCCCTTACCACGTGCATTGCATGCAAGCCATGTGCTTGGCAGCACGGAGGTGATCTGTGGCATTAGTATCAATCCAGCCACTATGAGGCTGGTTATTCAACCAGCGCCTCTGCTTAACGATTCTTGCGAGACTCGAGACATGAATAACCAGGGACTGCAATTGAATCAGAGCCTGCCTTTCAATCTTACAAGTACGAACACGGTTATGCTGTTGAACTGCGACCCTATAATACTAGCATCGCCATTGAATTGTAGTTCAAGCAGTTTGTGTCATACATATATTAATGAAGCCGAGGCAGCCATGACGTGCAGGAAAGATGGTGTCTATTGCACATTTATAGCGGGAGGTTTTACCGCTTCTCAGACAATAGGGGTACACTCCGATGGTTGCAGGGCTTACACGAGTGTCCTAAATTTCAACCCGACGGTGCCTGCGAGGCAGTGGAACTATGGAGTAGAGATACAGTGGGCTGCACCGTTGGAGCCTTCTTGTAAAAGTCAGACAGATTGTGACCAGAACTCTGCTTGCTCGCCCATTCTCAGTTTCACAAATTCTGTTAACACGAATGAACTTGAGGATGTCGAGTTTTCTAGCTTCAATGTCTAAGACTAAGGTCAGAATGGAGACTGAAGCTACTGGTCCTGGATAAACGTGTGCTTCAACAGGCTCTGCTTCTAGATCTTGCTCACGAAGGTATGGGTCTTTATCTCTAAATTCAGAATCCCAATCAAAAGCATGAGGGAAAAATGTAAATATACAGGTTTAAAAAATTGAACCATGAAGAGATAAATTCGCCTAATCAGCTAAAGCATCTTGCAGATGTATATGGTCTTGATTTCACCTAATTAAACCACCGCTGCCAGAATATTTTAAATTTTACTTATCTAATTTGATATTGACTTTACTGAAATTTAATTTTTTAAATTTTACTGAAACTATTTAATTTGATTATAATTTCCTTTCCAATAAAAATTGTGCTCTCTAATTTCTAATAAATATGCATTCTCTGAGTCAATTAAATGGTTCTGTAAATCAGATATATGAACACAATAAAAACAAAGTTCTGAGACAAATAGATAGTTCTTTCAATTCAGATATATAAACAACAAGCGAAAGGGAAAGAACAGTCAGGCCTCTGTTGTAGAGTTTGTTACTGCTATGAATAACCAGAGAAAAAGGATATAGAAAAAATGATGTGAAAATTTGGTATTCAATTTACTACATTACAGTAGTCTGAAAATAGACTCTAAACATAATTGTATATGATTGAACTAGCTATTCATGATGCCAACGAAGGAATCTGCTGGTGGAATCCTGAAATTTCAGTGCTGTCTCTGAAGGAAAACGATTCGGACGACATGATGCTCTTCGAACTTCTCAACGAAGCCGCTAATCATGGATGGTCTGCATCTCATCGACAGCAGGAGACGGCGATATCTGGAGCGTCTGCAGCAATCAGGGCACAAGGTGAAATTGTTCTGTAAATCAGATATATGAACACAATAAAAACAAAGTGGACTAAATTTGTTAACTCCTTATCCTACTTAATAGGTTTCTGAGACAAATAGATAGTTCTTTCAATTCAGATATATAAACAACCAGAGAAAAAGGTTATAGAAAAAATGATGTGAAAATTTGGTATTCAATTTACTACATTACAGTAACGCTAATCATGGATGGTCTGCATCTCATCGACAGCAGGAGATGGCGATATCTGGAGCGTCTGGATCCACGGCCAGCACGCCTGTGATCTGCAACACAGAAGCAATCAGGGCACAAGGTGAAATTACAGAAAAGTCGACTACAAAACGTTGCAGAGATAGTGCTTTTTATAAGCCATACTTCCTATTTCCATTGCAGTATTCGTGGCACCACCATGCAACGTGTAGTTGTAGTGTTTGTGTCACCGTCTGAAAGGTGTAGGTGGCAGTTACAAGGCGGTGGCAGTGGAAACCAGGATGAAGGTGTACAGGAAACTTTGGTTAAATTTCTTGTTGGGTATACATACGCTCCTTTAATGCTAGCATTAATCTCCACTTCTCCACTTCCCAAATAATGAAAACAACGCAAGTCGAAAATAGCATATGCTTTTGGCCTCTTCTCCTCAGGAAGAGGACAAATAAGATGATGAAACAAACTACCATATAGTTAACATACGCAACTGCTTGCATAAGCCGCACACTCAGTATATAAACCGCGTGAATTAATGCTAAATATCGTCAATCCGATTACTATAGTCCCTGGCCATTACCAAATGACAGGGACTAATAAATAAAGTAATATTGAAAACTATCATGAACCATACCGAAAACTATGAAGAATCATCGAATGATAGAAACCATTAGTGAAAATTAAGAAGAATCATCGAACGTTAAAAATTATTGGAGAATTATTGAACATCGAAGATTAACAAGAACTATTGAAAACTAATCAAAGCTTATAAACTACCGAAGCTTTGAATATCAATGAGAATTATTAAAGGCCAAGTATTGATAATTTAGTTTAGTTACTTTTAAATTAATATTAATCGTTTTAATAGATTTTTATTGCAATATTTTTATAATAAAAAAACAAAAGTTTGTTCTTCCATTACTTTTTGAATTGCGAAAACTTCACTAGAGATGTTCTCGAAAAATCGACAAACATTTCATTTTTTTTTGCAATATTTTAAATATAAATCAATCTTGCAAGGTAATAACATAATTTCAGAAAAACAATATCAATGTTGTATTGTAAGAAATATTTCTTTACTTTATAATACGAGGAACATTAATCTATATTATAATGTGACAAACATTAATAACATTTTGATGTGACAAACATTTCCTAAATAACATAATTTTAGAAAAACAATATCAATGTTGTATTGTAACAAATATTTCTTTATTTTATAACACGTTAAACATTAATCTATATTAACATTTATTTTGATGTGACAAACATTTCTTAATTCTCGAATATGATGAGCATTATCCAAAATTGAAATTTCGAAGAGAGTTTTCGATGTTGCAAATTGATCAATACAATAAACATGGTCTACTTTTCCTTACATTTAAATGTGATAAATATAAATGATGTCATATTTTGATGTACATTATTGTATGTTGTAGTGTGACTAACATATCTAAGTGAATAATATTCAATTTTGCAATGTGATGAACATTTCTAGACATCATAATGTGTCAAATATTTCTCAATGTCAAAATGTCACAAACATTCTCAATCATTAGAATGTAATAAACATTTCCTAAATGTTGCAATGTGATGAATATTAGATAAAATTACCATGTAGAGAACATTTCTCAATACTTATAATGTGTCAAACATTTCTCAATGTCAAAATGTCACAAATATTTCTCAATCATTAGAATGTAACAAACATTTCCTAAATGTTGCAATGTGATGAATATTAGATAAAATCACCATGTAGAGAACATTTCTCAATACTCATAATGTGGTGAATTGTTATGAATATAATTCATATAAAAATAATAAATTAATGTAAATAGTATTAATCATAATAAGGTTAACAAGATAGTCATTAGTAATGAGAAGGCATGTCTTAAAGACATAGACCATTCATTGAAGAGGCAACTACCTAGGTATATAAGCAGGCCTTATTTATAACATTCACAACATCTCATCAAATTTTGTATAGAATATTCAATATATAATTACTTGTCCTAAAACATATGTCTTCATCTTTGAAGTATTCTAAATATTATTATTGTGTATGTGAACTTTGTTCGTTACTTTGGTATCAGATCATTCCTTTAAGTATACGAACTTTGGTCATTACATTAGTATCATAGTTGTTCGATCCTCTGGTTGCCCAACCGTTACATAGAGTCGTGTTCTCTGATCCAGGTCATTGGCTGTAAAAAAGTTTCAACCTTGTTGTTGTTGAAGTGTTTTACTACAAGATTTTGGAGTTTCTCCACTCTAATAGGTTCGCCACTTAGGCCTTTGTCCATCTATATATATTATATATATATATATATATATATATATATATATATATTTCTTAATAAAAATTAAACTGAAACGATGATGATGATAATAATAATAATAATAATAATAATAATAATAATAATAATAATAATAACAACAACAACAACAACAACAACAACAACAACAACAACAACAACACAAATGTAAAAAAGAGAATGGAGGGGTAGATAGAACTGTCACTATTGCTCGACCAGGCACATAGCCACCACCACCACCACTTCTTAAGAGATCCACTGCTACTCCACCCGCCTCTCAATGACCAACTATTGCAGCCACACCGAACACTAACGACTGGCCACACGTTCATTTTTATCTATTGCACCCACAACCGCTTTGATTTCGGATCACCGTCGAACATCACTAGTGTTTCCCATCTATTGCCTCCATTCATTCCTCACTCGACTAACATCAAAATCGTCTGTACAAGTAATTAAGCATTAAAACCACCAAATATCTATTGTGTTAGTGTTATTCCTTAAGATATCGACCACAAAGGAAAATTTTAGGGGCGAAATTTGGGATATTTTTTGGACATTGCTTGAAAAAACTATTCGCCAATTTCATTAAAAATTCTCTTATTTTTACATATATATATGATTAAATTTATGAAATTCGCCAAAAAATAATAATTTTAATAGTAAATTACATATTTTTTATTGAATATTTGTCTACATTTTATATGTATAAATTTTCAAACCTAAATAATCACCTACACTATTAAATCCTACAATAGTCACCTACAATTAAAAAATAATAAGTCCTATTAAATCCTACAATAAGAAAAGTAATAAATCCTTAAAAAAAAATACCTTGTCTACCACTCGAATCTCACGGTCATAGTTTTTAATTTTATTTTGTACACTAAGAAAAAGAAAAAGAAAATATCATTGCAATTTTTTTTGTCATCCACCTATATTGCTTCGTATAGGTGCGACCATCAATTGTGACCAATCAAATTCCTGAGCCATAATTTTAGGATCCACCTATATTGTTTCGTGTCGGTGCGACCATCAATTTCCCGAGCCATAATTTTAGGGTCAAAGAAAGGACGTGAGGACGCAATCAAAATTCAAACAGTGAGACCTTTGTTAAATTATGCCACCTATCATTTAATGATTAAATCAAATTAACATAAGATTAAATCAACTCTTCATTGTCACAAAAGGAATTAAGAGGTGACGTGAAATCTTAAAAAGGAAAAAATAAATATTAATTAAAAATTAAAATATTAAAAAAATATAATGAAAATTATGAGTGGTTTAAGATAAAGTCAAATGATATTATACGGGGAGACTCTTTAAAATAGTATTTTTTTTTTTTTAAAGATAATTAAATTACTGAAGTATTTACACATTAGAAGAGAAAAAATTGAAAGAGTATTTTAAAAAAAGAGATTAGATAAAAGTATATTTATATATTTTATGAAACAGCAAAAGAATATCACAGGAAAAATCAAATTAAAACATTTTAATTTATATTTATTTATTTATTTATATATATAATTAGAAAAGTTACTTTTAAATCCTAAATTTTTTGACGAATGTAGTTAGAGTCAATCCATAAGGAAAAATGCAGCCGATAATGGCTTAGACAATCGGTACCGGAAGTCTGAGGAAAACGGTAAAAGGTTTAATCATTACCGAAGTAACGGCATGACAGGACTCATAGGAAGGTGGTGTTATAGGCGGCGGCAGGCCAGCCCAACTAGCGATCATTACAGATCGAGACATAGATTTCAGGGCATCAGCAAAATTAAAAATAGGACACTTGGGAGAGAGCCGTACAGGAAGATATCAATAACATTTATGTGGACTGCAAAACAGGCAGGGAGGATCAAAGCCCAGCGTATGGAGAATCGGAATGAAAGCAAGCAGGGTATGTCCGACACCATTCTCATACACAGCAACCGTTTAAACGTACAGAACACCTGGCAAATTGATAAATGGATCATGAGCAGCCACACTCATTCCAATTCGACCTGCATCTGCTTCGATTGTGTGAACCTCAATCAAATTGATTACAGCAGTACTCCTACCTACAGCGGGTTTAAGACCGAATACAGAAGGCTCCACATTCGAAAACACTATAAAGTTGCGGGCATTCGCCTTGTTTCCCTCACAATTTCTTTTCACAGTGAAGAGCAAGCTCCCGTGAGTGATAGTTGCCTCTGCTGCAAGAAGCACAGAAAGTTAAGGATGGAGGAGGTAGGTTGTCGTTGTGCTGCTGCGAAGCAGGACCTGCTTGAGGCAGAGAGAGGTTATGAAACCCGTGCTGCAGCTAGGAACAAACGTAAGGTGGACGAGCTGGAGGCCAAGGTCAAGCTAGCGGAAGAAGGGCGCACGGAGGAGGAGATTGCAGAGAAGGTTGATTGGCTGAAGGACCCGGGCACCCCATCCAAAAGGGCTACTCAATTTATCAGAACCAAAGCCAAAAGCTGGCGCACCAAGATGCTCTTAGCCAAAGCCCTGGAATCGATTGAGAATGAGAAGCAGCCCACTGTCACTGAAGTGAACCTCACAGAGGCTCAGATGGAGAAAATTATCAACCACAACAACTCTCTGGAAGGACGGATCAACACGGTGCATGAAGCAGTTCAAGTGGTCAATAGGAAGCTGACCCTACTCATCAGGATTCTGAGAGATACGGCCAACCCAACTCCTGGCACTCCACAGCCTACCACTACTGAGGTTTAGGATAATGAATCTATAGCGGCAATGCAAGCCAGGATGGACACTCATATGAGGCAAATGGGTCTGGATACCATAAGTCAAATGGGCAAGTACATTTAGGGCTTTCCTCTGTTCTGTTTTCTCCGGCTTTATCTATGCTTCTGTCTATGTCTGGTTATGTAGATGTTATGATATGTAAGGTCTGGACTATGTCGGCTTATAGGAACAAGCTCAGGTCGAGCCACCCTGCGAGGTGTGCTTTTTGCAGTCTCTTTTTTAGGAACTCTCTGAGCAGGTGTTTAGATATGGTTCATTGTTATTCCCTGCTTTCGATCTGCCACGGCGGATTTTTTGTACTATATTTTGTTATATAATATAAAAACCTCTGACTTACAAAAAAAAAAAAAATCCATAAGGAAAAATGGAGTTTCATTCAGAAACAAAGGAAGAAAGCATTCCATAAACCTCATGTAATTATGTTTTAGTGTTGTTTAGAATTAAATGATCTATTGTACGAAAATATGTTACTATTGCTATCTCATCGGTTGAAGATAAAAATTATAGAAAACCTAAAATCAGAAACCAATTAGTGATTCCTGATTAAAATATAATTGAAAAATTAGATTATTTCAACAAAAAAAAATATGTAATAACCAACTTACAGTTAAACATTGAGGATTATACATTTATATTGCATTTTTCAGTTCAAACCATATGGAACAGTCAACGTGACATTATTTTGGGTTCACCCATGATGGAATCACTAGAGTCCTTTATCCTAAATATGAAAAAGAAGTATTTGACTTTTTCCCACAAAAAGAAAAAAATAACGCTACAGGACGTTACCTTGAAGCTAAATTCAGTGATGCGAGAAGACATACAAGAAATATCAAAAGTAATTATTTGAGAAAGTAAAAAAGTGATACAAAATATGCAAAGGGAAGTTGACAATATCATTGTTGACAAAAACAAAGAAACTACTCGTCTTAAGGACCATAGTGAGAAATTACTCGCTCAAATTAAGAAACTTAAAAATGATAAGAAATCGTTGAAAATTAAATTAGAAGAACTCATCCCGAAAGATGTATCGAAGTTGTTAGATGTAATCATCCAAATTGAAGATAAAGGAACGAATATTGATCCAGTCAATATCACAACTCAAGAAGATCACAAACCAATTGAATTAAAAACATATTCAGATATTGCACTTCAAACAATCGAAATTCCAAATGAAGATCTTGTAACCATTTCAGTGACATGAGTACCTAAAGTAAATCAAGAAATTGTAACACACATTATAAGAGAAAGTCAAATAAGAAGAAACCCTTATCTACATCTGAATCACAAGAATATATACCTTAATTAATCTACAAATATATATCACTCAGAAGATAAACAATAAAATTATGTTCCTAAGAATAATGAAGTGTGCACAATTCAGTCCAACAACTAAAATTCATCATAAGTTTCCAGTATCGAAAGATTCCACAGAAGATTGACTTATGATGAAAAAATCCATTCTCAATGTGACAATTTTGTTTATCACTTAGAGGATCATATCATCTTATATGTCTTATATCAATGAAAATGAAAGTACTAAGACAAGAAGATATTCAAAATAAGAAAAGAGATCAAACCCTATAATCCGTAAGATTTGAGGACAAAGATTTTTGAAGACAAAGGCAATGTTATGAATATAATTCATACAAAAATAATAAATTAATGTAAACAATAATAATCATAATAAGGTTAACTAAATAGCCATTAGTATTGAAAAGGCATGTCTTAAAGACATGACCATTCATTGAAGAGGCACCTTCCTAGGTATATAATCAAGTCTCATTTGTAACATTCACAACATCTCATCAATTATTTTATATAATATTCAATAAAGAATTACTTTTCCTACAATGGATATCTTTGTCTTCGAAGTATTCTGAAGATTATTGTTCCGTATACAACCTTTGTTTGTTACATGAAGATTCCCTTATTTCATAATGTCATGAGCATAACCAAATGTTATAGAAACATAAGCATTACCAAATGTTGTAATGTGATAGATACATCCATAGAATAATCCCTAATATCATATTTCGATGAACATTACCTAATCACACAACATTCCTTGGTATCATAATCTGATGACGAAATCCTGATGAACATTATGAATTTTATTTAAGTGATGAACATTTCCCAAAATCATAATGTGTCAAAAATTACTTAGTCTTGCAATTTCATGAATATTCCCAATGTTCCAATGTGATGAGCATTACTTAACATTGCAATGTTTTGAACTTTACCTGATTCCATGATGTGATAAACATAACATGACATTGTAATGCGATGAAAAAATATAGGCATTACAATGTGACAACCATTTCTTGATGTAGCAATGTGATGAACATAACCCAATACCTTATGTGATGAATAAAACTTGATATCTAAGAAACATATGCTCATATTACATTTATCCACAGTCAGTCATCATCAACCATAGTCAAGAAAAAGTCAACCATAGGCACCCATATTCAACCATTGTCTACCATAGTCATCCATAATCAAACATGGTTAATAATAGTTAATCATGTGCAACTATAATTAACCATAGTCATCCTTGGGAACAAGGAAAATTTTAAGGATGTAAGTTTATATTAAAGTTTAGAAACCTTGGCGAATCGTACTAGTCCCTAACATGCAAATTGTAAAATGTTTGGCAATATTTTGTAAAAGTATTTAGATTTCTAATGATTTTTTATTAGTCTATATAAAATTTTGGTAATTTTAAAGGTAAAATAATTTTATACTATAAAATGTGGGTGAATCCTTTTTAGAAAAAATGGGAATTGGCAAATCTCTTTTTTGGCAAAAGCATGGGAAATTAGCCCACTTGTAAATATTAGCCCCTAAAATTTTCCCTACTTGGGAAACACTATCAACCATGGTCAACCATTTACAACTATATATTTCATGGTTAGCCATAAGAAACCATAGTTAACCATGGTCAAAGAGGGTCATACATAATCGACATGGGAAATCATGGTCTACCAGATAACATGGTCAAATATACTTAATCATAGTTAACTATACTTAACTGTACTTGGCATGATTGAGAATTGACAATCATAATCAATCATTACTACCCTTGGTCAATAATGTGTAACATGCTTAAACATGGTCAACCATACTTAACCATAGAAAACATGATTGATATAGTTAAACATGGTCAACCATGTTAACAGTAGTTAACTATGATAAATGATGGTCATGCTTAGTCAACTTTGATTAACCTTGGTCATTGTAACACCCCTGGATAATCATTTACAACTTTTGTTATTTTAATTATGGCTAGAAAAGTTAAAATACTAGAGATGACTCAGTGATGTAAATATTTAATTTTTAATGAAAAAAATAATTATTTTTGTTGTTAAAATTCTTGGTAATCTGTTAAGAATTTTTTTGAGGAACTTAACTCCTAACTCTCAAGGAAACAACTACGATTAGTTATTCCCAAGAAGAGGGAAGAAAGAAAAGCGCAGGGGCTCCACTAGGGGAGCATATCATACCACTTGCGTTCATATTGGGGGATATATCATGAGGAAAAAATGAAATAATATATTGAGCATATAATAAGGGGTAAAAGGTTTTTATATGTTATATATAAAAAATGGAGCTCAAAATTAATGAAAAAATATAAAGGAGTATAAAAAATGTTAATGAAAAAATGGATACCTACAATATATAGTGAAAGTACGACTTTTTTAAATTGCGAAGGTGTATTGGTTTCATATTGGCAAGAGGTTAAATAAATTTATTTTTAGAGATATTTTCCAATAGGAAGTAAAATTAAGGGTATTGTTCAATATGGCATGGATACACATGCTATGTCAAAGGTTCATTGAGTGAATCCCCTGTGAAGAAAAGAAATAAAAAAAAAAATCCCCTTTTTCCATTATTCAGTCAAATTTGGAAGAGATGGACAAGAGGAAAACATGACAGGGGATAAATGTCATGAATTGGATTCTATATAGGATAGAATGTGGGAGAGAAAGACAGTTATTTCCTAATTATAACAAGTGGGAGAGAAATATTTGTTTTGAACCCAAGGAATAGAGTAGGACATTACTTTAAGGGTTTAGGAGAAAATATTTTTGAAAAAATCTTGCACTATTTCTCTAACAGAGAGGATAGAGCTTTGGGGTAGCTAGCTATGAAATTTAGCTTATATTTGGGAGGGTTGTGTACCCCTTTACACATTCCCAAGAAAAGCTTAGATAAGTACTTTTTTCGATTCAATTTACTGTTGAATAGATATTGCTAAGAAAATAGAGTAAATGTTTTGAATTTGTATCTCTATATTCATTGGGATATTGTAGTTTTGCAACCTGTAGTTTTATGAATGGGTATTGGTATATGTGCTTATAACTTGTAAGAGGTCAAGTAGCAATTGCAAACTATAGATGATTTATTGTAGCCACTGGAGGTTGTTTATGGTGGACAAGGTAAATGATTATAACAAAGTTTCTCGAAAATATGTGGATGCAAGTAACGGTTTTTATTGGTAATGTAATAAATAAATAAGTTTCTAACTAACCCTACAATCATTTTGGGTTTTTAACACAACAGGTAGGGGGTGGTGTGTTATATATATATAATATATATATATATATATATATATATATATATATATATATATATATATATATATATGAGTATTAAAGGGTAGAACAATGAAAAATGAGCCAAGTTAGTTACAATAGGAAATGGTTAGACAAGGTGTATGTCTACCTACCTGGATATGTAAGAGTATTGCACTGTAAGTGGTTAGGTCTCAAAAAGAAAAGACAGGTCCCATTACTGGTCCCTTTAAGTCCTCTGGACTAATAATTCACAAAATAATATAGAAATTACATTCATACACACACACACACACACACACACACACACACACACTATTTTATATAAGTATGCAAACAAGATAACCAAGAAAATAAATAGAGATAGGGAACAAATATAGAGGTTGACAAAGGAAAATAAAATAATTTATCCTATAAAATACATTTACAATTGTATTACATTTCCAACAAAAATATTTTTAAGAAAATATGTGCATTTGAACAAAAAAAACAAATATTCAGACATACATCAAGATAACTTGTAGTAGAAAGACTAAAATTGTGCTCTTTTCCCGTATTATAAATAACAACATTGGCATGCAAATTGAACACAAAGAATAACTGTAGGAAAATATTTTTGTACAAGAACACATAAATATGGTATATAAATAGAAGAGTATTTAAAAAAATCTCAAAATATTATCTTTGGAGAGAAATTGTATACATTCAGCTCGAAGGATGTATGTATTGAAGTAATGGTTGTGGCCAGAGTTATGGCCAAATAATACTCTATATAAGTCACAAGTAAATAATACAATTGGAATAAAGAGATAAAACACAAGGAAAAATTGTCGAAGAATTTTTATTAAATGTTCACTTGGAAAAACAATGTCACCAAGGTCGACCGACCACAACATTAAACAGTATAGGACTCAAGGTACACATATATTTCATAAACTCCTTAATACCTCGACTGCATGGAGGGCTAGTTGAACAAAAAAAAATTAAATGTTGATATAAAACCCTAAGTCATGTCATTCCATAATTGGGTCTTGGCCTCACGGTTGAGTGACCTAGAAAAGAAATAAAAGTCTACATAAGAACCTAGTTAATCACAAGTCGAGCAAGTACTCCATAAAAGAGAAAACCCATATCATGATAGCCACACCTAGGGTTTTACAAAGGGGAAGGTTGAAACTACAATTGAAAAAGGGTAACATTAGAACCCTCTAGAATTAAGAACAAATGTGCAGAGGAAACAAAAATTTATACAAACCCTTAATATAAATACAATGGGTAAAGAAAATTTGTGAACGATAACCTCACCCTTTGCTAGAGAGTAAGAGACTTTGCCTTCTACTCCTAAAGCCATAGTGAATTATGGAGTTAAAGAGGGAGCTTGCAAATTAAAAATTAAAATTAAAAAATTAACCTAAGGTTAGTCAAGGGAAATTGTTATATGTCATATGCATGGAAATAATTAGCACTTGAGCTACTAAAAAATCAAAGGAACCTAGCTCCAAAGGCAACCATTTTCCACTATAGCCATTTGGAAGAGAATTAACTCAAACATGAAGAGAAAAATGAAAGCGTAAATTGTTGTAATTACATGAAAAGAAATTTCAATAAATATGGCCTCCAATAAACTGATAGAAATGATACCATGCAATTTGTTGCAGAGAAATAGAAAAAAACCCTAACCTGGAGAAGCAAATATTGTGTGGCCATCACCAGATTATCGTATTGAAGCCATGGAACCCTCTCAATTCCAAAAAGACATAGAGAGTCAACTGTCTCCAAGGTAGAAAAGTGTTTAAAATCATAGTAGACACATTAAGGTTGCAAAGCTCATTTTTTAACAAGAGAGAGAGAAAAAAGGAATTTGAGTGACAGATAGGGTATGGGTAGTTACACCAAACTAAACCCAAATCCACTCTATCATCTATCAAAACCCCAAAACTCATGTATCATTGTTGATAAGACACATCATAGAGCATAATATTCTATGATTAAACCTCCAATGCATTTCCACGCATTATTCCACACCACATGACAAATTTCCTGATCAAATTATGTTTAAATTACGAGCTTTGTAAGAATAGGTGATGTATAATATAATATATCAATCCTTATCAATGCATTTTCCGTGAACCTTTGATATGATGTGATAGCCATGTAGGGAATTAGTACAACTTTGTATGCTTTTATGGTGACAAGGTGTCACTGTGATGGAGGATTAATATTGAAACATTTTTAGGCAAGAGAATTCTTTTATAACCAAAGTCATGATCAACATACTGCATGTCGGGGTGACTTACCTTAAAACATATGTTCACTAGGAGAAGGTCTACATGACCCACCTCTTAATTTAAAAACAAATAGAACTATGGTGTTGACATTATCGAGAGGAGGCATATACAAATATATGTATGTATAATAAAAAATAAATAAAACCTCAAATATACATGTATGAAATTCCAAGAGCTAAGGATTAACTTGGAAACATGTTAATTGATCTAGATAATATTTGGTAGAAATGTTATGATAAGGAAAATATTGGCATGTTGATTTAATTTGAATGCAATTAAATAAAAAATGTATGTAAGATCTTACCTTTATTGGGTTGAGTCTTGAGACAGAATTGAATATGTGCATGTCATACTTATTAATTTTGATAGTATTTTGAAAAAAAAAGTACATGTCCTTTTGCACTATTATAAATTAATAAGAATATATATGAGGGATGTTACAGGTGGTATTAGAGAAAGGTTAAAAAATTGAGGCCCTTGGGCCAAACCTGAATTCCACCTAACAATGAAATTTTTTACCTTGCATAGTTAAGGAAGTGGAAGAACAAATAAAGAGATGACATCATGGCAAAGCCTCATGATGGCACTCACATAGGCGAGGAAGAGATGTATCTATGCTTGGGTAAGTCGGCCCAAGTTCCCACTAGGGAATTATTAAACATAATGAAATATTTGCAAACATAATCATCAACCTCCGTGTTGGGAATAAACAATTATTAAAGGCTAGCACAGAACAAGAATGATTACTCAAAAATTTAACCAAAAAATCGAATTCCAAGATTGTGGAGTCTGGGAATGAGGAAGAAAATAAGGGATAAACTTCAAAATGGAAGATGGCGGAAGAGGTGGTTGAAAGGAAAGAAGGAAAGGCTAAGGAGGAATAACATAACTTGTATAAATTTTATTTTAAAGATGGAAATAAATATAAGGTGGAATTACATGGAGAATTTAGAAAAATCACACCCCCAACATACAATGGGAAATCAAAGGATCAACAGAAGACTACTTGCTTCATATTAACTGATATTTTCAATTTTATGACTATTCCACTAAATTAAAGGAAAAATTATACATGTACCAATTGGAGGATAAAGCTTCTCTATTGTGGGAAGAGGTAAGAATAGTTCATAATATGGAAGGAAAGGAGGTTAAATGTGAGGAATTATAGTGGTTGTTTAAGGATAAATACCTTTCATAATGATATTTTGATGATAACATGAAAGTGTTTCATGATTTGAAGTTGGGATAGATATCTATGGATGAATTAGTAACTAATTCATATATATGTTATGTTATGTACCCTATATAAAAGAAGAAAAAGCAAAAATTCAGTGGTTCATAAATTGTCTTCCACTGTTGTTGAAGGAGTGAATTAAATATGATAACCCTAATACTATGGATGAGGTTATCCAGAAAGTGAGAATTTGTTACCAAAAGCAAAAAAGGAGTGTGAAAACTCGAAACAATGGCTTAATAAAAAGAAGCATCGACCTATGCAATTTGACAATGGAGGAAAAAGTGGACAATCGAAATAGTTTTATGAAGGGGGTCAAAATTGCAGTCTCAATAAGAATAACAACCAGTCCCATAAATTTCAAATGAAAACCTAGATTGGGTCTAAACAAACTAAACCTAACAAGGGACTGAATGGGAAGGATTGAGAGCCCTTGAAGTGTTGGGGTTGCAGCGAACTTTTACGAAACTAACCCTATAATACGAGTTCAATGCAACATGTTCACAATGTCTAAGAGGCATCAAACGTCAACGATGTAGTTAGGAACATTCCACACATTAGTGAAACTTTAGAAGAGTGTTGGGCAGAGTAGCAATTCACCATGGTGGAAATAGAAGCTACTATCCTTGACCAATCTTTTTATGTACAAATTGATCTTGGTGCTAGCCTCAGTTATGTTAGCCCTAAAGTTATAGGAAATTGTAAATTAGTCGCTAAAAATATATAAAAATCCTTGGTTGGCTTGATTGGCTACAGATGTAAAAAGAAGGGTCACCAACTAGGTAAAAGTTTTCCCAATT
The DNA here is from genome assembly GCA_031772625.1 of Pinus tabuliformis. Lineage (NCBI taxonomy): Eukaryota > Viridiplantae > Streptophyta > Pinopsida > Pinales > Pinaceae > Pinus > Pinus tabuliformis. The sequence goes on from CM062813.1 coordinate 413,622,642, forward strand.
GTGTTGAATGGGAGATAGAACACAGTAAATTTAAATATACTTCCATTAGGATCTTACGTTTTACTAATAGGCATGGACTGGTTAGAAATCCATAGAGAAATTATCAAATGTCTTGATAAAATAGTTACCTGCATTACAGACATTGGTGAAAACCAAGTTGTAAGAAGCATACCCAGGATTGTTTCGGTATTTCAAATATCACCATTTCAGTTGAAGAAAGAGTCAAGGAAACAGTGTTAACTCTTTTCTATTAAAGTGGAAAATCATTCTTTGCACAAGTTAGTTAAATAATTAGAATAATTAGAGGTGCCAAAATTATTATGATGTATTCCCTGATGAGATTATTGGATTTCCACCTAAAAGGGAAATAAATTTTTCTATAGAACTTGTATCGGGAGTAGCAATAGTATCCAAAACCCCTTACCTGATGACTAGACCATAACTCATGGAATTGAAAATTTAGTTGTAATACTTGTTGAGTAAAGGTTATGTTAAGCCTGGTGTGTCCCCATGGAGTGTATTGATCCTTTTTGTTAAGAATAAATATGGAACGTTCAAGATGTGCATTGACTATTGCCAGTTGAACAAGTTAACAATCAAGAATAAATACCCTGTATCACACATCGATGATCCCTTTGATCAAGCTAAGGGGGAAACAATATGTCCCTGGATAGACCTCATATCTAGATATCACCAATTGAGGATCAAAGAGGAAGACATACTGAAAATAAATTTTCAAACTCAGTATGGACACTATAAATTCACATTATTACCCTTCAGACTCATGAATGCACCTACCACTTTCATGTTCTTAATGAACAATGTGTTTAGAATATTTTTAGATAACTTTGTATTAATTTTCATATATGGTATACTAATATATTCCAAGACACTGGAAGGATACAAACAACATTTGGAAATAGTGTTACAAATAATGCGAGAACACCAACTATATGCAAAAATCAACAAATGTGAAAATTTCCAAGACAAGATACAATATCTTGGCCACGTAATTTCAAAAGAAGAGATAATAATGGATCCCAAGAAAGTGAAGGCTATTATTCACTAGCCAGTACCAAAAGACGTAGATGATATAAGATCATTTATGAGGATGACTAGTTACTATCACAATTTTATATAAGGATTCTCCAAGATGGCATATCCTATAACCTCCTTACAGAAGAATGAAATGAAATTTGAATGAACACAACAATGTCAAGAAAGATTTGAGAGGCTGAAATATCTACATAATGTTGCTTTGGTACTCAAAATAGTAGATCTGTAAAAGGAATTTGAGGCGTGTACAGATGCATGCCTAGAAGGTGTATGAGGCATTCTTATACAGGAGGGGAATGTTGTGGCCTATGAGTCTAAAAAATTAAAGAAACGTGAGAAAAGTATGAAATTTATAATTTTGAATTAGTAGTTGTAATACATGCTCTCAAGATCTGGAAGAATTATTTAATTGGAAGGAAGTTCACTTTAATTACCAACCATGTAAGTCTGAAATATTTTGTCATCCAACCCGATATGAATGTCAAGAAAGATAGATGGATGACCTTCTTGAGTGAATATGACTTTTGACATTAAAAACATAAAGGGAAATGAAAATAAAGGGGCAGATGCCTTAAGTCGAAGTTTGAAACAAGTCTATGAGATTTCCATAAGTCAAACTAAAATAGATCTTATAAATAAAGTCAAGGAGGCAGCATTAACAAATCAAAATTATAATTAGATACGTGAAAATATAAAAACTAAATCTAATATAGATAAATGGATTAGTTATGAAATAAGTAAAAGTGGTTTGCTAACATATAAAAATAGACTTTATATTCTAGATCAGGAAAAAATTAAGTGATTGATAATGGATGAAAACCATAACAAACCTTTTGCAGGTCATCCAGGGTAGCAGAAAATAATTATAGCCCTCAAGCCTAAACTCATAGAAGGTCATCCCTCCAATTTCGCTGCAACATATCAACCATGACTTGCATCATGCCAATCCATTACATCTCAAGATCATGTGAACCTCTGTTGCAATACTCCAACTCAACTCTAACATGTCTCCACGCACTTGCCAACCTCATAACTCGAACTAGTTGGGTGATCAGTCCAACCGTCACATCCAACTCATGAGAATGAACCTCCTCATGCCTTAGTCGGTTGTTTCTCCAACACTCTGTCACATCTACAACTTCCATCAATAAATTATCCCATCATTATGCATAATTCCTTCAACCGATGCTCCATCGTTGTCTCATATTTAGGTCCATGAAGAAATTCCACTTCATCTTGGATATTTTGTTCATCATCTATGTCAAAGGGATAAGTCTCAACCCACTTCAAGTTCTTCAAGTCATCTCAAGTTCCTTTGAACCATCTTTGTCTCATAACTTAGGCAAGCTCACTTGTCTAGCCAAAGAGTCCCATCACATGCCGCCTCTGCCTTCCATCACACGAACACCTTCACAGGTCATCCATGTCTCCCTTCAAAATGACCTTAGACTTGTTGTATGAATGCACAAAACATCCCGACCGGATCCTTCTGCAAAACATCTTCATATGACACTAGCATGGCCATCCTATGTCACATCCTTGCATGCAACTTCTGGCTTATTCCCTTATGTGACATCTCTATGCAAGAAACTTTCTTATCATCCCTACATAATGCATTCCATGTCCTTCTTTGTCCAAGTAAATTTCCTCTATTGAATGCCCTTTTATTCAACTTGATGTGCACAATTTATGTCATTCATCTCGTCCACTTCTACTGGACATACACGCCATCTACCATAGCCTCCTCAACTTCATTTGGGTGGCTCCCTCAGTCACCCTCCCACATCTCATCATCACAGAACCCTTCATTGAAGTCTCCTCCACTAAAGGCCCACCAAGGAGTTCTCCTTGGTTTCAATGAAACCTCAATGAATAAGTCTACCAAGTTCTATGTCAAGTTACTTCTTCTTTAAATATGCCCTTCTACTCCAAGCGCTTCCACTTGAACAACCTTCATTCATGAGCCATGACAAACACTTGGCCAATCTTTCATTCGCCCAACCATGACTTACCCATCTTATAAATATCTTCATCCACCACCCTTGTCTCAAGCATTTACAACATCCATCCTTAGGTCAAATGCTTCCCAAACAAGTCTTTCATCAAACTGAACCTTCCTTTACACGGTTTAGTATGAACCCATCTCAACCTGCATAATAAAAATGATTACCTGATTTCCTTCACCTTAATGAGGTCCCTTCATGAGAGAACCTCTGCCTTCCTTCCATGGTTTTGAAATTCTCGACTCTAGCCCACCATTGGGAGACTTCATTCTACCAAGCTTGTCCTCTTTTAACATCAACTTCTAAACATCCATTCTATAATTGGTAACATGACCAACTTCCTATTCATATATCGCAGTTTCAACCCACTCAGTCGAACAATCAAGGTCAAGGAGCTCCCTCCTAACCTTCTTTTGGAGCACATCAATATCTTTCTCCAACTTCAACTTCTCTTTTCTCATGTGATGTAAATCCTTCATGACCTGGACAAGTCTTGTACAATTTTGCTACATCCTAGCTCTCCAAGAATCAAATTTTCAAAAACTTACCATCTCGTTGTCCAACTTCAAACCATGTCCCTTTCCAAAACTTTGGTTCTTCAACATATCCTTGATCACAACTCTTCACGGTAGCGACCGTCATGCCATTACCCTTATTTCAACCAAACACTCTTCCAAGTTTCAACATGGAGCCTCTAACACCAATTGCTCGCAAAGTGCATTGCCCTGCCACAACTTAAAATTTTCATTTCATTCGAGTCCCACTTTTTCTAAAATAGGCTTTGATACCATGTGTCATGATGCCATGATGGTCACACTACTTAGACTATCATGGGAGTGTGACATCGGCGAGATTTCGTATCAAAGAGCTCAACCACTTTCTCCCAGATTACGCCTTTAGCCTATGTGCCTTAATAAATTTAAATATCAACTTTGAGGAATTAAGTTGTTGAAACGAATTCAACATAGTAGCGAAGCACTTCAACAATTTATTTACTTCTTTACCACGTAAAATGAAGAAAACAATGTCAACAGTAATGAACTTCAATGTAAACAACACATTTCATCTGATGTACCTATACAATGAGAGGGAGAGCTCCCGACATAAACTTCTCCCCTATATATTAACTTCAAACTTCAATATATATTGTACAATAGTTTTATATATTAACTTCAAACTTCAATATATATTGTACAATAGTTTTAAGAGGTAGGCAGTCGTTGGTCCAACCCAACGCACTTGCCAAATTTCCAAGTCCCACAACTAAGGCGCACACAACCTCAAGGTTTGCACCTTGCCCAACCAAGGAACCCTAGATCTTCACACTAGTCAATTTGAAAAAAACAAAACCCTTAGACAAATAGATAATACCCTGCTCATATGGCTGGCTTGGGTGAGCATCACCGTCCTTCTGCGATTCTCTCTTACTCGTGTCCTTCCTTTGCAACCTACACCCTTCAAGTATTGTTCTTATTGTGCGAACTTCATTGATGTCCTCCCTTGTGCAATTTCCTTCATTCATATGAGTTGCTACTCAGTGTTTTGTTTGGGTGACGCCCCTTCTCAAATCGGGTCAACCTATCATATGTCATGCAGGCACGCCCCTTCGTTTGGAAGCCTTGGCACACACGCCCCCATTGGGCAACCTGGCATGCCCTGCTATTGTGCAAGCGCACCCAAGGCATGAGCACTCTTGTCGCCATGTACCGCATGTTACCCCGTAGCTTCGTTTCACTTCATTGTTGAACTTGCCTGTCATTCGTTCTGCAAGTCTCACTTGACCAACTACCATCGCACATATCGCCTAGCTAACTGTCATTGCATGTCTGGCCTTGTTGAATGCCACCATATGTCTCACCCAGCCCATGTATGTATCGTCGACGCCCTCCCCCAACTCTCCCAAGGTGCTCGTCATGTCGCTCGACGCCTCAACCATGTCACTACTCTACGCGAGATTACCCCCTAGTCGTCGTATCATGCGCTTTACGTTGCTTAAGGGTACCTGCGCACTGTGTATTTGTGCACACACACCCATGGCGTGTGCCTTTATTCCGTGCACTCCACGAGACATTCCATAGATGCTCGCCTATAAAATTTTGCCAACACATAGCCCATTATGGCGTGTGCCTTTATGGCATGCACTCTGCACGACATCCCACAGACGCTTGTCCATACAATTTTGCGAACACATTACCCATTATGGCATGTGCCTTTATGTCATGCACTCTGCACGACATCCAACAGATGCTTGTCTATACAATTTTGCCAACACATAGCCCATTATGGCGTGTGCCCATTTGCCGTGCACTCCCCATGACATCCCACAAATGCTCATCTATACAATTTTGCTTTAAGATGAAGTCTCTCAAAAATACCGTAGCCACTGTAAAGTCCACTATAGTTAATGGACCTGTCTGTGAAGCGTAAGCGTGTTTGACATTGATTACATTTATGCTAGTCGTTTTCATGGCCATCTCCTCAGCAGCATTAGCAGAAAGGTTTTTAAAATGAAGAATTAATAAGTTCTATTGAGAATAGCAGGAGCTTAGTAATAAAGAGAATATGGTAGCCGCTGTTAACCGGACTTCCACTCAAATTTTTAGTTAACATGTGAAGCTTCAACACATCTTATAACTTAATAGTTTATTTGACAACCAAAAAATTGACTTCCTTTTTGCAATAAGGTTTTTTTAATTTTAAATTATTAATTCAATGAGAGGAAGGAATTAGGAATATTTTTAATAGTAATTAGGGATAGGGGATTGAAATTTATCTTAATGATAATATTTGTTTTTCAATTGAATTAAAAAAGTGATGTAAACAAATGTTGGTAATGTGAAATGTATAGGGAATTGTTTTGATATTTTTATGAATTGATTTTTATTGATATTTTTCAATTATTTAATTTATAGAGTTTTATTAATTATATTATTTTCTACTATCAATCTTACGAAATGTAAATCAATTTTCAAAATACTATTATAACTAGCGCAACAATATAAACTAAATAGCTGGTAAACGTCATATGCATGAATAAATGATAAACATCAAAATATTTGATGATATTTCTTACATTGCCAAGATTAAAATAAAGCATTCTAGTGCCGAAAGGGATCAAATCTCTGAAGGTGAAAACCTCTTTTTTAGTGCAAAACTTGAGGAAATGTTTGTACCTCGAGAGATTTGATCCCTCTCGACGCTTGATAGATCCAGATTTAAGATGGATCTAGGTTGGTTTCAGTCACATGTGGTCATTAAATATTTGTTGAACATCTAATTATTTTGATAATTTTAAATATGCTAAATATGTCTAAGATCAGTTTGGTCAATTTAATTTTAAATTTGCTTAGTTACCTCAGTTTTTTAATATGAGAGAGACTGTTACTAACTTGAATGATGAAAAATGATGAAATAAAAATTTTCATTGCAAAGTGACAATGTAACAATGTTGAATGATAGAAAATGTGAATAATAAGAATATAGTCAATTACAAACAATCTTCAGTGTGATCAATCTGAAACTATTTTCTTCTATTGTTCTTATTGTCACATCTATTAGTTTTTCCATTTTATCATATCGATCATGTGAAAAAGGGTACTTGAAATCATAGACCATTGAAATATGTAACTAGAGATATTGTAGTAAACACCATACGTTGTCTCTATTTCTCTTCAATATTAATAGGAGTATTCTCTAAAGCCAATCATTATGAGAGAAAGTTAGAGAGAGAGAGAGAAGGGGAAGAGAGAGAGTGGGAGGGGACAAGGGAGAGAGAGATATAGATAGCTATGTAGAGATTGTGTGTATGTTTGGGGGGTGAGATAGAGAGATAAAAAAGGAGAGACAATGGGAGATAGAGACAAAGATGGAGGGGGAAGAGATGTTCTTACACTGAAATCAATGCATAGTGTTAATCTAATTACTTTGAAATTAATGTACATCATACATCTAGTTGCAACAAATAAGAAATCAACATCTACACTAAAATCAATGCATCTAGTGCAAACAATAAAATAGGATTAGAAATTTCCATCTACACTGAAATCACTGCATATAGTACTAACAATCAAATAGGATTAGAAATCAATATCTACACTGAAACCAATGCATCTAGTGCAAGCAATCAAATAGGAGTAGAAATCAACGCCTACACTGAAATCAATGCATGTAGGGAGGTATAGATATAGATGGAAGGGGGAGAGAGGGAAGAAGAGAAACATAGAGAGAGAGAGAAAGAGAGAGAGAGAGGAGGGGGAGAGAGGAGGAGAGATGGAGGGAGAGAAATATGTATTTGTAGGGGTAAAGGGAGGAAGAGAGAGATGGATAGATAGATATGGAGAGAGAGTGTGTGTATGTTTTGGGGTTGAGATAGAGGGATAAAGGAGAGACAATGGGAGATAGAGATGTAGATGGAGGGGGAAGAGATGTGGTTACATTGAAAACAATGCACACTATTAATATAATTACTTTGAAATTAATTTATAGTATACATCTAGTTGCATCAAATCAGAAATCAACATCTACACTTAAATCAATGCATCTAGTGAAAAAAATCAAATAGGATTAGAAATCACCATCTACAATGAAATAAATTCATCTAGTGCAAGCAATGAAATAGGATTATAAATCAATATCTACACTGAAACTAATGCATCCAGTGCAAACAATAGGAGTAGAAGTGAACATCTACACAGAAATCAATGCATATAGTGTAATTTATTAAATAGGATTATAAATTGATATCTACATTGAAATAAATGCATCTAGTGAAAGCAATAAAATAGGAGTCGAAATCAACATCTACACTAAAATCAATGCATCTAGTGCAAGGTATTAAATAGGATTATAAATTTGCATTTACACTGAAATCAGTGCATCTAGTGCAAGCGATCAAATAGGATTAGAAATCAAAAACTATATTGAAATTAATACATCTATTTTAGTGAAAAACCAAAATATTCATGACCTTCTATATCAACCTGCAAACATACTCTCTCTCTCTCTCTCTCTCTCTCTCTCTCTCTCTCTCTCATATTTATCTGACTTCCTACCTCTCTTTGTCTCTCTCTTCTTCCCTCTCGCCCCCTCCATCTATCTCTTTATCTCCCTTTGTATCTCCTTATTTATCTATCTAATAACAGGGTTCACATATGTATGCAAATGACTCTCGCATACAGTTTCCTGAACACGACTTTCGATTGCACCCAAATTTTCTCTTGAAATCACTTCATTACTCTGATCATTCTCTGACTGGTGATCAGGCTCAAACAAATTGTTATTCTAAAAAAGAATAGGCTAAGAATTCTTCTTTTGCAATTCATGTAGTTCATCTCGTTGGAGGTGGGATTCGAGTTGTAAAAACTCGATCATCTCGTGCATTTTACAAACAGATTTGAATTTTAGAGAGGTTGTCCTTATTGATTTCGACAGTGTCATTAACCATAGACATCATTAAAGTTTTTAGTAAATTTAACAAATCGTTGATTCTCACCATTTTCTCCTCCAACTCATATATCATATTACAATCAACTGTGAAAAGGGTGTCGGCTACTACCGAGAAGGCACCCAATACAAATAAATTTATGATGATTTAATCGGTACAAATAAATTTACGATGATTTAACTAGTGTCGGGTTCAACCGAACATGCACCCATATAGAACCATAATGCTCTAATAAAAGTGAAAATGATGTTGTCTTAATAAGCTCCAAAATTATCTCCCTTTTGTAAGAAATTAAATTTCCAAAATTATCTCCCTTTTGTAAGAAACAATTTAAGTTACCCGACATTGAGATTTGAATTTGTGATTTATTTCAACTTTTAAATTACCTAATGAGTTCTTACGACTGCAATGTTCTTTTCCTTTTCTTAATTTACACTCCTATATTTTGTGATTTAACCAAATCAAAATCAATGTTCAACAAAAATTAAAACATGATATCAACTTCTTAGCTGTTGTGGCATTTCTGTTGTTGAAAAAATGACCACTGACATTTAAACTTTCACTGTGTAAAATAACATTTGCAGGAAATGACATGGAAGAATCTAGTCACCAACACCTTATCCAATAAATTGTCGCTTCAAACTCTTTCAGCATTAGCAGAATCCATAATTCATTATTCAATCTCAAAAACCGTCCTCTCTTACAAAGCTTCCACAAACATATGACAATCAATTAATTTCACAATGTTTTCAACCAATTTATATCTAGTCTTTGTTGCATTTTTCATAATATATATCTTCACAAAATCTCTTTTCCATTGGCTTCTCGAAAGTCTCTTTTCTCAACATTCTTGCAGCTCTTTTTCTCCACATTTTTACACTGAACTGCTAGAGCACTCCACGATATTATCGTGGTTTCAAGGGTTGAGTCTATAGGAATCAACCAAATGCATACCAACTAGCAAAATCCATTACCAAGGTAAATGACAAGCATTTAATTTTTAAAATATTTAGTAGTTGTTGACACTCAGTTGACCAAGGAAATGGATACAAGTTTCTATATGTTGTTCAATCTACCAAACATGGGCTCATATGAAAATTGATACTTCTGGTCTTAGAGAATCTCATTTAGACTTTGCAGAATGTCATCAGAGTCTCAGTTTTCTCTATTTGGCTGCTTATACCAATACAACTCTTGCTCAAACTTCGTTGCAGACAATAGTGATGGGGACACATGCTTACAACAATCAATCAGTAGTCGGATAGCACCAACGACTCCAGCAACAACAACCCACTCCATTTTTTTAAATGCGACATATAATTTCAAACAACGAATTGAGTGCAGCCTTTGCAGTGAGGATAGCATGAAAGGACGCTTCAAGTTCCCTCTGTTGTTCAAATTAAAGATGTTGTCATTACAGTGGTTGAGCCCCAACTTTCGGCATTTATTATTGAGTCACAGTGATTAAAAACCCAAAATTTCTATTTAAATACCAACATTTCTATTTAAATATTGATAACAGTGATCACTATAGAAATAATCGCTTGCGGTGTTTCCAATGGTTGTATCTTTGATTCGATAGAAATAGAGAATTCAAACCATTCAATAGCCTCTGGTTTGGCGATTGGGCAAGATTGGAGAAGGAAACACAGAAGAAAAAAAAAACAACACAATCTTTAAAGCCACTATGTATGTGCAGAAGCCTTTTGTGGAAGAGACAAGCTACCTTACTGAATCTTTGGATATGGATATTGGGCATCCCACTTCAGTGAAATACTATTCCGATGAGGCTCTGAAGCATCCATCAAACATTGATTGTGACTTCTTAGACATGGACATACAAGAACTAAGTAGCGGCAACAAGGTAGTATGTGACACTTTGTCTCAAACGTTTGTTTGGGGCTCATATTCACCTATAAAACTTGTACGTCTCTAAATCATCCACAGTAAAGCCTTCTTTGAATATCAGCGATTTTCAATTAACAAAACCACAACATTGCAAATTACAGTACCTTAGAAACTAAAAAAAATTTCAGATTTTGTTTGCCAAGAAAAAATGCCTTGAGGTTCATCTTCTTACTCCTTGCCTCTGCACAGAATTCTTTAGATTTGGTGGTCCAACATAAGCAGATGAAATCCCAATTAAAAATGATCGCTACATCTCATGAATACACCCCTCACCTTCTTCTCAGTCTTGTCTTTGACCTTAAACAGTTGTCCGTAGTTAAAAAGAAAAGTTGCAACACACAGGAGCAAACTCGTGCAACAAGTTTGTCTTCTCAAATAGGTCTAGCGATTTCAAATATTGCGGGCAGTATTGTCAAGATTGGATCCTACGCCAAAAAAGGTCGAACCATGGTAATACAATGGCATTTCCACTATTGTGTCATTCAGCTTCACTCATCAGATACCAGTGCTCATGAAGGCCACAAAACTAGTGGCTCAAGCTTAATTGATAGAGCATATTAATCATGCTCCCATTCAATAGAGCATCTCACTCGTTTTGATACCACTGTAAAACACACGAGACTGGAAACCAAATCAAATATATATTAATCAATATCAAATGTATATTAATCAATCTCAATCAATGATGTACAATGTGTGCATATTAATACATACATGAAACAATTGAATTAGTTCCTGGGAGTTCTTGGATTCCAATAACTACCTAAACTAACCTAAGGTTAATCCCGAGGATTATCTATCTAAAATTATCTATCTTAATTCCTCTTAATGTGTAGATTGATACACTGAACAACAACAACAACAACAAAACATTAACTTGAATCATAATGAATTGTTTGTCCCTTCAAACACATTCTACATACAGACCATGACTATGGTCTGAATCTCCCTATTTCCATCGGGGAAGTCGTCATAGTAGGAGCCCTCCTTGGTGATGGTGCTACTCATCCTCCGATGAAGGTTATCGCTGCATTCACTAGCCTCCTCTGAGTGGGCTCGAGAGAATCCGTGTACGAAGAAAGAGACGAAATGCATCGTTGTGGACACTGAAGTGACATTGCACACGATTTTATTAAAGTTTGCAACATTGTTGAAATAGTGTACGAATTCATGTCCTTCGGTGCCGATAAACAACATCTGAATCAAAATTCCATCTATAATGGGATAATTTTAAACCTAGGTGAAAGAATTGTCTGAAGAGAGTTTCAGGGTGCCTCATCTTATTATGTAGCTCAATCGCTCGATGCATAAAATTGATTGTTCCACATGCAATTTGTCACTTCTTTGATTTAGGGTTTACTGTTAACAAATGCAATTGTTTTTCAGCACGAAAAAAAAAATCTGTGTTTCTATTATATTCATATAGAGGAAATTGTACAACATAAGATTGTTGGAGACCACAAGATATAGCTGATATTTGTGGAACAATCCACAATCATAGGGATGGACAAAAAAAAACCCATATATCTGTTCTTCTTCAGATTGATCATATGGATCAACATACTAATAGGCTAAATAAAAGGTTGTAATCATACCCAAAGGCCGAATATTTAAGAATATTTTTCAAAAAGGAAATCTATTTAGTGGGAACCAGATACATACCAGATTGACAGCAATGAGAAAAGGAAGTTATGTACCTGGCATGCAAAATTCCTGAGTCTGGAAAGTTTTGTTGTCCACTGTTATCTGCATCATCCAGACTTCATGTTGAGAAGAAAGACCTTTCTTCGATAGAGCATCTGCCATCCTGTTTTTTTCCCTGTCAATGTGGATTATTGAGTAGTCCTTCCTATGGCTCCATAAAGCCTCAATCCTGCTCAGCCAACCTGTTAAGTTGATATTTTTATGACATGTTTTGACTGAACATGATTGATAATGACTTTTGAATCTCCAAAAATTTGAAGCTTTTGTATGTCTAGAAAATCACAAAAAGATAGAAGACCAGCAAGAGCCATAGCCTCTGCTTTATTGTTGGATCCAGCACCTCCATTCCAATATATTTCTATCTGCTTTCCTTCTTCAGGAATAATATAAACTCTGCAGGCGCATATTCCGTGTAGTGCTGCCCCATCAAAATAGGCACGCGGAATCCCCGTAGGATCCCTTGATAGAGTCCTCCTCCCACTTCTGTCTCTGGAATGATTAGTCAATCCAAGCGCGTTGTGTAAACAAAGGATAGATTCATAAACTATTAAATGACATTCCCTTTTTGAGTTGAAAATTGACGCATTCCGCCATTTCCAAATGGCCCATATGGCCAACAAAGGAATGGGCCTCCAATCAATGTTCATGTCACCCCACCATCTAAAAGCTTCTGACATGGAAGGGAAGGAGATTTTGTTGAATCCAAAATGGGCAGCTAGATTCTGCCAAATCATCTGAGATTGAGGACAGAGAAGAAAAATGTGTAAATTGTTCTTTGTATTTGATCTACAGAGGGGACAAATGGCTGGCCCGCTCCAATTTCTCTTTTGAAGATTTTCCCATGTGAGATTCTTGTTGTGGAAAACCAACCAAGCAAATAATATGATCTTAAGGGGGCAGCCTGTTTTCCATAGGGATTTTGGAAAGATGTGGGCCATTTGTTCAGATTCGGAAAAAAGGAGTTGTTGATAAATGTGCTTTACATAAACTGAAGAAGTGCCACCGTGCCCCTTCCAAATAAGGAAATCCACGTCCGCAGAACGAAAAATACCATGAGCCCGCAAAGTCGAAATAATAACATTCCATTGAAGTCCCAGATCATCATTTAGACTCAATTCAGATGCAGATTTCCATATTGGAATGGCACCCTCCCATTTGCGAATGGCCTTGTCCCAAAAAAATATACCCCTACTGTGCAATGCCCTTAGTAACTAAGAAGAAAAGGGAATCTTCCCATCCCCACCTACAATAGCATCCAAACCAATAATAATTTTTTCCCAGACTGAAATTTCCAAATCAGGTTTTGTCGGAAGAAGAGCTCAATTTTCCGGAAACCTCTCCAAATAGCAGAGCCCCGAGAGGATCCAATGGAACTCTGTCTATACCAGAAAGACATGTCTTTATTATCCATATACTTAGATCTTATGGCCTTGCTCCAAAGAGATTCCCCCATAATAGCTTTCCACATGGATTTACAAAGTAGAGCTTTTCGGAACAAATTTAAGTCCATTATGCCCCAGCCTCCCATCTGTTTTGGTCGAGCCAGCATCACAAGTTTTGTCAAATGATATTTTTTTTGTTCTTTGTGACCTCCCCAAATGAAATTAGCAGTCATTCTATTTAGACTGTTGATAATGGATGCAGGTATGTAGAAGAGATGTGCCCAATAGACCATGATTTGCACCAGCACAGCCTGGGTGAGAGTCGCACGACCACCAATGGACAGACATTTGTATTCCCATGCGGTGATTTTCTTATAAAAGCGGTCGGGAATCCATGACCAGTCTGCAGCAGAATATCCAACAGATTTTATATTGAAGCCCAAGTATTTTAGCCCAAGCTGGATAGGAATAGCTTTAATATTGAAGAGTTGTGAAAGGAAGGAGATAAGATCCCCATTGATATTCTCCACATGAAAAGACGATTTTCCTTCATTGACACACATCCCGGTGGCTTTTTGAAACTTCCCCAAAATTTCATGTAAACATATCCAAGATGCCCTGCATAGTATAGCCGATAGAAGAATGTCATCGACAAATAGACTATGGGAAATGGAAATGCCCCTGCTGATAGGGAGTGGCCGGCATCTATTTTGTTGGATCACCCTTTTTATATGTAGACTCAATGAGTCCATGACAAGAATGAAAAGAAGAGGAGACAAAGAACAACCCTGCCTCAAACCCCTGGCAACCTTGAAAAAAGGAGTTGGGATTCCATTTATAAGAACTGCAAAATTAACATCCACTACACAAGCCATAATCCATCTGGAGCATTTGCCATTAAGGCCAATCTTAACAAGGAGGCATCAAATAAATCCCCATTCAACACTATCTCAAACTCACTTCTTATGATTAACAAATGCATAATAAGGGCACCTACGAGGAAGGATCTTTTGATACTTACAATTGTTGCATTGTCTGAAAATTGGTTATTCTGCCCATTGGCGACCACTGAAATAAACACATAACATCGTAATAAATAGAGGAAGAAATTTGGATGAGTCTTATGGCTCCATGCTTCAGGTTAAATACTACAGAGAGAACCTAGGTAATCTATGTAATAAGAGTTAAAGCTATTGAGTTTGTATATTTGGTGTAATATGGTTGATTTTACAATAATCAATGCATGTTTTGGAATTGAATATTAGAAATTTAATTTAAATAGTCTATGTAATGGTTCTTGGCGTCGATAACAATTCCTTGGATTTGGTTTTGATTTCAAGGATTAAGTCCAACATGAATTATAATTTTCATAGGAATACAATGGATATATCATGAACTTAACCCTTTATTCATGTTTGGTTGCTCCAAGTCCATGTCCTTGTAGGCCTTGAGTAACATTATAAGTGGTACAAGTGTAATATAATTTAAAAAATCATATTTTTCATTTTTTTTTTCAGATTTTTTTTGGTTTATTTTTTAATTAATTTGTTTAGAATTAAGTAAAAATTTGTTAAAATCATAAGTTTGAGTTGTGAATTCTTCACAATCTAAATCTAAATGCCTCAAAAATTTTAAGGTGCCCAATCCATATATAAAATCAAAAATCTAGTTTAATTTCAAAATTTAAATTAAACAAAAAAAACTCATAACATCTTACCAAAAACTTCAAAACCTCTAATAATTAAAAAATAACATTTTAAAAAATAAATAATTTTACGACCTTGATTATTTTCATGGCTCAATCCACACAAACTGATGTCTACGACCATGGAGATACCCTAGACCCATATATTATAACCCCAAATAATTGTGTTAATGGTGAGAATGAAAAATTATAAAACCAATAGTCCCAAAACTACATAGCTTGCGAAAAAATTAACCCATAAAAAATGAAAAATAATAACCAATATGAAAAATATCAATGCAAAATGGGTTTACTTTACTCATGGCACGAAATGGAATTACATGGCCTAAGCCAACACTAACCCTGAAACAATGGAAAATAAAAATAAAAAATTGATATGAAGAGTCTCATTGCACAATGGTTTACGCTAACAAATTTGGTCAATGGTCTTTAATAATTTTGGCCAACGGTTTTATATACGCTAACCAATTTGGTCAGTGGTATTTAATAATTTTGGCCAATAGTTTTATATAAATTTGGGATGAGTCGATACTATATTATGTTTAAAAATGATTTTAGAAATAATGAAAAATAATAATAATAATAAATATGAAGAATCTCAATATACAATGGGTTATTTTAATCATTTTAATTAATGGTCTTATATAAAATTTGAGATTAATTTACATGATACTATACCATATTTAAAAATAAAAAACATAAAAAATAAATAAAAATATTAATATGCGTAAATGTGCAACTACATACATATAAAGTAAATGATTTGCTAGCTATTAGGAATAATGAAGTATGGTCTTAAAAGCTATATAAGTTGAAGGTGCATCCTCCTTAGGGAGAATGTCTTGGAAAATCATATTAGTTATTTATTTATTTATTTCAAAAGCATTTTTATTATTTTTTAATATAAAAATTAAGCCACAAAAGAGAAGTATTTTACTTTCAAGTATTGAGGTAATTCATCTTTATGAAGAATATTTGATGGGCATAGAAGGTGAGTGTTATGTATTATCACAATTTGTTGATGCAGTAAGGAGGTGTTGCATGAAAATGAAGGGAAAACTAAAAAATTAAGAGTTCATGAGATCTTGATTGTGAGGATATATTCATGTAGTTACGAATAGAACATAAAGGAGGTAAACTACATGATTCCTAGTAGTTAAGAATACTAGAGTGGATATTATATAAATGGTTAGAATGATCAATTTAGATGAGAGAACTTATATTTTAGATCTATGGCTTATTAAGGATTAAAAATCAATAGGCCTTGAGGCCTCTCTAGCTATCAATGTTGTGGATCTCGCAATTGTGTCATTCGAAGGTGATCATTTGATAATGAGACCCACTACGATATACAGCTGAGTATATTTGGTGAATCATTCACATGACATTGTCAATTAACAGGCTTGACAGACATAAGTATTCCCATCAATTGTTGTTTTGTTTTTCGCCACCATCGAGTCTAGAAAATGTTGTATAAATGGGAGTGTTGAAGAGCTCTAGGTGGAAAGCATTGGGTGGTCCTGTTAGTTGATGTCCCCAACTAATGGAAATTTTTCTTCCTATTGCAACCTCTATCTATCAACTTTATCACATTTCAATATTGAGTGGTGAGTTTGATATCTGAAATATTTTTATCGGGGCCTGTTAAGTGAGAATATAGGAAAAGAAAGAGTTAAGTGTTGTGAAGCCATTGAATCAAAACTATAGCATGTGGAAAGTTGCAATACAGAGGACTCCTGATAGCCGAGATATGATATCTTTAGCACTCGATGACTAGTGTTGGTCGCATGTGAAGCCATGAGCCTTACAAAATTATGGGATTGCATTTTGTTGTGTATGATTCCTATAAGGAGTTAGGAAAGTGCTAAAAAATATTGTGCATTGACACAAACTGACCCATAGTCTTTATTATGACGAAATCAACCTTCGCCATTGTTATTGTGAGCATAGTTGGAGAAAATCGGTCAATATTAAACATATTTATCTTGTAAAAATATTTATAGATCCTATTTAAAGTCATATGTTTGAGTTGTAAATTCTTAACAATCTAAATCTAAATGCCTCAAAAATTTTAAGGTACCCAATCCATATATAAAGTCAAAAATCCAGTTTAATTTCAAAATTTGAATAAAAAAAAAATTCATCTAACTTCTTACCAAAAACTTCAAAACCTCTAATAATTAAAAAAAACATTTTAAAAAATGAAATTTAATTTTACAACCTAGATTATTTTCATGGATCAATACACAAACTGATGTCTACGACCATGGAGATACCCTATATCCATATATTATAACCCCAAACAATTGTGTTAACGGTGAGAATGAAAAATTATAAAATCAATAGTCCCAAAACTACATAGCTTGAGAAAAAAATTAACCCATAAAAAATAAAAATAATAACAAATATGAAAATTATCAATGCAAAATGGGTTTACTTTACTCATGGCAGGAAAGGGAATTACATGGCCTAAGCCAACACTAACCCAGAAACAATTGGAAAAAAAAAAAATTAATAGATATGAAGAGTCTCATTGCACAATGATTTACGCTAACAAATTTGGTCAATGGTCTTTAATAATTTTGGCCAATGGTTTTATATACGCTAACAAATTTGGTCAATGGTCTTTAATAATTTTGGCCAATAGTTTTATATAGAATTGGGATGAGTCTACGAAATAAATACTATATTATGTTTAAAAATGATTTTAGAAATAATAATAATAATAATGATGAAGAATTTTAATGTATAATGGGTTATTTTTATCATTTTAATAGATTGAAATTAGTTTACATGATACTATACCATATTTAAAACAAAAAATAATTAAATATTAATATATGTAAGTATGCAACTACATACACACACATAAAGTAAATGCTTCACTAGCTATTAGGAATAATGAAGTATGGTCTTAAAAGCTATATATCACTATCTAAAAGTTGAAGGTGCATCCTCCTTGGGAAGAATTTCTTGGAAAATCATATTAATTTTTTTTTGACTTATTTCAAAAGCATTTCTATTATTTTTTATATCAAAAATTAAGCCACAAAAGAAAAGTATTTTACAAGTATTGAGGTAATTCATCTTTATGAAGAATATTTGATGAGGCATAGAAGGTGAGTGCTATGTATTATCACACTTTGTTGATGCAATAAGGAGGTGTTACATGAAAATGGAGGGAAAACTAAAAAATTAAGAGTTCATGAGATCTTCATTGTGAGGATATATTCATGTAGTTACAAATAGAACATAAAGGAGGTAAACTACATGATTCCTAGTAGTTAAGAATACTAGAGTGGATATGATATAAATGGTTAGAATGATCAATTTAGATGAGAGAGAATTTATATTTTAGATCTGTGGCTTATTGAGGATTAAAAATCAATAGACCTTGAGGCCTCTCTAACCATCAATGTTGTGGATCTCGCGATTGTGTCATTCGAAGGTGCTCATTTGATAATGAGACCCACTACGACATAAGGCTGAGTATATTTGGTGAATCATTCACATGACATTGTCAATTAGCAGGCCTGACAGACATAAGTATTCCCATCAATTGTTGTTTCATTTTTCGCCACCATCTAGTCTAGAAAATGTCGTATAAATGGGAGTGTTGAAGAGCTCTAGGCGGCAAGCATTGGGTGGTCCCGTTAGTTGATGTCCCCAACTAATGGAAATTTTTCTTCCTATTGCAACCTCTATCTATCAACTTTATCACGTTTCGATATTGAGTGGTGAGTTTGATATCTGAAATCTTTTTATCGAGGCCTGTTAAGTGAGAATAGAGGAAAAGCAAGAGTTAAATGTTGTGAAGCCATTGAATCAAAACTATAGCATGTGGAAAGTTGCAATACTGAGGACTCTTGATAACCGAGATATGAGATCTTTAGCACTTGATGACTAGCGTTGGTCGCATGTGAAGCCATGAGCCTTACACAATTGTGGGATTGCATTGTGTTGTATATGACTCCTATAAGGAGTTAGGAAAGTGCTCAAAAATATTGTGCATTGACACAAACTAACCCATAGTCTTGATTATGAGGAAATCAACCTTCGCCATTGTTATTGTGAGCATAGTTGGAGAATATCCGTCAATATTAAACATGTTTATCTTTAAAAAACATTTATAGATCCTATTGATGGAGGTGATAGGGAGGAGAGAGTTTGGGGTTTGTGGCTACCACCCAACTAACCTTTACAATTGGCGGGCATGGCACAATGTCTTTCGTCATAACATAATGTGATCTTTACACTCATGATAAAGGCGCATGAATCAATGTGTTGAGAGGTTTATGATAGTGAAAGCGGTTAATGCACAATGAGTTGGCTACAACTCAAAGCCAAATAATGACAGTGATAAGTGAGAGGAACTATGCCTAGGGTCATTTCATAATTATTGCTCCAAGCAACAATTCCACCATGCATGATAGAAAATGAAGAGGCCAAACACAAGTGCAACATTTATGGGGCTGGGAGGCAATTATGAGCATAGACGACACACTAATCAACACATATAGTCACTCATGGCCTCTAAATTCCACTTGCAGGTTCATGGTTCAAGAAGGCAGGCTTTTGAATCAAAGCTCGAGGTTCATCGCATGAGCATAGCATCCCTAGTTGTTTCCTTCTTAGGAAAACTAGGCTCTTGGTTACCCTGTTGCTTTTCCTGGATGTCACTTCTCTATCTCCCTGTCATGCTCTCTTTTAATTTACCCTCATCTTTCCTTTACCTCACTGAACCCTCACCTCTAGAAATCTCTCAGTGCTTTCTTTGACACTCAAGAATTCTTTCCTCACATGGATTTTGTGGTGGTCAATACCCACGACACTCCCTCATAGTCATGCTTAGTTCTATTATCACATCACCTTTTTCCCATCTTTTTCATCCTCAATTCACTAGATGCTTCTATTCCATAGGTTTTCTTTAACACCTCTATGCCGAGAATATGAGCTCGAGAATATGAGCTTGAGTAAGAAGAGGAAAATAATATTATAGGGAAATGGGGAATACTCATTACAAGCAACATGTTGAGTCTTCAACTCTCAAATATAGGGAGAATATGCCAAGTCTGACACAGTGGGGAATGTTTGCCCCTTTGGAGAGCTTGTGGAAATTCAGTCCAACATGACACAGAATTTATGCCCGCCACATTCAGGAAAGTGTGTGGAATTTCGTTCCGGCATGACACAACCCATTGATTTGATTCAAAGATCACGAACGATGCCAGTGCGGTTGGTATAGTAAACCAGGTGGACCAACATGCCAAATTCGAGTAAAGTTTGTGGACATTTGGTCCAAAATTGCCCCATTGATTCGATTCGAGTCAAATATCACGAGATTCATGATTTGTTGCGGCGGGCCGGCACGGTAGGTATAGTCAACTGGGTGGACGAATTTGAAAGCGAGGGTAAATAGATTTTTCGAGTGATTCATCATGTTAACCATATTATTATTAGGGAAAGAAGATTTTCAAGGGTTTTTTGAAGGCCATATTTTGACGATCAGGAAATCATTACTACCATTGACAATGCCTTCACCAGTTTGATTGAGCATCATCTTTTTGTGCTTACAGGTGTTGGGAATTGCTAGAGATTTCTCCAAAATTTATAGGAACCACTAATTGAGAGCAATAATATTATATTAAAATATATATATATAATTTATATGATAATCAAAATTAATATTAAATCAAAATATTCAAATATTAAAATCAATTTAAATATATAAATATATTAGTTGGGTGTCTCTCTCAGTGAGTCTCTCCCTTTTATATATATAAAATATTAAAATGTCAAGTTCATTACTACACATGATGAGTTTTTGAAATAATCTGGCTTAAAAATACAAAAAAATAATTTTACATATGTTTCTCTAGTTATTCTCAAGAGAAAAAATAAAGCAACTCTAATATTTAAGCATTGACTGCAACATACAATATGCCCACACAATCTTCTGCGATATATATACATAAACAACAAAAAAATACTCTATCAGCATGACATCCCAAATATCGGCCTTCCCAAATATCGGGTTTCCCAACTCTTAGAAGCAGTTCTCATGTAACAGAGCAAATTATGTAGTCCCATTCCAAACAAGACTATATACACCCGAAAACTACTTAATTTCTTCCATCTAAAAAAACTTTACTTGAAATAATATTTAATAATAATACATACATACTCATATTATGTAAGTCCTTTTAGTTATTTCTTTATGCCTGTTTGGTTTTCTTAAGCTTATTAATCATACCCATCTTCTATACATAAACCTCTTTTTACATTATCTATCTTTTATGGTTGGGTTATTTTTCTTAGATGATATAAGTTCTGCTTGATTTCTTCAATGGGAAAAAAAAAAAAAAAATATCATCTGAAATAATATTAGTAATATATGTTGATGTTATTAATAATACATACTGATTTTATGTAGGTCCTCTTAGGTATCTTTTTTGCCCTGTTTGGTTTGATGGTTTGCTTAAGCTTATTAATCATACTTATTTTCTATATTTAAAACTCTTTTTACATTTTCTATTTTTTATGGGTTTTTCTTCTCAAATAATATAGTTTTAGCTCAGATTTAACTTAATTTACTTGATTAATATAATAATCAAAATTAATATTAAATCAAAATATTAAAATATTAAAATCAATTTAAATATATAAATAATAAATATATAATCTCTCTTATATATAAATATATTCTTTGGGTGTCTCTCCCTTTTATATGTATAAAATATTAAAATGTCAAGTTCATTATGACACATGACAAGTTTTTGAAACAATCTGGCTTAAAATACAAAAGAACAGTTTTACATATGTTTCTCTAGTTATTCTCAAGAGAAAAAATAAAGCAACTCTAATATTTAAGCATTGACTACCACATACAATATGCCCACACAATCTTCTACAATATATATACATAAACAACAAAAGAAATATTTGTCAGCATGACATCCCAAATATCACCCTTACATCGAGGTGCCACACGCTTCCTTAACCCATCAAGGGATTGCTCCAATTTCTCAATTAAGGATATATGTGTTAAGGATGTCTTTGGCCTTTCTTCCTGGGAAGGTTTCAACTTAGCGTCATGTTTTGTGGGTAGTTCAGCATATTTTTCTATAGATTTTGTATTACCCCAACACGTCGAAACTCAAAAAAAAAATAGTGTTCAAAGCTCCCGGAACTTTCCCAAGCTCCCATTGCAGTTCCCGCTAAAAAGGGAACGTTTCCATACAGCTCCAAAGCTCCGGGGGTGCAGGAACCATTGGAACAGGTTTCCCAACTCTTGAAAGCAGTTCCATGTAATAGAACAAATTATGTAGTCCAATTCCAAACAAAACTATATACACCCAAAAACTACTTAATGGAACAGGTTTCCCAACTCTTGGAAGCAATTCCCGTGTAGCAGAACAAATTATGTAAATCCAATTCCAAACAAAACTATATACACCCTAAAACTACTTAATTTCTTCCATCGAAAAAAAACTTTACCTGAAATAATATTTAATAATAATAATACATACTCATCTTATGTAAGTCCTTTTAGTTATTTCTTTCTGCCTATTTGGTTTTCTTAAGCTTATTAATCATACCCATCTTCTATACATAAACCTCTTTTTACATTATCTATCTTTTATGGTTGGGTTTTTCTTCTTAGATATAAGTTCAGCTCAGACTTAACTTGATTTACTTGGTTATATAAGTATAATTTAACTATATACATTTGAGAGCTGCTTGATTTCTTCAATGAAAAAAAAAAACTTCATTTGAAATAATATTAATAATATATGTTGATATTATTAAGAATACATACTGATGTTTTGTAGGTCCTCTTAGGTATCTTTTTTGGCATGTTTGATTTTCTGGTTGCTTAAGCTTATTAATCATACTTATTTCTATATTTAAAACTATTTTTACATTATCTAATTTTTATGGGTTTTTCTTCTAAGATAATATAAGTTCAGCTCAGAATTAACATAATTTACTTGATTACATAAATATAATTTAATTAAATGTTTTGAGTTTAGATAAAGACCAAACTCCAGTATTGAATGGAAAAATCATCTATCCACCAATAAAATAATAATTGATTTTATATATATTATTTTTTAATATAAAATTAAATGAAAAGCATTTCATCAAAATTTTATTGCAAATCCAAAATTAAGTAACATTAAACACTTTTATTTTATAGCAATCAAAAATACATAAATTTTATCTTAATTTTAACTCAATAATATAAAATAAATTGGCTTATAATACATAGAGTTAGCAACAAATCTTCAAATGATTGAATCGTTTTTTGAACATCTAACAGGAATCCAGAATTATAAATTAAACAGTCTCTCTATTTCAGGATTGGTAGGCATTAATCGATCTGTGGACCGTATCAAATTTTTTCATGTAAAAATTAGTTATGAGATGAGCTTGGTCATATTTGACAAAAAAAATTCATATTTTATAAAAACTAAAAAACATGTAACAATATGATTATTTTGTGTCTGGTACGCAATTACCTATTCGGGAAAATAGTAAGTATTTATTTTATTAATAAAAACTTAATAAGATTATTTTATGAAAAAAATATACTCATGTAATTGAAGTGACAATTTTTATTATAAAAAAAAAAAAAAAAAAAAAAAAAAAAAAAATTAAACTTGCAATGAATTTTAATTGGTACTATTTCATTTGATGTTTCTAGTTCTTGTGGCTGACACATAACAACAAGCAGCTTTATATTGAAGTTGTAGCAAAGTGAAGAGGAGGAAATAATGGAGGAAATACGATACAAAGGGTTGTAGACAGGACAGAATCCTAAGCAGCAATGTTCTAGGAGAAATATGGAAGAGAGAGGAGGTGGAAGAGCGAAGTACTTATTGAGGTTCTATATGAGATATAAAATGGGTACCATTAGCGCTATGCAGCAAAACTAAATTAGGGCTCATTCAGGAAGTGCAGGTTAATCAAATAACACAAGTAAATATGTCTTGTGCAAAGGTACTATAGGTTATAGGCTAACACAAGCAAATCTGTCTTATGCACAGGTATTGTTCACTTATTTAGTAGCCTAGATAAATCCATGAATCAAAGGGAAACCAAGAGATTCATCACACTATTTTAGAGAAAGAAAAACATATATGAAATGAGATTACAGAAGGGAAAACATATTGGCATTGATATGTTTGGAATCACTAGGGAGTTTCATTAATCAAATATGAGTCCAACATACCAATCCATTTACATTCAACAGGATATCACTCAAGTCCCTCATGGACAGGCATGTAGAACCAAAGTGGAATTGCAGAAATCCTGACTCATAGGTGCAGAATTTCGGAACCTTTTCTAAGTGTTTCTTCCCCCTATTTATAAGAAGAGGGGGAGCTTGGGTTACAGTTATAAAAAATCTTCCCCAGAGTATCCAGTGGTCTAGTAGACTAGTTGTGTTGGCGTGCAAGGCTCGGTTGCCCAAAATGATTACAATCGGGATTCAGTCCCTTCTTGGAAATAAATAGAAATTGCAAAATAATGAAAAGAAATAGGAAAACGGAAAGATAGTGGAGGAAGTGTCCCCTCTGTTGTACTTGTCAATGGTCGTTGGTCACGCCACGTCTCTGCCATGATGCGCCAGCCAGTCCACCCATCTCTTTCGGAGAGCAACAAAAGAGTTTTCCCATGCATTCCTTTGTATTTATGACTAAGCGAGGCTCCATGTTAAGCCATTAATCTTCCTGAGTCCCCCCTTACTAATTTACTGCTACACCATACTTCATTCATTGCTTCAGCTGCCGACCCATCCACCCTTTAAAGCTTTGCACAATGTTATCGAAGCATTACTGCATCGGGAGCTTTACTCTAAAATACCTCACAAAACAACGGGTCCTCATCGCCTTTGGCCTCCTGCGACTTAGCCCCCTTCTGTGTTTCTGCATAGTAGGACTGAGGGTTGTGACCTAGGGCTTAGCCTTTAGACTCTTGTCCAGGGGCCTTTTTCCTTTGTTGCATAATATCCCGCATATCGGCGGTTCATAATGCTCACCTTTGGTATCTTTCCTTGACCCTTGCGATTTTCCAATCTGCAGGATTGGGCCCACTCAGGGTATCACAATCGCAACATGGGAGAGGAAGGCTCTTTACCTCTTTTCATAGCATTGGTAGATTGTCTAAACGTGAAATCCTCATAAGGTATAACACATAATATATCGCATCCGGGAGGGTCTTCACATATCGCAATCGCAAGTCGGGAGAGAATTTGGAGGAGAAGGAAACCTTGCTTTGTGCAATCGTGGATTTCGAGATTGATGGCGTCATCAGTGCCACGTGACACCTCCTGAGTGGTGACACGTATCACCCGGAAATGCCCCCATAGGACCGTGAAAACACTGAATCAGTGTGGCACGTGTCCTCCGTACTACCATGTCATGTTGACGTCAACATCCCCATAGGACCAATAGGATTCTGCCACATGGTCCCCTGGACGAAAGAGAAAAGGGCCCATCTGCACTTAGTTTTTTCATGAATTCCTTTGTTAAATAGAATCAGCCCCTCCCAACGCTTTAACATTGAAGCCCGATTTTCGGCAATTTTGCATTATCAGTGTGTCCCCCCCCGCGCAATTCCTTAAGAATGTTCCATTGGGCCTATCGATTGCCAATATCGTGGAACCGCGAGACTGCAATGATACAGGATTGTAGGACTACGATGATGTGGGATTGCGATATCACGGTACTGCGATGATGCAAGATTGCAGGATTACGATATCGCGGGACTACGATGATGCGTGATACGGGACTGTAATATCGTGGGATAAGCTGATGGATTGTGCCCGGGGCCCGATCGATTAACGATTTGCAATATCATTGATCAGCCGATCGTAGATTTTTTTGTTCTTCCCTATTGCCACTTAAGAAAAATTCTGATTTTTTATTGCATTGAGTTCTAGGCCTCTGATATGCTTTTCTCCTTCCCTTTAAAGGCAATAGAACCACTAAACTTCAACAGGCCATATATTTTGATCAAGAAGTCTATTTTCGGACTTCTATATACTATTGGAAGGCTTGTTCCAAGCACTATGCAATGGAGAGGGTCAGATTTGTCTTTGAGTGTTTTTGTGGCTTAGGGAATGGCTTCAAAATTCACTACCTTTTCTTACCCTTTTCACAGCTGAAGACACATTTAGCAGTGAGTGACAACAATGGCTCCTACTAGGGACAGTGTCTTGTTGGCAAGGTGTTGAGAACCTGCAGACCAGTATCCTTCACCATTGGGTATGGAGTTAGAAATATAATGAATCTATATAACCAAAAAATCTCCATGGGACTTTATTTGCTCAGGGGGTGCTTTCCTCATTGAACTAAAATGCAGAAATAAAAATTCTAACAACTAGAAAGTGAATGCTCAGCTAGTGATCTTATTTATATACATTCCTACTTATGCACAGGGCTCAATTCACTTAAGTGAGTTCAACCCTCCAATGGAACCAGGCTATAATTTGGAAGATCGACCTAACGCCTTCATTGTTATGAAACCAGCTCAAGAAAAGATAGAAAAGATAGATCAACGCCTTAGAATTCAGCCTCTTCGAGGGGGCAACCTCCTTTACATTACATAAATGAACAATTCCTTGATGATACAAATGAAAAGACCTCCTTTCTATATATAGGAGTCTAAGGGGTTATAACATAATCAGAGCCGACATAACAATAATAATGTAAGGGCACAATAATAACAATAGTGGGCTTCTATGGGTCATAATAGTAACAATATGGGCACTACATGGGTACATCAATATAATAAGTGGGTTGTACTAATAACAATAAGGGGTTACACTAGTAGTATAGGGGCCTAACATGCCCCTCTCCTTCAAAAAGCGTTGTCCTCAACGCTTGAGTAGTTCTTGATGCTTCTGTATAAAATTCTTGTCCTCCCATGTGGAATCTTCAACGGGTAAGTTCTTCCACTTGATGAGATACTCTGAAATTGATCGATTTCGTAGCTGTCGGGTTCTTGTTTTTGTGACTGCTCCAGGTTCCAATATGATTTTTCCTTCCTTTTCAATATCTGGAAATATTGTTTGAATTGGGATCATTTGCAAGTTTTGAATAAGTGGCCATACTTCTTTGTCCTTCTTCCATTCATCCCTTGCTTCGTTTATCCAATCTGGTTGGATAATAGAAATAGCACAAAACAATGCTTCCACATCCTCATCCTTGAAGAGTCTTCCCATTCGGTAAGGTTGCCATTTTTTAAGTGCATGTAGTATTGCCAACGTTTCGTTCTCATAAATAGCTTGCTTTAGATGTAGCAGTAAAAATACCTAATCGCCTACATCAAAACATTTTTCACTATGATGTTGATCTACCTGTTGTTTCATTTGATTTTTCACCGAAGTGGCGCTATCCTTTAAAAGTTGGAGAACTTGTTGTTGATGCTCGATGTGATCTTTCACTGCTTGAACCTTTTTCTTCTTGATATGTCCTTCTATCTTTAGATTTTGAGGAGTGGTAATTTCTTCCAATCCTTTACAAGATATGGTCGAATTCATTTCTTGACGCTCGATGTGATATTTCACTTCTTGAACATTTTTCTTCTTGATATGTCCTTCTATCTCGCTAGTTTGAGGAGTGGTAATTCCGACCAGTAAATTACAAGATATGGTTGGATTCATTTCTTCTTTCTTGATGTGATATTTCACTTCTTGCACCTTTTTCTTCTTGATATTTCCTTCTATCTTGAGAGTTTGAGGAGTGGTCATTCTTGCCAATAGTTTACAAGATATGTTCTGATTCATTTCTTCGTTCTCTATGTGATATTTCACTTCTTGCAACTTTTTCTTCTTGATATGTCCTTCTATCTTGAGAGTTTGAGGAGTGGTAATTCTTGCCAATGCTTTACAAGATATGGTCTGATTCGTTTCTTCTTTCTCTGGGGTGGGGTCCTGGCGTATATCTTCTTCTTTTGATGTTTCTTGATCCTTTGCTTCCTCCTCTTCATATTCTATGTAAAATAATTTCTTCTTAGCACACTTATGACCTTTAGTGCATTTGCTATCACAATTGTAACAAATCCCTTTTTCTCTTTTTTCTTCCAACTGTTGTGGTGTAACCCTTGTAGGTTGTGGAAGGCTAGGAGAAACAACACTTCCATCTTGATAGTTGTGAGGGGTATGCTTCCTAGTTTCCATAATTTTGCTTTCCACTATGTCACAAAGCCCTTTAACTCTTTCCAATTGTTGTGGTGTTACTCTAAAGAAGGTGTTGCTCTTTGTATCCTCATAATGTGCTATCATTTCCTCCGTGAAAATTGACCACGTAACAAGTCGTTTACGAGAACATAGCCCTTTGTACCATAAAAATTGATCTGGTTCTAAATATGAAGATGCAATACATACCTTTTGTAACAGTTGTACACCATGTAGATCAAAATATTGTTCCATCTGAAGTATCCAATTTACCGGATCCTTGCCATCAAACTTCCTCATCTTGCTTTTTCTTGATTTTAGGAGCTCGACCTTGAAACGACTGTAACTTTGTACTTTTGGATCTTTAAGTTCTGAATTGTATCCTATAGTAGCCTTCTGTGTCCTCTTTCCAATGCCACTAGTCTAATCCAAATTGGATTCTCCAAGAAAGAGTTATGCACAATCTCCCGCAGTGACCTGATTGTAAACTAGTTCAGTAGAGAAAACTTGTATGAAGTGCCACGTGTCACTATTTCAAGCTTTAAATCTGAAAAATATATAAAAGAAAACTACAGTCCGTCCTCTTTCTGTACCTTCTTGCGAAATTTCAATCCGATGCTCAGAAAGAAAGTTATGACGATTTTCCCAGGTCCCCTATTTGGAATGTAATTCAGGAGTCTGCAAAAAGACCAACTTCCTCAGATCATATCTCCTCAAATATCACGCGAAAAGATCTGAAATTCATATCCAAGGTTCAGCACGATTTCTTCTCAAATGGCTTTTTTTTGCGACTTCTAAAACGTCACAGAAAAAAGTTATAGCGAAAATGCCACGATGACCTGTTTGGAGCAGCGAAACCCTAGAATCCAAAGCTCTGATACCAAATGTTATGAAACCAGCTCAAGAAAAGATAGAAAAGATAGATCAACGCCTTAGAATTCAGCCTCTTCGAGGGGGAAACCTCCTTTACATTACATAAATGAACAATTCCTTGATGATACAAATGAAAAGACCTCCTTTCTATATATAGGAGTCTAAGGGGTTATAACATAATCAGAGCCGACAGAACAATAATAATGTAAGGGCACAATAATAACAATAGTGCGCTTCTATGGGGTACAATAGTAACAATATGGGCACTACATGGGTACATCAATATAATAAGTGGGTTGTACTAATAACAATAAGGGGTTACACTAGTAGTATAGGGGCCTAACATTCATGCTGCTGAAATTTAAAAACAAAACAAGCATGCACTATGAAAAATATGCAAATAAGAAGCTTTGATGCATACTCCAAAAACAACCTATGATGCTGGCCAAAGAATATTCTCATGTACTCATCTACAAGGTCATGGAACTGACAAGGAATGTTTGCAACTGCCTCTTTTTCACAAACAGTCTGCTGACCAATGTCTTCTTGGTCAAGGCAGCCACACACACTATTTAGCCACATTTCTCAACCTTTCTACTACATTCTCCATCTTCTAGTTTTGCTAGGCCACTACTCAAATTTCATCAACCTGTGGTTTCACTTTAGCATTTGGAGAGTGTTACAAAATTTCAAATTGTGCAACTTAACACATTTTAACTTGTTCAATGAAGAAGCATAACAAAACAATAGAATTATGGACATCTAACATAGAAATCTGGTTCTTGTAACATTGTTTCTCATGTAACACATGTATGCACAAATGACAATATTATTGATATGAATGGATGGATGGAGTGGCTTTATGAAGTCAAGAAAAAGGATCAAAACCAAGTCAACAAGGTGAAAAAAAACAAATGAATTCTTCACCCTTGTAGCCTGCTCATCATTTGAAAAATGGGATATCATGAGATATAATAGGTTTTAATGGGTTATGATAGATTCAGAAAGGCCATACAATATAAGTGAGATATATTTTCAATGTCCATATATTCTATGTTTTGTAGTTTACTTCAAAGAAACAAATAAAATGTTACCTTTTCTCTTTTGACAATATCTTTACAAAACGGGTCTTTGATGTAAGTGGTTTTGATGTTGTTGATCATCATGTTGTTGAAGCTTTTTTATACTTGATATATGATATTGGACTTAATGTTCAAGTGTATAAGTATGTCACTTTCCAAAAGCTTCAAACCATTCCATTACTTCATTCTCAAAGGTAAATGGAATATGTAGTACAACTAAATTATATTACCCATGAAATGATCGAGTAGTCCTCATAAATGAAGCACATCATTCAACTACCCATTCAACTTCTAATTATTCCATACCTCCCGTCTTCAAAGTAATAAAATCTTGGTCCTCAAGGCTTGTTGCTTGATTACCTTCAATTGCTAGAAAGAGCATCTTGATGCTAGCATCTCTTTTAACTTTTGATGTGACAACCTGCCTTAATGCCCCATGAAAAAAAACTTGTATTCACTTGATAATATCCAAGCCTCTTCCATGCATCTTACAAAACCATAAGCATAGGTTGTTGTATGGTTTCATATTCTTGAATTTACTTTCCTTATTGATTCCATAATCAATTTTTAGCAAGAAAAACTTGCCAAGTTGCTTCTTGAAATTGTCTTCATTTCCCAACTTTTGAATTCATCTATTGTAGCCTTGTATGCTGAGTTTATATTTCTCTCATAAATAATTCCTTTTTGAATAGAGGAAAATTTATTCAAAATGAGTAAAAGTGAAAGGGATGGATGATGGTATGAGTGGTCTGCAAAATGAAAGATATGGTGGCTAGTAATGGTTGATGGAAAAGTGGTTATTCTTCATATTTTCCTAAATCTTTAATAAACTAAAAAGCCTTATGCAAGTTTTTACCTCAAGTTTACCTTTGAATAACTTGAAATGTTGAATTAGGAGTTGTAGATGTTGGAATAAAACAATTCTACAGGCAAATAGATTATTGAATCTTGAGCTTTTGAAATCTAAAAATAATTATTCATGCCATCCAATGTTGCACAAAAACATATGCCACGAACTCATTTTAAATCCAAATTGAGTGCTTCAAAATGGATATGGTGTAATTTTCCCTTTTTTACCGCCTCATGCCTTCAGAATCCCATTTTGATGAAGAAAAGACATCGTTGTCCAAAAATACTGAAATCTGGCCTAATCTATCCACAATGGTGAAAAATGAAAATCCACCTTAAAACCCCACTGAAAAGTCCCAGAAAATCTCACTCTTTTGGAATTTTGTCTGCGTATTACTCAATTTATCATATTCTGAGAAAACCTAGAAGCTTGGAATTTTTTATTTGTTCTCCAATATCTTGCAATATTTGTGCCAAAACTACCTCTAGAACAAGTTGCTACAACAAAAATAGGTTGTAGTGGTGCCACTATAACTGTCTTGAACCAATATTCAATGTAATCTTGTCTTCCTTGGCTTCCTACTATAGTGCCATGCAAGCCTTTAGAGATGTGATTCCCATTCATAGAATCTGGTGATAGGCATGCATGAAACTTTTCATTCTCAGGTTCCAGCAACTGCTCTTTATCGACATGCATCCATGATTCTTGGACCTTAGCTAAATCTTCTTCTTCTGGTTGTTGTTCTTCGTTGGTAGTTGGTGAATAATTTTGCAATACCTCAACATTGTAAGCGGATTGAGGTTTTTTCTTATTGGGGATATGAAATGGTTGTGCAGGTACTGGAGTGGGAATGGATTTTTAGGGTGCTTGTGTGGGTGGTAATGGGAAAGGTTGAATTATGGTCAACTGAGGGTAATATTGATGTTGTGGGGGAGGTGAAAGGTATGGATAAAATTGATGTTGGCATTGAGGATAGTGAGGAAAATATTGAGGATATGGTGGATTTCCTCTATAGGGCCTTTTCCAAGATTGGTGTTGAGGTTGGGATGGCCAAGGTTGCCAAGGCAAGGGTGTATTCAAATTACTTTGAGACTCTTGTGTATAACCTTGATATTGTGCATAAGAATATTGCATCATATTGAGTTGATGAGGTTTCCATAGCCCTCTTGGAGCTACATAACAGAGTTTATATTTTTCTTGATTTTCTCCATTATCCTTCTGGTAAACTACCTTAAACCCTGGTAATGATGGGAAATCTTCAATAGTATGCGATCCTACACAAATTTTATAAATTTTAATGTTATAAAGTGGGCATTCATTCAAAGCATGTTTCTTTCTACATTTAGGGAAAAATATAAATGATGATTCTTAGCATATCAATTTGTTCATATGAATTACCAAGAATGTCTAGAAAATTGTTAAATTCAGTTTGACTTACCAATCCTGATGCCGAATTACTTACTCTTTCCATAACTGGATCTTAAGGGGATCGTCCATACTTTTCTTTTCCTCTTGATATGTTCTTGCATAGTTCACAAATCTCTTGAAATGACAATTGAGAGACATCTCCTTCTGCCACCAAGTTAAGAAGATCAATCCATTCATTCCTTATAGTATTTAGTAGGAGATTTTTTAATGTATCTGATCCTAAATTATGCAATTTAGATGTTTTGGTATTATAAGTAAATATATGCACTAAATCTTCTAGTCTTTCATCCTCTTCTTGGTTCATATTAAAGATTTGGTTTCTAAGATCATGGTGTAAGCAATAATTTTTATATTTTTCCAAAAATACTATTTTCATAGCATCCCATGTCCTTATAGAATTTGTTCCTAAAGTCACGAACTAGAGCTCTATCCTTCAATGTTGTAGGAAACAAATTCAATTTTTGATTGTGTAATGAGTAACCATAAGATCCACAATTTATTTTAAACTAAAAAAGAAAGGTTTTCGGGTCTTCTTATCTCATACCTTTGAAGTTAGGAAGTGGGGATGGATGGATGTTCTTCATTTGAAAATTTATATCAATTTCTTGAATGGGAAATCCAAAAGGATCTTCCCCATTGTCATCATCTCCATCGATTTCTTCAACCTCTTTTTTACCTCTTCTTCTACCTGCAAAAATAAGAATTCATGATGTGGATTTGTGGCTCTTACTGCACCACGTGATATAGTGGGGGTGGTAGGTGATTGAAGTTTTTTTTTAATCAAAAGAAAAGTACTCCTATATACACTTCCCCGGCAACGACGCAAAAATGTTTGTCAATTTAATTGTCTTAAATTGTTACATAAATTATCGATCGGATTTGGTAAATTTGTGAAGTGCAAGTACACTATATATGTTAGAAGCCCTTTTTTTAATAAATCAAATTATTAATGTTCGTGCTTGAGTTATTGAAAATTACTTCTAAGGATGTTTTTCATTACTATATTCCTCTTTAAAGAAAACGAAATTAACATATTCAATCATAATTAAATTCCTAAAATTTCCTCACTCCTTTCTAATGAAATAAAAAATGCTCTTCACACTTGAAAAATGAAACTAAAGCGAGCTCACTCTGTCTCATGAAATTAAGAAAACTTAGCCAATATATTACAACATTAATTTAATTTCTAAAACCAAAATTATTCATCTAATGTTCTAGCAATCATTTGCATAAAAACCAAAATGAAACTGACTACTAATTAAAATGAAAACCACACATCTATTACTATTAGTCACACATACTCTGAAATTAAAGGTTCTAAAATGAAACTACAATGAAATCACTATTGCTCTGAAATGGAATGCTTTGAAATGAAACTACAAAGAAATCTGTCATACACTGAAATGAAACTGCAAATAAATCTATGAGAAATGATTACACTACAATTATTATCATTACAACTTAACAATTCAAAAAGAATTATTATTGAAATCTTGCTATCGCTATCTAATTTAAATTAATACTACAACATGTAAATAACTACATCAAACGACAAAAGAAAGATATGAAAGTTGCAAAACCTTCATTGTTTGCAGGGGCCCTCCACAAACAGGTGGTCACAGAACTCTAATCGATCATTCAATGATGAATCATAGGACTTCTTCATTAACAGAGTAAAAATAGAGTCTTAACACATTATTGTCACATACATAAATTAACCTCTACTCCTTTGCTTCAATGGAGTGTTTATATGGGGGTTACAATGCAAATTCATGGAGATTCATATGGCTAAATATCAAAACTGAATGAACACCTATTTTCTATGAATTTGATGAAGCACAGTCTATTCCAACTTCTGTTTTCTTGACTAGGTGTTTATTGACACATGGGTGCATTGTTTTCTCATGCAACCTAAAAATAGGGCTCCAAAGAACCTAAAATATATCCCAAATGGTAACAAATTCTGGAAAACTACTTGTAGATATCTTAATTTGGCCCATTCTGAACAAAGCCCATGTTTTTGTTTTGCGATATTTTCTTTCATTTGCTCAAAAAATGCGTTTGAAGTTCACTGGTCAAAACTGTTGTGATCTTCCCTTGATTTGATGCTGGAGGTCCACACGTGTGAGTTGGGTGCTATTTGAATAGTAGAAATCTATATTGGAACCTTTAGAAACAATGTTCATGTGTCAGATTTCCTTCTAGATTAGTGATACTACCTCAACCATGGAGGTAGCTACGAAAACTTGACAAAACTGCAAAAACTTGAACTTGCTAAACTGTCATTAGTTAAAACCATGCAAAATTATTCTTAATCTACTAAAAATAAAGGAAAATGATGTTAATTAACCATTTATACATATAGAGACACATCATGAAGAATTATGGTGAAAATGGTGGCAAGTGAGTGAAATGGTGCAATGGATGGTTGGAAGTAATGGCTTACTGAATGAAAAAGACAAGTGAAAATGATGACAAATCAGTGACCCAACACCTCCCCCACACTAAGATCTTTGCATGTCCTCATGCAAATAACAAAACTTGATCAACATATTTGTTCCATAATGTATCTTTGGGAATGACATTATTTTCTTACACCATTTCTTAGCAAACTTGAATAGTTGTCTAGTATGCATTGTCACTTAAATTTTTTGCGCATTCTGCCACTGACCAAGGCATTGACTAACCTATTAGAGTGACAAGAGTGCTTATTTGTTACGCTGAATGGTAGATATCATTTCTCAACATTTCAGCAACATTCTCCATCTTCTAGTTTTGCTAGGCCATTACTCAAAGTTCATCAACCTGTGATTTCACTTTAGAATTTGGAGACTGCTAGAAACTGTCAAATTGTGCAATTTAACACATTTTAACTTGTTCAATGAAGAAACATACAAAAAAAATAGAATTATGGAAATCTAACTTAGAATATTGCTTCTTGTAACATTGTTTCTCGTGTAACACGCGTATGCACAAATGACAATATTGTTGATATGAATGGATGGATGGAGTGGCTTTATGAAGTCAAGAAAAAGGATCATAACCAAGTCACCAAGGTGAAAAAAAACAAATGAATTCTTCACCCTTGTAGCCTGCTTATCATTTGAAAATGAGATATCATGAGATATAATAGTTTTTAATGGGATATGATAGATTCAGAAATGGCTTACAACATAAGTGAGATATATTTTCAATGTTCATATATTCTATGTTTTGTAGTTTACTTCAAAGAAACAAATAAAATGTTACCTTTTCTCTTTTGACTATATCTTTACAAAAATGGTCTTTGATGTAAGTGGCCTTGATGTTGTTGATCACCATGTTGCTGAAGCTTTTTTATACTTGGTATATGATGTTGGACTTAATGTTCAAGTTTATAAATGTGTCTCTTTCCAA
Source organism: Pinus tabuliformis (assembly GCA_031772625.1). Classification (NCBI taxonomy): domain Eukaryota; kingdom Viridiplantae; phylum Streptophyta; class Pinopsida; order Pinales; family Pinaceae; genus Pinus; species Pinus tabuliformis. Next base: position 413,658,655 of record CM062813.1, read on the forward strand.
AAACCTCAAACCATTCCAATACTTCATTCTCAAAGGTAAATACAATATGTAGTACAACTAAATTATAATACCCAGGAAATGATCCAGTAGTCCTCATTAATGAAAAACATCATTCAACTACCCATTCAACTTCTAATTATGTCATACCTCTAGTCTTCAAAGTAATCAAGGTGTGGTCCTCAAGGCTTGTTTCTTGATTACCTTCAATTTCTTGAAAGAGCACCTTGATGTCGACATCTCTTCTAACTTTTGATGTGACAACCTGCCTTAATGCCTCATGAACAAAAATTTGTATTCACTTGAATAATTTCCAAGCCTCTTCCATGCATCTTACAAAACCATAAGCATAGGTTGTATTATGGTTTCATATTCTTGATTTTACTTTCCTTATTGATTCCATAATCAACTTTTAGCAAGAAAAACTTGCCAAGTTGCTTCTTGAAATTGTCTTCATTTCCCAACTTTTGAATTCATCTATTGTAGCCTTGTATGCTGAGTTTATATTGCTCTCATAAATAATTCTTTTTTGAACAGAGGAAAATTTAATCAAAATGAGTAAACATGAAAGGGATCGTTGATGGTATGAGTGGTCTACAAAAAAAAAATATGGTGGTTAGTAATGGTTGATGGAAAAGTGGTGATTCGTCATATTTTCCTAAATCTTTAATAAACTAGAAGGCCTTCTGCTAGTTTTTACCTCAAGTTTATCTTTTGAAGAACTTGAAATGCTGAAGTAGGAGTTGTAGATGTTGGAATAAAATCATTCTACCAAAAAATAGATTATTGAATCTTGAGCTTTTGAAAATTTTGAAAATGATTTTTCATGCCATCCAATGTTTCACAAAAACATATGCCACAAACTCATTATAAATCCAAATTGAGTGCTTCAAAAGGGAAATGGTATATTTTTACCTTTTTTACCGCCTCATGCCTTTAGAATCCCATTTTGATGAAGAAAATTTGTCGTTGTGTAAAAATACCAAAATCTGGTCTAATCTGTCCACAATGGTGAAAAATGAAAATCCATCTTAAAACCCCATTGAAAAGTCCAAGAAAATTACACTTTTGGGGCACTTTTCCTGCCTCTTACTCAATTTACCATATTCTGAGAAAACCCAGAAGCTCAGAACTTTTTATTTCTGCTCCAATATCTTGCAATATTTGTGCCAAAATTGCCTCTGGAACAAGCTACTACAGCAAAAACAGGTTGTTGCAACAATAGCTGCAAACACTGCAATTTTTCGTACTTGTTGCAGAAAATGCCAATTTTTGCAGAAAGTTGTTTTCTCCGAGTTTGAATTGCTGACTTGGATTGTGTACTTCATGCTAAAGTAGAAACCATGAAACGTAATGCATATTGACTGAAATATGCCCAATTTTATTGTTTTGCTTGAAAATGAAATGAAGAAAAAAGTGTTGTAGTGGTGCCATCATGTCTCCATTGAAAAACAAGATGAACATGCTGCTACAAGAAACCAATAAAATGTACTGCTGCAAGTTGTTATTGATTCCATAAAACCATTAGTATTCATCCAAAACTAAAAATCATGGTACAACTCTTACCATGCAAATGAATGTGCTGAAGTCGAGCATGGAAGGAAATCATTGAATTACCGATCATTAATAAAAATCATTAACCAATGCGAGACAACTCACCGACAATGTAAATGAGTGTCAAGGTACCTGATTTCATCTTGATAGGGACGAATGAATGTGTTGAAGTCGAGTCACCTGCAATATTTGACAATCAAGAGACATTGTTGTATTCACATTGTTGTCAACGAGGAGGCTTTCCATTAATGTATGCAAGTACCAAGGCACTCCAAATAATCTCTGATCTTGATCCCAGATAAGGTGTTGAGGTCGATGGGACAAGATCTGTTGGAAGGTGGGCCTTTAGGAATCCCACATCAGCCAACTCGAGCATAGAACCAAAAATTATTTGAAGAACCATAATAAAATATTGAAACCATCATAAAATTACAGAACTTATTGTGAAATTTGCTTGCCAGTTGTCTATTTTTCAAGCAAATCTCATGTCCAATTGCGCCAACAAACTGGTTTTCACAATAGGACTTATTTTTCTCTTTACTTTTTTATTTTTTATTTTTTATTTTTTTCTATTTCCTAGTCTACTTGAAAAAAAAAAATCTCGTTCAAGTATATGAATACTTCCAATGGAACCATGTGTGTAACAAGATGACACATAAACTCATATGCAGGTTTGAATTATACACTTTGATATGTACCAGTATATGAGAGACCAACTGTCTTGATTGAGATGTTGTTAGAAGATATTGAAGAACAGAATACTGAGATCCAATGAATATCTTGAACCATGATTCAATGTAATCTTGTCTTCCTTGGCTTCCTGCTAATTTGTCATGCAAGTCTTTAGAGATGTGATTCCCATTCATAGAATCTGGTGATATGCATGCATGAAAATTGTCCATCTCAGGTTCTGGCAATTGCTCTTTATTGACAGCCATCCATGATTCTTTAACCTTATCTGAATCTTCTTCTTCTAGTTGTTGTTCTCCAATGGCAGTTGACAAATAATTTTGCAATACCTCAACATTGTAAATGGATTGAGGTGTTTTATTGGTTGGGATATGAAATGGTTGTGTTGGTAGTGGAGTGGGAATGGATTTTTGGGGTGCTTGTGTGGGTGGTAATGGGAAAGGTTGAATTATGATCAACTGAGGGTGATACTGATGTTGTGGTGGAGGTGAATGGTATGGATAATGTTGATGTTGGTATTGAGGATAGTGAGGAAAAGATTGAGGATATGGTGGATTTAGTTTGTAGGGCCTTTGCCAACTTTGTTGCCAAGATTGGTGTTGAGGTTGGGATGGCCAAGGTTTCTAAGGCAGGGGTGTATTTAAATTACCTTGAGACCATTGTGCATAACCTTGAAATTGTGCATAAGGATATTGCATCATATTGGGTTGTGAGGTTACCATAGCCCTCTTGGAGCTACATAACAGAGTTTCTCTTTCGCTTGATTTGCTCCATTATCCTTCTAGTAAACTACCTGCAACCCTGGTAGTCATGGGAAATCTTCAGTAGTATGTGATCCTACACAAATGTTACAAATTTTAATGTTATCAAGTGGACATTCATACAAAGCATGTTTCCTTATACATTTAGGGTAAAATATAAATGAAGAAACATTCTCAATTTTTTCCTTGTTTTGCATTCTTAGCATGTCAATTTGTTCATTTAAATTACCAAGAATGTCTAGAAAATTGTTAACTTCAGTTTGACTTACCAATATTGATGACGACTTACTTACTCTTTCCATAACTGGATCTTGAGGGGATCTTCCATACTTTGCTTTTCCTCTTAATATGTTCTTGCACAGTTCACAAATCTCTTGAAATGACAATTCAGAGTCATCTCCTTCTCCCACCAGGTTAAGAAGATCAATCCATTCATTCCTTATAGTATTTAGTAGGATATTTTTTAATGTGTTTGATCATAAATTATGAAATTTAGATCTTTTGGTATTATAAGTAAATCTCTCCACTAAATATTCTAGGATTTCATCCTCTTCTTGGTTCATCTTAAAGATTTGATTTTTAAGGTCATGGTGTATGCAATAATTTTCATATTTTTCCAAAAATACTCTTTTCATATCATCCCATGTCCTTATATAATTTTTTCCTAAATTCATGAACCATTTAAGAGCTCTATCCTTCAATGCTATGGGAAACAAATTCAATTTTTGAATGTGTGATGAGTAACCATAAGATCTACAAATTATTTCAAATTCAAAATAAAGGTTTTTGGGTCTTCTGATCTTGTACCTTTGACGTTAGGAAGTACGAATGGATGGATTTTCTTCATATGAACATTCATATCAGTTTCTTGAATGGGAAATCCAAAATTATCATCCTCATTGTCATCATCTCCATCCATTTCTTCAACCTCTTTTTTACCTCTTCTTCTACCTGCAAAAATAAGAATTCATGATGTGGATGTGTGGTGCTTACTCACCACGTGATATAGTGGGGGTGGTAGGTGATTGATTTTTATTTTTTTTAATGAAAATAAAAGGACTCCTATACACACTTCCCTGGAAATGATGCCAAAATGTTTTTCAATGTAATTGTCTTAAATTCTTACATAAATTTCGACCGGAGTTGGTAAATTTGTGAAGTGAAAGTGAACTATATATGCTACAAGCCCTTTTTTTATTAAATCGGATTATTAATGTGCATGATTGAGTTATTGAAAATTAATTCTAAGGATGCTTTTGATTCATATCTTACTCTTTAAAGAAAACGAAATTAACATATTCAATCATAATTAAATTCCTAAAATTTCCTCACTCCTTTCTAATGAAATCAAAAATTATCTTCACACTTGCAAAATGAAACTAAAGAAAACTCACATTGTTTCATGAAATTAAGAAAACTTAACCAATCTATTACAACATGAATTTAATTTCTAAAACCAGAATTATTCATCTAATGTTGTAGCAATCGTTTGCATAAAAACCAAAATGAAATTAACTACTAGTTAAAATGAAAACCACACATTTATCATTATCAATCACTCATACTCTGAAATTAAAGGTTCTGAAATGAAACTACAACGAAATCACTCATGCTCTAGAATTGAATGCTTTGAAATGAAACTACAAATGAATCTACAAAGAAATCTATGAGAAATTATTACACTACAATTATTATCATTACAACTTAACAATTCAAAAAGAATGATTACTGAAATCTTGCTATAGCTATCTAATTCATATTAATACGACATCATGTAAATAACTACATCAAATGATAAAAGAAAGATATGAAAGATGCAGAACCTTCACTGTTTGCAGGGGCCCTCCACAAACATGTGGTGACAAAACTTTAATCGAACAATCAGCTACGCATCAAAACTTCACAAGACTTCTTCATTAACATAGTAAAAATAGGGTCTTAACACATTATTGTCGCATACATAAATCAACCTCTGCTATTTTGCTTCATTGGAGTGTTTATATAGGGGTTACAATGTAACTTCATGGAGATTCATACACCTAAAGATCATAACTAAATGGACACCTAATTGTGGTGAATTAGATGAAGCACAGTCCATTCCAACTTATGTTTGGTTGACCGGGCGTTTATTGACACATGGGTGCATTGTTTGCTCATGCAACTTGGAAAATAGGTCTCCAAATAACTTGAAATATATCCCAAATGGTAAAGATATCTGGAAAACTGCTCATAGATATCTTAACTAGGCCCATTATGAATAAAACCCATGTTTGTTTCTGCGATATTTTGTTTCATTTTCTTAGAAAACACGTTTGAAGTTGATTGTTCAAAAATTTTGTGATTTTCCCTTGATTTGATGATGGAGGTCCACACGTGCGAGCTGAGTGGTATTTGACCAATATAAATCCATATTGGAACCTTTAGAAACAATGTCCATGTGTCGGATTTCCTTCTAGAGTAGTGATACTACCTTAACCATGGAGGTAGCTACGAAAACTTGACAAAACTGCAGAAAATTGAACTTGCTAAATTGTCAATAGTTAAAACCATGCAAAAAAAAATTGATCTGCTAAAAATAAAGGAAGATGATGTTAATTAACCACTTAGAAATATAGAGACACATCATGAATAATTATGGTGAAAATGGTGGCAAGTGTGTGAAATGGTGCAATGGATGGTTGGAAGTGATGGCTTAATGAATGACAAAGACGAAAATGATGACAAATCAGTGACCCAACATCTCCCCCACACTGAGATCTTTCTGTGTCCTGATGCAAATAACAAAAATTAATCAACATATTTGTTCCAGAATGTATCTTTGGGAATGACTTAACTTTCTTACACCATTTCTTAGCAAAATTGAATAGTTGTCTAGTATGTTTTGTCACTTAAATTGTTGTGCAGTCTGCCACTCGCCAAGGCATTGACTGACCTATTAAAGTCACAATAGTGCTTCTTTATTGCGTTGAATGGTAGATATAATTCCTCAACCTTTTTGCTACATTCTCCATATTCTATTTTTTCTAGGCCACTACTCAAAATTCATCAGCCTATGATTTCACTTTAGAATTTGGAGACTGCTAGAAATGTTAAATTGTGCAACTTAACACATTTTAACTTGTTCAATGAAGAAACATACAAAAACAATAGAATTATGGATATCTAACTTAGAAGTTTGGTTCTTGTAACATTGTCTCTCATGTAATGCGTGCATGCACAAATGACATTACTATTGATATGAATGGATGGATGGAGTGGCTTTATGAAGTCAAGAAAAAGGATCATAACCAAGTCAACAAGGTGAAAAAAACAACAAACGAATTCTTCACCCTTGTAGATTGCTCATCATTTGAAAAACAGGATATCATGAGATATAATAGGTTTTAATGGATTATTATAGATTCGAAAATGGCTTACAACATAAGTGAGATATATTTTCAATGTCCATGTATTTTATGTTTTGTAGTTTACTTCAAAGAAACAAATAAAATGTTACCCTTTTTATTTTGACGATATGTTTACAAAACTGGTCTTTGATGTAATTTGCCTTGATTTTGTTGATCATCATGTTGCTAAAGCTTTTTTATACTTGATATATGATGTTGGACTTAATGTTAAAATGTATAAATGTGTCTCTTTCAAAAACCTCAAGCCATTCCACTACTTCATTCTCAAAGGTAAATGTAATATATAGTACAACTAAATTATAATACCCATGAAATGATCCAGTAGTCCTCATTAATGAAGCACATCATTCAACTACCCCTTCAACTTCTAATTATGCCATACCTCCAGTCTTCAAAGTAAAACTTGGTCCTCAAGACTTGTTGCTTGATTACATTCAATTGCTAGAAAGAGCATCTTGATGTCGGCATCTCTTCTAACTTTTGATGTGACAACCTGCCTTAAAGCCTCATGAACAAAAATTTGTATTCACTTGAATAATATCCAAGCATCTTCCATGCATATTATAAAATCCTAAGCATAGGTTGTATTATGGTTTCATATTCTTGATTTTACTTTCCTTATTGATTCCATAATCAACTTTTAGCAAGAAAAACTTGCCAAGCTACTTCTTGAAATTGTCATCATTTCTCAACTTTTGAATTCATCTATTGCAACCTTGTATGTTGAGTTTATATTGCTATCATAAATATTTTTTTTGAACAAAGGAAAATTTAATCAAAATGAGTAAAAGTGAAAGGGATGGTTGATGGTATGAGTGTTCTGCAAAATGAAAGATATGTTGGCTAGTAATTGTTGATGGAGAAGTGGTTATTCATCATATTTTGCTAAATCTTTAATAAACTAAAATCCTTATGCAAGTTTTTACCTCAAGTTTAGCTTTTGAATAACTTGAAATGTTGAAGTAGGAGTTGTGGATGTTGGAATAAAACCATTCCATCGGAAAATGGATTATTGAATCTTGAGCTTTTGAAAATTCTGAAAATGATTTTTCATGACATCCAATGTTTCACAAGAACATATACTACACCTTGGGGAACATTCATGTATGCCAAAATGCCATTAGGTCTAATGAATGCAGGTGAAACTTTTCAAATGGCCATGGATTTGGAATTTGTGGATGAAATAAAAAATTCATTATTATTTATCTTAATGATTTAACTATTTTTTCTAAATTAGATTCTCAGCATCTCAAACATTTGAGTCAAATAATTCAGAAATGTAGAAGATATGGGATTTCACTTAATCCCAAGAAGTCATTGTTTGCAATGCAAGAGAGAAAGTTTCCTGGACATATTGTATCAAAATATGGAGTGAAGATTGATCCTTAGAGAATATCAGCTATTCAAATTCTTAGTTTAGCCCGGACTAAGAAGGAGATACAATATTTCTTGGGAAGTATTAATTTCTTGGGGAGATTCATACCGAATTATGCGGAAATAATCAATGATATAACCAATATGATCAAGAAATACTAGGATGTGAAATGGAATGCTCATTCCGTATTGTCATTTGCTCAAATTAAGCAAACCCTTATAAAGGCTCTAGTGTTAGCATCTCCTAATTAAACAAAGCCATTTAGTATATTTTCTTTTGTCTCAAATACTATAATGGCTACAGTTTCGTTACAAAAGGGCCCTGAAATTTTTTAATAACCCATTTCCTTTTTTAGCAAGGTCATGAGAGACACTGAACTAAGATACATATGATAGATAGGAAAACATATTCTCTAGTTCAGGCATTAAAATATTTCAGAACTTATTTATTACATTCAAAAATAATAGCTTATGTACCAAATAACATAGTTAATACAATATTGGCTCATCCAGACAATGACGGAAAAAGAGGAAGATAGGTAGAAAAGATACAAGAATCTTATTTGGATATCAAGTCAATAAAACTAGTAAAAGATCAAGGATTAGAAAATTTCATACAGAGTCTAATTGCAGTTAGGTATAAATTCAATGATGCAACTTTCAACTCCAATCTTAGAGAAGAATCCACAAGAACCTTCTCCTGAAAAAAGAGGGAAGAATCTAAAAGAAATTTCTCCTAGTTCAATAACACATAAGAACTCACAAGGTCCTTTCCTACAAATCAATGAAAAATTTATATTATCTGATTGGTATAAATACATTGTTTATTTTCTGCATTTTTTTCATTGTCCTCTTGAGTTTAATAGAAATCAAGCCAGATATCTCAAGCTCAAGGTTATTAAATATTGCGTAATTAATTAGAATCTATATTGGAAGGATAATTTGTGTATATTTTTACTATAACTAAATGAAAGTGAGACAAAAGGGGTGATATATTAGTTCATGAAGGATTTTGTGGGGGACATTAAGCATGGAGAGAAATTGAGCTTAAAATTTTGAGAGTTGGATTTTATCAGCCAAAATTGTTTCTCATGTTGGAATCAAGATTAAAGGTTGTGTCTCTTGTTAGATTTTTGCAAGTAAACAAAAATTTCCTTCCTTGCCTTTAATTATAGTATTAGTTGAAGAACCTTTTTTGACTTCATTGGGGAAACTAATCCCACGTCAAGTAGTCAACATAGATGGATTTTGACTGCAATTGATTATTTTACTAAGTGGGTGGAAGCAACTCTAGGTAGAAATGCAACTGATACTATAGTAATTAAATTCATTGAAGAAAAAAACCTTGTCAAGATTTGGTTGTCCTAAAGATTTGATTACAAACAATGCACAAGCATCCATTAAATTAATATGATTACATTTTTCCAAAAATATAAAATATCTCTGCATCATTCTACTCCTTATTACCTACAAGGGAATGGATTAGTTGAATCCTAAAACAAGAGTATTTTCAAATTCATTAAAAGGGTATTAGTTGATCATAAGAAGAGTTGGGAAAATCATCTAAAGTTTGAATTCTTGGCTAATAAAATTTCTCCAAAAGGAGCAACAGGTAAATCTCCTTTTCAATTAGTATATGGCACTGAAGAAATATTTTCTACACAAGTAGATTTTCTTATTATGAAAATTGTGTAGGATTCTTATGAAGATTTAGATGATTTTACAAAGAAAATACATCAAATAATTGAGTTTGACGAAGAAAGAGAGGAAGTGTAGCATAAACTTCTAAAGTATCATAACAAAATGGAAATCTTATTTGACAAAAAGGCTAGGGAAAGGGATTTTAATCTAGGTGGTTTAGTCTTGAAATGGGATGCCAGAAGACATGAGAAAGGAAAACATTGAAAATTTTATAGCCTCTTGTTATGCCCATTTAAAATTTTTGAAGTGAAGAACAACAATAAGTTTATTCTGCAAAATTTGGAAGGAGAATTTTTCTCACGACCTGTTAATAGGCAGTATTTAAAGCATTACATTCAGTATTGAGAAAATAGCTTCATATTTCATTGAAAATAATGGTGTGATTTAATTTTACAGAGAAGGTGTGATAACTTTCTTATGACACGGACTCCATAGCCCGAGGTGAAGGAACAAGGTCTACAATTCTCTGCATCCCATAGGGGAATGTAGTCCCCAGATGGAGCCAATGCTGTATATTTTCTTGTCATGAAATTTTCAAAAATATTCCAAAAAAAATATTTTATGCACTTTTTATAAGTGCTACATATATTAAATTATGTTATTTATATTAAATAAATTTGTAAATAAAGTTATTTATGATAAAGCACCTACATCTTTGCATGACGATGATGTGACCCAAAAATATCAATGGAAATAATTCAAAAGCAGACCCACACCCTCGCATGCTCAAAATTTAACAAGGGGGTAGACACTACACCCCCCCCCTCCCCCCCGCCTTCTAAACCACTCACCACTACATGCCCGACCCCCCATTCTAAACCACTCACCACTAGACTTCCCACCCCCTGCAATTCCACTCTAGTTTTCGCTAAATTTAAATGTCGCCAACTCTTTTTTAGTTACCACCATTTTATTAACCTACCAACCCTTATTTCCACCAAATCCTTTTTTTCAATTCTTATTGCCACCGAATTTTTTCCGCCATATCATTTTCATTTAGTTTTATCCAAAGTAGAAGAAGAAGAACAACACCTTTGAGCCATCCAAAGTAAATAGTTTAATTTCTTTTCAAGCGCTAAGATTTCACGGGAAATCTTATTTATTTTTCCCTTATTTCATATTGTAAAGATGATTTCACATAAAGGAAATACATCTAAAACTCATTCTAAAACCCCACCTCCTACATCAGTAAAAAATGATGAGATGCCTTTAAGATAAGATTTTGGAAACTCAATGTGAATTTGACCTTTATGAACTAAAAAATTGGGCATTCCAAAGGTTCCAAGACCATAGTGATGACGTTTCCCTTTGGGAATCCCTCCTTCCCCAATTTTTGTTTCCATAAACCCATCATTTTCCTAAGTTTTTCGTGTGGTATTCAAACTAATATTTATTGAGTAAGAGAGCCATTGTGGCTAGGAATTAATATCCTTTATTTTATATCACTACTGAGTAAATTTTAGAGGCCCTACAGGTTTATGTTCCTGGTTCGATTCATCCAATTGATCAAATTAATCTCCATAGACAGAACGGGGAGATGATTTATTCCACTTTAACAATCTCATTAATTAATTTTTCTAAGCTGCAGAATTCATTAAATAACACAATTTATGAGTTAAAGATAGAAGTAATGTCCTATTTTTCTAAGGATACCAAGATCAAATCATTGTACGGCATAATTATCAAATTTGGATTAGATCCTAATGATATCAATGCTACTCAAGAAATCACAAAGAACAAAAATGCAAACATTCAAGCTCTTCACAAAATATTAAAGCTGCCAACTATTGAGCATCCACAAATGCAAGAAATTGGAGAGATGGACAAAAAAAAAAAAATCTCTTATAAATAATGATTGGGCATAATAATAAGATGCAAAGTTTGGAAACACAGGTGGAACAACTACTAAAGGAAAGAGAGAAAACAGGAGGTACAGTTCCTTCTACATCCCAAGTAAGTTCAAAGGGAAATGATGCAATATAGGAATTGACAAAGACATTATCATCTTTGAGCTTAAAGAATAAAGAAATTGAAAGTCTAAAGAAATATTTAGAGAAAGTTGAACAAGAGAAACTTAAGTCAGATAATTCTTTGGGTTGTTGAATTTCAAAAAACTTCTAGGTTATAGAAACAAATTGAATGGAATTTAGGACATGCTAACAATGTTCAATGTTTAATTCAAGCTCAAGAAAGAATTTGGATTGAGATAATCTCTTTAAAGTCTGATGTTTGGACAACAATTGAGGTTATATTTGAACAAGCAGAACTGTTAGAACGAGCAAAAAGGGCAATAAATGAAATCAAGAATGAGCTTGGAAATAAATCGAATCAAGATGGGAAAATTATAAAGTTTTTGAATTTAAAAAAAAAAAAAAAGAGCTTTAACACAAAAATATTGATGACAAGACTCATTCAATTATACAAACCAAGAAAGTTTTGACAAAGAAAAATTTTATGATGCAAATGAAAGAAAAGATTAATTCTATGCAGATTCAGATTAACAAGTTTAACAAGAAGTTCTTTTCTCTACAACAAAGAGGTTTACCTTCCTTCAAAAACTCATAGGGAAACAGGTATCCGAAGAAGAATATAAGAGATTACTTAACAGGGTCGCACTAGATAGGTCAAATTTTGTTAGATTAAAAGGAACTTTGAGTGGTCAAAGTCTTCTTGAAAAATTATCTGATGATTGATTTATATGTTTTGATATTAGATATTTTTTCATAGTTAAACAAATCCTCCAAAAAAATACTAAAGTGGATGAAGCCTATAGAAAGATGGTTTCTTTAACTTATCGAATGGGAGAAAATTCGGAATAGCTTGTTGGTCTCATATCTTAATTCTCAAAGTCAAAGGCAATATCTTGAAGGAAGGTTATGTTCTGGCAGATAATCAAGGAAGATCCAAATTCAAAGGAGTAGATTTAGATACATTGGAACAAAATCCATAAATTGAGGACAATTGTAGACAATCAATTTGAATATTTTCTATATTGGTCGAAGCTTTTGTTGAGAATATCAAAATTTTTATTTTGGATAAAATTTACTTTCCATGTAACCTATAGAGATAGGATTTCATACAAACTCTATATATATTGTTTATTTTGATTGAAAAATGGTTGATTATTGAACCAAAATTCGGATATTTATGTAAACCTGAATATTTGAAATTTAATTAAGGAGTTTTGTTTTCAACTTATAGCAGCATTGTTTCATATGTGAGTGCTTCTAGCGTTTCATTACCTTTATCTTCAATACATTTAAGATTGTAGATACTTAGGAAAGTCTTGGCTAGATTAGCCTCCCTGATATCCCCTAGCAAAGTTATGTTCAATATTGGGTCAATTAAGAAAATTGTATGTTTGTTTTAGTTACTCTGCAATTTCTATATTATTTCCTTTTGTGCAATTCATGTATGTATTAATGTTAGTTATGGGAGATCCTTCTATACACTTTTTGTTCTCATTGGATCATCAAGTATTCATATTGGATACATATAAATTTTCTAATCTCTCCTTTATTCCTTTATCAGTCCCTTTAAAAAGATTGTATGTTGTTACTTTTGGAAATCAACACTTTGATTATTCTTTAAAAGAGTAATGTTTATTCACTAAAATAAGGGTTTTATCCTTGAACCATCCATATTCAAAGCACATCCTCTAGATATATGCTTTGACACAATTATCTAGCTAGGAATTGTCAACAAAGGACAACATGTTCTTAGTATTGATTGACATTTTCAAAAATAATCAAGCCAACATAGTCAAAGTGCAATTGTTGATGTTTTGAAATGACTAACTATATTACTTCTTCTTCTTCTTCTTCTTCTTCTTCTTATCCTTTATATGGCTAACATGGTTTTTATGATAGTTGACATTACTTTATTTTTGTTTTTGATCTGATATTGATCATAAACTAAACTGAAGTAGAAATGATTATTTTCCAACAGTGAATTGATCATTAACCTTATATGTTGAATGTGGAAGACCGAAGGAAAGCAGTTGTTTCAAGACTTAATCAAGAACTTAAGAAACATAATTAAACATGAATTTTCATCAAAAACAAAGATAGAAGATAGCAAACATTGATTACATAGTTCGGCCCTGATGGACTATGTCTCTGGGTCCGCTTTCAAGATGGGCGTCTGCTTTATTAGGATTGATCAAAAGAGATCTTTTACATAGAAAAAACACCAGAATGAATGTGCACACAGGCAATTCTAGTCTCTGTCAATAGAAATCTCTCTCTCCTAGCTTTCCAATGCCTATCTCAGTTCCAAATTCTGCCTCTAGACGACCAAGATACACTAAAAACTACAACTGGTTCTCTAGCTCAACATCTGCATACAAGTCTCAAAATCTCTTTCTCTTTTAACCATGAACAAAAGGTTGAATTTATAATGAATTAGTTTCATTCGAGGCCCCTCATGCTCAGATAGGAATGCATGTGTTTTCTTTGAATGTTTATATTTATGGTCTTGTCACATTGTGACACTTAAGGACCTAGTCACATGGTGGGTATATTAAAAATAACATAAACTGCAACAAAAACCCATAAACAAACTTTGGTTGTCTCCGAACCCGCTGGCTACCAACTGACAGCATAGAAGGCCTGACTAGGGATATGTGATCAGTCGGGGTCTAACCACAGCCAGACATCTAGCAGTCACTTGTCGATGATACTGCTATGGTTGCATGTGACAACACATCCCCTCCAACCAGTGTGGCTCTAACCTGGCGGCTTATACTTCGCGATCACTCTGAATTGTTGTGCTCCAACTGTTCACATGCCCTAGTTACCACCTGACAGTTCTAATGTGGTCTCTGAACTGTGGTTTGGATTGTTCTCATGCTGTGGTTAGGACTTGTGGTTAGGGCTGTGTAAACATTTGCTTTTATAATAAAGTCCGATAGGGTTTATTTGCATAGGTTTTGTACCATAGTCTGGTAGGTTTAGGTATTAGGTTTAGAACATAGGTTTTTTAACACATCCTTTGAATTAGGACTTAGGATTCTATAGTTTAGGCTTTTAAATTGAGGATTTAAGCCCCTTTTTACATTTCCATAATAAAAATAAACCCATTACAATGATATTGTCACATTACGACAATAATCAACAAAACCATGACGCAACCTGAACCATATCCACCATGAAGAGTTAACCAACACCTTGAAGAACTGAAAAACATTGGTGAAGTTGAAGATGACCTGAACTCTCTGGATACACTGGACTGAAAATATCCTCCTGGATCAATCCTCTCCACTTGAAAGCTTTTGGACCAAAAAAGTTTGACTTAAGCAGATATTAGGTGAGGGTACAATTCCCTCACTCTTCCGATCTCCATCCACCTTGCCTTGCTTGGATTCATGCCCTTGAGTCCCATTCAAAGATATTCAACATCTCCATGCTTTGAAGATCGAACCTTCGTGTCTAAGATGGTATCTTCTTGCGCCTCATTCATATACTCAGGTGCCAAATCATCAATAATCAGAATCGTTGTATCTTCCTTGGGATCCATTATCATCGGAGGTTCATACAACTTCAGATTTTCTACATTTACAATTGAGTAAATACGCATGTAAGGAGGTAAATCTAATCGCAAGGCATTATTTCAAATCTTCTCAACAATCTTGAAAGGACCATACCTGATGGGTTTTGGTTTCTTACCTTCTCCTTTCAACTCGTCTTTATTGATATACAACCATACCTGATTGCCGACCTGAAAATGATGATCAAATCGATGCTTGTCATCGCACATTTTGTACTTGACCTAACTCTTCTGTAACTGATCATGCACTGAACTTAACTGATTTGTTTGCATCATCATGTTCACCCACTTTATACTCTTCACCGAACTTGAAATCCATCGGTGACTTTGGTAGATACCCAAAACATATTTCGAATGGTGATCGATTAGTCGAAGAATGTAAGGCTTAATTGTAATCATGTTGCACATAAGGTAAGGATTCATCCCACAACTTAGGATGTTTACTGCAGTAACCTCGAAGAATATGTATGACTATCCTATTCACCACTTATGTCTGTCCATCGGTCTGTGGATGAAAATTTGTGCTATTCTTCAGCTTTGTGTCCATGAGTCCCCACAAAGTGGACCAAAACTCTCCTACAAAACGAGTGCCTTGATCAGAAATAATGGAAGTAAGCAACCCAAAATGAACCCATACATGTTCAAAGAACATCTTTGCAGTTTGTTCAGTAGTCACTTGCTTTTTGCATGGAACAAGAATGCACGTCTCGTTGAATTTTTCAACCACAACATACATGTAATTGTGCCCTCTCCTAGACATAGGAAGTCCTCCAACAAAATCCATGGAAATGTTATCCCATGGTCACAAAGGAACTAGAAGTGGCATGTACAAACCAATCTTTCGATTACTTGGCTTGTTGGTCGAACACATCACACATCCTTTAATGTACTTAACAATTGTTTCATACATGCAAGGCCAGTAACAATACCTTTGAATTTGTGCCATTGTTTTTCTTACTCCAAAATGTCCTAAAATGCGAGAAGAATGTGCTTCCCGAATAACATGCGCTCTTTCTGTCTATGGTATGCACAACTTACCCAGATGATATAACAACCTATCATGAATATGATAATTGACTTCTTCCACCTGAGCACCATGAGTTAGTGATTCATAAATATCTTTGAAATCAGCATCTATACTATATTGTTCTATATAACTTTCATGTTTTAAAGAACTATCCTACAGCACTACTAAAGCATTCAAATATGGTCTAGACAACATATCAGCTACTTTGTTTTGTGACATCTTTCTTGTACTTAATTACTAAGTGAAATTGATGAAGAAATCCCATCCATCTGTAATGACGAGATTGTTGCAACTTAGTTTGATATTGAAGGTAC
This sequence comes from Pinus tabuliformis, assembly GCA_031772625.1. Taxonomy (NCBI): domain Eukaryota; kingdom Viridiplantae; phylum Streptophyta; class Pinopsida; order Pinales; family Pinaceae; genus Pinus; species Pinus tabuliformis. Next base: position 413,675,027 of record CM062813.1, read on the forward strand.
TGAAGCGGCTTATGATCTATGTGAATCGCTCTTTCCTTACCCATTAAATAATGTTTCAATTTCTTAACACTTTCAACTAAAGAAAAAGTTCTTTATCATATGGCAAACAATTAATTACTGCCCTAGAAAAAGTTTCAGAATGAAAACAAATTGGTTTCCCTTTTGGAAGTAAGATTGCACCCATTGCATAACCACTAGCATCTGTTTCAATTTTGAATGGCTGTTGAAGATCTCGTAAAGCTAATATTGGTGTTGTGACAATTTTCTACTTAAGTGTATCAAAATATTTTTTTAGTTTTCCTCCCCACTGAAAGGGAAATTTAGAGCTTGTTAAAGCATGTAACAATGATGCAATCAAAGAAAACTGAGCAATAAATTTCCTCCAATACTAAATTGCACCAATGAAACTTCTAACTTCAGTCAAATTCTATGGTCTTGGCCACTTAACAATCACATCGATTTTAGTTGGATCTATTTTCAAACTTCCACCTCCAACTATGTAACCAAGATAATTCAGTGAAGTTTTCCCAAACTCGCCTTTGGAAAGTTTAAGGTACAATTTTTCTCTGTGCAACACTTCAAACACCTACTTAACATGCCTAACATGCTCTTCCATACTTGAACTGAAAGTTAGAATATCATCTAGGTATATTATGACAAATTTATCAATGTATGGGTAGAATACATCATTCATAACCCACCCGCATGAAATTTGTTGACACATTACACAAACCAAAAGGAATTACTAACCATTCAAATAGTCCATGCCTAGTTTTGAATGCAATTTTCTAGATGTCATTTTCTACAATGCAAATTTGATGATACCCACTTCTTAAACCTAACTTAGTCAAATAAACAACATTTTTCAGTTGATCAAGTAAATCATCTATCCTAGGAAGAGGATACCTATTTTTTATTGTGATTTTGTTTAAGGCCCTAAAGTCAACACATATTCTCCATGTCCCGTATTTCTTAGGAACCAAAAGTATGGGTGAGCCACATCGAGATGAACTGGGTCGAATAAAACCTTTTTCAATCAATTCCTGGATTTTTTTATTTATTTCTTCATTCTCTATAACTGACATGCGATATATTCTGATATTAGGAAGAGGGGCATTAGACATCAATTGTATCTCATGTTGTATTTCTCGCTTAGGAGGAAGATGTTTTAGTTCTTTAAATAGACTCGGAAAATATTCTACCACTCTAACCAAACTATCTTTAAACTGAGACTCACAACCTGAAAAATCATCTTGTAGATCCTTGTGTTGTTATTTTACAACCATGAGTACATATTTCTTACTTGAACTTATTAATCACTTCATCTGATTAACTGAAACTAAATCCAGGTGTGATTTGAGTTTATGTGGCCTGACAATATGTTCAATCCCATCTTTCTTAAGATGATATTTATTATCCTTCCTATGAAACATTGCATCACGATCATAGAGATAAGGTCTTCCTAGCACTACTCCACATATGTCTGCTGGAATCACATCTTAATCCACTTCATCAATGTAATTAGTTGTAATGGAAAATTTTAACTGACACTGCTTTGTAACATTAATCTGAGTTTCTTTATTTAGCCAACCTAATGGGTATGGTCTTGGATGATTTTGTGTCTCCAACCCAATTTCTTAACTAAATCTTCAGATATTAAATTTGCATGTGATCCATTGTCAAATAATGTATCTATTTTCTTGTGCGTAGAAGTTATCCTTATATGAAATAATTCAACCATTTTATCCTCATTCAGATGATTTATGTTTGAAGAAGGTGCAGAAGTACTAGAACTTGACCTAGTGTCAGACGTTTTACCTGTCGAAACCATTGCAGTTATTTTACCTTCATCACCTGAGTTGGAGCCCAAATCTTGTTAGATTGATGATTTAGCATTCTTTCCACCTTTCTTCTTCTGGAACTTCTTTGGTCTGAATTCCAAGGATAATTTTAGGGGCGAATGTTCTCCCTTTGGCGAAATTAATGGGTTTTAAATTTTTAGTGGGCGAATATTTTGTATCATAGTACATTTTTACAAATCACCTCAAATAGCCCACCTTATTTTAAGGGAGAGGGTAAAAAAGGTAAATTTAGCCCTTGAAATTAGGACTTACAACCTTCCATTCGCCCATTTTCAAGAATATGTTTTATTTAAGCGAATCCATTCGCCCATTTTCAAGAATAGGTTTTATTTAAGTGAATCCTATGGGCCAAATACGATATTTATAAAAGAGGTATGGTAAATTAATAAAAATATAAATAAATGAGAGGTATGGTAAATAAATAAAACATTTTTTATATTTAATCCATAAGTCACCTTATATACATGTAAGGGTGTAAACAAATAAAAATATAAGTAAAGTGGAGGTATGGTAAATAAATAAAACGTCTTTTTATACTTACTCAAAAGGTATGGTAAATAAATAAAAATATAAATAAACTAGACGTATCGTAAATAAATAAAACCTCTTTTTATATTTAGTCCATAACCCTCGCTCTATTTATGAAGGCTCAAGAAAGAGGTTTTATTTAAGTGAATCCTATGGGCCAAATACCATATTTGTAAAAGAGGTATGGTAAATTAATAAAAATATAAATAAACGAGAGGTATGGTAAACAAATAAAACATTTTTTTATATTTACTCCATAAGTCACCTTATATTTACGAACACTCAAAAAATGGGTTATATTTAGGTGAAACCTATGGCCAAAATACTATGGGACAAATACCATGGACTAGATTGTTATTAATACCATGCAAAAAACGATTATTAACCCTAATATTAGAATTAATAAAAATAAAAATGGCACATGGTATTGACCCATGGTATTCACCAAAATGGCACATGGTATTGACCCATGGTATTCACCTGGAATGTAGCCTATTTAAATGAGGGAATTAAACCAGCATGTAGCCTATGCTAAGATTCACTAGGACTTTACAAAGTTTTATTATTTAGTGAAACACTCGCCAAGATCTTACAAGATTTTATAATTGAGTAAAATATTCGCCATGCCTGGTGAGAGATTCGCCAAAAAATTATATATACATATTATATTATTGATAAAATCGCCTTTCATTTCTCCTATATACCATGGAGATTCGCCCATTTATTATATTTATAAATTTAGGGGGGGTTCTTAAAATTTTCCCTGCTGAATTCTGGGTGAAGTTTCCAACATTTTGATTCATCATGTCTGATCCTCTGGAAATGAGTACAAGTAGGTCTTTCACTTTCCTTCTGAACTATCGTTGATCTCTTTCCCTTCAAATTTCTCTTCCTCTTGTTTTCTTTGGAATCCTTGATTTCCAACTGCTTTGATGTTTTCGGTGAAAACTTGAAAGGTCTACCACCTAATTCAATATGTATGGCTTGAACACACACTTCATCAAATTCATCAGGATTAAACATCAATAATATATGATGTAAATATGAATTTAAACTTCCAATGTAATTTAATAAAGTTTCATGTATATCTAATGGAATACCAAGCGCAAAATATTTCTTCCTGAACATTCTGCCCTTTACCTTACCTCAAATGTTGCCAATCAATAACAACTTGTTGCATGTATCCCAGAGGATAGAATTGTTTTTTGAGAGCTTTTAAAAACTTAGACCATGAAGAGATGACTTTACCTTTCTTCTTTACATCTATTTGAGTTTTACTTTCCCACCAGATTAAAGCTATTTCCCCCAATTCTAAGTGTAGCTAGCTAAATTTTTGTCTTTTCATCAGAAATGTTCTGAGTACGACAATACACTTCTAACTTCTTGATCTAGTTATCTAGCTTTTTAGGATTCATTTCACCATCATAAATAGGTAGCTCAAATTTTACATCAAGTTTCAAAAGAGATGATTTCTCAGGTTTATTTTCTTTTTCAAAATCAGAACTGGAAGAAGAAGAAGATAATGATGATGGAGATGATCGAGGAGAAGGAGATTTATCAAGCTTGCCTTTTCCCTTGTCCTTCTTTGATGTCTTTGAAGAAGAAGTTGCATCTCTCGCCTTCTTATCTTCATAGAGTTATCGCAACATCTGCTACATACTCAAAAACACTTTCTGAAATTGTTCCTTGCTCATCTTCTCTTCAAGAGTTTCACGTGCATTAGATCCTATCATTGTTGATTTATGAGCGACTTTTCTCTTTCCAATTTCTAGATGGATCTCTTTGTAGGTTTTAACCCCGTACAGAAATTACCTGCATACAAATTCTAAAACACATAAAATAAACAATGCGAGAGCATAACACATAAAACGCATATACACAGAGATTTTCCCCTAGATCCCAAAACCGGGACTACCAGCTTGATTTTTAATTATTTTCCTTTCAATTTTACAATACATATTTATACATGCCGAAGCATCCAATACCATGGACCGAAAATCATCGCGTCCAAAACCATGGACCGAAAACCATAGGTAGGTTCGCCCAACCTAATATAGGGTCCAAAAAAAAAATTCCCGAGGCACTGCACCGAACCCCGTAGAGGGGGGCTACCCACCCCCATCAAACCCCCCGCTGCGCAATCAGTGCAACGAAGGGGGGGCTCCGCCCCCCCTCTAACCCCCCAGTTCACTACGTAGGTTAGTCATGGAAAGAATATAACACAACCCAACATTCTCCCACTTGTTGTTCTCTTTCCATAGGGGGCCACAGGAGAGCTTAGTCATGTTTCCAGACCTGAAATGCCCATTGTTTCTCTACACCAAGAGAACTTCTCAGAGCTCACAGATTTTGTCAATGCATCTGCAGTATTCTTCAAAGTGTCCACCTTTACCAACAACACCTTTTTGTCTTCTATCATATCCCTCACAAAGTGATATTGAACATCAATGTGCTTTGTCTTTGAATGATAAGTAGGGTTCTTTGCCGAGAAAATTGCACTTTGGTTGTCACAATCTATCCTTATAGCTCCCTGTACTAACCCCATACTTGAACACAATCTCTGCAACCAAACTGCTTCCTTGCTTGCATGAGTGGCTGCCATGTATTTTGCCTCTATAGTTGATAGTGCCACTACAGATTGTTTCTTACTCATCCAACTGACTGCACCTCCAAATAGGTTAAACACATACTCACTTTTAGATCTTCTCTGATCCAAATCTCCAGCCTAGTCTGCATCAATAAAGCCACGAATATCCAAAACTCTGTCCAATCCTAGTCTTTCTTGGTAGCACAAACCATAATCTCTAATGACACACAAATACCTGAAAACCCGCTTCACTGCTATCCAATGCTCCTTTCCTGGTTTTGACATAAACCTTCTCAATATTCCCACTGCATGTGCAATGTCTGGTCTAGTATAGACCATTGCATACATCAAGCTACTTACTGCACTTGCATATGGAACACGGGACATATCCTCTTCCTCTTCTTGTGCCTTGGGACATTGTTCAGCAGATAACTTTACACCTACAGGAATAGGAACCTTCACCGGTTTACTATCCTGCATATTAAACCTCTGGAATATTTTCTCGACATACTTCCTCTGGTTTAGCCAGAGCTTCCTCTTTGCCCTAGCTCTTTTAATTTCCATGCCCAAAATATAGTTTGCAGCACCAAGATCTTTCATGTCAAATTTGGAGGACAATTGGGTCTTCAAATCCTGGATAATTTCTTTGTCATTTCCAACCAGCAACATATCATCCACATACAAGACTAGATAAATAACAAGGTCACCAATTAGTTTAAAATACACACAGTGATCTGCTTTGCTTCTGGTGAAGCCAAGTCCCCGTATAAATGTATCAAATTTATGATACCACATCCTTGGTGACTGTTTTAGCCCATACAGAGACTTCTTTAACTTGCATACGAGTTCTTTCTTACCCTTCACCTTAGAGCCTTCAAGTTGCTTTATGTAGATCTCCTCTTCCAGATCCCTGTGAAGAAACATTGTCTTCACATCCATCTGTTCTACCTCAAAATCAAAAGCAGCAGCAACATATAAAAGTAATCTAATAGAAGTTACCTTGGCAACAGGAGAAAAAATATCACCAAAATCAATTCCTGGCACCTGGGAATAACCTTTTGCTACCAACCGAGCTTTGTATTTCTCCACCTTTCCTTCTACATTTGTCTTCTTCTTGAATACCCATTTGCTACCAATGGGCTTCCTTCCAGTTGGAAACTCCACCAGATCCCAAGCCTCATTTTTGTGCAAAGATGCCATTTCATCAACCATGGCCTCTTTCCAGAGTTTTCCATCCTCTGAATCTATTGCTTCCTTCACAGTTATGGTATCATCATCAGTAATAGATAAATAAAAATTTGAACAGAAAGCAGATGAACTATACCTTTCTGGCTGCCTTCTTTCTCGAACTAATCTTCTCACACCCAGAGTTTGTGGCTGTTCATCTTCTGATTCCTCCTCTGCTGTAGAGTATGATTCTTCCTCCTTTAGCTCAAACTCTATCTTCTCAGATTCCTTTGGTTGGACTTCATGTTTAATAACATCTTTCACCTCTCTAAACACCACATCTCGGCTGTACACAACCTTCCTTGTTGCTGGGTTCCAAAGCTTATAGCCCTTTAAACCATCCTTATACCCAATAAAGATGCACTTTTCAGATTTACTATCCAACTTGGTTCATTTCTCCTTTGGAACATGTACATATGCATCACATCCAAATACCCTCAAATGTGAAAGAGAAGGTTTCTTACCAGTCCATACATCTTGTCGAGTTTTATCCTCCAACGTTGATGAAGGTGATCTATTGACCAGGTAACATGTTGTCTCCACCACCTCTACCCAAAATTCTTGTCCTAACCCGGCACCACTAAGCATGCTTCTTTCCCTTTCCATCAACGTCTTGTTCATTATTTTTACAACTCCATTTTGTTGAGGTGCATATGGAGTAGTCTTCTACCATGCTATACCACACTTCTTACAGAATTCTTCAAATTCCTTACTACAAAACTCTCCACCATTATCTGTCCTCAGTACCTTTATCTTCTTCTCTGTCTGGTTTTCCACTAGAGCCTTAAATTCTTTAAACTTGTCAAAGACTTCAGATTTCTTCTTAAGGAAATATATCCATGTATTCCTTGAGAAGTCATCTATAAATGGTACATAGTACACAGACTTACCCAGTGATGGAACCTTCACAGGTCCAAACACATCACTGTGCACAAGCTCTAATATTTGTTTCGCCCTCTTACCACCAGAAGGGAAACTCACCCGATTCTGCTTCCCATATACACAATTTTCACAGAAATCAAAATCCAGAGAGCAATTACTCATACCTTCTACCATACCTTTACCATGAAGTATTCAAAGGCCCTTCTCTCCAATATGTCCAAGCCTTTGATGCCACAGTATGGTCTTCTCTCCAGAGACCACTAGATTTTCTGCTCCACTGTCAGGAACCACGAAATTGTTGCACCCATCAACAACAATGCTACCTTGCAGCTTGTACAGAGTTCCAGTCTGAACTCCCCACATCAATACCAGTGCTCCTTGAGCCATCTTGCAGGTATCCTTCTCGAACACTGTTTTTACACCTACATCATCCAACTTGCTTACAAAAATCAGATTTCCGGCTAATGCAGAAATATGCACAACACCTGAAAGTGTTCTAACCCTTCCTCCTTGCAATTTCAACTTTACATTTCTGCGACCAATGATTCTAGCCTTCCTATCATCCCCTAAGAAGACATCACCACCATCGTATTTATCATACTCGCAGAACCACTCTCTATGGGAAGTGAAGTGAAAGGATGCACCTGAGTCAATCAACCATGGTTCATGATCTACATGTGTACTTGAAGAAGCCAAGTACACATCCCCACCTTCATCTGAGGTGGTTTTCACCTCTGCAGAACAAGCATCATCAGATCCCTTTCCTTTGTCAGGAGCTTTAGACTTACAATCCCTTTTGTAGTGCCCTCCCTTTCTGCATTTACAGCACACCACCTTTACAGGTTTTCCTGGAGATTTAGATCTCCCTCTAGATTTAGATCTCCCACTCGATGACTTATTTTTGTTTCTATTTTGGGACCGTCCTCGTATAGACAAGGCATCACCATTCTGTCTCTCCATATTTTTCCGTCTCATCTCCTCCATCAGCCAGGATGAGACTATTTCATCAAACTACAAGGCAGTTGCATTGCTACCTATTGCAATAACTAGACTATCCCACGAATCTAGTAGAGAACACAAAAAACTGATGCACTTATCTTCATATAAAATTTTAATATCAACAAACACTAACTGACTTACCACAGTATTAAATGCGTTCAGATGCTCTGTCACGAAGTCTCCATCTTTCATCGTCAGGTTATACAGCTTTTTCCGCAGGAACAATTTATTCACCAGAGACTTAGATTGGTACAAAGTCAATAACTTGTCCCACAAAACCTTCGTTGTAGCTTCCCCTGATACATTCAGCAATACTATATCTGAGACACACAATCGTATCGTTCTCTTTTCCTTCTGATCCAACTTCTTCCATTCTTAGTACCTGGATCTACCACGATCCACTGATCTTTATCCACCAACAGATCCTCCATCTTGAGTTTCCACAACTCAAAACTCTGACCATTAAATTTATTGATCTCTATCTTTCCATTGCTCGCCATCTTCTTTCACCACCAGAATTGATCTCGCAGATCTCCCACTGAACAGGGTCTACCACAGGCACAAGCGAAACCCTCAGCAACAAAGGCGTCCCCTTGAAGCCAAAAAAGCTCTGATACCAAATGTTGGTTTTAACCACGTACAAAAATTACCTACATACGAATACTAAAACACATAAAATAAACAATTCAAGAGCATAACACATAAAACACATATACATAGAGATTTTTCCCTGGATCCCAAAACCGGGACTACTAGCTTGATTTTTCATTATTTTCCTTTCAATGTTACAATACATATTTATACATGCCTAAGCATCCAATACCATGGACCAAAAACCATCGCTTCCAAAACCATGGACCGAAAACCATAGGTAGGATCACCCAACCTAATATAGGGTCCAAAAAAAAAAAATTCCCGGGGCGCTGCCCCGGACCCCGTAGAGGGGGGCTACCCGCCCCCCTATGACCCCCCCGCTACGCAATCAGCCCAACAAAGGGGGGGCTCCACCCCCCCGTTCACTACATAGGTTAGTAATGGAAATAATATGACACAACCCAACACTCTTCAAGTGTTCCTTCTCCACGTCGCGACTTAGACCTGGTTAAAATTCACTGGAAAAGATTATACAAAACAAAACCTGCTCTAATACCAGATTATATGATCTGATATTGATCATAAACTAAATTGAAGTAGAAATTATTATTTGCCAACAATGAATTGATCGTTAACCTTATATGTTGAATGTGGAAGACTGAAGGAAAGCAGTTGATTCAAGGCTTAATCAAGAACTTAAGAAACATAATTAAACATGAATTTGCATCAAAAACAAAGATAGAAGATAGCAAACATTGATTATGTATTTCGTCCTTGATGAACTACATCTCTGGGTCTGCTTTCAAGATGGGCATCCACTTTATTAGGATTGATCGAAAGATGTATTTTACACAGCAAAAACACCATACTGAATGTGCATGCATGTACTTCCAGTCTCTATTAACAGAAATCTCTCTCTCCTAGCTTTCCAATGCCTATCTCGGTTTCCAATTCTGCCTCCGGACGGCCAAGATACACTAAAAACAACAACTGCCTCTCTGGCTCAACATCTGCATACAAGTCTCAAAATCTCTCTCTCTCTTCACCATGAACAAAAGGTTGAATTTATAGTGAATTAGGTTCATTCGAGGGCCCTCAGGCTCAGATAGGCATGTATGTGCTTTCTTTCAATGTTTAGAGTTACGATCTTGTCACATTGTGACACTTAAGGACCTAGTCACATGGTGGGTATATTAAAAATAGCATAAACTACAACAAAAACCCATAAATAGACTTTGATTATCTCTGAACCCGCTGGCGGTCAATTGACAGCACGAAAGGCCTGACTGTGGATATGTGATCAATCGGGGTCTAACCACATGCAGACATTCGGTGGTCAGTTGTTGATGGTTCCACTGCGGTTGCATGTGACAACATATCCCCTCTGAGCGTTGCAGCTCTAACTTGGTGGCTTATCCTTCACAATCACTCTGAACTATTGCGCTCCAATTGTTCACATGTCTCGGTTACCACATGACAGTTCCGATGCGGTCTCCGAACTACGGTTTGGACTGTTCTCATGCTGTGATTAGGACCCGCGGTTAGGGCTGTGTAAACATTTGCTTTTATAATAAAGTTTAATAGGGTTTATTTGCATAGGTTTTGTACCATAGTCTGATAGGTTTAGGTCTTAGGTTTAGAACATAGGTTTTTTAACACATCCTTTGCACTAGGACTTAGGATTGTATAGTTTTGGCTTTTAAACTTTGGGTTTAAGCCCATTTTTACATTTCCATAATAAAAATAAACCCATTACAATGATATTGTCACATTACGACAATAATCAACAAAACCATGATGACAACCTAAACCATATCCACCATGAAGAGGTAACCAACACCCTGAAGAACTGAAGAACACTAGCGAAGCTAATGAAGCTGAAGATGACATGAACTCTCTGGATACACTGGACTGATAAGATCCTCCTTGATCAATTTTAAAATAGACATATGTCAACTCTAAGTTGAGCACAAATATAATTACACATCACCCGCATACTAAGTTGTAGAATGTGCTTCTCGACACAATAAAAAGTTATGTTTAGAAAATGATAACCTAAAAATGTGTTTTTTTTTACAATTAATAATTTATAAAATAATCATTTAGGTATAAAATATTAAATTAATTTTCACTCTATAAAAAATAATAATTTCTAAAGACTTTAAATCAAATCAACCCTTCAATTTGAAATATAATATTTCCCTTCAAATTTAATCCTTAAACAAAATTCAAATTATATGGCGTGAATTTCAAACATTAACCAAAAAATATATATATTTATATTAACTCTATGGTTATGTTGTGACCAAGACTATCCACATGATATATGAGAGAAGGTTGGTCACTTCAAAACGCTATAAATCCCCTTCCATTTATGGCTATTGGAATGACGAATATAGTCCCTCACATTACCAACTTACAGTTTCTAGACTAACCTATCATGCACTATCATAATGGAAATGTGATAGACATCTAATATTTTTGTAAAATGGACCCATAAAGCATTCTAAGATGCTCTAGATCAGCATGTTGTAGTTTCTAGCCAAGAATCCATGTGGTTAAAGCTTCAAATGCAAGTTACGTTGCTTCTCACAACGTATAAAATTATGCTATAATCCTTTAGTGTTGTGTTTTTTGGAAATGCAATGCTAGTTATGAGTAAAGATCAAGATTGAGTGCAAACATAATAGTTACTTTCCCAACTAAAATGTAATAAGTCACACTTGTTAGACACATTATTAGTGAAATTTTTTTTTTTTTTTAAATGAAAATCATTTCGGAAAAAAATAGCTTCTACTATATTAGCATCATCTCTTTTCACACTGCTAACCTTACATATAGGACTATCTCGCTAAACTTGTGATATAGGTTATACTCTTGTAACATATTTGCAACATATTTGAATTTTTGGATATACAAAAATACCCTTTCTTCAGTTCCAATATTTCTCTTTTCACACTGCTAACCTTACATATAGGACTATCTCGCTAAACTTGTGATATAGGTTATACTCTTGTAACATATTTGAATTTTTGGATATACAAAATTACCCTTTCTTCAGTTCCAATATTTCTCCCATCTTAGACATAAATCATGAGTAGCATTAATGAGATTGAATGTTGAATATATTACATTCAATCCTTGACTTCCAAGAAAAGTCAGCGAATTATTCAAATTATATTTTGTGAGGTGTGCCAATTCGAATTAAAATCTACATCCACCAAATATTGAAAGAAGATTTTTCTACAAGTGATATGCATTTACCAAAAATAAAACTATCAAAAATGAAAACAAATAAATTTTAAATGCTTTAACTATTTATCATGGAATTTACATTATTGATTGTGAAGTAAAAATTAAGACCATTACAACCAATTACTTCATTATTTATTTTTCATTTGAAAATTTAGGAAAACATCTAGGATTTATATTTTAAAATCCATACAATCCTTGACTTCCCAGAAAAGTCAGGGAATTATTCAAATTATATTTTGTGAGGTGTGCCCATTCGAATTAAAATCTACATCCACCAAATATTGAAAGAAGATTTTTCTACAAGTGATATGCATTTACCAAAAATAAAACTATCAAAAATGAAAACAAATAAATTTTAAATGCTTCAACTATTGATCATGGAATTTACATTATTGATTGTGAAGTAAAAATTAAGACCATTACAACCAATTACTTCATTCATTATTTTTCATTTGAAAATTTAGGAAAACATCTAGGATTTATACTTTAAAATCCATAATTTGCACTTATTCACAAATTTATTTATAATTGTAAATTACAATAGTTTTAATAATATTTTAGTTTCAGAGGAACATTTCATCCCATGCAATGTATTTTTTTGGTGACGCACCATGTTAAAATCTTTATAATCAAGAATAAAATGAATATTACAGTGGTCATATAAAATATCCAACCATCCAATTAGATTATTTAATTTCATTTCCATATTTCAATGCATAGATTTTTCTTTCTCCATATTTCACCTATACATCTTGAAGAAGATATATATATATATATGGGGGACTATCATATAGAAATTAATTAATTAAAAAAAAATCCAAATTTATTTGATAAACATATTTTCAAAAGATGCTTACAATTTCCAATGAAATAGAAACTATTCACTCTTTTAACATTCATGTTGAAGGAAGGAGGTAGGGTGATAGAAAAAATTGGCAACCTATAATAAATGTTTCTTCCCTTCCATATATTTATGTATCCATTGATCATATGTGCTACTTTAAGAAGTTTCCCTTAAGAAAATGGAAGTTTTGCTACCCCGCCTTAGAATTAGGTTAACTATGGAAGTTTCCATCAATATGAACAGAAGTAAGCTTATGTATTCCATAATTACTTTGGATTAGAATATTAATAGAATTTTATATAGTTCATATTTCCTATTCTCGCTATTGAGGAAAGGAAGAGAAACATGAGAGTAATAGTAATGGGTTGAACTTGTTTTACATGTATGCATATGACTTAAAGTCACAATTAAAAGAGTAAATAGAGTTATTGGATAACAGGTGAAAAGAGTAAAAATACACAAATTCGGGTAACAAATTCATGTTAATTATGGTTAAATAAGTCTTTATACCACTAGTTTTCTTCCGTTTATGTAGAGAGAAATTACTATAAGCAATGTAAGGGGGATTACTAAATAAACTATCCAATACAAAACCTAATAAGAAAAGATATCCATATGGAACACACACCTATAAATCTACAAAATAATATGTTTCAAGTTCTTAAAATTTTCCAAATATGGTATATAACTTATACTCCTTGGGGTTTAGCATTTGAACTTGACTTTTATATCTATGTATTAATTTTTTAGAACAATCTCCTAGGAATATATATATATATATATATATATATATATATATATATATATATATATAGATATATATATAATTTAATATTGATGGTAGTGTCAAGGAGCTAAAGGAATGGTCTTGACTAAATTTAGCCTTCTATAATAATGTGAATGGTTGGAACATATGGGAACCTAATAGATCATGCATGCTCTAAACAATGGCTTCTTGTATGTTCTCCTACAATAGAAACATGAAAATTTCTTATAGATAAACAAGGGTTTCAATGAAGTGGAATCATATATGAATCAAGTGTTATAGCATATTTTTTCACTCTATCATCATGATGCACATTATGGCCTTCATCACTTCATTTGTAGACCTCATTGCTCCTCAAAACGCTTTAAAAAACAATTGTATGGATTAAATTTGTGACTATTTTTCTAGAAATTAGCGTTCATATGTGTGTTTCCCTTAATAAATATGCATACATACATGATTTCCCCTTTGGTAACTCATGTATACCTTCAAAATACACTAAGAAAATATAGATGTGCAAAAAATTTTTGTTTTTAGGAAGGGTTCACATGTTTTTTTTTTTTACACAAACAATAAACTATTAAGTCTATGCCCGGTCACAACAAGCCACGCATAAATTTAAATATTGTTCAATATGACTATAGATTCTAAGAATAAAGGGAGAATTATCTCAAAATTATTTGGCAAACTTTTTCTACACTCCCTCCAGGTACCAAAATTTAAACTTTTTTTGCTATATACTCTACAAAATCGGCAATTTATCAAAATACATTTACATGGATTTATCATTTCTTATTGAGGAGGATGAATTGGCATTTGCTCTAGAGGGGTGCTATTTTTTTTACTTCTTGAGTCCTCATTTTTCCTATGGGCTTGGAGGTTAACTAGTTTAAGGCACACCCTATCTATCTCATCCTCCATGCATTGAATTTGACCTACGGATTTTGCATTGTTGTTATCAAGACCAGGATTTGTTGATTCAGTTCAGAAACTTCCACGTACCAATCCAGAGGAGGGTGCAGATATAGGTGGCAATGGTGAGCCATTGGAGTGATGATACTCGTCAAGACCCTTTTGGGTGGTTGGGCTCAGTAAGGTATCAGACTCTTATGTTCAAGTGATCAAATGACCAAAATACCACTAGGGGGCAGAGTAGGATAAAGAACCAACTAGGAAATCAATGCACATTATATTATTTTGAGATAATTATAATATGTTATGCTTGCTTGAATGCAGATACTGAGAGTGATATGGTTGGAAACTTGTGTTTGGGACTATTGACACTCTTGGAAGTTCTAATTTATGAAGAACGATGAGCTCCAACACTTTTTTTTTTCCACTAAATAAAGAGAATTATGTTTGGAATAGAGTTTTCAAGAAGAATACCATCATGGTTTTGTTGGACAAGAAATAAACCAGAGGTAAGATGACTCCCGGATGAGAAAGTGTTTGGGCTATCTTGCGATGAATTCCCAATTTTTCCTTGGTGTTGTAGCAACTACAACCACCCTCCAAAATTCTTCCTTAGCTTCGTTTTGGAGCCTCCCTACCAACCTTTCATAGCAGCATGTCTTGATTCATCAAGTACACAAGATTTAGTGATTTTCTTATAGAATTGCAACCTTTCCATCAAAGCTAGTTGCATTCCCCTCACAGGTTGTTCCTCCGGACTTGGTCCTCAATAAATTGCACAATTCTAGAGGAAAACTAGCCTTCCCTCCATAAATTATGCAATTTTGTCTGGCAGCTTGCTGGGCTCTAGAATTGCACAATTCTGCCAGTCATGCTTCATCCAGAAAATTCCACAATTCCTCCCATCAGGGCTGCTCAACCTAGGAATTGTGCAATCCTGGGCAGTAGTTAGTTGATCTACCCATAAATTGTACAAATCTCTTGGGCATCTAGCCCAACTCCCTTCCATAAATGCGCATTTTTTCCCAACAGTTGAGCAGCCTCTCGCATGTGCAGTTGAGTTGATTGATTCCCTCTGGTACCGAGCAAAACTAATTTACATGCACGGGTTGCTTCTCCCAAGGCAGCATGCAAAGGCATCCCTTGATGCAAGGATATACTTTTAGTAGTTGGAGGTTACATGCAAGGATCATTTCAAAAACCTCCCACCAAGTGTCAGTTTCCCTATATTTGTGGCATGTGCGTCGCAACCTTGATTTTACCGAAACTCATCAACTGGACGTTGTAGAGCTCATTCCTCACATCAACCTTGCAGCTCTGACATCCCACATCACATCTAGGAGTCGTCGACACATTGAGCTCAGTTGTTTTGGGGTAAGCCCACCATCCATGTCTTGTGTTGCATTTCTGGCACTTTTTGTGTTTCGCTTCGTACGAATGTTGTCTGCTTGATTTCAGTGAGTGTAGGTTTTAACCCTGTATAGAAATTACCTTCATATGAATTCTAAAACATAGAAAATAAACAATGCGAGATCATAACACATAAAACACATATACACAGAGATTTTCCCCTGGATCCCAAAACCAAGAATACCAACTTGATTTTTCATTATGTTCCTTTCAATGTTACAATACATATTTATACATGCCAAAGCATCCAATACCATGGAACGAAAACCATCGTGTCCAAAAACATGCGCGAAAATCATGCACAAAACCAAAGGTGGGTCTGCCCAACCTAACATAGGATCCAAAACCAAAATTTTTCGGGGCGCTGCCCTAGACCCCATAAAATGGGGTTACGGGTACACCTCAAACCCCCTATTAACTACGTGGAAAGAATATAACAAAACCCAACATTCTCCCACTTGTTGTTTTCTTTCCACAGGGGGCCACAAGAGAGCTTAGTCATTTTTCTAGCCCTGAAATGCCCATTGTCTCTCTACACCAAGAGAACTTCTCAGAGCTCACAGATTTTCTCAATGCATCTGCAGTATTCTTCAAAGTGTCTTCCTTTACCAGCAACACCTTTTTGTCTTCTATCATATCCCTCACAAAGTGATACTGAACATCAATGTGCTTTGTCTTTGAATGATATGCAGGGTTCTTTGCCAAGAAAATTGCACTTTGGCTATCACAGTCTATCCTTATAACTTCATGTACTAACCCCATACTTGAACACAATCTCTGTAACCAAACTGCTTCCTTGCTTGCATGAGTGGCTGCCATGTATTTTGCCTCTATAGTTGATATTGCCACTACAGATTGTTTCTTACTCGTCCAACTGACTGCATCTCCAAATAGGTTAAACACATACCCACTTGTAGATCTTCTCTGATCCAGATCTCCAGCCCAGTCTGCATCAACAAAGCCATGAATATCCAACACTCTGTCCAATCTTGGTCTTCCTTTGTAGCACAGACTATAATCACTAGTGCCACGCAAATACCTGAAAACCTGCTTCACTGTTGTCCAATGCTCCTTTCCTGTTTTTGACATAAACCTGCTCAATACTCCCACTGCATGTGCAATGTCTGGTCTAGTACAGACCATTGCATACATCAGGCTACCGATTGCACTTGCATATGGAACACGGGACATGTCTTCCCCTTCTTGTGTCTTGGGACACTGTTCAACAGATAACCTCACACCTACAGGAATAGGAACCTTCACCGGTTTACTATCCTGCATATTAAACCTCTACAGTATTGTCTCGACATACTTCCTCTGGTTTAACCAGAGCTTCCTCTTTGCCCGATCTCTTTTAATTTCCATGCCCAAAATATAGTTTACAACACCAAGATCTTTCATGTCGAATTTGGAGGACAATTGGGTCTTCAAATCCTGGATAATTTCTTTGTCATTTCCAACCAGCAACATATCATCCACATACAAGACCAGATAAATAACACGATCGCCAATTAATTTAAAATACACACAGTGATCTGCTTTGCTTCTAGTGAAGCCAAGTCCCCGTATAAATGTATCAAATTTATGATACCACATCCTTGGTGACTGTTTTAACCCATACAGAGACTTATTTAACTTGCATACCAGTTCTTTCTTACCCTTCACCGCAAAGCCTTCAGGTTGCTTCATGTATATTTCTTCTTCCAGATCCCTGTGAAGAAATGTTGTCTTCACATCCATCTATTCTACCTCAAAATCAAAAACAGCAGCAACAGATAAAAGTAATCTAATAGAAGTTACCTTGGCAACAGGAGAAAAAATATCACCAAAATCAATTCCCGACACCTGGGAATAACCTTTTGTTATCAACCAAGCTTTGTATTTCTCCACCTTTATTTCTGCATTTGTCTTCTTCTTGAACACCCATTTGCTGCCTATGGATTTCCTTCCAACCGGTAACTCCACCAGATCCCAAGCCTCATTTTTGTGCAAAGATGCCATTTCATCAACCATGGCCTCTTTCCAGAGTTTTCCATCCTCTGAATCCACTGCTTCTTTAACAGTTATGGTATCATCATCAGTAACAGAAAAAGCAAAATTTGAACAAAAAGCAGATGGACTATACCTTTTTGGCTGCCTTCTTTCTCGAACTGATCTTCTCACACCTGGAGTTTGTGGCTCTTCATCTTCTGATTCCTCCTCTGCTATAGAGTCTGATTCTTTCTCCTTTAGCTCAAACTCTATCTTCTCAGGTTCCTTTGGTTGGACTTCATGTTTAATAACATCTTTTAGCTCTCTAAACACCACATCTCCACTGTACACAACCTTCTGTGTGACTGGGTTCCAAAGCTTATAACCTTTTAAACCATCCTTATACCCAATAAAGATGCACTTTTTAGATTTACTATCCAACTTGGTTCATTTCTCCTTTGGAACATGTACATATGCATCACATCCAAATACCCTCAGATGTGAAAGAGAGGGTTTCTTACCAGTCCATACCTCTTGTGGAGTCTTATCCTCCAACGCTGATGAAGGTGACCTGTTGACCAGGTAACATGCAATATCCACCGCCTCTACCCAAAATTCCTACCCTAACCCGGCACCACTGAGCATACTTCTTGCCCTTTCCATCAATGTCTTATTCATTCTTTCTGCAAATCCATTTTGTTGAGGTGTATATGGAGTAGTATTTTGTCATGCTATACCACACTTCTTATAGAATTCTTCAAATTCCTTGCTACAAAACTCTCCACCATTATCTGTCCTCAGCACCTTTATCTTCTTCTCTGTCTGATTTTCCACAAAAGCCTTAAATTCTTTAAACCTATTAAAGGCTTTAGATTTCTTCTTAAGGAAATATATACATGTATTCCTTGAGAAGTCATCTATAAATGATACATAGTACACAGACTTACCCAGTGATGGAACCTTCACATGTCCAAACACATCATTGTGCACAAGTTCTAATATTTGTTTCGCCCTCTTACTACCAGAGGGGAAACTCACCCGATTCTGCTTCCCATATACAAAATTTTCATAGAAATCAAAATCTAGAGAGCTATTACTCATACCTTCTACCATACCTTTACCATGAAGTATTCGAAGGCCCTTCTCTCCAATATGTCCAAGCCTTTGATGCCACAACATGTTCTTCTCTCCAGAGACCACTAGATCTTCTGCTGCACTTTCAAGAACCACAGAACTATTGCACCCATCAATAACAATGCTACCTTGCAGCTTGTACAGAGTTCCAATCTGAACTCCCCGCATCAATACCAGTGCTCCCTGAACCATCTTGCAGGTATCCTTCTCGAACACTATTTTTACACCTACATCATCCAGCTTGCTTACAGAAATTCGATTTCTGGCCAATGCAAGAATATGCAAAACACCTGGAAGTGTTCTAACTCTTCCACCTTGCAATTTCAACTTTACATTTCTTCAACCAATGATTCTAGCCTTCCTATCATCCCCTAAGAAGACATCACCACCGTCGTATTTCTCATACTCGCAGAACCACTCTCTATGGGGAGTGAGGTGAAAGGATGAACCTGAGTCAATCAACCATGCCTCATGATCTACATGTGTACTTGAAGAAACCAAGTACACATCCCCACCTTCATCTGAGGTGGTTTTCGCCTCTGCAGAAGGAGCATCATCAAATCCCTTTCCTTTGTTAGGAGCTTTAGATTTACAGTCCCTTTTGAAGTGCCCTTCCTTTCCGCATTTCCAGCACACCACCTTTACAGGTTTTCCTGGAGATTTAGATCTCCCTCTCGATGACTTATTTTTGTTTCTGTTCTGGGACCGTCCTCGTACAGACAAGGCATCACCATTCTGGCTCTCTGTATTTTTCTGTCTCATCTCCTCTGTCAGCAAGCCTGAGACTATTTCATCAAACTGCAAGGCAGTTGCATTGCTACCTATTGCAATAACCAGACTATCCCACGAATCTGGTAGAGAACACAACAAACTGATGCACTTATCTTCATCTGAAATTTTAATATCAACAGACGCTAACTGACTTACCACAGTATTAAATGCGTTCAGATGCTCTATCACCGAGTCTCCATCTTTCATCCTCAAGTTATACAGGTTTTTTCACAGGAACAGTTTATTCACCAGAGACTTAGATTGGTACAAAGTCCCTAACTTGTCCCACAAAGCCTTCTCCGTAGCTTCCCTAGATACATTCAACAATATTGAATCTGAGACACACAATCTTATTGTGCTCTTTGCCTTCCGATCCAACTTTTTCCATTCTTCATTGGACACTCCCGTTGGTTTAGTACCTAGATCTACTATGATCCATTGATCTTTATCCACCAATAGATCCTCCATCTTGAGTTTCCACAACTCAAAACTCTGACCATTAAATTTCTTGATCTCTATCTTTCCACTGCTCACCATCTTCTTTCATCACCAGAATCGATCTCGCAGATCTCCCACTGAACAGGGTCTACCACAGGCTCGAGCGAAACCCCTCAGCAACAAAGGCATCGCCTTGAAGCCAAAACTGCTCTGATACCGAATGTAGGTTTTAACCCCATACAAAAATTGCCTGCATACAAATTCTAAAACATAGAAAATAAACAATGTGAGATCATTATAACACATAAAACACATACACAGAGATTTTCCCCTGGATCCCAAAACCGG
Organism: Pinus tabuliformis; assembly: GCA_031772625.1. Lineage (NCBI taxonomy): Eukaryota > Viridiplantae > Streptophyta > Pinopsida > Pinales > Pinaceae > Pinus > Pinus tabuliformis. The sequence continues at coordinate 413,695,555 of CM062813.1, forward strand.
GACTACCAACTTGATTTTTCATTATGTTCCTTTCAATGTTACAATACATATTTATACATGTCGAAGCATCCAATACCATGGACCAAAAACCATCGCATCCAAAACCATGGACCAAAAACCATCACGTCCAAAAACATGTGCGAAAATCATGCACAAAACCATAGGTGGGTCTGCCCAACCTAACATAGAGTCCAAAACCAAAATTTTCTGGGGCACTGCCCCGGACCCCATAAAGTGGGGTTATGGGTACGCCTCAAACCCCCTGTTAACTACGTGGAAAGAATATAACACAACCCAATAGTGAGCGCTTGTTGTCTTCTTTATACATACTAGCTTGTACTAGCTTCGTTTCAATTTTCGTTTACATTTCACTGCTATCACATGCATGAAACTGCTTTTCACGAATGGTCGTTGATTCGGTGACTCGCCTCACCCACATGCATGTTGTTTCATTTTCTGAATCTGGCATTCACCGTTTTCATGTACGATCATTCACTTATGATTACACTCAGTATCGCCATGCATTCACATTGACATTTGCTTTCAGTTGCCTATCGGTGAGTCTGGGCAGCCTTGGCCCGGGCTTTGCCTCACCAAGACAGCATTTCGCAATACTGAGAGGGAAGGCTCTGTCTTCCTCTCAGGAAATGTGCATTTCTTCCCAATGACTATCCTCCAGGCTTGCATTACGCATTTCTGAGGGACAATGACTGCTAGCCCAGAAAATTGTGCAATGCAGTCACTCAGCCTATAACCATTTCCAGTTGATATTACGCATTGTGCAATTCCAGCAGTCAGCAGCCATACTAGATTGTGCATTCTGCAGTTCCAGCAGTCAGTTAGCCTACTAGCAGCCCATACTATGCCTTGCATAGTCTTGGCAATCAGTCTCCCGACCTCTCATCCGAAATTGCGCAACCTTCATGATTAGTCACACAGGTATGTTGCAAGTTAGTCCTCAAGACTTTCATTTTGTTTTTTGACTGATAGATTGCTTGCCATGACTGTTGCCATGTCTCAAGGTATCGCTGGTGTTCATCTACCTCTTAGCATCACAGGTACAATGGTTTCTAGGAGAGCAGAGACGAAGACATCATTCAAAGCACACTTGGGGATGCAGTCGATCAAGTGTCTGTGAACTTGCCTACCCATGAAGACATCAATTTGTTCATAGACAAGCACATCAAGATATGATGGCAGCAGCATCACAGCAAGCAGCACCATGAATAGCAGTTGAAGGTAGCATACCAGATGCAACGAATGTAAGAGGAAGGTTGTTGACAATACAGAGGCAGAACAAAGTTTCAAGCTCAAGCAGATCCACTTGTGATGAAAGACACTTTGGAGACTCAGGCTATGCTGTGACGGAGCAAAATGAAGATGGCGCGAAGACAAAGAATGGCACAAAGAAGGAGTTGCATGTGCTGAAGTACCAACTCAAGGAAGGACAAGAGCTTCATAGATGAGAGAATGAGTTGCACCACAAAAAGGTACAGCAGCGGACGCAACATGCACTCACAGATGAAACTGCGCCTGTATAAGTTAAAGATCCATCCTAGCAGCTAGCACGGAACAGACATGGTGAGTGGTGATGTTGATCACATGCAAGGTAATTCAGCAACATACATCTATTTGTGCACATGCATTCAATCCAACCCATTTGGCACACTCACCAAGGTGAAGAAAAGAAGCAAGTCCAACTGGAGCTGAACATGCAGTTGATAGTTGATGCGCATGACCACCAGCACACACTAGAAGATCGGCACGGACACTATGCATCAGTGTGTTGTCGGTTCAACTGCACCCAAGAATACCATGCACATGTTAGCAGATGAGTTGGATGGAGGAGCCATACCAATGCAATGGAGGCAAGAGTTCGCTTCAGCAAGATGTCACCATGGAGCGCATGCACACCATCATCGATGACCAAGCTTGGCATCAGCTCACCACCTTCACCATCACAAGCATGTCAAAGAGTTGGTCTCACCACAATGGATGGAGTGTCAGTGATGTTTTCAATGGATTGCTCAAGCCATTTTGTCTCACATGGACACATGTGCATTGTAATGTAACATCTTTTCAAGTGTAAGTCAAGTGTCGATAGTTGGATTTAACAGTCATAGAGTAGATGAAGAGTCATGAGGGTAGATGAACTGTCACAAAGGGGAATGTCAAGGGTCACCACACCCTTTGCTATAAACAGAACCTCATAAATATTTGCAAAGGATTTTGGTCAGCCAAGATTCGATAGGAGTATCTTAGAGAAAGATTGGATAGTATTATAACGAGCATTTGCTTCTCCATTGTGCAGAGCTATTACATCTCTTTGGAGGAGCAGGCGGTTGTGGTTGTAACGTTCCGCTGTTGGAACTAGTGGTTAGACATGGATGTATTGTATGACTAGAACTTACACTTCTTAATATAATAGAGCCAGCACGTTTCATGCATATGTTGTATTATATTCTATGCTATCTGGTTTACTCTAAATGATATATGTATTTTTTTTCTTATGCATGCATGTATGGACTATTCTATATAAGTATGTATGAATCTTTCGGAAATGTGTTGTTGGTTTAACCGTCACTTTGGATTGCTTGCTAACTTGCTTTCCAACTTGTGATGCATCTTTGCTTGTGTGTTCCTTTCCAAGCCGCGTACTATTATAGGTTTCCAAGGGGCACACTCACCTCATCCTCAGTGTGTTAGAACCTCTCATGCACCTTCCTTGACTTACTGTAGTTGTCACACCCTTGCTACCAATAGAGTTATCTTACTTGCCTCTGTGTGAAATCACGGTCAAGGCATTAATGATAAAACCCATTGTTGGGACTCCTATACCAAATGGTCTAAGGTCTAATTGGCACTTCTTACCAGGTGGTATCAGAGCTGATGAATGACGGGAAGATGAACACTTGACATTCGTGACAGGTGATTCAGAAAATCAAGGAGGATGTCTATCTTGTAGAAAATGGGTTTTGCAACCTTCGAAGAATGGCAAGGGCACACATCAGGGCCAAGTCAATTTGAAGTAAGTCTACTTGAAGAATCAAGTGTTTTGGAACAAAGAATTGCAGAATGGGGCAAGGATGCGGTTGAAACAAGGGATGCTCTTCGTGATTTGGTCAAGGAAGGGATCTCTAACATGAATAGAAATGAAGCCTATCGACTTGCAGGGAAAGTGGACTTGTTTGATGTAGAACTCAAGGAATTGAAGATAAGGCAGAGCTTGATTCGAAAGAAGTGGGAATGGCTAACTCTTGAGAAGAAGTAGTTCATAGCTTTCATTCAAGGTAAGGAGATAGCTGCAGATTGTGATGATAAGAAAGAGGAAGTCGTGATAGTTGAGGATGTCACAGAGATGACAAAAATAGAGGAGGAACTTGAAATTGATCAAGTTGGACTGGGATTGTGCAGTTTGCAGACATTGGTGGATGAGGAAACTCACATGGAGGAGCCTCATGATGAAGTAAGTACTACTTATACTTGTGTTTCAGTGAGACTTTTGGAGGATGAACCAGATGCAGGGAAGTGCAAAATCAGTTTGCCGATGCAAGGGAGGATCTTACCATGGATGTCTACGATGAGACCGTGTTTGGAGAAGCAAGAATCATTGACTATTGCAAGGCTTATTGGGGTTGTTTGTGACCTTATGATAGAAGGTACAAGGGCCTGTGACAAGGGAGGAACATGATGATCATTGTGGAGGAATGGGTCATGCTTTAGCCACATGGAGAATTGGCTAAGTGCCCTGCATGACTCATGGACAGCTTCAAGGAGGGCACACACTTGAGTATGATGATACTTGGGTGGACTTCTCATGGCTGAGACCAAGAGGAAGTCTTGGTGGAACCTTCAGTGGGGGAGATATGGTGGAGAGACTCATGTGATGATGATATGGTTGGATGACCGAGTTCACTGGATCGGGATTGCAGACTTCGATAAGGATGGCCGATTGTTGTGATTGGTCTACTTAGTTGGACAACATGGGAAACTTGAGTCATGGAAATCAGGTTGGAGACATGGAGCATGGCAGTCTTATGCAGGGACATTATGCAAGAGCACTTGTAGAGGTGTCATTTATGGGCATCCAATGAGGAGTGCCAAGGCAGGGATGTTTTGCAAGAAAATTTTCTGGAGTGACATGGAGATGTTTTACTTATGAGCCGATGAGGATGTTGTGCACTTTTGTACAACAAGGCCATGAACTGGTTGGAATTGTGAACAGACTATGGAGTTTTCCTAATACATGGACAGCTGAGGCATCTTGCAGAGACCTTTGGGTCGAGACATGTATGCTTGCTAAGGTGTTGGTTGGAGATGGCTCATGGAGCTCATGATGACATGAGGTTGTGACTTTTGAGGACCTCATATTATGGTGGACTTAGAGGATCTGATGCGTTGAGGAGCTGGGGTCAAATACTTTGATGCAGGATGGGGTGCATACTTTTGAGTACATGTATGGGTGTGCTTGAGAGAGTGACTTGATGTGGAGGATCGATATGAGACACTTTGGAGTGATGGAGTTGAAACGATGATGATGCCTTGGTGGCAACACTTGGGCATGGGTTGAGCTGAGACTTAACCACTTTTGACACATGGGAACTGATTGATCTATGATCATGGGCAGCACATGGGAGATAAAACAAGTGTATACTTGTTTCCTTGACAGACTTGAGGGATGGCACATTGCAGATATGTTGGAGGTGGCTTCATGAACCTAGATGTGGCACATCAAGAGTCAAGTTTGATGAGAGGATATCTTCACTTTGAGGAGATGGATTTTACACATACAGATGATGATGTTGGGATAGATGTGATTGATTTCATTAAGCACATTGACACCAAACATCATGGACATCATGTTGCAGGCGAGATGAAGACTACTTCATGGAACTGGACATGGCTTATATGGAGATGGATCCTTGATCGAGTTGATGATGTGACGGGAATCTGAGAAACGACTGATGATGGCATAAGGATTTGCATTCTTATGGTTTGAGTGTGACAGTTAGACTAATCACCCGACTAGTTGGAATCATGGGGGTCAACAGTGTGCAGAGATGTGTTAGCATTGTGTTGGAGTACCATGGCAGCATTTCACATGATGACGGTACATGATGAGGTCAACACGATATGTTGCAGTAAGCATGTAGCTTGAGTTGGAGGGACAAGCCTTCGACAATGGGAGCAGCATGTGGAGATTGCGACGAATGCGGTTGATGATCATGGATTGAGATGACTTTCGATGTATGACATACCGATGGATTATATGCCTTGGTATGGGTATCTTGGTGACAGATGGCTGCTGAGATGGGAGATTATCGAGGATGACAATGACTTCAAGTGGTGGAGAATGTAAGGACCTCGAGCTGCAGGTGGAAACGCACGAGTGAAGAGCTGTAGCATGATGGTTGAAATGCGACCAAGGTGGAGTGTTTGGTTGTATACACCCCGTGGGTGGTCCCAGGCGAGCTAACGGGCGAGCAAGCCGATGGACGAGCGAGTGAACCAAACGATGGACACATGGTTGGGTCGGCCGATGGGCAGGTCAATCTGTTCAGAAGTTGAAATGAATGAAACGTATGGTCGACCGATGGGATGGACACATCAGTTCAACATTGGACGAACTGTATATATGGAGGACTTAGCAATGGAGCTAAGGCATAAAATCAACGAGCATTCAAGTCTTCAAATGAAGGAAGTGCGAAGTGCGAGTTGGTGCACTGAAACAAGGCAAAGGTGTAGGCAGACGGCGTGCAAGACCAAAGCACCCGAGATGAGGAAAGGTCGTGCGAAATCATCTAGGCGAGAGTGTCGTTCAAGAAAATCGTGCAAGGAAGTCGAGTGAGGGCATTGTGCAAAAAAGTAATGCAAAGTCATCTGGCGAGGGCATCGTTTAGAAAAGTCATGCAAAGTCATTAGGTGAGGGCATTCATGCAGAATCTTTCGAGGGCGTTTGGGCAGGATCGTGCGAGGTCGTTCGAGGGAGCGGCAGGGCGTCCATTTGAATGGTCATTCAGGGAGTCATTCAAGGGCGCGGCAGGGTGTTTGCCCGAATGACCCGAGTTGGTTGAATGGTGAATCGGGTGAAGTCTTGAATGGTTGACGTGGGTGACACGACCCACCGGTGGAGGAGTTGGGCGTTCGGTGGAAGCGCCCGACGAGTTGGACAAGTTGAATGACATGCATTCGGGTGAACGTGTGGAGGCAAATGAAGAGTTGGGCAGAGTTGTTCAGGCGACCATGTGGGAACGCTGACAAGCTGGGCTATCCGAGTTGTGCCGGTGAATGTAAAAATATTCCAAGTGTAAATTTGGGGTTTCAAGATTTAACTTGTATATTGTAAATTGTTATTATTATTATTACGGGCAGACTCACCATAAGGAGTTGCCCCTCCCAGTTATACTGTTGTGCATTCATGTTAATGTTGATTCATGGTGTAATGAAGTTGATATGATGAATGGTATAACGAAATATATGTTTAGTTGTTGAAAAATAAACTAAGTATAGAAGTAAGGCGTAGTCCATCACTGTGAGTATTGGTGAAAAGAAAAGGATCGATGGTGTTTCACCTCCTATAGTGCAGTTGGAAGAGTACCGCCAGTGTAGGGGTGTGACATGAGGTTGTGACTTTTGAGGACCTTCACGTGAGATGGCCCATGCACTGTTAACTTAGGAATATGAGTAGTGTTTTCTTTCAATATGTTTGCTTGCATGCTTGTTTGCTTACTTTCTTTGTTGGTTTTTTTGTCTACTTTCTTGTTTGCTTACTGGCTTTTCTTTTTCTTTTACTTTCGCTTCTGCTTTGCTTTGTTTTTTGTTTTCTTGTTTTGTTCATAGGTTAGTTTCGCATGAAACCATGTATGACCCTTGAAACAAGCTGGGTAATGTACAAGAGGACTTGTACAACTATCAACATTTGGCTATCTGTTGTTTGCTCTTTTATGTAAGAAATTGTTGTTTTCATTCCATGATACATCAATGGAAACTACATACCATTCAAAGTAAACCTTGGTGAAAACACAACGCTTGTGTGCTAACTAGTATCACCTACTCTATTTGGTTGTTTTTGGGTTAACCCTTGTCAGCCCAGTCAAGTAGAGTAAGGTGAGGGGGAAAACCTTAACAGGCACACCAGAGGTATAATAAACTACTTCTCTGCATGAAAAACCTCTTCTGCTCTTAATAAGTCAGATCCCTCTTCTGCCTCCGAAATGAATAAGTGTTATGCACAGTTATGAACATGAAAAATGAAAAAAATAAAAAGTGAAAAAACTTTGAACAAAATGAAAATGAATAAGGCAAAAGAAGAGAAAGGCTTCCTGTGCAGAGATTTGATGCAATTATCTTTGTCGGGGTACTGACTAGGCTCACTGCTAGTGGATCCATGCTTGTGTTCCTATGTGACTCCCCGGGGTACTATCCAGGCATGCTGGCAATGGAGCAACACCAGAGATGAAACTAAGATTCTGACGACTATATTGCTTGTGCACCAATATACCCTCAACCACAATCGAAACAACTGTGTTGACTTGGCTTGGAATGTGTGACAATCTACCAAGAGCTTGGCAGATGCTACATCTTACAATCAAGAAAGTGTGGAAACCAAGACAAATTGAGAACTGAAAAATACTTCTGGAGGTGTTAGACTTGTTTTTCACGAACAATGTCCATTCAGAGAGCTCAAGTTCTACCAGTGTGTCGCCAAGTGTTGTAGCGGCTATAACCACCCTCCAAAATTTTTCCTTAGCTTCGTTTTGGAGCCTCCCTACCAACCTTTCACAGTAGCATGTCTTGCTTCATCAAGTACACAATCTTCAGTGATTTTCTTGCAGAATGACAGCCTATCCATCAGAGCTCGTTACATTCCCCTCACAAGTTGTTCCTCCAGACTTGGTCCAGCTGCAGGCTAAGCAACTCTCTCAAGAAATTGTACAATTCTGGAGGGCAACCATCCTTTCCTCCAGAAATTGTACAATTCTGTCTGGCAGCCGGTTGGGCTGTAGAATTGCGCAATTCTTCCAATTAGGCTTCATCGAGAAAATTGCACAATTCCTCCCAGTAGGCCTACTCAACCCAGGAATTTCGCAATCTTGGGCAACAGTCAGCTGCTCTGCCCATAAATTTCACAAACATCTTGGGCAGCCAACCCAACTCCCTTCCAGAAATGCGCATTTTCTCCCAATAGTTGAGCAGCCTCTTGCATGTGTAGTTGAGTTGATCGGTTCCCTCTGAGACCGAGAAAACATGATTTCCATGCGAAGGCATCCATTGATGCAGGGATCTACTTTTAGAAGTTGGAGGTTACATGCAAGGATCAATTCAAAAACCTCCCACCAAGTGTCGCTTTCCCTAGATTTGTGGTATGCGCTTTGCAACCTCGATTTTACCAGAACTCATCAACCGGACACTGCAGAGCTCATTCCTCACATCAACCTTGCAACTCTGACATCCCACATTGCATCTAGGAATCGTTGACACATTCACCTAATTTGTCTTGGGGTAAGCCCACCTTCCATGTCTTGTGTGGCATTTCTAGTGCTTTTTGTGTTTCGCTTCATACGAATGTTGTTTGCTTGATTTCAATGAGCGCTTTCTCTCATTTTGATACATATTATCTTGTACTAGCTCCATTTCCGTTTTCGTTAACATCTCACTGATGTCACATGCTTGAAATTGTTTTTCATGAACGGTCAATGATTCGACGACTCGCCTTACCCACATGCATGTTGTTCCATTTTCTGATCTTTCATTCACCATTTGCATGCACGATCATTCAGTTATGATTACACTCAGTATCGTCATGCATTCACATTCGCTTTCAGTTACCCGTCAACGAGTCTAGGTAGCCTTGGCCCGAACTCTACCTCACCAAGACAGCATTGTGCAATACGGAGAGGGAAGGCTCTGTCATCCTCTCAGGAAATGCGCATTTCTGCCCAGTGATTGTCCTCCAGTCTTGCATTGTGCAATTCTGAGGGACAATGATTGTTGGCCCAGAAAATTGTGCAATGCAATCACTAAGTCTGCAACCATTTCCAGTTGAGATTGTGCATTGCGCAATTTGTGCAGTTAGCAGCCAGAATGGACTGTGCATTGCACATTTCTAGTAATCACTCAGCCTCCTAGTAGCCTAAATTGTACCTTGCCCAGTCTTGGCAGTCAGTCTCCTGACCTCCTGGTGGAAATTGTGTAACCTTCATGATCAGTCACACAGGTATGTTGCAAGTTAATTCTCAAGTTCATTTTGGTTTTCAACCGACAAATTGCTTGCCATGAGTGTTTCCATGTCTCTAGGTATTACAGGTGTTCATCTACCTCTCAGCAGCAAAGGTGCAATGGTTTATAGGAGAGCAGAGACAAGACACCTTTCAAAGCACACTTAGGGATGCAGTCGATCAAGCGTCTATGAACTTTCCTACCCATGAAGACATCAAGTTGTTCGTAGACAAGCACATCAAGATATGACGGAAGCAACATCAAAACAAGCAGAACCATGAATAGTAGTTGAAGGCAGCATACCGGATGCAATGAACGCAAGAGGAAGGTTGTTGACAACACAAAGGTGGAACAAAGTTGCAAGCTCAAGTAGATCCACTTGTGATGAAAGCAACCTTGGAGACTCAGGCTATGAGGTGACAGCATGACATGAATATTGCATGAAGAGAGAATGGAATAAAAAAAGAGTTGCATGTGCTTAAGTAGCAACTCAAGGAAGAACAAGATCTACATAGACGAGAGAATGGGTTGCAGTAGGAACAGGTATAGCAACGAGCACAACATGCACTCACAGATGAAACTGTGCACATACAAGTTAATGATCCATCCCAGTAGCTGGCACGGACCAGACATGGTGAGTGGTGATGTTGATCGCATGCAAGGTAATTCAGCAGCATGCATGTCTTTATGAACATGCATGCGATCCAACCCATTTGGCACACTCATCGAGGCAAAGAAAAGAAGCGAGTCTGACTGGAGTCGAACATGCAGTTGACAGTTGATGCGCATGACCACCAGCACACACTAGAATATTAGCACGGACACTATGCATCAATGTGTTGATGGTTCAACTGCACCCAAGAAGACCATGTGCATGTTAGCAAATGAGTTGGATGGAGGAGCCATACCAATACACCGGGATGAAACGGAGGCAAGAGTTCACTTCAGCAAGATGTCACCATGGAGCGCATGCACACCATCATGGACGACCAAGCTTGGCATTAGCTCACCACTGTCACCATCACAAGCATGTCAAAGATTTGGTCTCACCACAACGGACCAAGTATCGGTGATGTCTTGCATGGCTTGCTCAAGCCATTTAGTCTCACATGGACACATGTGTATTGTAATGCAATGTCTAGTCAAGTGTAATTCAAGTGTCGATAGTTGGATGTAACAGTCATAGAGTAGATGAAGAGTCATGAGGGTAGATGAACTGTCGCAAAGGGGAATGTCAAGGGTCACCCCACCCTTTGCTATAAATAGAACCCCATAACTCATTGTAAAGGATTTTGGTCAGCCAAGCTTCGATAGGAGTATCTTAGAGAAAGCTTGGATAGTATTGTAACGAGCATTGGCTTCTCCACTGCGCAAAGCTAGTACATCTCTTTGGAGGAGCAGGTGATTGTGGATGTAACATTCCGCTGTTGGAACTAGTGGTTAGACATGGATGTATTGTATGACTGGAACTTACACTTCTTAATATAACAGAGCCAACATGTTTCATGCATATGTTGTGTTATATTCTATGTTATCTGGTTTACTCTAAATGATATATGTATTTTTTTTCTTACGCATGCATGTATGGACTATTCTATATAAGTATGTATGAATCTTTCTGAAATGTGTTGTTGGTTTAACCATCACTTTGGATTGCTTGCTAACTTTCTTTCCAGCTTGTGATGCATCTTCGCTCGTGTGTATACTTGTGCATATTTGATTTACTGCTTTATATTTTCTGTTGTGCAAAGTAGTTCTTGTTTAGATTCCTATTTTGGTAGCGCCAGACATTTTAAGATTCTAACCTATACCCAAGATCGTGGAAATTCAACATGGTATTAGAGCATGTTTGAGCTACTTTGGAAGTTAGTGAATCATAGTTGTGCACAATGAAGTACATATTAAGATGGAGTTGGTCACATTGTAGGTGACAATGTCAAAGTTGCAAGCTGGTATCCATTATAAGTATAGGTTGGAAGGGTTGTCCAACTATAGTCCATGAAAGGAAAGGATCAAGTTGGTCTTGCAGGTCAACAAGATCTGGTAATTTTACAAGAAAGTCATCAAGAAGCCAACCGACCCTAAGGAGTTGGAAATATATGAAGATTTAGATATGAGGGTGAGATTAATCATCCTTGATGGTGTGAAGGATTCACTAATACCTCAGCTATCCAAGAAGAACACCACACATGAGATGTGGATGACTCTTTAGAATTTTCTCCAGAATAAGAACGAGAACCGGGTACTAGTATTGGAGGATAAGTTGAAGTCCACCAAGATGATAAAGTGTGAAGCTATGAATTCGTATCTGATGAGATTATCTCAAGTCAAAGATGAGCTTGTTGTCGTCGGTATGACTATTTCAGATTCTGATGTGGTCAGGATTGCTTTAAAAGGGTTCACCGATGAATGGATGCCCTTCATCAAAGGGATTGTTGTTAGAGAGAAGTTTCCAGATTGTAATAGGTTGTGGGATGACTTCATTCAGGAAGAATTGCAAGAAGGAAATTTTCATGTAATGAAAAGGGTAGATGAGGACATGGCACTTGCAGCACGAATGAAGGGTAAGAAGAAGAAGGACTTGAGTAGAGTCAAGTGTTTCAACTGTGGTGAGATGGGTCATTTTTCATCAAGATGGCCAATGAAGAATAAGGAAAATGACGAGAAGAAGAAAGGGAAGCAGGTCATCGGTGTTGCCACTTTTGCTGAGATAGATGATCTCACCAGGAGATTAGAGGAGGAGGAATTTTCTATGATCTCTCATTTATCACATGGCATTGTCGATGAGGATGTATGGTACATGGACAGGGGTGTGTCTAAGCATATGACCAGGTCAGAATAATTTTTTGAGACTCTAACTGAATGGGGATTGAATTTGCACATGGTGTTGGGCGACAAGAGTCAGTTGGAGTATTAGGATCAGGTGTTGTTCCATTCAAGATCGAGACAGAACGAGTGATGTGGGTTAAAGATGTATTATTTTTACCAGGACTCAGATATAGCATGATTTATGTCTTAATGATCGAGAATAAGGGGTTTGAGGTCTTGTTCTAGGATGGGAAGGAAAGATTCGGACCTAGAGGCTCTAACTCTGATGAGATTTTACTTGGAGGTAGAGAGCATGGTCTCTACAAGTTGATAGGCAAGCCTGTGGATCATGGAAAGAAGAAGCAAGTGGAGCAGGTGTAGCCTTCAGAGGGGTATGTACTAGTTCCAGTGAATAAGGTCCATTTTCCAGAGGCTCAAAGGGATTCAAGTTCTAGCAGGAGCTTGAAGGTTCAGAGGGAGAACTTATGGCCTAAGAAGAGTGCATGGTCAGTGGGGAGCAATGGTGCTCCTACAACTACCAAGAAGGAATCATGGAGAGACTGGAAAGTGATACAGGAGAAGAAGAAGAAGTAGGATGCTTCTAGTGATAGCAACACTTCCAAGAGAGGTATAGTTCATGCTTTCAGGATTGTTGCAGTGGTGAGTGTCAAGAGTTGTGCGAGTGTTGCAAGTAGTGATGATGATGATGAGTTACTTCTAGTCTTGGAAGTACCTCCCTCACTAAGAGGGATCATTTATTTTTTAGTAGCTTTGGAGGTACTCCAAGCCCTAGGATTCAGGTATTGGAGGACAAAGAACCACAAAAGTCACTTGTGGGCTTGGAACCCAAGGTAGGGGTTTTGCACCCATCAGTATTTGGGTCAAAAACATGAGCACATTTCAACATGTGATGGATGAGGACGATATCTCTTGGTGAGATGAATCTAATGCAATGAGAATCATCCGATTCCGAGTTGTAGAAATGGAGATATGAATTTTTGAAGTTTATAATTGGGTTTTGCACATGTATTTCTAGGTCGGCTTGGAGTTAAGAAGGCATATGACATTTGTAAAAGCCCATGGATTATTTTTGAAGGAGCCCTCCTTGTGTGTATATATAGGAGGTGAGATGGAGAAAATTTCCTCATTCATTGTGCAACACATAACTTGAAGACAAGCTCATTGGAGGAGAGATAGATCTATGTTTTGGGCTCTAGTAAAGGAGATATAATAGCATGGGAATTGAGGATATTTTCAATGCCAATTTTAGAAGCCTGAAGTGCTAATTAGAGGGTTGAGGATATGTTCTTGAAGGCCGTGGCTAGGGAATCTTGTTTGAAGGTTTGTTGGGGCATGATATGTGAGAAGAAAAATCTGTTTGGGAAAAACAAAAGTTATAGGTAGGTTGTGTGGTAGGCCGCAGACCATACCACCATAGCAAGGTACTTGTGTGGGTCTATTTTTGGTTGTATTATGCCTTGATCTTCAGTTTGGAGGTAGAGGGTTCCAGGGAAAATTTTAAGAACCCCCCCTAAATTTATAAATATAATAAATGGGCGAATATCCATGGTATATAGGAAAAATGGAAGGCGATTTTATCAATAATATAATATGTATATATAATTTTTTGGCGAATCTCTCACCAGGCATGGCAAATATTTTACTCAATTATAAAATCTTGTAAGATCTTGGCGAGTCTTTCACTAAATAATAAAACTTTGTAAAGTCCTAGTGAATCTTAGCATAGGCTACATGTTGGTTTAATTCCCCCATTTAAATAGGCCTAAATTCCAGGTGAATACCATGGGTCAATACCATGTGCCATTTTGGTGAATACCATGGGTCAATAACATGTGCCATTTTTATTTTTATTAATTCTAATATTAGGGTTAATAATGGTTTTTTGCATGCTATTAATAACAATCTAGTCCATGGTATTTGTCCCATAGTATTTTGGCCATAGGTTTCACCTAAATATAACCCATTTTTTGAGTGTGCGTAAATATAAGGTGACTTATGGAGTAAATATAAAAAAATGTTTTATTTGTTTACCATACCTCTCGTTTATTTATATTTTTATTAATTTACCATACCTCTTTTACAAATATGGTATTTGGCCCATAGGATTCACTTAAATAAAACCTCTTTCTTGAGCCTTCATAAATAGAATGAGGGTTATGGATTAAATATAAAAAGAGGTTTTATTTATTTACGATACGTCTAGTTTATTTATATTTTTATTTATTTATCATACCTTTTGAGTAAGTATAAAAAGACGTTTTATTTATTTACCATACCTCCACTTTACTTATATTTTTATTTGTTTACACCCTTACATGTATATAAGGTGACTTATGGAGTAAATATAAAAAATGTTTTATTTATTTACCATACCTCTCATTTATTTATATTTTTATTAATTTACCATATCTCTTTTATAAATATGGTATTTGGCCCATAGGATTCACTTAAATAAAACCTATTCTTGAAAATGGGCGAATGGAAGGTTGTAAGTCCTAATTTCAAGGGCTAAATTTACCTTTTTTACCCTCTCCCTTAAAATAAGGTGGGCTATTTGAGGTGATTTGTAGAAATGTACTATGATACAAAATATTCGCCCACTAAAAATTTAAAACCCCTTAATTTCGCCAAAGGGCGAACATTCGCCCCTAAAATTATCCTTGGAGGGTTCACATAAATTGATGCCACATGGATTGAAGGTTGTTTGAGGACTATTCAGTGATTGTTTTAGGGTTGTTGTAATGTGCTAAAGTTCCCTAACCATGAACAATTAAGCGCAGTGTGGTACAACAAATTTGGAGGAAAGGTTGTTTTGTGTTGGGTCAATGTGTTGACCAGTTTTAGATAAGTTTATTGAGTAGTATGTGGGAGCTAAGTGTTGTAGTTGTCTTTCGTGAGAAGAAACTCCAACTAGGTGTAGATCTTACAGTGAAGGATTAGGTTCCATTGATTTGGTGGAGGGTAGTGTGTTGGCTACCCAAACTAGCCCTAGACAAGTTGTCTTGAAGTGACGAAGAAGTGTTGAAGGTTGGGTGAAGATTTGTGCTGAAAAAGAAGCACTTTGATGGGCAAAAGTGAGTGCTAGCCTGGAAGATTGGAGCTCAGGAATTGGCCAACCAAGAGAGAAGATTGGATCAACCCATGTACATGCAGCAGAAGTGACTTGTAGTAGTGTTAGGTGGCATCCCTCCTAGAGTCTCTATGTGTTGTCCTACTAAGGGGCAGCTAGTGAGCAGTACAGGAATGAAGGACCGGAAAGACAAGATACGACATAGAAGTTGCAACGAAGTTTTTCATTTTATATTGTATAGCATATATTGTTGTATTATTCATATTTGGTTTAATATAATGAAGATTGCGTTGTACATTATTGTACAATTTTGTTAAAAATTGTGTATACTTGTGCATATTTGATTTACGGCTTTATATTTTCCATTGTGCAAAGTAGTTATTTTTGAGATTCTTGGTTTGGTAGCACCAGATATTTTAAGATTCTAACCTAGACCCAAGATCATGGAAATTTAATAATAACATCTACATTTTGCATGGTTGCTCTAAATAATATATATAACTCACTTCTTACCTACTCTCAGTTCTTTTTTTGACTCATTTCATGGAATTT
The DNA here is from genome assembly GCA_031772625.1 of Pinus tabuliformis. Taxonomy (NCBI): domain Eukaryota; kingdom Viridiplantae; phylum Streptophyta; class Pinopsida; order Pinales; family Pinaceae; genus Pinus; species Pinus tabuliformis. The sequence continues at coordinate 413,711,225 of CM062813.1, forward strand.
GGTATTAATGGATTGATAATGAATATATATTTGGTTCTAATTAGCCAAGGTAGTTAGGGTTTTATCACTTGTATCTATTTTATTTTTTCTTGTATCTTTTTCAGTGTAGGCCTACAAGTCAGGTTATGAAATGAGATGTTTGTATTGAAATCACTTTTTGACAAGATATTCTTCAGTCATTAAAATCCATGGTACGTCCCAATAGCTGAAAAGTAAAGACCCAATAAACAAGTTTCAACTTCCCAAACTCATACTTAAAAATCAACTTGTTGAGAGAGAGAGAGATAGAGAAAAAAAAAATGGTTCTTTGTTTAATGGTGAGACTACTCATGACTAACATATTTTTTTCCCTTGACTCCTCCTTTAATACAATTAATTTCTTTTCTTTTTCATATTACAAATCTTAAAAAACAACAAAACAATGTCATTGTATAGTGGAGGAAATGAGTGTTGCAAGCAAGAAAACTAGTTCCGACCACAAGGAACATACTTATGCTCAATTCAATGAATAATTGTAGGATAGGGACACTTTGGAATGTTTCCTCTAGGAATAAGGGTGTTTAGTTGAAAATGAAATAGATGAAAGGATGGAAATGGAAGAGAATTCATAATAAATAGGCTAGTGAACAACATGTTTAAGCCAAAATTAGGCTCAAAATCACAAGCAAGACAATGTAATGTAGTGTTACAACTCAACAATGGGAACCCCATTTAGGAAGACCAGAAAAATATTAGTAGAGGACACGAGAATTCAACATAAAGTCATAGAAAGACTAAATAGGCCCCAATCCTATGAGAAAACTTTAATATGGGTACCAAAAATGCAAATAGGGTTTTTGGATTGCCCTATTTTACCTTGACTATGAGATAGACACTTTCAATCTTACTTGACTTCTACGAATGATAGTGTGAGATACACTTTACTATATAATGGTGTTATACATTGATGATATAGTTATATTATTGTGTGCTAATGACTTATTATATTGATATTTGATAATTTAATTTTGATGTTGCTTATCATGTATATATTGTGATCACTATTCTTTTTATGATCAAATATTACTGACAGTTGTTTGAGTGTCCAGGATACCATAGTGGTGCATAAGTGCATGAGGGGACAATGATCCTAGTTTGGTTCCTATGTATAGTTGATATTGAAAATAATTGAAATTGTATATATATATATATATATATATATATATATATATATATATATATATATAAGAGTACATGAAAATGTGAATTTAGAGAAAAAAAATTTATTAAAAATAGAAAAACTTAGAAAAGGTGATTATGGGGATAGACTTAAATCAAACTTTATAAGAAATAAATGACGTAATTTCAACTCAAATTAAGTATTAAAGTTATCCTCAAATATGTGGGTAAAATATCCTAAATTGAAAATATTGAAAATAAAAGGCTGAGTTATAATAACTCTTAGAAAGGGGTGTTGTGCGTGAATTAAAAAAAATTAAGAAAATGGTATTCATGAGAACCCCATATGGTAGGACAATAAGTTTAAATATCTAACTAAAATTTGAATTTGAGAAAAAATAGGGGAGGTTTGAGACATAAATCTAATGCTTGATAGTTAAATCTGGTTGAAGAAATACATGAACACCAGAAGTGGAGTCTGAATTGGGATGAAGGGACAACTAAGAGAAAAAAAAGAAGCATTTTTTGACGAGGGAAACTAGCCATTGTAAAGAAAACAAGAAAATGAAATCCATGAGAGCCTTGATAAAATTGTGATGCATGGGTAGATAAATAATAAGAATCAAAAAATTAAGGAAATGATAATTTTGAATTAGAAGACAACCCACAAGGGTGACTCAATTGGAGATCTCCTTGTTATGAATTATTTTGTAGACCAGGAGATTCAAAGTTCAAATCCCATGTGATTCAAGCCAAAAAACAAATTGCACAAGAAGACAAGTGACAACATTAATACCTTCTATAAATTAATATCAAGCTATGATAAGCTTGCATTTGGATGCACCTTAATACTATATGGATGTCCTAATGTTGAATTATTCTTAAGTGACTAGATGGAGTTTTTTTGTGAGTTTATTGTTTGTGTATATTCTATTGAGTTGGAACCACTTAGGCTTGAGAGATCACCTCATACTACTAGAGTATTCATCCTTCCCACAACCCCATTGTAGCTCAAGGGTCCATGGGGAAGAAGAGTACCCATGAATTAGGCTGAGAGGTTACTATTGAGTTAGTCATATTCGAAAATCATATGACAAATCAAGGTTGGATATTCTTAATGGATATTGGACTACATCATCCACTCTTCAACCCTCTCAAATTGTTGGATGTGGGAACCTTGTGGTGAATGGTATTGTACGAGTTAATATCATATGTATTTTTTAGTATGAAGCTAGTTAGTAGTTAAGGAAATGATGAAATTTGAATTATAATTCTAAATACTACTCTTTTAAATTATGTACACCATAATTCCTAATGGGAAGAATTTTTAATATTTGTGAATGAGAATAGTAACTAGTTGATGAAGTTTGAGTTGTAATTGAAAATTGAGTTGTTATGGAATTTTATAGATCTATATTATTTTTAGATAAAGGTCAACTCTAAGGTGATTGTGATTTACCGGTGCTAATGTAGTTGTAATGTAAGTCCTACAATAGTTGTGATTGATTACTAAAAACAGTTTTTTTAGTTATATTTTTCTCTTGATTTCCTATAACAAACTAAATAATAGAGTTAATTATTTATATAAAGATTCCGTTGACTCAATAACTTATTTAAGAATGTAATGGAGCGAAAAATTATTTATTTAGGCATAAATTATATTGAATTTATTAATTATTTTAAAGATCAAATAAAGAAATGAAGTTATTTATTTTTGTGCATATCTATTGATTTTAGTAGTTAATTTGAGAACAAAATTAGTTATTCTATATACACTTCATTCTAATATCTATGAGGACAATGGTCTGAATAAGAGAAATCAATTTCCATCCTTGAATTGGGTTCATTGAATAAATTTAATACCTCAAATAAAGTTAACCAAGGAACCTCTTCCCATCTCTGCAAAAATAATAATAATAACCAATTACCTGGGCCTTTGTAGCATAAGGCTTCCAGATAAGACTAATACATTCCCATAGGGTATCTTCCTCTTCTACCAAGTGAAAACTTATAAAACAAATATATTTATGCACTTTTCCTTTGTTGAGTCCACCTATCCCTCAAAAGCCTATATACTCCAACATTTTCATAGGGGTTTTGGCTAACACTAACTTATGCATATGATTCAAAGATCCAACATTTTCTAAATTTATTTTGTATGGCAACCCCAAATGTTAAAAAGTAGTATTTTGCAATTAACTTTTGGTAGCTCTATGCTCCTTGGTCATTCTGTTCCTCTATCCTATAATAACAATTGTTCAACACTTCAACCTCAATGCCTCTCTATTTTAGAACTAACTCTAATCTATGTGAAGTTTTTTCCAAGGTTGCAATCCTTAATCATCCAAGTGCTACACCATCAAGCACCTAGAATCATGAGCATGTCTATGTGCTATATATATATATATATATATATATATATATATATATACTAAACGATTTATCTATTATATCTTATATATTGGGCTATTATGACAAACATCACTTGATGGAAAATTACTCATCACTTGACACCACTAGAGGGTCCAATACTAAAAATATCAAAGGAAACAATATGAGGTACCCTCTAAATATCAAAGCCAATATATTCGGTATCCATTAAATTAAAAATATGATATGGATATCATTATGTTGAATGGAGTGTTATTGAATAGTGAGGACTCTATCATGTTTTCATGTTGGTTGATAACAAAAGAGTCAAAATATAAAAAAATTAAGCATTTCGAATACATAGGAAAACATTGACAAATGTTGAGACCCAAGGTGGAACCTTGTAGTGGAACCAAGCAAAGAATTATGTCATCATAACATTGGAGGATGATGTGGAAATTCCATGTATATGACACATGTCACTAAATAATGTAATGACGACTTTAGATGATGACATGACATGCCGCATGTATGACATATGTCACCCAAATTCGATGATTTCACATGCTAAGTATACATAAGTGAGTGACACATCACATGTGTTAGAAATTCCATGTGGTAAGGGACACATCAACAGAGGCCATTTTTTAGGTGGTGACTGGGGAGCAGATAATGATGTACATGCCTATTTGGCTCATTGACATATCAAAAAATAGGAATTTGTAGAAGTGAAACCCTGGAAAATATTTTGATATCATGATATATTGATATAAAATGGCATCTTTTCCAAGTGAGAAACAACATGCCATTTTTTACATGTGCCATACAATTATTACATAGAAAAGGTGGCGTGTTAGTCTACGTTAGTGGGCTAAGTGGTCAAGGTGAGTTGGAAATTGTCCCTTGCGTATTGAAAAATTAGAGTTTCCTTGTTATAGAATATTCCTGAAATCTTGAGACCCTATGATGACCTTCCACTTACCATTATAATTGTACAAAAACTCAACCAAAAATATGTTCATTTAATTTTCAATAAAAGGTTCATACGAAACTTGTGAATTGTTGTGAACCATCTATGCTAGTGATCTAGGTGGATATTGGTGGCCACCCGCCAATTCCACTTGGACCCCCACCATTGTTTCTTTCAGCTTTTCAGTTTCCTAAATTGCAGCACAATTTACTATTTTAGCAGTTTTTCGGGTCCTAAACTTCCGGAGTTGTTTTGAGGCCGGAAACGACGTTTTTTTGGCAATCTACCGCTACTGATTTTTTTTTTATAAAATCATCTTTTCTGTCGTAGTCCTCAAAGAGATCTTTCCAATGGGGTATCATGCACATCAAATGGAGATAATATGACCAAGTCACGACCCCAGGAAGTTGGTTGTCCAACTAACCCCAACGGGGCCCATAAACTCATGGTGTTACATCTCCTCGGGTTAGGGTTTTGGTTGTTTAGGTTTTGCTCTTATTGTTCAATATTAAAAAGGCCATTGAGCCTCATTGTAAGGCAGTTCAGAGACATGTAGCCGCCACATCTCTTCTCAAGGATAAGCTACCATCGTTTGATCTAGTTTATTTCCATTTCTGTTACTAGGCATATTTCAGTATTTTACATTAATGAAATGAAGTATTATTTTTGTTGCACCTTTGTATTTATGGTTATATATGTAATTTTTTGTGTTCCTGTTTAAATCCAGGTTAGTGGTATCAAAGCAGTCTGCTCTTTCTCTGTTTTTCTTTGCATGTCCCCAACGAGGTCGGGATATAAGGAGTTAGGGCTTGAACTGGTCGAACCTTTGCAAGACTAGCCTCGCAAATCCCGACGGCCTCCCATGGCAGATGAAAAGAAAGATGAGGGGGCAGGAGATCCTATCAAAATCTTACTCGAATAGGCCCTCGAGCGACAAAGGAATGCGATGATGGACAACTTTGCCCAGATCCTTCAACAGCTACACAGGGGCGACACATCTACTTCCAGCAACTACTCTGGAAGCACCACACCATTTAAGGTACAGGTTAACTTTGACATTCCCACATTTGAGGGTCAGATAGATGTAAATGTTGTAGATAAATGGTTAAATTTGCTAGAAGGGTATTTTTCTATTCATGATTTTTTCGGAAGGGAAAAGATTACTTTTGCTCTTCTCAAAGTCGCCCCCCATGTCAAGGACTGGTGGGAAACCTACTGCGAGCAGAAGAATGAAAGTACGGCTTCATTGTTTTCAGCCGCACCCACTTGGAATTCACTATGGGATGCCATCAAGGAGTAGTACTACCCTGTCATAAGCTATGAGGATAAATACATAAAGTGGACCATGCTACGGCAGGGAAGGGACCAAGACATGTCAGAGTTTACCAAAAATTTTCATACCCTTCGCACAAAGTTGGGTATCAAGGATATTGAGTAGCATTTGGTACTCAAATATCGCGGCTGCCTACACAGGTATATCAAGGACAAGATGGAGTTTCGTGACATCTCCTCTCTCGGCATGGTGTACTAGTATGTTGTCAAGATCGATCAGAAGTTTAAACTGAAGAAGCGAGACTTTGGATCTGCGAATCCAAAGCAAGGGAAAGGTTCCCCCAAACCACAGAACAAATGACAAATCCAAGGCGGGGTGGCCGAGGACAACCCACCAAAGCCGCAAGAAAATAACAACACTGTGAAGCCAAAGAAGGACATGGGAAAGTGGTGTGAGTTCCATAAGAGCTCCACTCACAATATAAGTGAGCTTCAGGCCAAGCAGTCACTGGTGGCTGAGCTAAAGTCTTCGGAATCAGATGCATGTTCCGACTCTGAGTTAGAACCCGACAAGGGGAATGACAAAAGGAAGCAAATTATCAATGTAGAGCCTAAAGCCACTATTGCCACCACGAAGATCTAGAAGGAGGAAACCGAAGATCAAGAGGAGGAGGAGCACCTCTTCCACTCCCAGATGTGGGTAAAGGGTTCCTCGCTATAGTTCATTGTTGATAGCAGGAGCCAAAAGAACCTCATTTCGAGAGGTCATGAAGCAGCTAGGCTTACCGACCACAACACATCCCCAACCGTACACCATCAGGTGGCTTCACCAAGGACGGTATCTTCGTATGAGCCAGCAGTGTCACCTTCCATGCAACATCAAGCCCTTCACGGATAAGGTACTATGTGATGTTGCTCCCCTTGATGTTTGTGATGTATTATTAGGCCAACCATACTTGTGGAAGCAACATGTTGTGTATGAATCAAGGTCTCGTGTTGTTATTGTTAATTTGTACAGGATACCGGAGTTAGCACCGCCTACCGCTAACTCTTTGGTTACTGCAAAATAATGCAGTAAGTTCATTTCCAAAACCAGGAAATTTGTTTTCCTGATGATATGCCCTTAGGTAAAGAAGAAGACAGTGGCCATGACCTCTAGACAGTGCCCCTCTGCATGACAACTACAGATGGACAAGTTCATGGAGTAGTATGAGGACATCTTCACCTCCAGTGCAGGGGTTCTTATGCACTACCAGGTCAAGCACTCCATCGATCTGACCCCAGGTGCGTCGCTACCCAATGGACCAATCTATTAGTGCTCCATTATGGAGAAGGATGAAATCAAGAGGTAGATTGAGGAGTTGCTTCATAAAGGTAACATCCAACCGAGTTCATCGCCCTGTGGGAGCCCATCGTGTTGGTACAGAAGAAGGATGGGACTTGGAGACTCTGTATTAACTATCGGGCATTGAACAAGATCATTGTCTGGAATAGGTACCTGATCCCACAGATTGATGACTAATTCTGGACCAACTGAAGGGGGCAAAAATATTTGAGCAAGATCAACTTGAAGTCAGGATATCACCAGGTACCAATCAAACCCTTCGATGTGTGGAAGACTTCCTTCAAAGCCAAGGAGGGCCTTTTCGAATGGTTGGTTATTCCTTTCGGGTTGACGAATGCTCCTGTAAACTTCATGATGCTGGTGGATGACATTCTGTGGCCATTCACCAACTCATTTGTAGTGGTATACTTGGATGACATCCTAATCTTCAGCCAGAGTTGGGAAGAGCACCTCCACCACATCCGATAGGTTCTCCAAACATTGCAGCAACACAAATTATGTGTCAATTTGGAGAAATGCACTTTTGGCATGACCCAAGTTCAGTATCTACAATAAATTATTGATGAATGAGGGGTGCATGTGGATACAGCGAAGATCGAAGTCATTCGGGATTGTCCATCTTCAACCACTCTAACAGATCTCTGCATCTTTCTGTGTCTTGTCGATTTGTATTGCAGGTTCGTGTTGGGATTTTCTCGTATCACTTGGCCCTTGAGTCAAGTCACCAAGGGAGGAGTGAAAACAAAATTCTTTTGGTCTGAATCTCAATAGAAGGCATTCACATAGTCGAAACATTGCCTCTGCTCGGCACCAGTTCTAGCATTACCAGACTTGCAACAACCATTTGAGATCGAGATAGATGCCTCTGACTATGCTATTAGGGCAGTCCTTACTCAACACGAGCATCTAGTGGCATATCACAGTGAGACACTTTCAGACACAGTCCGGAAGTATCCCACTTATGACAAAGAGATATATTCCATTTTGCAGGCCTACTGACAATGGAAGCATTACATTTTGGGGAAGGAAACGGTCGTCCACACAGACCACCAACCCCTGTAGCTCATACAATGCAAGGGAAGTTGTAGAATGATCGTCATCAGAAGTGGTCCACATAGCTGCAATAGTTCCATTTGAATATCAAGTATAAGAAGGACAACACCAATAATGTTGCATATTTCCTTAGTCGACCACTGATCATGGTGTTAACCACCATGCTTAACTCTTATGGGCACGAGACTTCTGATTGGCCACTTCTCCACAAAAGTGACCCAGAATTCGGCTACACATACCAGACACTCTTAGAGGGTCAGCATGTTCCATATTTTCACCTCCAGGATGCCCTTCTATGCCACCCAGGTCACCTCTGTGTTCCTTCAAGCGAGTGTGCCTAGATGATTTGGGAAGCACACTACAGTCGGGTTGCTACACATTTCGGGGTCAAGAAAACGGTGGTAGTATTGCAGAAGTATTTCTATTGGCCAAATATTTGATAGGATGTCGGGAAGTACATCATATCATTCACTGTCTGCGCCATTGCCAAACCGACCATCAAGAATCAAGGCCTCTACACTTCATTGCCTACCCCTAGTCGACCTTGGGAATCCATCTCCATGGATTACATGTTGGGCCTTCCTTCTACTAAGCATGGAAACGACTGTGTTTTTGTGGTCGTCGACAAGTTCTCGAAGATGGCCATTAGGGTGGCCTGCAAGAAGAATATCATAGCAAAAGCCACTACTAAACTCTTCTTTGAACGAGTGTGGGTACACTTTGGGATCCCACAGTCTATATATTAGATTAGGATAGCAGGTTCCTTAGTACATTTTGGTCTAGTCTCTGGTCGATGCTGGAAACCAAACTCACTAAGTCCACAGCCTTCCATCCCCAAACTGATGGTCAGACAAAGGTTGTCAACAAGATGATCATACACATTCTATACATGTACAACTCAAAGCATCCACGCACATGGGATGAGAGCCTCCCCTATGTTTAGCACAGTTATAACCGGGCTCTCCACAACTCAATTGGCCACAGCCCTTTTCAGGTGGGCTTGGGATTCCAGCCACTATGTCCCATTGATGTGGCCATGCCATTGGTAGCTACTCAAGAAAATTCGGCTCATGTCGAGTCCTAAACAGATAAGGCAAACAACTTCATTGAGCACATCCAACATATCCGCCAACAGGTCTGCGACATTCTGGAGAAATCAAATGCCGAGTACAAGCAACGACATGATCAACATCAGGTGCCACATAAGCTTCAAGTGGGCGACAAAGTCTGGTTGCATTTACAAAAGGAACACCTTACCAGAGCCTATCGGAAACTCATACCACTCTGATATGGTCCTTACACCACTACCAAGGCTGTGGGAGACAATGCATTTGAGCTCAGCATTCCCCCATTCCTTGGCTTGCACCCAGTGTTCAATGTGGACCACCTTCGGCCATACTTTCCAACATTACTCGACACATCCGACATTGCAGAACAGCTCACACCAACAAAGTTAAATCCATATTGCATGGAACAAGCTACAACTGATCGGATCATGGACACGCAGATCAAGAACACTCACCAGTAGAATATCCAATTGTATCGAGTTGTCAAAGCAGGAAAACTCTTTCACTAGGGCAAGTGGCTCACCAAGGACCAAGTTCAGTAGAAGTTTCCTCATCTCATGGAGGAACTCAATGCAATGGGGACCATTTCTTCCTAAGGGGGGAGGAATGATCCAGGTGGATATTGGTGACCACCCTCCAATTCCACTTGGACCCAAACCATTGTTTCTTTCATTTTTTCAGTTTCCTTAATTGTTGCACAGTTTACTATCTTTAGCATTTTTTCATGTCCTAAACTTATGGATCCATTTTGAGGCCCTAAATGACGCTTTTTTGACAATCTACCGGCAATGGTTTGTTGAAAAAATCATCTTTTTTTCGTAGTCCTTGGAGAGATATTTCCAACAAACTATCATGCACGTCAAACAGAGATAATATGACCAAGTCACAACCACGGGAAGTTGGTTGTCCAACTAACCCCAACGGGGCCCATAAACTCTTGGTGTTACATCTCCTCGGGTTAGGGTTTTGGTTGTTTAGGGTTTGCTCTTATTGTTCAATAATAAAAAGGCCCTTGAGCCTCATTGTAAGGCAGTTCAAAGGCATGTAGCCGCCACATCTCTTCTCAGGGATAAGCTACCATCGCTTGAGCTAGTTTATTTTTATTTTTGTTGCTAGGCATATTTCAATATTTTACATTAATGAAATGAAGTATTATTTCTGCTGAATCTCTATATTTATGGTTACATCTGTAATTTGTTGCATTCCTGTTTAAATCCAGATCAGCTAATACAATATGAATTTGTAGTAAACTAATTAAGTGTCACATAACCATAAATTGGGATGCTTTCACAAGTAATCAAGGAAAATCTACTTACAATCTAATCCACACTTGTAGGAATGTAAAGAACACACCTATAGGAAATTAAATGTCACACTTGCAAGAAAGTAAATATCACACTTGCAAGAATTAAATCACATAGGCATCTAAGATGACTTACTATAGTGCTAAGATGATCTTCTTTATTTTAACATAAATATAATTATACATGCAATATGATGCAATAACTCAAAAAAAAATCAAAACAAACATTTCTCATAAAATAATTGAGGCTGTAGTCAAATGCTAAAACATAAGTCAATCAAACATTAGAGGAAATTTCAGCCTAAAAGTTCCCATGAATTTTCATGTACGTAATATGTAAACATCAAAATCCTTTAAATCTAAAAATAGCTACATGTAAATATTTTAGAGGAAAAAGAAAACTACCTTTTTTTTATAGTATTTTTGGCTTATCTCCTTATAGGTTTATTCAGATTTCAAGTGTATACACACGTTTGATGCAAAATCGAGTACCCATTATGCATACTTATGAGAAGACACGCGTTGTTTAATGTATCTTCATTTTTTATCAAGGTGGGTCTTCTCAGAAGTATCCATAATTGGTACTAATTGGATGTGGAATTTAATTCCACATCCAACATGTGTCTACACTTGAAATTTGAGTAAACCTATAAGGATATAAGAAAAAAATACAATTAAATTTTTTTTTTCTTATTTTCCCTCCAAAATTCATAATTCTTATTTTATTATTTTTCCTTAGGAGGCCACTTTTAGGCTGAAATTTCCTCTAATGAGAAGGGTAATTATAATTCTTAAAAATAAATAGAGTAAATTGGTGTTAGTCCAGAGTTGCAACAATGGGAGTTGTAGTACGAGAGTTGTAGCAACGACATAAGTGGAAATATGTTGTATAATACCAATGATTAGTTCATAATTAGTGTCAATATTAAATAACAATAAAATCTACGTCACAAAGTTGCAGCAGTAAGAGTTAGCAGAGTTGTAGCATTAGAACTATGTTACAAAATTACAACAACATAAATGATCATAGTTGCAACAATGTGAATTTTGAAGTAACAACAATAAAAATTTAGAGATGTAGCAAATATAACAACAAAAATAAAATTAGAGTTGTAGCAAAGAAATATTAGAGTTACAACAAAAGAGAAACTAATAGAGTTATAAAAAATTGTTGATTAAAGAAATTGTTTGAAATAATATAAATACGGAAAGATACCATAGCTACTCTAGAAAGTACAAACAATGCCTAGATAAGGAGGGGGAGCTACCTCCTTAGATAAATCAAGGGTACGAAAATAGTAAGGATTTATGTACTCAACACGCAATTGATTGAACATGAATGAAGAATAAATTTGTATTGCAAAAAACTAGAATACTTAGTTCTTAGCTAATTTCGCTTCCCCCTCAGCTAAAAAAGAGAACGGTTTTATACATGAGATTTTCTATCTAAATTAATATAATTAGTTGGTGGGTGGTTGTGAAAATCATGTTGTTCCATCCTATTACATTAAAGTTTCAATAAAGGGCAAGAGTCAAGAACATGTTGACTCAATAAATTGTATGATCGGTGGTGGTTGAGTTGTTCACTCCTTTCTAGCACTTGTTTTTGGGTTATTTTAATGCCAAAATAAAAACCCTTCACTAGAAAATCTGGGATGTAAACTCATGAGTTGTAAACAACATATGTGAAAAAAACATAGATGTTATATGTTTCTTAAAACAACAATGTTACTATCTTCTAATCTATTTCGAAATAATAAAGGAAACTTAATCTAGTGCTAGAAATATAAAGAAAACTGTCAAATAAAACTAAAATAAAATGTGCATGATTATAAGATCCTTATATCTAGTCATTTATCTTAGATCCCTTGGCTTAGATAAAGAATATAATTTTTCATTACTCCAAGGAAACATTCATATACTCATTGTAGGTTGGATTTGATAGACAAGATATTATAGTTTAGGTCCTTAGATCGTTGAAAGAAAACACTTAAAGCAAGGAGAAATAAACTTTGAATGGAGAGTCTAAATGCTAGAATGGATTTAAAACTATCTCTAAAACTATACTAATTTTTATGCTCAAGAACATGTCCTAATGAAAACCTTTAGGATCAACTCCAAAACATGTACAATAGATAACTTGCGATTCAAAAATATGTCAATCTCTATAAATACATCTAAATAAGAATAATTCATATTACAGGGAAACCATGTAAACTCGATTCAAACCTATATTGTAGCAATCATGATACTAATGCATAAAATTAATCAAACCTAGAAGTAAAAATAAACAAGATTTGAGTCTATGTATGTGACCATAGATCATATGGAAATTGAACACAATATTATATACCTATAGATCAGGCTTCGAAACTATAGGGTAAAGGAAACTAATTAGTCTGCAGACCAACTCCTATCAAATTAGATATAAGGAACTAATATCATTTATATGCTCAGTAATAATTTGTATAAGGGAGAAGTTACCTGTCACAAAATATATTAGATTATACTCTTCCATATCTCGATATTTTATCATTGTTGAATCAGAAATAAAAGGGGTCAGGTGTTAGTGTAAAAAGAAAAATATTGTTACTTTTGATGTCTTGAATCAACTCTCTCTATTTCTAGGGGATATAGCTTACCCCAATGCAAATTCATAGATGAAACCTTAGAACGAATGTAGAGTAATTTGAAACTTTTACACAATCATTAGAATAAACCCAATTAGAGGTTGAATGTGAACTAAAATATAAATCTTGAATCACAATGTTGATTGATGTACAATCCACACAATAGAATTCACAATAATAATCAATATATCAACCATCAAACACTAGAAATAATAGTGTGGTTGTAGAGAGGAACTATGAAACATATACGCATAAAATAATACATTCTAGGGTAGAAACATATATGTGAGGGGCCTTCCCACAAGTATTACCTAGGTAAATTAATTACTCTAAAGAAAAATAGAAGATCAAAACACAATCATAACTTAAACCATTCTTTCATTAATCACAACCAAAGTACAGAAGTCCTATTAGCACATAGCTTACATAGAGTTATGGGGTCCAAAAAATAGTATTAGGGTTGCAATATCGACTAGCTAACTCAACATCACAATGATGAACTCTATTTATAAGTATTACATCTAATATTACATCCAAGTCCCACCTTCAAAAGGCCATGATATAGAGATAAGGTCTAACCCTCTGTTCTCTAAACAAAGCTTTCTTGAAATAGCCAAAATACCAATGAATTAACTCCTTCTGCCTCTATGACATTTTCCAAATCCATTGATGGTGTGATGAGAGAGACTAGATCTTGAGTATATGCTTGGATGATATCAAAAATGGGTTTTTTGTTATAGATTATAACTAGTAAGTGTGTTATGGAACCTTTTTGCTTCAATTTGACTTTAGCTTGCTTGAAGAGTCTTCAAATGTGCACCAGGAATAGAGGTTCCATGTTGTCATGTACTTATCTAAGCTTACAATTTGAACTCTTATGTGGACAATTATGGACACAATTGCATAATAACCTCATGGTTCCTTTGGTTATCAGAGTCTATGTGTTGGTACTTAATGTGAGCTACATTTCCATCATTAGTAACATAACCTCAAAAATGCACTTAAATGTATCCAAAAACACAATATTTTAATAATTTAAGTAATATGTACTTCATCACACTAATTATAGGTTTTTGATGTCAATAGTATAGCCTTTTAGAAAAAAAAAAAGTATAATAGGTGGTGTCAATGATAAGAGCCTAGCAGCGATGATAAGAATGATGAGACCTCCTTCAATTTTGGTGGTGTCAAAAATCATGTTTTGTAGCTTTTTTTTCCAACTAAAACTCTTTAATTTCTTCCTAAAATTTGCAACTTTGCACTCTTAACTGGTCATCTTCTTTTTGTATGTATCAATTGAGTTTTCTGAGTTCCATGACCTCTTCTTTTAAACTCTTAATCTTTTTTGTTCCTTCCTTTTAATTTTAAAACCAATGGGTCAGAAAAAGTGTAGTGGGACATAGATTCATTTGGTAGATCATCAATATCAATGTGACCAATATATTAATTATGAAAATATAGAGAAGGGAAATCATGCTTGGATGCTTTTGTAACAGGCCCTTTGACAAGTGATTCAGGGGGAATTTTTTGTGGTGAATTTGGATGCTGAATTTTTTACTTCTTCTTCACTCTATAAAATCTCTTGAGAGCCTATTCGTCATCAATGTTGATGTAAAAAGGAGTCAACTTAGTTGTTTGAGATGTAGGCACAAGTGGTGATTATGTAGGTTTTTACTATGTTGTTGCTTAGGCATATTTCGGGTAACAAGGCAAGTAGTTGGTTTAGTTGTTGACATTAGAGAAATTTTGAGGTCTAAAATGGGCCTCAAAAAAATAATGTACAAAAAAATAAACTTTATAAGACCCAATATGATTCAAGATTTTGATGTCAACCATGGGGGATGATTCACCATTTTTGGAGTACAAAAAAAGAACCTACTTTTTCAACTAGTATTTTCAATTTAATTTCGAGTAGGATCACATGTTGGATGTATAATTTAATACTTCATCCAAGGAGTACCCATGTTGCATACTTTCGATGGACCTTTCTACATGAAAAAAGTGATGCAATCATGTTTTTTCATGTATTTCTCATTTTTCGTGTAGCAAGGTTGATCGAAAATATGCAACATGGGTAGTCCTTGGATGAGGAATTCAATTTCACATCCAATGAGTGCTCCCTCTTGAAATTTTAGTAAAACCATAGGGAGATAAATTGAAAATACGAGTTGAAAAAGTAGTTTTTCTTTTTTCCCTTTAAAATTTGATGATGTAATCAAACTTATTTTATTATTTCCACTATTATTTTATAATATTCCTTAATAGGCCCATTTTAGACCTCAAAATTTCTCTAATGGGGATTTTCCTTCAATGCATTACTCTTCCTCATCTTTGGCTTATGTCGAGAAGGATTAATAGTTCCAGTCCTAGCTGGAGTTAAGTCCTTTACATGGTTATTATCACCAAAACCCTTGTTCTAGGCCTTGCTCTACTAAATTCCACTATGGTTGTGGCACAAAACAATTCTTATCCTTTTTTATTGTGGCATCTTTAGTTAGATACCTCAATTTTACTCTTGTTTTTGGTAAAGATAATTTACAGGTGACTTTCTTTGTGCTCCTTGTTTTACCCACATTTACTATTAATATGCTAATTAGAGTTTTTCTATGGCTAGCTATTTAGTTGTTGACATACTTTATAGTCAAGTAGAATGGCTTTAGACCTCTAGCTTGAAGCTTCATCCATGCATATTTCTTCTTCTCTCTACCTTTTCTCACTTCCATCTTTTTATATGTAGCTCAATTCTTAACCCCTTTTTTCTAGGGCTCCACCCATTCCTGATTTTTACTCCTATGATACTGGCCTTCCATCAACTACTTTATTTTTCTAGAGTTTTTTTAGCAGGGTAACCATCCTCAATAATGCATGCATATCCACTGAGGAGAGCAGGGTAGTCAAGGGGAAGAAGGAAGTCGGGGCTCCCAAGCTAGAACTTGATCCCAAGCCCAAGCTTGTGAGACTAAAAAAATCTATCATGTAATTGTTATTCTTGAAATTAGAGCTAAAATTTGGTGCCTTGATATCCTTCATGTTGATGAATGCGTTGCTTTTTTGAATTTTGGAATTATTGAAGAGGTATTCCATTGGGTTCCTAACCTTGGTCATACTAGGGGAAGAAGGAAACAGTATTTAAACTCAATCACTCTCAACTAGTAGCTTAAAACTCTTCTTGGTGGAGGGTTAAAAGGAAAAAAAAGAGGAATAGTATAATATCATTTCAGCTCTGAATGTCACCAAACATGCCCTTCGATTTCAATATTCATGCTTGGAAATCCTAGATGATTGGCTTGCACACATAGAGATCCACCTCCAATATGAGCTTAAGCCTGTAACTCATCCTGGTTCTAACACCAAAGAACCTGCCCTTGTGACTTCTTTGGTTACTTGAGTTTATGATCTCTAAAGAAATTTCCGATTTTAGTTATTTACTTGATATATTAAGTGACTTATAGTTATTTTTGCACTGATATGACTATTATTCAAAAGGCATCCAACATTTCTAGTTTCCCTGGTGATAGATTGAGGCCACCTTCTTTGAATTCAAATAATTTTTGACAGAAGACTGATGTATGTTGATGTTTAAATTTTTTAGGTAATACAAATTTAAAATTACAAAAAAAAGTTATAATTCAGTTAATTTTTATGATTTTTTAAATCTTCAATGGAAATGCGAGATGTATCATGACATAAATGCTTCAATACCTATTGATGTTTGTTAGCCATCGAATTAATATAATTATCTCAGTATATGATGATATAGACTTCAGATAATAAGAGATACAGAATAAACACATATTACTTTCAAGAAATTTAAAAATAATATTATACAATAATATAGATTTTATGTTATAAATCAATGTGTTGTTTCTCTCCATGGGTTTTCTAAGAAGGCTAAGAAATCAAATTTGACGCTTCTAGCTAAAATACCACTAAATCAACAATGAGTGAAACTACTGGGCCCTATATCCATAAAAAAAGGTCTAAAGTCCAAAATTCAGCTCATGGGACCCCCATCGGGGAAGTGCAACAAGGTAAAAAGAATTTTTTCCATAAGCGTGTATTATTAGTTAAATTTCGGGTGGTTTTAGGGCGGATCACCATCCATCCATGCCTGACCACCCCCCAAAGGTATTTTGGGGGGGTAACCTATGCAGATAATAAGCAAGCCCCACCCCCGAGAGTTGAAAAGTTAGACTAGCGGGCCCGCTGATCCAACTAACCAGATTCATTCTGGGGGTGAGCGTTGGATCCGACCTCCTTCTATATAACCCACTGGAGGATGGTGGGGACCATGTGCCATGTGAACTAATCCCCTTACGCCAATTCAAGCAAGCACGAGTTTTAAAGGTAAAATAATAACTTTTTTTCCCTCACTTTTGTCCACTTGTCCCCCGTCATCATCCAATCCCATCCAGCCATGTGTCCCACCCATGATGCCATCCCACATAAGCTTATCATTGCCACCTCCAACTATAAGAAACCCTTCCCACCTCACATTTTCAAAAATTCATACCAATTCCCAGTGCAATCTCTCCCTCCAGTCATTTGCCTAAAATGTCGTTTGAGATGTCAACTAGCCAGGAACCTCCTCGCAACATCATTTTCAACCCGCTCCATGACAACCAGGTAACCATTCATTCCCCTCCATCTGTAAATCATTCGAATATTCTTAGAATATGAAGAAGGCATCTCCCAAGACCCCTAAGTCTAGTGAGGGCAAACCCTCCTACAGTGTCGACCCTCTCATGGACATGGAGGCACAAATTGTCAACCCATCCTATTCCTACCACCTCGTCGACCTCCATTTCAACCTATATGGTAGCCATGTCAGGGAAGAATACCCATTTCAAGTGGCTGACTCAGGCTTATACTTCTATGCACCATTTCCCTAAGATTTTCTCTTGGTTGATTGCAACCTACATAGAAGAGAAAAATTGTTTTGTCTCTTATACTAGGGCAAAAATCCTTGAAGTAACCCCAGAGATGATTCAAAAGGCCCTACTTTACCCTAACTCTCCCGAACCCAAGAATTTTATAGAAACCACACTATTTTATCATTATTACACCCTTGTATTTAATGAGCAGCAATCCTTCTTGAAAATGGTCCTAGCCCCTAGCCTGTAGTCTTTACCTATTGCTGACACTTTCCCCATAACCCTCTTTGCAGAGCCCATTCAGGACATTTTATCCATAATTAATCATTTTCTAAGGAGTGATGATGACAATATTGCTACTAATGCCATTTTAGGTTTCCTAAGGGAAATGATGTAGCCTGGCCATTTATTTGACATCCATGCTTACCTTTCTGGGGCCATAAGATTTCAATTGCACCATTTTCCTACCACGTCCCTTTTTGGATATTATTCACTGTTGTTCTATTTTTTTGTGTACACTGATGTGGATGATTTTGAGTGCCTGGGTATCTGTTAGGTGGCCAGTAAGAAATAGAGGAAATATGTGTTTGACTAGTTGTTGTTGTTAAGAAGAGGCCATATTTTGATGGTTATTCCCAGTTTATATCCTCTTATATGTCTATTGCATATAAGATTATCCATGGTGTTTCTCCCCAAGAATTCTCCCTCAGCACTATGAGATTCTCCAACTTAGCAAGGACACTAGGGCAGGGGACTGGCACCTTTTTGGGACATACACAGAAATTGGGGTTTATGGGTGTGAGCTCCCTCCTTACCACTTACTTGTGTTCATGATATTCATTGATACATTAATGCCTATCCAAATATTCTCTTTGGCCTGAGCAATGGTTTTTGCAAAGGATTCATTTTCATAAACTTCTAATTGTTGAGTTAAATTATAATTATTTTGAACCTCAGACAAATATGCATTATCAGACTTAATCCTATGTTCTTGGATCTTATTATCAGACTTAATCCTCTGTTCTTGGATCTTTTGGAACTGCATTTTAAGTTTTTCAAACTCTTGATCCTTCAGAGATACGTCTCTCGTGGCCTTTGTCAGTTGTTATGATGAGTCAGTAGATTGTGTTTCTATTGTGATGGTTGTCGATGTAGATTTGTTGATGCTGATGTACCTACTGCAGAAGTAGTGGCTATAGGAATGGCAGCTGAAATGTTGAGTTGTTGCTCTTTTTATTTTAGGACTGATTCTATATCATCTTCCGTTTTCTGAATTTGAACATTTTGTTCAACTATCAATTTGAACTTCTTTTATTTCTCCCTTTCTAGCTGGCCAACTTCCTTAGCTTGTGTATGTTCAATATTAGAAATCTTAAGTTGCTTCCTCAATTCTTGAATGTCAACATCTTGTTTTTAATCATCTCTTCTGCCATTTTGATATTACTAGTATCATATCCTAGGTTGATCACTAGGTATTCAAGAGATTTTATTTTGGTATCTTTGTCCAAGGATGGAATTCTCTCCATCTTCAATTGTGAATGAATATTGTTTAGGGAAGCTTGCAGTTTGGAGGCTACCATTTCTGAATTTTTCAATGTGGAATATATCATTTCACCAACCTACTTATGCAGATCAATCTAATCAATGGCATGAATTTTCTTGGTGTCAAAAGAAAAAATGGAAGTTGTGTAATCTTTTGCACTCTTAGGGACTGTAATTTTGGTTTCCAAGAAAGCTAATTGAAGTTGTCCCTTCTCAGTATCAGGTTCATATAGAAGCCAATGTTGTCTAGTGGAAGATTGCTTCCAAAATTTTGAATAAGTGGTGGCCTTCAATGCTTCATTCTTCCTTTTAATCTCTTTGTATCTAGAAAAATATTTTTTTGTGTTGTATCATGGGAAACAGAGGATATAGGATAATCTTTAATTTCTTAAATATATGGAAAATAAGTGGTGGGAAATCCTAACATCACCATTTTGGTTTGCTCTTGTGAGATTTTGTCCTCTGAAGACTCTTGATTAGTGTTTGTCTTCTTTCTCTTCTTGAAAACTATGAAACCTATAGCTTTATTTTCTGAGTCTGTAGGAGACAGACTTTCTCTTGGTATTTGGTTTCTTTTTCTTGAGGAACTGTAGTCTGTGAATATTTTTGCTAACAATTTTTTCTTCAGCTTCCTATAATCTATTCTCTTGCTACTCTTCTTGATTTGCATACTAATCTATCTCTGGACTGGTTGTATGTACATATGGAGTTGTTTTCTACTCAACTCTCAATTTTGAAATAATCCCAAAGGGATTATAGGACCAGGTAAGCTCAATTTGAATTTCATATGCTTTAATACCATATATGCCTCCTTCGTTGTTGCCCTGGTATTGACAATGAAAGGGCCAATATGTGCCTTTAGCTTGAATTGGGCTTTCTTTTTCCTGGATACAAAATGCAGATCAACCATGTTTATCATTTGCCTAATGTATTCCAAGGAAAATATTCTGATTGGTACAAATACTAGTAATCTGTAGGGAGGAAGTTCACACCCATATATTCTAATTTCTATGTAATTCTCGTAGAGGTACTAGTCTCCAATTTTGGCTTGTTTGGAAAGGTGCAGAATTCTTCTTATTTCAGTTGAAATCCTTGGTATAACATCACTGCTGAGAAGACATAAAGACATATGCAAAAATTGATTTACATAATCATTGTAGGAATATTCTTATGTGTTCTTCCTTACCAAGGAAGTCCAATGAATGACTGAATGAGGCTTTCCTTGTGCATCCAACTTCTGCAATGTTAACTTAAACTTGTCTTTTGATGAAATAAAAGTAAATACACAAGGACTGTCTAATGTTTAAAAGCGCCTTCAGTTGAAAACTTTAAAAATTGATCATGAATATTATCTACCAAAAACTTACTGTAGTTGAAAATCAATGAGTGTTTATTACCCACAGAGAACACTGATAAAAATCCTAATATTACTTCATCGGCCTACTGATCAATAGGGTAACCTAATATACATGTGACCATAGAAATGACTTTCCTAGACATTTTTGGGAAAATTGAAGTGGAATAAGGTGGATTGGTCCTAGGCAACTTAGAATTCTCAGGTAAAAATGGCTCAAAATTTGAGTTCGCTGAAGAAATGTGAGTTTTTGGTAAATCTCCATAAGAGAATCAGTGGAAAAAAGGTGCATAGGGGCTCAAGGATTGATTTGAAGTGCTTTACATATAGACTCAAGAGTAATAGCTAATAGAACTTCATTGTTTTGGGAAATTACAACCCTCTGACTAGGAAGATATCTCATATGACACCATGTAACAAACTCAAGGAAGATGTGTGTCTGGGGAAAGACGAATCGGGGAAGGAAAGACTCCCAAATGCTAAATTCATCACTGACATCAAGAAATTTTTGGTTTTCCCAAATGTGGAGTTCATAAAGGTCGAACTCACATTGGGTTTCTGATAATTTACATTGCATATCTACCAAGGGAAACTCATCTAGGTCAACTACAAAAGGTAATGTAGGGCTCTCCACCACTAATTTTTATTTTCCTTTAGATGAGTACATCATAAATAGGAAATTACAGCCTGAGGTTGCTGAATTACCAGAAAATTGTCAATTACTGGTGAATGGAGATCAACGCTTGTGCAATTGGTATAATTCAAAGCTACATTGGTAATGTTAGGAGCTGGAATAGTGAAAGGGAATGAATATAGGTATATATTCCTTTTAAAAGAGGGAATTCAAACAGTTGAAGAGGTCATAACCGTTTTTAGGCCTGTCAAATTAAATAATTGGACATTGGCTTGAAAAAATAATGTTTGAACAGTTATATGAACATTTGGGGAAACAAATTAAATGTTTAACGACTAACTATCAAGGTCGAATAGGAAGAGGACATGTGGCGAAGTGTGAATAGGCGCAAGAGCAGAGTGGGAGAGGGAAGTGGTTTTCAGAGGGAGTGGTGGGTAGTTAGCGGTTTAGGATACCGGGGTCCCAAAGTCGTTGAGGATGTGCCACATATCAACAGGTAGTAAATTGAATACAACTTTTTGGACACCCCCCCCTCTCGTTAAACTTCGATGATGCGAGATGTTGCGGCCTCAGAATTCTACTGTCGAAACATGGGGGATAACCACCCAGTCTAGACCTTAAGACAACTTCTTTTCCGTTTAAAGTGGTGGCTCCGACTGGGGATAATGGGACCAGTTTCCCAGTGTAGGTTTTAATATGAGAGTGGGTGGTTCATGAATGTTTGCAATAGAATAATGATAATCTAAATGACCTATTCTATGATGCAGTTCCCTAACTAACTTATTCTAATATAAACTCGGGTATTCCTGTGTGGTATGCGATCTACAAAGATATCTATTTAACATGTAATAATAAAATTGAACACAACTAAACAGATATGATAACGTATAAAGATAATTCCTTTGATTAAATAGTTAGTCAACGAAATTTATAAAATATATCGCATATATGATGAGTTATATATGAAAATCACAATTTCACCTAGGCATCATACAAAAGTGCAATTAACGCTTAACATAAACAATAAATCTCACATACAATTCATGAAAGTAAAGTTTTCCACTAATTAAATGTAAACAAAACCAATCATACAAAATAATAGTACCATATGTGTGAATTCCTGCTCATTTGACAAATGACATAGACCAACTTCTTTCTTCAAATCAAATTGTCTCCCAAGAATACAATAGTGCATCAATAAAGGAAAGTAGTTTGATATCTAAAAGAAATGATCATGTTCCATAATTTCACCAAAGCATTCACAAACTTACAATAGTGAATTCTTTGCAAATGGTTTTGATAAAATTTTGGACCTTTCTCTAAATGCATGAGAAGGGTATAAATACTATTCTAACTAATGTGCAAAAATAGATTATACAAAATTTGAGGAGGTTTCAAACAACCTTCCTCCTAACTAGGTAACTAACTCCAAAAATAAACAGAGGCTAAATGAATAGAACTAAGAGGATGACTTGTTGTCTTCCAGCTTCTCCTTCAAATCACATATATCTGTCATCGGTTGAATTTGAGGAGGTGCCCTGAAATGTGTCCTGTGTTGTCCTGTGAAGACTGCATCAGTGAGAGGTGGCAACATTCATTAATTCATATGAAGGGAACAGTTGAGAGTCATAATCTGGTTGTGTGGCTTAACAAGATACTGCTAATATGACTCCTAGTCGGTCCTGGTCAATTTTGTTATTGCCTCTCTTTGAGTCCCTACCTTTTCTTGCCAGTTTTTATAGAGAATTTAAATTGGGAATTTCCTTCAAATTGCCTTCTTTAATGAGGTTGGTGGCAAACAGGGTGTGATTCACTTCCTTAATGACATTCTTTGATACCCCAGCTGCCCTTGCGACAGCTACCTCGGCCTGTTTGATTCTCGCATCCCAATCCGTGAAGAGAATGTCTTTATGAGTTTCCTCAATCTCAGGTAGATTGGCTTTCCTTCCGTCTTCTGTTTCCTGCCATTCGATGAAATCAGAGATTCTGGTGTTTAAATCGTTAAACTTGGTTCTCTGGTTGATTGCCTTATCTGTCAATTGGTCGCTAGTAGTCAGATAGGGAGTAATGTGTGACATCTTTTGGCAGAAATACTCCTGTTGTTTCACCAGAAGGGAATTTAATTCTAGTGCCTCTTTAATAAACTCCTCAGTAGTGGGAACATCCTTGTATCTTTCCATGGCTTGATGCATTTCTTGGAGTTGCATGTTTTTGGCCGATATATTGTCTTCATGGCTTATTTTCAGGACCTCTATGTCTTGCTGCAATTGTGTGCGCTGCTCAACTGCTTGCCTATTTACGCTTGCTTTCTCTGCTTTGAGATGTTGTTCAAGTTGTGCAATCCTCTCCTCTTTTTCCCTTAACAAAGTAGAGACTTCAGTAGCCTTGTCCATAGTGGTCGATGCATATTCTCCTGCGAATTGTGATAGTCTAGTCAAATTCTCATTTGGATTGAAAGGAATGTCCTTCCAAACAACGTCCATCGGCTCGTTTCGAGGTGGGAATTTGGGTATGTCTACCCTTTTCCTTTTTCTCTACCTTCTTACTATAGCCTTGTGGAGAGGGCTATAGAACACATCAAGAGGATGGTAGGGCAATGGTAGCTTATCTCTGAGAAGAGATGTGGTGACTACATGCCTTTGAACTGTGTTACAGTGAGGCTCGAAGGCTTGTTTATTGTTTAGAAACAACGGAAAACCCTAAACATCCAAAAACCTAACCCTAGAAGATGAAATGCCAAATTGTGGGCCCCATTTGGGTAAATTGGTACAGCAACTTCCCAGGGTCGTAACTTTGGCATACAATCTCCGTTTGATGCACACAATATCTCGTTAGAAAGATATATCCAAGAACTACAACTTTGGGAAGAGAAATATTGTTCATGGACCCATGTTTCTCCTAATTTTTTCCCAAAAAAACGTCGTTTAGGGCCTCAAAAACGGCTCCAGAAGTTTAGGACCTGAAAAACTGTTAAAAATAGTAAATTGTGCTACAATTAAGGAAACTAAAAAGCTGAAAGAAATAATGGTGGGGGTCCAAGTGGACTTGGCAGGTGACCACCAATATCCACCTAGATCATTCCTCCCCCCTTAGGAAGCAATGGTCCCCATTGCATTGAGTTCCTCCATGAGATGAGGAAACTTATGCTGAACTTGGTCCCTAGTGAGCCACTTGCCCTAGTGAAGGAGTTGGCCTGATTTGACAACTCGATATAGCTGGATATTCTTCTGGCAAGTGTGCTTGATCTGTGTGTCCATGATTCGATCAGTTGTAGCTTGTTCCATGCAATCTGGATTTAACTCTATGGGTGTGAGATGTTTTGCAATGTCAGATGTGTCTAGCAATGGTGGAAAGTATGGTCGAAGGCGGTCCACATTGAACACTGGGTACAGGCCAAGGAATGGGGGAATTTTGAGCTCAAATGCATTGTGTCCCATAGCCTTGGTAATGGTGTAAGGACCATATCGGAGTGGTCTAAGTTTCTGATAGGCTCTGGTAAGCCGTTCCTTTTGCAAATGTAACCAAACTTTGTCACCCACTTAAAACTTGTGTGGCACCCGATGTTGATCATGTCACTGCTTGTACTTTCCATTTGATTTCTCCATAATGTCATGGACCTACTGGCGAAAATGTTGGTTGTGCTCAATGAAGTTGTTTGCCTTATCTGTTTCAGACTGGACATGAGCCGAATCTACGTGAGTAGCTGCAAACGGCATGGCCACATCAATGGGACATAGTGGCTAGAATCCCAAGCCCACCTGAAAAGGGTTGTGGCCAGTCGAGTTGTGGAGAGCCTAGTTATCGCTGTGTTGAACATAGGCAAGGCTCTCGTCCCATGTGCGTGGATGCTTTGAGTTGTACATGCACAGAATGTGTACGATCATCCTATTGACAACCTCTATTTGGCCATCAGTTTGAGGATGGAAAGCTGTGGACTTAGTGATTTTTGTGTCCAGCATCGACCAGAGACTGGACCAAAATGTACTGAGGAACCTGTTGTCCCGATCTGAGATGATATACTGTGGGATCCAAAAGTGTACCCACACCCATTCAAAGAAGAGTTTTGTAGTGGCTTTTGCTATGATATTATTCTTGCAGGCTACCATAATGGCCATCTTCGAGAACCTCTTGACGACCACAAAAACACAGTCATTTCCATGCTTAGTTGAAGGAAGGCTCGACATGTAATCCATGGAGATGGATTCCCAAGGTCAACTGGGGGTAGGCAGCGAGGTATAGAGGCATTGCTTCTTGATGGTCGGTTTGGAAATGGCACATGTAGTTCATGATCTAATGTACTTCCCGACATCCTATCGAAGATTCGGCCAATAGAAATACTTTTGCAGTACTACCACTGTTTTCTCAACCCCAAAATGCCCAACAGCCCGACTGTAGTGTGCTTCCCAAATCATCTTGGCACGCTCGCTTGAAGGAACACAAAGGTGACCCAGGTGTCATAATAGGGCATCCTGGAGGTGAAAATCTGGAACATGTTGTCCCTCCAAGAGTGTCTGATATGTGTGGCCAAATTCTAGGTTTCTTTTGTAGAGAAGTGGCCAATCAGAAGTCTCGTGCCCACAAGAG
This sequence comes from Pinus tabuliformis, assembly GCA_031772625.1. Lineage (NCBI taxonomy): Eukaryota > Viridiplantae > Streptophyta > Pinopsida > Pinales > Pinaceae > Pinus > Pinus tabuliformis. The sequence continues at coordinate 413,737,381 of CM062813.1, forward strand.
TTGAGCACGGTGGTTAACACCATGATCAGTGGTCGACTGAGGCAATTTGCAACATTATTGGTGTTGCCCTTCATATACTTGATATTCAAATGGAACTGTTGTAGGTATGTGGACCACTTTTGATGGTAATCATTTTGCAATTTCCCTTGGGTCTGTATGAACTGCAAGGGTCAGTGGTCTGTGTGGATGACCATTTCCTTCCCCAAAATGTAATGCTTGAATTGTTGGCAAGCCTAGACAATGGAATACATCTCTTTGTCATAAGTGGGATACTTCTGGACTGTGTCTGAAAGTGTCTCACTGTGATATGCCACTGGATGCTCGTGTTGAGTAAGGGCTTCCCCAATAGCATAGTCAAAGGCATATGTCTCGACCTCAAATGGTTGTTGCAAGTCTGGTAATGCGAGCATTGGTGCCGAGCAGAGGCGATATTTCAACTCTGTGAATGCCTTCTATTGAGATCCATACCAAACAAATTTTTCTTTCGCTTCTCCCTTGGTGACTTGACTCAAAGGCCAAGTGATTTGATAAAATCCGAACACAAACCTGTGGTAGAAGTTGGCAAGACCTAAAAAGTTTTCGAGCTCTGTCAGAGTGGTTGGAGATGGCCAATCGAATGACTTGGATCTTGGCTGGATCCACATGCACCCCCTATTCATCAATAATGTATCCCAGATACTGAACCTAGGTCATGCCAAAAGTGCATTTCTCCAATTGGAACATAACTTGTGTTGTCGCAGTGTTTGGAGAACCTGCCGGATGTGGTGGAGGTGCTCTTCCCAACTCTGGCTGAAGATCAGGATGTCATCCAAGTACACCACTACAAATGAGTTGGTGAATAGCCACAAGATGTCATCCATTAGCCTCATGAAGGTTGCAGGAGCATTCGTCAATCCGAAAGACATAACCAACCATTCAAAAAGGCCCTCCTTGGCTTTGAAGGTAGTCTTCCACACATCAGAGGGTTTGATTGGTACCTAGTGATATCCTGACTTCAAATCGATCTTGCTGAAATATTTTCCCCCCTTCAATTCGTCCAGGAGGTCATCAATCCATGGGATCAGGTACCAATTACAGATAGTGATCTTGTTCAGCGCCTGATAGTCAATACAGAGTCTCCAAGTCCCATCCTTCTTCTGTTCCAACATGATTGGGCTCCCACAAGGTGATGAACTCGGACGGATGTGACCTTTCTGCAGCAGCTCCTGAATCTGCCTCTTGATTTCATCATTCTCTAGAACAGAGCACTAATAGATTGGTCCATTAGGCAGCGGTGCACCTGGGGTCAGACCGATGGAGTGCTTGACCTGACAGTGCAGAGGAACCCCTGTGGGGGAGGTGAAGATGTCCTCGTACTCCTCCACGACCTTGTCCATCTATAGTTGTCATGCGGAGGGGCCCTGTCTGGAGGTCGTGTCCACCGTCTTCTTCTTTCCTTGAGGGCGTATCATCAGGAAAACAAATTTCCCAGTTTTGGAAATGAGCTTATTGCATTGTTTTGCAGTAACCAAAGAGATGGTAGTAGGCGATGCTACCTTTGGTATTATGTACAACTTATTTCCCAAAGTAACAATAACAACATGGGGCCTTGATTCATACACAGCATGTCGCTTCCTCAAGTATGGTTGTCCTAATAATACATCACAAACTTCAAGGGGAGAAATGTCACACAATACCTCATCCGTGAAGGGCTTGATGTTGTATGGAAGGCGACACTACTAGCTCATGCGAAGATCCCATCCTTGGTGAAACCAACCGATGGTGTACGGTTGTGGATGTTTTGTGGTTGGTAAGCTAAGCCACTTCATGACCTCTGCCGAAATGAGGTTCTTTTGGCTCCTGCTATCAACAATGAACTATAGCAGGGAGCCCTTTACCCACATCTGGGAGAGGAAGAGACACTCCTCCTCCTCTGGATCTTCAGGTGACTGCTTGGACCGACACTCACTTGTGTTGTGAGTGGAGCTCTTATGGAACTCACACCACTTTCCTGTGTCCTTTTTCGGCTTCGCGACATTGTTCTTTACTTGCAGCTTTGGCAGGTTGTCTTGGGATGCCCTGCCTTGGCTTTGTCCTTTATTTTGCAGCTTGGGGGCACCTTTACCTTGCTTTGGATTCGCAGATCCAAAGTCTCGCTTCTTCTGTTTAAACTTTTTCTCGATCTTGACAGAATATCGGTATGCCTTGCCGAGCGAGGAGATGTTTAGGAATTCTATTTCTTCCTGGATGTACTTGTGTAAGCAGTCGCGATATTTGAGTACCAAATTCTGCTCTGAATCCTTGATACCCAACTTTATGCGAAGGGTATGGAAAATATTGGTAAACACCAGCACATCTTGGTCCCTTCCCTTCTGCAGTGTGGTCCATGTTATGTATTGATCCTCATAGCTTTTGACAAGGTAGTACTACTCCTTGATGGTAGTCTGGAATGAATTCCAAGTGGGTGCGGCTGAAAACAGTGAGGTCGTACTTTCATCCTTCTCCTCGCAGTAGTTTTCCCACCATTCCTTGGCGTGGGGGGCAGCTTTGAGAAGAGAGAAAGTAATATTTTCCCGTCCGGAAAAATCATGAATAGAAAAATACCCTTCTAGCATATTTAAGCATTTATCTACAGCGTTTGCATCTATCTGAACCTCAAATATGGGAATGTCAAAGTTAACTTGCACCTTAAAGGGTGTGGTGCTTCCAGAGTAGATGCTGGAAGTAGATGTGTCAACCCTGGGTAGCCGCTGAAGGATATGGGCAAACTTGTCCATCATCGCGTTCCTTTGTCACTCAAGGGCCTCTTCGAGCAAGATTTGATAGGATCTCCTGCCCCCTTGTCTTTCTTTTCATCCGCCATGGGAGGCCATCAGAATTTACGAGGCTGGTCTTCCAAAGGTTCGACCAGTTCAAGCCCTAACTCCTTATATCCCAACCTCGTTGGGGACATGCAAGGAAAAACAAAGAAAGAGCAGAATGCTCTGATACCGCTGATCGGGATTTAAACAAGAACGCAACAAATTACAGATATAACCATACATATAGAGATGCAGCAGAAATAATACTACATTTCATTGTCGTAAAATACTGAAGTATGCTTACAAACAGAAATGGAAATAAACTAGCTAGGGCGATGGTAGCTTATCTCTGAGAAGAGATGTGGTAGCTACATGCCTCTGAACTATGTTACAATGAGGCTCGAAGGCCTATTTGTTGTTGAGAAACAATGGAAAACCCTAAACATCCAAAAACCTAACCCTAGAAGATGAAACGCTAAACTTTGGGCCCCGTTTGGGTAAATTGGTACATCAACTTCCCGGGGTCATAACTTTGGCATACGATCTATGTTTGACGCGCACAATACCTCGTTAGAAAGATCTATCCGAGAACTACAACTTTGGGAAGATAAGCATAGGTTTATAAACCTATGTTGCTCCTTGTTTTCCCAAAAAACGTCGTTTAGGGCCTCAAAAACGGCTCCGGAAGATCAGGACCCAAAAAACTGCTAAAAATACTAAACTGTGCTACAATTAAAGAAACCAAAAAGCTAAAATCAATAATGGTGGGGGTACAAGTGGACTTGGCAGGTGGCCACCAATATCCACCTGAATCAATTTTCATTGATGAATTGTACTAGGGCAAGAGATGGGATTGCTATGTTTGTGGGAAGAACAACTTCTTTTCCATAAACTAAAGCAAAAGGAGAAGAACCATTAGAGGCTTTCTGAGTAATTATGTCTGTCCATAGAGAAAATGTTAATGCCTTGTGCCAATTCATCTGATTTTGATCAATAGTCCTTTTGATAATTTTGATGAGGTTCCTGTTTGTTGATTCTACTAATCCATTACCTTGCATATAATAATTGGTTGAATATTTCAACTTGAAACCTCTCTTTAGAGAAAATTCTACCATTGTATTTCCAGAAAAGTAAGATGCATTTGTCAAACATTAAAGCGGAGGGTAAGCCAAACCTGGTAATTATGTATTGATCAAAGAATTTTGTGATGCTTTCAGTATTATCTATCTTTAATTGGACAGCTTCTACCCACTTTGTAAAATAATCAGTAGCTATAAAGATGTACCTATGATGTTTGGAAGAGTTAGGAACAATCTCACCAATTATGTCTAATCCCCATTGTTCGAGTGGTTGTTGGATGTTAATTGGTTGTAAAGGGAATGTTGGCTTTCTTTCTCTTCTGGTTGTGGTTTGACAAGTTTTACACTTCCTTGCATATTCATGTGCATCTTGTTGGCCAATAATATCTTGCATGTAGGGTTTTGTGAGCTGTGGTATTTCCCCCAAAATGTCCTCCAGCTGGTCCATCATGTAATTCATGCATGACCTTTTCGGCTTCAGGTTTCTTCAAGCATCTTAGAAATACTGAGTCATATTTTTTTCTAAAAAATACATCATTGACTAGTTCATACTGATTTGATTTCAATCTTAAAGCTCGCTTTGTTTAATAATTAAGATGCATAGGAGCATATCCGTTTTTTAGATAAAATTTCAAATCAACATATTGTGATTGCGTATCATTGAGGCTTACATCTGAAATTTGCACTTCATTACCTTGATCTTCTTCTGGTGGTAACTGGGAAGTTCCTATTAACATCCTGCAAAAACCTTAGCCCCTGACAATTTTTGTTGGCCAGATTTCTACATCATATTCTTGAAGCGCAGTCACCCAAATAGCTTTGTTCTCCTCTACTTCTCTTTGGATCAATAATTGTCTTACTACATGGTAGGGTACAACTATATTTGTATGGGCTTTAAGAAGAAAGGGTTTGAAATGTTTCAAAGTTTTAAAAACAACAAATACTTCTTTCTCGACAACTGAATAACTTAATTCGGTGTCTTGCAAATTAGAACTGAAAAAAGAGATGGGTGCCTCGATATTTTCATCGTTCAGCTGTGTCAAAATTGCTTCATATGATGTATTGGATGAAAAAATATATAATACAAAATGTTTGAGAAAGTCAGGGGTTGTCAATGAAGGAGTATTAATAATGCCTTTTTTAGTCAACTCAAATGACTCTCTTTCATCCTTGTTCCATCTGAAAACTGCGCTTTTTTTCTTATCATTACTTGAAGGAGTAAGACGATTTGTTAAAAATCTGGAACAAATCTTTTAACAAAATTTATTTGGCCTAGGAATGATTGCATGGTTTTTTTGTTGTGTGGGAGGGGAATCTTTTCGATTTCTTGGACTCTATCAAGATCAATGTAGATTCCTTTCTTGGATACTATAAACCTAAGGAGTTTGCTTTCTGGTAAAGCAAAATAATACTTTTTTGGATTTAAGGAAATGCCATATTTTTTGCATCTTTCGAAAATGTGCTTCAGGTCACTTAAATGATTGTTCCTATCCTTAGAATAGACTATGATGTCATCCAAGTAAATAAAAATTGATTTATTAATTAGACCTTTGAAGGCAATGTCCATAGCACGTTGAAATGTGGCACCAGCATTAATGAGTCTGAAAGGCATCTTTTGATAGGCATATGTTCCCCACTTGGTCTTGAATGTTGTCTTTAATCTGTCATCTGGATGCACAAGAATTTGATTATATCCTGAGAATCCATCTAGAAAAGACATTAATTCGGAAACTGCAACTGATTACAATATATGTTCCATAGTAGGCAAGGGAAAATTATCTTTTTGACAAGCTTTATTCAAGTTTTTAAAATCAATACAAATTCTAATATCACCGTTCTTTTTCCTTATGGTACCATGTTCGATACCCACTTAGAATGTCTAATAGGGAAGATTATTTTGGCCTTCAGAAGCTTGTTCAATTCAGATTTTATATGACTCTCAAGGTTTGGGTGAATTTTGTGAAGCTTCTATTGAACTATCTTTTCATTCGAAGTCATAGGTATGGTATGTTGAATTACAGAGGTATCATAGGTCTTGAGATCTGCGTAATCCCAAGAAAATACACCTTTGTATGTTTTCAACAACCTAATGAATGATATTATTTCTTCAGATGATAGGCCAAGACCTAGGTTGACATTTTGAGGTTTTTTAGTTGACCCTAGGTTTACTACTTCAAATCTCAAAGTAGAACTTTGAGTTTTGGAGTTAGTAATTTTCTTGAACCTATCCTTTAGATCATAGAGACCTTCCATCTTAACTACATACTTTGGGATTTGGTTTTTATCATGATTATGTTTGATTTCTAGATCATGCTCATTTTCGTCTATGATTTGTTATTCATACGACCCTTTTGATGTAAGGAAATTAACTATATTCGCATCGTTGTTGAATACTCTCCAATTTGTTACATTGTCGGGAATAGATGGCCTAAATATTAACTCTATTGAAAATCTATCTGGACTAAATTCTTCTGAGGGTGTAAGCCTGGATGGCACATTAGCAAGTAAGACAGCACTTGCATTTTGCAGTCTAGGGACTGAAGATATGTTAAAAGCAGAAAAATGAGAAGTCAAATTCTGGGCTAATGATTGATAATGTTTAAAGTGCCCAGAGACACAATGAATTTTATTTCTCACCTATTTCATAATTATTTTAGAATCACCATAGACTTGTAGGTATTTCACATTAAGACTTATGGCTTTATATAGTGCTTGGATCAGTGCTTCATATTCAGCGATATTATAAGTGCGCTGGAATTCAAGTCTATAGGCTAGCATGGTTTTCTCTCCTTGCGGATTGATCAAAATGCATCATGCGCCTACGCCGTCTTCAAATTTAGAACCGTCAAAATAGAGAGTCCAGAATGGAGAGTTATTTGAAACTTTATCTACTAAATTTAGACATTTGGAAGCATCTATTTGTGAAAAAATTTTGATTTGAGAAACTACAGTGTTATCTAGAAAGGGAGACCTCTAAGCATTAAAGGATCCCAAAAATGACTCGGCTAAGTAATTTCCAATAATATTATTAGTGAAGGCAATAGGTTCGTTGCTTCCCTCAAGGTCAATGACTACATATTTCATGAATTTCTCTCAGTCTACCCTGATTTGGTTTGGTTTACCATTGTGTGGCAACCACATGTGAGACCAATCAGTTGCGAAATAACCATGCAACTTTTCAAACCAATCCCTATTGAGAATCAAACCATAAAATTTAGGGATATCAGCCACCAAAATATCAATTATTGGTGAAACTTTTGGATGAGAAGAAAGCCTAATTTAAACCGATGCTATCTCTCCAAGCACCTCTACTTTTGTCTTATCTAACTGAACTATGTGTACTACAGATTTTTGAGGTGTAATGTTCAATTTGGTACACATAGATCTTGGCATTATATTTGAGGAGGCTCCTAAATCAAAAAGGCAATTATGAACATTCGTGTTGAAAATTTCATAAGTGAGCAGAAATGGAGGAACATGAGAAATAGACCTATCACCAATCAAAACTAGATTTGAAGGATCTACTTTGTTTGAGGATGAGGGAGGTTTTCCCATATCGTAGGCAGCTTGAGTAACTATAGCAGATGGCAGAGGAGATACAAGAACTGTTTTCAACTCTCTTAATAGAATTTCCTATTGTTGCTTGAGTTTAGTGAGCTCATGTAAGGAGATGTTAGCTCTAGTATTTTTCATGTCTTCAACTATATTGTATTCCATTGTATCTGAGATTACCAATGTTTTTGAGGTATTTGGGGAATCTAGAGGAATAGGATTGGTTCGGTTTGTCTTAGATTCCTTAGCTACTGTTTTCTCTTTTGTAGGAGCAGCAATTTTTTGTTTCTAATTTGTGATAGACATGTTAGGGGATTTTTTACTTCTTGTAGTCACTGGCATTGCTTGTGCCTCTTCTTTAGTTGGGAGGATGAAATCCCACATTCCATTTAATTCAATTTCTTCTTTCGTTTCAGCTTCCTCTTCGTTTTTTGAATCTTCTTCTACTTCTTGGTCATACTCAGCATTTGAAATGGTGTTTGGTGGTTGTGATGTAGAAGAAGGGTTCCTTTTGAATGAGCGAAAAGGTTTCTTGGGAGCATAGGATTCTGCGACCTGTTTTTTATTTCGATCATTTCATTAGACGTTGTTTTTAACACTTTCCTAAGGCCTTCAAGATCGAAAGGGTCCTTTGAAGCTTTCTTCTTAGAGTCATCATTAAATGTTACTTTCTTTGACTTCCTTTTGTCTATTTGTGATCTCTTTTCCAAAGCTATGGTTATTCTTTCTACAAAAAGGGATTGTTTCATGTTTTCTACAAAGGTAGCCTTATTGGCTCTATCTACAAAAATCGCAATATTAGAAGGAAGAGATGATATATACCATTCTATTTGTACATCTACAGCAGGTTTAGAGGCAGCTGGGATTTTATTTAGCAATTTATTAAATCTAGAGTTGAAATCTTTGATCTTTTCATCTGGATTAGATTTCAAATTAGAAATATCATTGATCAAGGATGCTATGGTACTATCATCGCCAAATTTTGCAAGAAATACTTCTTGAAAAGTATCCCAGTCTCTAATTGAACCCGCTGGAAGGGAAAAATACCAAGACCTAGCAGATCCTTGGAAAGTATAAGGAAATAGTCTGATTACAACATCTTCATGTGCAACCCCATTGAGATTCATGGCTAACATAAAATTATTTAGATGTTCTTCAGTCGGAAGAGCATCATCAGGATTGTACTTAGGCAGCCATTTTTCTGGGTTTGCTGGGAGTGAATTTGGATTTGCAACTAGGATAACACCAGGATTTGTCCAAGATTGATTGGACATAACTTGAGTTGGAAACTGAGAAGATGGGAAGGTCGATCCAAAAGTAGGTATATATGGTGAAGAACTTACTACTAGGTTAGTACTACTAATGGTAGTACTAATTGGAGAAGTGGATAGTTGAGAAGTCGTGGATTGAGTAGAAGTGGATGGGGAAGTGAATGGATGGAAAGGTGATGTGATCTCGCTGGTATCTGATTCAGATCTTGATGAAATAACTTTCCTACGTCATGGAGGGATGGGGAACTCGAAAGGGGTGACCCCAAGTCTTTCACTTTGCAGTCTAGTCAATACACCAGTTTTTTGTAATAAGGAGGTAACAGTTTCTTCAAAAACTTCGGGTTTCTCTGATTTCTTGGAAGAAATGGATATTTGTTCCAATTTATGTATCAAAGAATTAACTTCGGGAGACTCAGGAGTGTAATATGGAGAGGGTGGTTGCCTTACTACTTTAGGAGACGAGGGAGATGTTTCTACAACTTTTGACTTCTGATCAGGAGATTCTGAACGAGATTTAGAAGGTGTAGAAATGGTGGAGGGGTTTTGACTCTTATGAATGCTTTTCGAATGATCTTTAGTTTTATATGCCATTCACAGTCGAATTCCCTTCTTCTAGCACCAAAATGTTGCGGCCTCAGAATTTTGTTGCCAAAATATGGGAGATAACCACCTGGTCCGGACCTTAAGATAGCTTCTTTTCCATTTAAAGTGGTGGCTCCGACTGGGGATAATGGGACCAATTTCCCAGTGTGGGTTTTAAGATGAGAGTGGGTGGTTCATGAGTGTTTGCAACAGAATAATGATAATCTAAATAACCTATTCTATGATGCAATTCTCTAACTAACTTATTCTAATATAAACTCGGTTATTCCTGTGTGGTATGCGATCTATAAAGATATTTGTTTAACATGTGATAATAAATATTGAACACAACTAAACAAAGATGATAACGTATAAAGATAATTCCTTTAACTAAATAGTTAGTCAAAGAAATTTATAAAATATATCGCATATATGATGAGTTATATATGAAAATCACAATTTCATCTAGGTATCACACAAAAGTGCAATTAATGCTTAACAGAAACAATAAATCTCACATACAATTCATGAAAGTAAAGTTTTGCCATTAATTAAATGTAAACAGAATCAATCATACAAGATAATAGTACCATATGTGTGAAGTCCTGCTCATTTGACAAATGACATAGACCAACTTCTTTCTTCAAATCAAATTCTCCCCCAAGAATACAATAGTGCATCAACAAAGGAAAGTAGTCTAATATCTAAAAAAAATGATCACGTTCCGTAATTTCACCAAAGCATTCACAAACTTACAATAGTGCATTCTTTGCAAATGTTTTTGATAAAATTATGGACCTTTCTCTAAATGCATGAGAAGGGTATAAAAACTATTCTAACTAATGTGCAAAAATAGATTATACAAAATTTGAGGAGGTTTTAAACAACCTTCCTCCTAACTAGGTAACTAACTCCAAAGTTAAACAGAGGCTAAATGAACAGAACTAAGAGGATTACTTGCCATCTTCCAGCTTGTCCTTCAAATCGCATATATCAGTCATTGGTTGAATTTGAGGAGGTGCCCCGGAATGTGTCCTGAGTTGTCCTGTGAAGCTTGCATCGGTGAGAGGTGGTAGCATCCGTTGAGTCGTATGAAGGGAATAGTTGAGAGTCATAATTTGGCTGTGTGGCATAACAAGATACTGCCAATACAAATCGCAATCAGTCCTAGTCAATTTTGTAATTTCCTCTCTTTGTGTCCCTGCCTTTTCTTGCCATCTTTTATACAAAGCATTTAAATCGGACATTTCTATCATATTGCCTTCTTTAATGAGGTTGGTGGAAAACAGGGTGTGATTCACTGCCTTAATGATATTCTTTGATACCTCGGTTGCCCTTGCGATTGCTAGCTCGGCCTGTTTGATTCTCGCATCCCAATCCATGAAGAGAATGTCTTTATGTGTTTCTTCAATCTCAAGTAGATTGGATTTCCTTCCGTCTTTTGCTTCCTGCCATTCGATGAACTCATAGATTCTGGTGTTTAAATCGTTAAACTTAGTTCTCTTGTTGATTTCCTTATCTGTCAGCTAGTCGCTAGTAGTCAGATAGGGAGTAATGTGTGACATATTTTGGCAGAAATACTCCTGTTGTTTCACCAGAAGGGAATTTAATTCCAGTGCCTCTTTAATAAACTCCTCAATAGTGGGAACATCCTTGTATCTTTCCATGGCTTGCTACATTTCTTAGAGCTACAAGGTTTTGGCCGTTATATCGTCTTCGTGGCTTATTTTTAGGACCTCCATGTCTTGCTGCAATTGTGCGAGCTGCTCAGCCGCTTGCCTGTTTACGCTTGCTTTCTCTACTTCGAGCTGTTGTTCGAGTTGTGCAATCCTCTCCTCTTTTTCCCTTAAAAAAGTAGAGACTTCAGTAACCTTGTCCATAGTGGCTAATGCATATGCTCCTCTGAACTGTGATAGTCTAGTCAAATTCTCATCTGGATTGAAAGGAATGTCCTTCCAAACAACGTCCATCGACTCATTTCCAGGTGGGAATTCAGGTGTGTCTACCCTTTTCCTTTTTGTTTTCCTTCTTACTACAGCCTTGTGGAGAGGGCTATAGAACACATCAAGTGGAGGTATTTCAATTACTTTCAAAACAATTTCTGATGTGGGCAGAGCATGGATAATTTCAGTATGATGGGACGTTTTCACTTATTCCTCCATAATCTTAGACTATTCGTCAATATAATTGGGCTTTGTATCCTTATGAACATGCAGAAGAGTTTTACATTCCACTGTTTCTTGGGTATTTGTCGCTTTGGGAGTGCCTTGCAATTTCTGATTAAATTGATCCCACTCCTGCTCCAAACTACTGCTTTTGACCTCTGAACTGATCTTTGTACTTGGGGTTCTCATCACTTGTTTCTCAGCTGAATTCTTGCTCAACTCAGTTGTGTTATCTGCATCCTGGGGTTTCCCTGTGTCTGGTGTCTTATCGGTGTTTACTTGAGAATCTACTCGAGAACTAGGACCTTCACTATCAACTGTGACACTTGGTGTAGGCTTATCCTTGGGCTTTAATAAATGAATTGGGATCACTTGGATCCTCTCATTTTTGAATTCCTGAAAGTTTTGAAAATCTTTAGGTTTCAAATTCACCTTTGCCTATTAGAGCACTTGTTCAAAGGATACGGTCGACTATAACAAGTCTTCAAAATAATTATCTTCATTGTTGTATGGCTTGAGATTTACTCCAGCAGTGACATTATAAGCCACTTGGTTTGGATCAAATTGCCTCTTAGGAAATGTATGAAGCCTGAGGGCTTCCATATGTGCTGACTCTTTAGTAGCATGAACAAAATTTGCTAAGGCAAAAGAACCGCACTTGACAGGGAAAGAGGGCCATAATGACTTCTTGCCCTCTTTGAGAACTTTATTCATGCCTTTTCCCACGGTCTGGTAGGCAATATATCTTGCTAATAATTTATCAGAAACATATAAAGGAAGGACATGTGGATTGGTTGTGCTACCAAAAACCCTAATGTAGGTGAACCATTCTTTAATGAAATATTTGCTGACAATAAATAGGTCTGTTGCGGATTCTTGGGAAAACCTGGGGGCTTTCTTATTGAAAATTATTTGATGTAGGGGAAACACAACAACATGAAATATCTTATAGAAGTGAGGTATGTAATGCCATTCCCATATTTTTTTATGACTGAGATGGATTGGGTAGAGGTCCTGTAAGGTCCATTTCCAACCCATGGTTGGAAAAGTCGTGCAAAAACAGATAGAATCCATAATGTAGGCACAAAAGTAGAACGAAGGGAGGTTATTTGAAGAGGAGGCTTTCTTTTGTCGATATTCAGTCATGGTGGTGGCTAGGTTATCAGATAGGATGGAAGTCCAATTCATGATGTGGGAATTAACACAAGCATCAATCAAAGGAATCCATTCTATGGAAAACTTAGTATTATTGGGTAGCCCATATAATCTACATAACATAGTTGCTACATAATTGTAGGGGTTTTCCAAAGAGGCTATAGCATACATACCCGATTTGTCATATTTGAATTTGTTGTCCAACACTCTCCAACCTTGAATCAGCTTGAAGGGGTCTGGGTTCTTCTTTGCGAAGTTAGCCACAAATGTGTTGTCATAGATATCCTGAGGGTCAGGTATGTGGTACATTTTCTTCAAGTTCTTCGCTCTGAACGATCCTATGATCTCCATTCTTGAATTCTTGAATTTCCTATCTTTAATGATGAGATTCTTTATCACCCACCTGATCATATCCATGTATGGGAGTATTTTAGCTCTTGCTCCTATCCTATGAAGGAAAGAATAGGAGGCATCTCTGCATTGAAGTCCTAAAGGCCTTGTCGAGTCAGATGTTGCTCTCATGACAGTGACTTTAGGACGTTCGTCTTCAATCCTATTGTATATGACCTCCCAAGTTGTTGCGCCTCCGGCAACGTCACAAACTGTATCAGCGAAAATAGGAGCCATCTCTGTAAACTCAGATTCAACAATGGTATGCTTGCTCTATTTCTACATCACTTTTCTTAGTGACATGTCTTTTGTAGATTGAATGAAATAGACAAGATATATCAGCGTAGACAGTATTAGGTAATTAAGACTGAAAGCTTCTCTGAAATGACTTTGGATCGTGAGAAAGGTTTAATGAGATACTCGATGTTAACTACCCATAACTTGGAAAATGATTATCCTTCCTCGGGCCGCTAAATATTTATTAACCTGTCAATTCGTTCATTTTGGTATTTAAAACGTAATTATTCCACATGTTTTACCACTCTTAATCGAGCATCACAATCTTTAAAGGGATATAGTATAGAGCTACCATATGCATCAAGCGAAATGTGATTGCAAGTATCACAATATCGCATTTCGCAAATCGCTAATGAACATTCTAATGGCATAGCTAAGTTTCTTGCGAAGTTTACGAAGTGCGAAGTGCGATTGTGAAATGAAAAGGTGCTATTTATCAGGATATCGCAGTGGGAGATTTAATTGCAGATCGCAATTTTTTGAAGATGTTTTAAGATAGTCACACAGAAAAGTGTGATTTGCAATTTGCGAAGTGGATTTCATCCTTAGTTTTTTTTTGCAAGGTTTTGCTAGGTATTTTCTTAGAGTTAGGTATTATTATCCTAAGCCTAAAAATTTAAAAGGGTCCCCATTTATAGCTCTAACCTTAGCTATTTTTCTTTATAAATGGGGGGGTTGTTTCATAATACAACATGGGGGGGTCTTGAACTCATCCCCCGTTGTTGATGCAGGTGGGGGTGATCTCCTCTGTAGATTTCCAATCGATCTTTATTACATAACGATAAAACGTCAAATCCACTTTTATTGACAATTTAAAACATATCCTTTCAAAAAATGTGCAAGGATTAAAATAATAATAGATAAAAACATTGCAGCATTTTGGCTAGCTCGTGACTTTGGGGATTCTTATTGTATATATATATATATATATATATATATATATATATATATATATCCCCTTTATTCTTTTCTGTTGACATTTTTTTGTTTATTTATTTTTCTCATTTTCTTTTCTTTCTTTTTTATTTTTTTTATTTTTATTTTTCTTATTTTTTATTTTTATTTTTTTAACAAAAATAAAAAACAACTAGGGTAAAAATAAGTTGCAACATTGGCTCCATCTAGGGACTGCTTCCCCCTGCGGGATGCAAAGAACATGCAAATCAATGTGCCTTCTCCTCGGGCTATGGAGTCTTTGCTAAGAAAATCACACTTTGACAGTGAAATTTAAAGAAAACTAGAAATTTACAATGAAGATGGTTGCAAGCATCTAATGGTCAATATAGTGTTTAAGGTATTGTCCATTGACTGGTAATGAATAATATTGTCATTATAGGTTGTGCAGAATGAAACCATTATTGTGCTTTAATTATGCAATGTTGAATGGTCCCAACCACAAATTATCAAACTTTCCACACTTGCCTCTTTCCTCTATTCTGGCATCTCATCTTAAGACTAGATCACCTTTCCTAAAATCTCTTTCTCTAGCCTTTCTATCAAATAATATTTTAATTTTGTTTTGATATTGAAGAAGTTTGTGTTGAACTTCATCTTTGTCTTGGTTTAGCTCAATGATCTGATTAATTCTCCTTGAAAAATCATTAGCTTCCTCATATGATTCCTGCAAGAAAATTGCTACTAGAAATGCTAGTTGTGTAGGAAAAATTACTTCAGTTCCATATACAAGTTGGAAAGGGGACTTACCAGTAGATCATTTGGGTGATACTTTGTTTCCCTAAACTGCATATTTGAGATGACTATCCCAACTTATTTTGTGATCTTCCAATACTTTCTTCATTACCTTGACCAGACTCTTATTTGATGATTCTGCTAATCCATTACCTTGTGGGTAATATGGTGTAGAATGATATAATGAAATGTGATATTTCTAACAAAACTCTATCATTTTGATGTTGTTGAAATTCTGTGCATTATCTGTAACTATTTGTTGTGGGCAACCAAATCTAGACAGTATATTTTATTCAATGAATTTGATAACCACTATATTTGTTGCATTCTTAACAGGGATTGCTTCTACCCACTTGGTGAAGTAATCAGTGGTAGTTAATATCCATCTATGTTGGTTGTTGGAAGCTAGAACTATTTCTCTTATAAAATATAATCCACATTGTAAAAATGGAGCTTCAACTAAAACTGGAACAAGGGGGACTGCTGCTAGCCTTTGTTTTCCAGCAAATATCTGACATGGGATACAGCGTCTTACATTTTCTCCAACATGTGCAAAAAATTTGGGCCAGTAGAAACCTGCTCTCAAAATTTTGTATGCAGCTGCCTTCTAAGCATAATGTCCTCCACAAATTCCTTCATGAAATTGTTCAATGACTCCTTTAGTTTCACTTTCAATCAGGCATAATAAAAGGATATTCAAAGGATCCTTCCAATACAAATTTCCATTTATGATACAGTATTTCATAGCCTTGAGTCTAAGAGATTTGGATTGATTCCTGGTAAATTATGGTGGGTATTTAAAAACTCGAAGAAAAATCACTATGTCACTATACCAATTTAAAAGTAAAAATTTGTCAACAATATGTAGAGGTAGAGGAATAAGATTTGAACTGGAAGAAGGTTCTTGTGGATTCTTCTCATTTGATATCTGAGAAGCTTCTTGTGGATTCTCCTCATTTGAGATCTAAGAAGGTTCTTGTGGATTCTTCTCATTTGGGGTCTGCAAAATAGTGTTGATACCAAGAATCTTACAATTTGATTCAGCCAACAGTTTGGCTAAACCCTGTCCTTTCACCAGTTTTGTGGGTCTTATATCTAGATCAAACTCAAGTATCTTGGCTACCCATCTTCCTATCTTTCCATCTATATCAAACAGTGTTTAAAAAAAATTCGCTGCATTATTTGGGATATATGCAATAACAAGAGAATGTAAAACATATGTCTTGAATTCTTTTTAAGGCTTGGACAAGGGCATAGGCCTGCTTCTCTATAATGTCATATCTCAATTCAGCATCTCTCATCACTTTGCTGAAAAAATGAAATTGGCTACTCATATCCATCATCATTTTTTTGTAGTAAAACATCAGCTAAGGTAGTGTTGGAGGCAAAGGAAAAGATACTAAATGGCTTTGAGTAGTCTAGACTAGCTAGTATTGGGGCTTCTGAAATGGCTTTCTTGATTTGTGAAAAATAATACCTAGCATGTACTATCCATTTGACTCCATGATCCTTTTTAAGCATGTCAGTAATATCTTTCACAATCTTAGCATAATTAGATATAAATCTGCTTAAGAAAAATCTTTTTCCTAAAAATGCTTGATTTTCCTTTTTGTTTTTAGGTAAACTAATTACATTAATTTTTGAGACTCTTTTTCAGTTGATTGCAACTCCTTCCTTCGAAATTATAAGTCCCAATAGCTTTTCTTCTTTCATGGCAAAAAGTTACTTTTTGGGATTAAGAAAAATCCCATATTTCCTACATCTTTCAAAAACTTTTCTCAAGTTTTTCTCATTAGAATCAGAAAATACAGTTAAATCATCAAGATAAATGACAATGAATTTATTGATCTTACCAACAAATGCATGATCCATTTCTCTTTGAAATGTTGTTCCAGCGTTAATTAAACCAAATGGAATTATGGCATACATCAATATACCATAAGGAATTGTCTTCTGGACTAACCAGGATCTGATTATATCCAAAAAATTCATCTAACATTGAAATCCTATTTGAACCTGAAACCCTTTGAAGTAATTGATCCAATTTTTGTAATGGATAATTATACTTTAAAGATAATTTGTTCAAATTCCTAAAATCACACAGTCTTATTTCACCATTTTTATTCCTAATAGGTACTAGGTTTTCTATCCATTCAGAGTATCTTAAGGGAATAATTATTTTTGCATCCAATAATTTTTTAATTTCTTTCTCAATAATTGGAGGCAACACTGGGTTTATTCTTCTTAATTTCTGCTAAAATGATTTACCTTCAATTTTTAGAGGAATTTTATGTTCTATAATGGTTGTGTCATAGGTTTTCAATTCTTCATATGACCATGCAAATACATCTTTATAATTTTTGAAATATTGATATATTTGTCTTTGATTTCTTGAGGCAATGATGTTGACATTTTAACATTTTTATTTTCATCAGATGTACCAATATTATAGTCATGAACCTTTTCTTGTTGTGAATTTAATAACGGAGTTTTTGACACGTCATTATGATCAAATAGTTTTTCAAGGGGCACTAATCCTTTTGGAATGTAATTATTTGATAGCTGAATGATATCATGATCAGCAATTTTATGCTCTAGATATAAATTTTGATCATCCTCTTTTGTTTTAATTTCATTAATGTGTTCTTCTTCCACATATAAAGCAGAAAAATCATCTATTGTTTGTAAAAAAAAAATGTTCATCATCTTCAAAAAGTTGTCAGTGTTTGAGATTGTCAGGAATTGAAGGTTTATATTTTACCTCAATCTGATAATGCAATTGTAAAGGATCGGGAAATTTTAAAAAAAGGGGCAGAAAATGCCAAAGCATCAGCATGAATATTTTCTTCTCTTGAGATTGATGTGATATTAAATGCTGAAAATAATTATCTACACAGTCCCAAACTTCATTCCTATAATCTTTAAGCCTAAGATGATTGGCTTGATAAAGGTTTCCGATTTGTTTGATAATTAACTCAGAATCACCAACTACAGCTAAGCTTTCAACTTTCAGACTCTTGGCTCACTCCAATCCTAAAATTAGGGCTTCATATTCTGCCATATTGTTTGTGACCTCAAAATATAATTTAAATATTGGGTTATATTTTTCTTATCAGGAGAAATGAGTACAATCCCAGCCTCTGCCCCATCTTTGGAAAATGCTCCATCAAAGTACATTTTCCAAATGTCAGTGTTTATAATTTAAGGGGTATTGACAGTTTCTTGAATACTGATTTGAGGATTTGGAAGATCATTAGCAGCTAAAGTAAAACATCCAAAACCTTGGTCAATTGCATAAATGAGATGATTAATTACTCGATTTTCTTGACAAACTATATTAATGAATCTAACTTCTCTGTATAATATTAAATGTGCACCTCCATAAACTGGGATTGTAGCATAAAACATGTCCATTTTCAGACTTCCCCCTAACTTGGCACAACAAGATCTGGATAATAACATTCCAAATTTTGGGGGAATATGTGTGACAACAATGTCTAAGACTATACTCTTGACAAGGATCTGAGCAAGTGTTACCACTAAATCCTTAATTAATACAAGGCAAGGAACTTTCTTAGAATCAAAAGTATATAGATCATGATATGGTCTAGTGATTTGCAATTTAAGTTGATCCAGGATTACTTTAGGCATTAGATTCTCGGAGGCACCAAAATCTAACATGAAATTATATAAAAGGTAATCATGAATTTTCAAGGTGAGATAAAAGGGAGGTACACTTTCATCAATCATATCAGAACTAGGACCAAAAACATTTTGAGGTGTTTCATCCTGTAAACTAATGGCATCCCCCTCTACATCAACATTTGAAGATTGAATCCATTTAGAGACTTGGTGTTTATAACTTGGATTTTTGGAGAGTTCAGATAATGGAATTGGAATTTTAACACTCTCTAATTCTTTTTCCACATGAAAATCAGTTGGAAAATATTTTTCAATAATATGTTGTTCTTGTATCTAATTCTATGGTTAAATTAATAGTGTTTGTGTTTCAGCTTATTTTACTTGAGGTTCATCAAAAGTAACCTTTTTTACTGGTCTACCAGGTCCTGGCATTGGTCTAAGGTCATACCTTCTATTTAATTCAGCGATGAGGAATTCAAAAAAAGCTTGATACTTGGAAATTTGAGAAACTTTTTGATTTTGAATTAAAGATTGATCTTGAGTAATTGGGACTAAAGCATTCTGTGATGATGGATATTCAAAATAATTCATATCATTGTTATTGACAGGAACAGTTTCTTCAAGATATTAATCATCAATCATTCAGGGAGGTTGAATTTGCTGATCATTATTTGGCCTTTGCAGAATTTAAGGTTGAAAAGGTCTTCTATATTGAACTTGTTGTCTATTTGCAACTTGTTGGGTTACTCTAGGTTGAGTTTCCATTCTAGATATTATGTTAGAGATATTTCTAAGTAGAGAAGTTATTTCATCAATTTTATGATCTTCATCTTTAGTCTTTAATGAGGTACCTTCTTCTCTAGCTTTCATCCTCTTTTCAGCATTTTCTGCCTTAGCTTTTAGTTTAGCAGATGTTGATCTATTAGCCTCAACTTTGATTGCATTTGTTTGCATGTCTGCTAAAGTTTCAGATTTTCTCTCCCTAAGAATTACAGCAAAGTCATCTTCAAATGCTTTGGAAAACTTAACCTTAGCAGCAGTTATTGGAGGTTTACAATCAGGGGGCATTTTATTATATAATTTATTGAATCTCTTAATGAAATCAACTACAGGTTCACCGGGGTTTCTTTTTAAGTCTTCAAATTCTATTAAGTAGTAAACAACATCATTTTTTACTCCCCATTGATTTTTAAAAATATTTACTAGTTCAGCCCATGAATTAATTGAATTAGCTTGAAGTTGTCTAAACCATATCCTAACATTTCCTTCTAGGGATTGAACAAAAAGTCTAGTGTAGATATCCTCATGATCAATATTCATGTTATCATCAAAGTCTAAAAATGTAGCTAAGTGATCTTCAACATATGGCACAGTTTCCCCATTAAATCTAGGTAAGTGTTTTAAATACCTGTCAGGAAAAGTATGGAGTTGGGCTATATGTGGAAGAACTAAAGCAGCATAATGTGTTGGTACAATTGGTTGAATACTAGCCGTTTGATGTTGTGGTGGAGTCGGATTTTTAGGAGACACAACTTTACTAGAAGAAGGAGGTGATGAAGCTTTGGGTTTCTGGAAGAATTGAGGATTAATAACTAACTTTTGCACTTCAGGAAGAACCTTTTCAAGATCCTCAAAATCTAGAGGATTAGTATAAATACTTAATTCCTCCTCAAATTTAGTAGAAGTATATGGATAAGTATGTACAAAAGAAGATTTATAATCGAGGGTTTATACTTAGAAAGAGAAATTTTACGATCTTCTTCACTTTCATTAGGTTTCAAATGTGAATAAGAAATTTAAAAAGCCTCAAGTTGATGGACTAGAAGTGCATTTTGAAGATCTACTCCTTTAGAAATGAGTTCTAAAACTTTTGGAGGAAGATGTGATAATTCAGTAGGTGTTGGATTTGACCGTGAAGGGTCAAAGTGTGAATGTGCTTGAGATAGAACAGAGGAAGAAGAAGCTAGTGAGGCTTCTAACCTAAGTCTAATTCATGAAATTATAACTAATCTCTTTGGATCTAATAAAGGAGAGAAAATATTTGGATCTGACTAGGATCTGGTATGCTTGTGTGAAGCCAGATTTAACCAGTGGAGTTGTCAGGTGAAGTATTTTAGCCTACTGGCATCTTATTCACAGTTAAGGGACAAGTACAATTGTTGCCCTGGGGAAAAAACTTCAACCTTCGTTCCCTAACAACGACGCCAATCTGATGTTGTCCCTTTTAGATAGTCCTAGGCTAAGGGACCATGCCAAAGCATCTAAAGTAATGTTTTTGATTTTAAATAAATGACCATTAATGCTTAAACTTTTAAACATATGTAAATCTTAATTATTTCTGAGAAAGAAAAAGGGGTTGATTCTTCACTCTTCACAGAATTAATCTTTAAAATGATATGAAATAAGAAGTAAAGAAGATATGTAAATCCTTAAATATCAAATTGAACATCTAATTCCTTATATATAGCATATGTGTATAGAAATTTTCTATAGAAAAATTGTACATGTGCAAGAGATGACAAAAGGAAACAATTTATTGATTTAGAGGAATTAACTAAGACAAACAGTTTCAGGTAATTAATCTCTTTAATTAATGATAAATTTGCAAGAGCTTTTAGATAGATTGATATTCAATCTAATCTTACCCAGACTTATGTGTTACCTTAAACATGTGTAGGGAAAATATAAAATGATAACATAAATGAATACCAGAAGAAATCATAGGGATACACAAGTTGTTCAAAATGAATTCAGGATCATTCTATTAATATTCAGAAAATTATAAGCATGTTTGTTGGTTCATCACAAGGGTTCAACCCCTTCTTCTTTGAAATATAAAATATTTATAGAGTTCGACTTTCTAACATATCTAAATTGGAATCAAAATTTATTAAAAATTATAATATCATAAAAAATATTTGGGATATCACAGCAATAGAACTAAAAATAGTGGATCTAAACTAATTTCGAGGGATGTTATTGATGATTGTAGCTGGAAATCTGTTTCTTCTTATGACTACCCCCAAAATTTTGTTGTATGCTTCTAAAATTGTGTTGTCTTCTCCTGAAACTTTGCATTATGTTCCTATTTGATGAGTTCACACATTTTTTTCCATCTCTTTTCATCGGGGATAGAAAATTTTAACAATTTCTTATATGACTCATTGACTTCCGTATATTTTTCAAAAGCGGGTTGAACTAGAAATAAATGCCTAATTTCATGTTGTATTAATAAATCATAGATTAAACCTTCAATGAAGGCTTTCCTGTAATAAATCCTTTGATTTTAGCAAATTTGGTCTTGTCCCCTGTTATATCATGTAGCCTCTATTGATACTCTTCAATTGGGATCAATTTTCCACTTATATCCTACAAAGATGGAAGTCCTTTCTAATGTAAAGCATTGAATTTCCTATGAAATTTATTAATTTAAACTTCAAAATTCTAACATTTGTTCTCGAGTTGTAGCACTAAATTCTCTTTGTTAAAACATTTTTGGCCTCCAAGATAGCCTCAATTATCTCTTCAATGTCAAATTCTTCAAACTCATCTTTTGTCTTAGAGTTTAGGACTTTGATTATCCATCTCTAGGTCTATGGTCCAAGTCCTTCTTTATTTCTACTACTGCTTCTTGTGACCTTTGCAATAAGTCTTCCTTCTCAAAAATAATTGCAATTGAAGAGCATAACTCAGTCACTGATACACTAATGTCTATCCAAATATTCTCTTTGACCTGAGCAATGGTTTGTGCAATTAAGGATTCATTTTCATAAACTTCTAATTACTGAGTTAATTTATAATTCTTTTGAATCTCAACCAAATATGCATTATCAGATGTTAGGACCTCATACTGTCTCTTTTTGACCATACATTTTGCTATAATGTCACCCTTTTTCAACTTACGTTTAAAGTCCTTGATTATTGTTTTAACCTGAGTATCCCAAAGGTACACAATATTTCTTCTCATCACTACACGTTTAATTATTTTGCATATAATTACGTTATCTTCATTATTAACCATTGAATTGATAAGGGCTGAACGGTTAAAGAACAATGTGTAGTTCACGTTGCTGAAACTACCTGGAGATTGCAAGACAACTTCCGCAGTTGTTGAAACAGCAGGAAAAACACGCAAATCTCGTGGTTCAACAGTTGTGATCTGTAGTTTAGATTCGACAGCAGCAAAAGGAGATCACCGAAAGAGCTGCTATACTGGATGCAATGATCATGATCTAAAGACAGTATTTTTGTAACAACATTTTGTTAAAGGGAAAAACTAACTTCCCTATTTTTGTACAAAGGGTTAAAATAGGACTTACAATGTAATCTATTGTAATAGATGTCTCCTCTTTAAAAAGAAGAGACATCTACATTAGAGGGGGATGAACAGACTGCGGAAGGGGGCTTAGTTGAAGGAATAGAACTGGAATCCGTTTGTTCTGTAACATGACTTATTGACAGATGAATAAAATTTTGTTCTGAGCATTCCTTTCTAGTTCTTGTTTCCTGGGGAATCTTGTGAGAAGGATAGGGCCCACCTTCATCACAAGATTCACCCATTTCATTTCTGCAGTGTGTTAAGTGTGTCTTTTATTCATGATTTGTTAACAGAATTGTTTACTGAGTATCATTTTGCTGAAACTCTGTTTTCTTTTGAATTAATTGTTGCAACGTTTATTTTATCAGCAGTCAATTCATGTGTGTTGCAACTAGGTTTACAGAGCAAGGTGGCAGCTTGATAATTAGGAACAGGTGTTGAAGATTCCCGCTCAAGGAATAGGGTCCTGTTCCAATTACAACATAGTCAGCACTTTCCTATGCAGATTGATTCTTTAGATTTATTTCTTTTAAGCATTCTTTGGTAGCTTTCTGCAATAGATTGTTTTGTTGTAACTCAGAGTGGAACTTCAATTTGCTTAAGGCGAAGTATGACTAGTTTTTATTACAAGTTTTGTTTCTTTTAAGATTGAGTGCATATAGTACGCAGTTGCCTTTGAAATAACAAGACTTCCTCGGGTTGACAATTTATGTAGCACTTTGTTGTTTAAATCAATAAGCAATTAAAGTGACCAACATTTTGGCACCGTTGTCGGGGAAGGCAATTATAGATTTTAAATGCACTGATGATTTTCTTGTAGATATGTAGGATGCATGAGAGGACGCAAGAAAACTAATCCTAAAGGTGGCAAGGGCAAAGGAAGAGGAGGAAGAAAAAATTTCATCGATGAGATTATTTCAAAATCTGAGATATCCCAGAGGCTAAGCTCTCGGAGACCACAGACTCAGCACTCTCTCCAAACGGACTACCAAACAGAGGAAGTAGTGGGACCTGAAAGGGTTGTAGAAACAGTAGAACATACCGAAGACCCAATAGAAGATATTGAAATTGAAGAACCAATAGAGGATATTGAAATTGAGGAACCAGTTCATGACATTGAGAGTCCAACAGAAAACACTGAAGACCGGGCAAGTGCAACAGGAAAGCAACCAATGGATGGAAACAATGAAGGAATATTTGGTGGAGGACGTAGAGGCGAAGGAAGAGGCGAGAATTCTCTCTCCACCTTGGAATTCCCTATTGAAAAACTTCCCAGAGGAACAACTCCTATGAAGAATATTCCACTCTCAGCCCTACCTAACTTCCATGGTTTATCCTCTGAAGACCCTGATGAGTTTCTTTTCGAGTTTGATATATTGTGAGAGTTATGATTATGTTAATAATGCTCAAAAATTGAAGTTGTTTCCAGCAACATTAAAAGGAAATGCACTAAGATGGTTTATGAGCTTGGGAGGTCATGTGATCACAACATGGGATCAGATGAAGGAGAAGTTTCTGGCCAAATACCAAGACTATTGCCGGACGAGAGAAAAAAGGGAGGAATTATTCAAGATGGTTCAGAAGGAGGATGAAAATCTGGAGGACTTTGTGGAAAGACTCCAGTATAATCTGCGGAGATTTGAACACCTTCATGTAATTAAAGATATTCTCAAAACAATATTATTGAAAGGGGTAAGGGATGATTGTTTAGATATGTTAAATATGCTTGGTAAAGGGGATATATCTAAAGAATCGTATGATGAAATCGTTAACCTCTGCAAGAGGTGTTCAAGAGGAGCTGCAAATAAATCAAAAAGCAGGGATAATACTTATTCAAGGGTCCAGAAATCAGCCAGTGGAGGAGCAACAAGAGCTGAAATAGGTAATCTACTTGAGGAATTCAAGACTGAAATGTTAAGTTCTTTTGCTTCACAGATTGATACCTTGCAGGTTAAGAAGAAACAAGCAGAGGCAGAAGCTGCTTTGGCCATCTTCTATCCTAAATGCAGAGAAAAACATCCGTTAAGGGAATGTCCACTGGAAAAGGTACCAATCTGCACCATTTGTGAGAAGGACCATGAAACTCAACAATGCCCCTCTTTACCAGGGATAAAGGCAGTGTTACAACCAACTGAGGAGGAAGCTGAAGCAGTTTATCTGCTGACACAAAGGAGGCAATGGCAACCACGAGGACAAGGTACGAACTCTAGTATGCCATTTAATCGTTGGAATAATTATCCTTCTTTTAATCAAGAAAATTACCCACCCTTTAACCAAATGCAATACCCACCCTTTAATCAAATGAATTTCCCACCCATGCAGCAAACAAACCCTCCCTTTGTAGACCCTGCAATGTGGACTCCTTGGCTTCTACAGCAATCCTATTTTAATCAATGGAACCCAAATTGGAGAGCTCAACAAACTCCGTTCACAAACCAATTTCCTCAGTTCCAGCAACAACTTTCTCTCCCATTAGGTATCCCACCGAATAATCGACCATGAAGCCTCAGCTGCCTGTACAACCGAACCCTAACCCTAATAATAATAATAAAGTTGTGCAAGTCATCGACATTCAGCACCTACCTACATATCCTGTGCAATGTAATGATATTCATTGATGATACGGGAGAGTAGTTGAGCCGATTATTGACGATATTACCTCTTCTGACTCTGATAAAGAAGAGACAGAAAAGAATAATTTATCGAATAAGGGTGCTGAAACAATCAAGCCATCCGCTAATAAAACTGCTGAAACGGTAGAGCCACCATTCCCTGAACGTCTAGCTCTTGCTAAGACACCTGAGCCGCCTGTTTTTAATCTTCTAGGGGAACTGCAAAATCTTTACGTTAAAATTCCACTTTTACAAGCACTCATAGATGTACCAATCTATGTCAGAACCGTCAGAGACATTTGCATCAAGAAACCTGGTAGGAAGGCTAAAGATCCCCTTACAGTTGATGTGATGGGTGATCTAGCTGCTTTAATGTCAGGAAAAATTCATCCTATAAAATATGGTGATCCTGGTCACCCTACAGTCACAGTACAGGTCGGAAAAACTATTGTTTCACGAGTTCTGGTAGACCTAGGTGCTGCTATAAATATTATGACCCTTGAAACTGCACAATTGTTACAGTTGAAAAATGTAATTAGAGAGACACCAACTATCCTGGAATTAGCTGATCGTTCCACAATCAAACCGGAGGGGGTCATTGAAGACCTGATCATTTCAGTCAAATCTTGGAATTACCCAGCTGACTTTGTTGTATTACAGACTAAAGCAAAGTTGGGGGGGCATCCTCTGATTTTGGGGAGACCCTGGCTGGCTACAACAGATGCTTTTATCAGCTGTAGATTAGGTTCAATGACAATTTCTAATGGATGTGAAACTAAGCAGCTTACGTTGTACCCTCATGCTACACCTATGATTAACAATGATGATTCTGTATGGTTAGACTATGAGGATAATGATACTCAACCCATTTTGACCATTGGACAAGCCTTAACTCTTAAAGACACCACAGAAGATGAAGTAATTAATAATTTTATTTTTGAACCTTTCTCAGTTACTTCTGAAACATATAATTATTTAACTGCAATTATGGATCCTGAAACACGGGAAAAATTTAAGATTGAAAATTCACCTCAAACATCAACTGCTATCTCCTCTAAAAGCATAACAGTAGAAATCGAACCTGGCAAAACATTGAACATAAACCCCAATTTATCAAATGCTGAAACACAACAGCTAATGAAGTTGCTCCGTGAAAACAAGGAAGCATTCGCATGGGACTACACAGATATGAAGGGGATCTCTCCTTAATTATGTACTCATCGTATCTATATTAAGGAGGGGGCCCGACCAGTCTGTCAACCCTAGTGGAAAATGCATCCCAATTTGAGGGAAATTGGTAAGGAAGAACTTCAAAAGTTGCTTAATTTAGGGTTTATATACCCCATATCTGACAGTGAATGGGTTTCTCCGTTAGTGATAGTACCTAAGAAAAACGGGAAATGGAGAGTGTGTGTAGATTATAGAGCCTTAAATAAGGCCACTCAAAAAGATCATTTCCCCTTGCCATTTATTGATCAAGTGCTGGACAGTTTGTCAGGGAAGAAATTCTTTTCCTTTTTAGATGGTTTTAGAGGATATAACCAAATCAGAATTGCACCCCAAGATCAAGACAAGACCACTTTTACTAGTCCTTGGGGGACTTTTGCTTATAGAGTTCTCCCATTTGGACTATGTAATGCTCCAGCAACATTTCAAAGAGCAGTGACAGGAATCTTTTCTCATATGATTAATGACTCTTTGGAGATATTTATGGATGATTTCACTCCCTATGGTGTGACTTTTGAAGATGCATTACAAAACCTTGAGAAAGTACTTAAACAATGCATACAAGCTAATCTTTCCTTGAGTACCGAAAAATTTCATATGATGATAAACGAAGGAATTGTACTAGGACACTTCATTTCATTCCTTGGGATTCAAATAGATTCATCCAAAGTACAGGTAACTCAGACCCTTCCTATTCCTAAAACGCAAATATATGTAAGAATTTTTTTAGGACATGTTGGATATTACAGAAGATTTATCAAAAAAATTTCTAAAATAGCTTCTCCTTTGTTTTTGTTACTTATGAAAAATGTTGAATTTAAGTGGACTGATGCCTGTCAGAAAGCATTTGATGAACTTAAGCATCAGTTGTCTACAGCTCCTATTTTGAGGGGACCTGATTGGGAACTTCCCTTTCATATATCCTCTGATGCTTCGGATACTGCGATTGGAGTTGTCTTGGGACAAGAAGAGAATAATCTTCCTTATGCTATCTATTTCATTAGTAAGAATATGACCCCTGCTGAGCTTAATTACACAGTTACTGAGAAAGAATTTTTAGCAGTTATTTATGCTATTAATAAATTTTGACATTACATTACTGGTTATCCTACTTTTGTTCATACTGACCACTCGACTATCAAGTATTTAATGAATAAATCTATTACAAATGCTCGAGTTACCAGGTGGTTATTGTTACTATAAGAATTTGATATTACAATTGTGGATCGACCAGGTAAAGAAAATGTAGTTGCTAATTTCCTTTCTCGAATTAAAACTAATGATAATACTCCAGTAGATGATTCCTTTCCTGATGAATACTTGTTTGCAGTATCTGCTCACTCACCATGGTATGCAAACATTGCCAATTATCTAGTTACAGGGAAGCTACCATCACACCTATCACATCGAGAGAAAAGAAAGATCATTCAACAAAGTGCTCGATATAGCTGGATAAGTGGGTGTCTTTTTCATACAGTACTTGATCAGGAAATCCAAAGATGCATTAGAGAAGATGAGGTTTATGATATATTGAAGGCTTGTCATGATGGCCCTTGTGGGGGGCATTTTGCTGATAAGAGAACAACACATAAAATTATCAGGATGGGTTATTATTGGCCCTCACTTTTCAAGGATGCAAAGAAATATGTCAGGGCCTGCGATAGTTGTCAGAGAATGGGTCAACCTAATCACAGAGATGAAATGCCACTGAACCCCCAGGTAATACTTGAACCCTTTGAAAGATGGGCTCTAGACTTTGTAGGGCCCATCAATCCTCCATCCAACCAAAGAGTTTATATATTGGTTTGTACAGATTATATGACTAAATGGGTGGAAGCTAAGGCACTTATTAGAGCTAATGAAGAATATGTTTTAACCTTTTTATTTGAAGAAATCTTCGTTAGGTTTGGAGTGCCTAGAGAACTAGTTACAGATGGAGGACCTCCTTTCAATTCTCATGGTTTTAAAGCTATGCTTCAAAAATATCATATTAATCATAAAATGACTACACCTTATCACCCCCAAGCTAATGGTCAGGTGGAAAGTACAAATAAAGTCATAGAAGCTATTTTAACAAAAACAGTGAAGGAGAATAGGAAGGATTGGTCTCAAAGACTGCCTAAGGCATTATGGGCTTACAGAACTACCTGGAGAAACACTACAGGTTTTTCACCCTATGAATTGGTTTATGGAAAAAGTGTTGTTTTTCCTGTGGAATTTGAAATTAAAACCTTAAGAACTATTGTAGCTATTAACCTTGATTTGACTGATGCACAGACAGCTAGGTTGCAGCAGCTATAGGAACTGGATGAAAAAAGGTTGGATGCCATCCACCAAACAACTATGATTCAACAACAAAGAACCAGGTGGCAAGATAAAATTATTAAGCACAAGCAGTTCCAAAAAGGTAATTGGGCCCTATTGTATGATTCCCAGTTTGAAAACTTTCAAGGAAAATTACGAACAAGGTGGTTGGGACTGTACGAGATAGATACTGTTTTTCCCAATGGAACAGTAAGGCTCCTAACAATTGATGATTCTAAAACGCCATTGTTAGTGAATGGGTATCAGCTTTGTTCATACCAGCAACCAATTTCTAAGGAGGATTTTAAGGCCACTTGCATGGCAGATTTACATTATATCTTTTTGGGGGAGCCTGTTGCCCCTCATCGCATTTAATCTCTGCATTATATATTCTTTTATTAGATTAGATTATTTAACTAATAATCCTTGTCAAGGGTTGCCATGTTACAATTTATTATTTTGCAGGTCTCAGATATGGACGCTGGTTGGAAAGAACAATTGTATTGCAAGCAGAATCAAGCTTCATTTTGGGAAGCATTTTCATCTCACCTCAATTCATAGCTCACTTTCCCACATTACCTCTCAACAACACTTTCCTATTTTGCTTTACAACAACATTTCTCTTCATTTTCCCTGTTGCTGAAACACCATTTTCCCGTTGCTGCAACACCATTTTCCCGTTGCTAAAACACCATTTTTCCCATTGCCGAAACACCAATTTTCCCCATTGCTGAAACACCGACTTTCTCCATCTTTCCCTAAAACACCAGTTTTTCCCATTTTTCCTGTAATTGAAACATTAATTATTCAAAGAATGGATACATTAATTTCCATTGTGAGAAATATCTATTGATCCTTATTACTTTATTATTTCACGACCTTCTCCTATGTTATAAAAGCCTTTCATGAAAATACCCTCAGAATACAAAACCATTTTTATAACCATTCGTGATCTTCTAGCAGCAACATTTTCGAATATCAATCAAAGGTAAACATGAGGTATGTGTTTTATGTGTAAATATTAAACTATAGTTAATGAGAAGATTGTGACATGATTACCCAATCGTCGTACATTCAAACTTATCATTTGAGCCATAGTTGGGGGGGAATACCAAAACTTTGCAATCATTTCATGATACACCAATCACCGTCGTTTTTTTACCACGATTATGTCCCGTCACCCCATCTTTTTCCTATTATGTCACAACCTTATTTCCAAAATTTACTCTGTTTCGGGTGTGGTAACTTGGCTCTGTACTGTGAATTTTACTGAAGCAAGTAACTATGGGAGGCAACGCTATTCGAAATGAACCCGGTTCAACAGCTCTATTGGAATTGCACCAAGAGGCATATCAGATTTTTCAGCAGGCAGGCTGGGTGGATTATTTTCGAAGGCTCCAAGAATTTGATCCTCAACAAGTCCTTGAATTCACACACAATCTACAGGAAGGCTATCCTACCGTTCAAGGAGTCTGAATTCTAGTAACAAAGGATGATATAGCACGGGTTTCAGGTTTACCGACCGCTGGCATTCGACGGTTCAGTTGCAAACACATCATTTTGAACGCACAGCGGGACTTCCTTCTACCAGGAGAGCGGGTCGAGCCTAAAGGCAGGGGTGTTGCACTTCATTCATTACCACCCCCATGGCCGAAGGTTTACGAATTTGTAAATCACTATCTCACCTGCGAAGGGCATTACAAGGTAGTTTATCAGCATGATTTTGTTCTGTTGAATCATTTAAGACATGGTCATATGTTAAATATGCCATACTATCTACTTGGGTGTCTAAAGAATATGTCACATTATTCCATGAATGCGAAGTACCCACTCCTTTCCCTCACTCACCATCGTCTTGTTCAGCTTCTAATTTAGAAGGGCTTTGCTCAATAGAATTCCCCTCTCCTTAACAACCCACCCCCAGAACCCCATGAAGACGCTGAAATTCCTCAAGCAGTAGCCGAAAATCCCCAAGAAACTACTAAAATTTCTCAAACAGCAGTCGAAAATCCCCAACAGACCCCTGGAATCCCTCAGCAAATTGGAAATCCTTCTATACAACAACCAGGGAGCGTCTTTGATTCCCCACCACCCGTGACAGTTAGTCCAATTGACCCCTCCATTGTATCGACCCCACCCCATAATCTAGCTGAGTCATCCACCCCAACTGTCCATATCCCCAGTGATGATTTAGATGATAACATTCCCATTGCTAGGCTAAAAAGGAAAAGGAAAGAAAAGGTTGTGCCCCCATCAAAAAGACGAACAAGGGCCTCAATTAAAGTAGCTATCACTTCTGATGACCCCCCCCCCTCGAAGACGAACGAGGACATCTTCTGAAGCAGCAATTAAAACTACTACCCTAAATTCCCCACCTATTATCCTAAAGCCCCATACCCCACCATTGTCCCAAGGCCCTGAATCTTTACCTACCTCACCCTCGGGTACTGAAATGCAAAATGCACAGGATTTTGTGGCATCATTTCTTTCAGAGAACATAGCTGTTACACAAGAACCAGCTACAGATTCAGCAACTGCTCCACAAGAACCAGCTGCTGATCTATCAAAAGTGAATACCCAAGATGATATACGGCATGTAGCTGCCCCACAAGAACCAGCTACCGACTCAGCAGGTGTTACACAAGAACCACCTGCTGATGTCCATAGAACAAACAATCTAGATGTAGCTGCCCCACAAGAACCAGCTACCGACTCAGCAGGTGCTACACAAGAACCACCTGTTGATGTCCAGAAAACAGACGACCTAGATGTAGCTGCCCCACAAGAACCAGCTACTGACTCAACAGTTGCCACACAAGAACCACCTGCTGATGTCCAGAAAATAGATGACCTAGATGTAGCTACCCCACAAGAACCAGCTACTGACTCAGCAGTTGCCACACAAGAACCACCTGCTGATGTCCAGGAAACAAATGACCAGGATGTAGTTGTGCCAGCTACTAACTCAGCAAGTGTTACACAAGAACCACCTGCTGATGAACAGAATATAGATAATCAGGACCTAGTTTTGCAGTCAGTAGCTGTCACACAAGAACCATCTGTTGATATGCAAACTGTGGATGCACAGCATGAGATAGCAGCTACAGAACCAGCTGATGATTCAGCTGATGTCACACAAAAACTACCTGTTGAGGCTGCAAGTAATGAAGCCGCTACTGAACAACAGCCTTTCCATTCATTAGAATCAGCTACTGAGATGGTGACTGCCGCACAAAGCCCAGTCACCTTGGCGTCCCTTTTACAAGAAAATGAGTTTCTGAAATCAGAGCTTGAGGTTTATAAGCAGGAACTAATAATGGCAAGGGAAGCCTATGAAAGAGAGATTAATCTGTACACCTTAGCTCATGCAGCATCTGCAGCTGAGAAAAGTGCAGAGAAAGATCGATATAGTGAATACATGTGCAGCCAATGTGGTAATATTTATCAGCAAGCTGGTTATAAGATAGTTGAGGTCCCATTGCGTAGAGCCACTCCTACACTGACTCCTGTTATAGTTAAGAAGGAACACCCTGCTGTTACACAAGAACCAGCAGGGCCTTCAACGGTTTTTGAAAAAGAATTGAAACCACAAATATCTCGGCCTACCCTGGTTGTTAAAACTGAAAGTCTTGCATCAAGGCCTACAAAGACTGTGTTTACCCAGACTGAACCTCAGCAGTCAGAGATTGTCTCCACTCAGCCAGTAAGCACTCAAGCACAAATGGATGCATGGAAGAAGGAATATGTCGAGTCATAGGAAAGGATCTTGCAAGAACATAAATTGTCATGGAAAAATCATGTATATGCAAATTTGGAAGTGTTGGATCAGTCTTGTGCACAGCACAGGGAAAATAAACAGTTAAAAACTAAATTGTCCCTCATGTTTAATTTTGTTCAGAGACTACTGGCCACCAGGAAACCATCTTTTAATTATTCTGTGTTTCTGGTAGAGCGCCTAGCGTTCTTCCAAGCAAAGGAAATCAGAGATGGACGACCTCACGAGGTATCTACACCTCAAGAGTTTATCAAGACATTCACAGAGGCATCATTTAGTGAACAAAACTTGCTCTGTGAACTATACCTCCATAATGAAGCCATGCCTGAGGATAGGAAATTTAATCTGATTCCTTTGGTTGGGGACATTCAAATTCGAGCCTTTGTCTCTTTCCTGGCTAATCAACTCACATGGAAAAATGCCTTTCTTTCAGCCAAACACAATGAAGATAATCGCCTTCTGTGGATTCGATCCGAACCACAGAATGTTGTTGTTTTTGTTGCTGAACATCATCGGTTTTTAAGGGAACCAAGAATGACTGAGCATTTGAGAGAACTACAGGTAGCAGTCTTACAGGATTGCCAATATTAGGTCAAAGCCAAGGGAGCTCTTGCCTTACAGGAAAACAATCTATTTTGGGAACACTACCCTCAGGAGAGAAAGGAATATCATCCCTTTAACCCTCTGAATCTTCAAACAGCAATTTCACGGCTACCTAATTATGTGAAATGCATTCAACAGTGTGCTGAAAAGTGGTTAGGATATCATTTTCACTTTCCTCTTCTATGGTTGCCAGCACAGCAGTATAAGGCTTATTTCAGGTTGTCCAAAAAGGAGGAGCTCGTAGCATGGCAGAGAATACAGAATGTCCAGGGTTTCAGAGATTTGGTTGATAGCACCTTCTATACTTACTGCCTAAGCAACTTGCACTGTACAGCCCAGTACTCGGACTCAGACTCAGAGTAAACATTGCATGAGGACATGCAACCCTTTCAGTTGGGGGGGATGTTAGGACCTCATATTGTCTCTTTTTGACCATACATTTTGCTATAATGTCACCCTTTTTCAACTTACATTTAAAGTCCTTGATTATTGTTTTAACCCAAGTATCCCAAAGGTACACAATATTTCTTCTCATCACTATACGTTTAATTATTTTGCATATAATTACGCTATCTTCATTATTAACCATTGAATTGATAATGGTTGAACGGTTAAAGAACAATGTGCAGTTCACGTTGCTGAAACTGCCTGGAGATTGCAAGACTACTTCCACAGTTGCTGAAACAGCAGGAACAACACGCAAATCTCGTGGCTGAATAGTTGTGATCTGCAGTTTAGATTCGACAGTAGCAAAAGGAGATCACCGAAGGAGTTGCTATACTGGATGCAACGATCATGATCTAAAGACAGTATTTTTGTAACAACATTTTGTTAAAGGGAAAAACTAACTTCCCTATTTTTGTACAAAGGGTTAAAATAGGAATTACAATGTAATCTATTGTAATAGGTGTGAGGAGACATCTACATTAGAGGGGCACGAACAGACTGTGGAAGGGGGCTTAGTTGAAGGAACAGAACAGGAATCTGTTTTCTCTGTAACATGACTTATTGACAGATGAATAAAATTTAGTTCTAAACATTCCTTTCTAGTTCCTGTTTCCTAGGGAATCTTGTGAGAAGGACAGGGCCCACCTTCATCACAAGATTCACCCATTTCATTTCTGCAGTGTGTTAAGTGTGTCTTTTATTCATGCTTTGTTAACAGAATTGTTTACTGAGTATCATTTTGCTGAAACTCTGTTTTCTTTTCAATTAATTACTGCAGCATTTATTTTATCAACAGTCAATTCATGTGTGTTGCAACTAGGTTTACAGAGC
This sequence comes from Pinus tabuliformis, assembly GCA_031772625.1. Taxonomy (NCBI): domain Eukaryota; kingdom Viridiplantae; phylum Streptophyta; class Pinopsida; order Pinales; family Pinaceae; genus Pinus; species Pinus tabuliformis. The sequence goes on from CM062813.1 coordinate 413,772,100, forward strand.
AAGGTGGCAGCTTGATAATTAGGAACAGGTGCTAAAGATTCCTGCTCAGGGAATAGGGTCATGTTCTCTGTTACAACATAGCCAGCACTCTCATGTGCAGATTGATTCTTTAGATTTCTTTCTTTTAAGCATTCTTTGGTAGCTGTCTGCAATAGATTGTTTTGTTGTAACTCAGAGTGGAACTTCAGTTTGCTTAAGGCAAAGTATGACCAGTTTTTACTACAACTTTTGTTGCTCTTAAGATTGAGTATATATAGCACGCAGCTGCCTTTGAAATAACAAGACTTCCTCGGGTTGACAATTTATGTAGCACTTTGTTGTTTAAATCAATAAGAAATTAAAGTGACCAACATCAGACTTAATCTTCTATTCTTGGATATTTTGGAGCTGCATTTTAAGTTTTTCAATCTCTTGATCCTTCAGAGATAAGTATCCCATGGCCTTTTACATTTCTTCTGTTGAGTCAGTAAACTATGTTTCTATTACTATGATTGTCGATGTAGATGTCTCTGCTACTGATGTACTTGTTGTAGAAGTAGTGGCTATATGAATAGAAACTAAAATGTTGAGTTGCTACTCTTTTTCTTTTAGGATTGATTCCAAATCAGCGTCCATTTCTGAATTTGAACATTTTGTTCAACTATCAATTTGAACATATTTTCTTTCTCCCTTTCTATTTGACCATCTTTTATAGCACATGGATGTTCAGTACTAGGAAGCTTAAGGTGCTTCCCCAATGCTTGAATGTCAACATTATTATTTTTAATCATCTATTCTGCCATTTTGATATTACTATGATCATATCCTAGCTTCATCACCAAGTCTTCAAGAGCTTTAATTCTGGTATCTTTGGCCAAGGATGACATTATATCCATCTTCAATTGTGAATGATTTATATTAGTGTTCTCTATAGGTAATAAACACTCATTGACTGTTGAAAATCAATGAGTGTTTATTACCCACAGAGAACACTGATAAAAATCCTAATATTATTTCATCGGCCTACTGATCGGTAGGGTAACCTAATAGACATGCGACCATAGGAAACTTAGAATGCTCAGGTAAAAATGATTCAAAAATTCGGGTTGGTTGAGGAAATGTGAGTTTTTGGTAAATATCCATGAGAGAATCAGTGGAAAAAGGGTGCAGAGGGGCTGAAGGATTGATTTGAAATTCTTGACATATAGACTTAGGAGTAATAGCTAATAGCACTTCATTATTTTGGGCAATTACAGCCCTTTGACTAGGAATATATCTCAGATGACACCATGTAACAAACTCAGGGAAGATGTGGGTCTGCGGAAAGATGAATCGGTGAAGGAAAGACTCCCAAATGCTCAATTCATCACTAACATCAAGAAATTTTTGGTTTTCCCAATTGTGGAGTTCATAAAGGTCGAAATCACATTGGCTTTCTGAGATTTTATACTGCGTATCTAATAGGGGAAACTCATCTAGGTTAACTACAGAAGGTGACGTAGGGCTCTCCGCCACTAATTTTGATTTTCCTTTAGACAAATACATCGTAAATGGGAAATTACATGCTGAGGTTGTTGAATTACTGGAAAATTGTCGACTACTAGTGAATGGAGATCAATGGTTGCGCAATTAGTATAATTCGGAGTCGCACTGGTAATGTTGGGAGTTGGAATGGCGAAAGGGAATGAGCAAAGGGATATATGCCTTTTAAAAGAGGGAATTGAACAGTTGAAGAGGTCATAACTATTTTTAGGCACGTCAAATTAAAGAATTGAATGTTGGCGTGAAAAATTAATGCTTGAACAGTTATATGAAAGTTTGGCGGGAGCAATTAAATCTTTAACGGCTAATTTTCGGCGGTGAATAGGAAGAGGACATGTGGCAAAGTGTGAATAGGAACAAGAGCGAAGTGGGAGTGGGAAGTGGTTTTTGGAGGGGAGGTGGGAAGTTAGCGATTTAGGGGAGTGGGGTCCCGAAGTCGTTGAGGATGTGCCACATATCAATGAGCGGTAAATTGAATACAATTTTTCGGACCCCCCCCACTGTTAAACTCTGATAGTGGGGGGGGTCCCAAACTTATCCCCCATCGTTGATGTTGGTGGGGGTGATCTCCTCCGTAGATTTCCGATCGATCTTTATTATATAACGATAAAAATCAAATCTACTTTTACTTGCAATTTAAAACATATCCTTTGAAAATGAGCAAGGATTAAAATAACAATATATAAAAACATTGCGGCATTTTGGCTAGCTTGCGACTTTGGGGATATATATATATATATATATATATATATATATATATATCTTATTTTTATTTTTATTTTTATATCCCCTTTATTATTTTATTTTGACATTTTTTTGATTATTTATTTTTTTCATTTACTTTTCTTTCTTTTATCTTTTTTTTTTTAGCAAAAATAAAAAATAACTAGGGTAAAAATAAATTACAACTGACATTTTGAGTGATGTGATTAACAGAATTGGGAGACTCAATCTTGATTTAGCCCCAACTCAGCCAACTGAGCACCCTGAGCCATCTCAGAAAGGTCCTCCAAAATGGCTAAAAAAGACACTTGAAAGTGTTCATCCTGATGAGGTTGGAAAGACAGGAACAAGAGGTTCAACCATACAGAATGGAGGTGATGTAGATGATTTTGATTCACCTGTTGATATGGATGTTTCTTATGATTGTGAATTGAATTTGTCTACAGGTTTTGAACCAACTTCCTTCAAATAAGCCTCTTCTCATGATGAATGGACGAAGTGATGCAAAAAGAGTATGATGTCTTGATAAAGAATGGCATTTGGAAACTGGTTGTTCCTCCATTGGGAACCAAACCAATAGGCTGCAAGTGGGCTACAAGAATAAGTATAAATTTGATGGTTCACTTTACAAGCACAAAATCAGGCTTGTGGCAAAATGTTTTGCACAAAAGGAAGGGGTCGACTATGAGGATACTTTTTCCCCCACAGGAAAATGGGATACCATCCTGACACTATTTGCCTTGGCAGCTCAGATTGGTTGGAAAGTCCATCAAATGGATGTAAAAATCGCTTTCTTGAATCGAGATCTGAAAGAGAATGTTTTTATGTCTCAACCAAAAGGATTTGTTGTGAAGGGTCAAGAACATAAAGTATGTAAACTTGTAAAATCCTTGTATGGCCTCAAGCAAGCACTGTGAGCCTGGTATGAGAAGTTAATTGAGAATCTTTTGAAACTCAACTTCAAACATTATGATCTTGATGACACAACCTTATCTGTCAAGAAAGTTGGCAAAATATTTGTATATCTTATGGTGTATGTAGATGATATTTTGATGGCAGGGAACAATGAGAGCTATACTTCATCCATAAAGAAGGAATTGAGGAAAGGTTTTGAAATGGTAGACTTGGGGTATGCTCAGTACTATCTTGGTATTGAAGTAAGTCAAAATCTGAAGTTTATATTCCCCTCTCAGAAGAAGTACATTGGAGATTTTTTGAACAAGTTTGGCATGGTTGAGTGCAATCCTTTGACTACTCCAATGGAACAAAACTTAAAGCTCACATACACTAAAGGAAGAGAATTTTAGGATGCAACAAAGTATAGACATATTGTAAGAAGTATCAACTACCTGACTACTACCAGACCAAACATTTCATTTGTTGTTGGAATCCTCTCCAGGTTAAATCCTTGTGAGGGGCATTGATCTACTGGAAAAAGAGTTCTAAAGTACTTGAAGGGAATGCAAGAATTTCGAATTAAGTATACACGGGTGGGCGACTTCAACTTTATTGGATACTTTAATTCAGAGTTTGATGGAGATAAATAGACCAAGGTATTTATATGATACGTCAGGTTATGCTATGAGTATTGGATCGGTAGTTGTTATAGACATTTTTGTGCCTAACAGCATGAAGCATGAAATGTCAATAATCTAAGGGATCCAAAGTCCCTAAACATGTTGTTCCTACCCCTAGAGGAACAAGGTCAGCAAACCACAGCACTTCAGATCAGTTCTCCACCTGAAAACACTCAAAAACAAGCAATTTCAGGATCATATCAACTGCTCCACTGAGCATCTGCGCTGAATGTCAACTGCTCCACTCTGTACCTGCGCTGAATGTCAAATCTAATGAAGGCTACCTGCGCTGGGCGAGATTGGCCAAGTGGCACAGTCATTCTGCAAGGTGTCAGGTGCCCAGGAAGCTTCTAAAATGACACTTGGATCAACAAATTCGCCCTATGATGAGTAAGAGGTCCTTAAACTCCAAGTGGAAGCTAGGATCTCCAAGTGGACTCAAGAACTGGAGTATAACTGAAGAGGGAGAGGACACAAGTCAGCTTCATGTCAGTCTCAAGCTGACTCATCCTTTCTCCAAATATCCTATATATAGAGCTCTCTCATGAGGTCTAAGGAGGCTGGAATTTTGTGAATGTAAGGAAGTGTTGTTGGTTTGAGTATAGAACTATTGGGTGATTGCTTTGAAGGAGGTGAAGAGGATATTTCTTTCTGCTGGGAGGTGTTGCTGGATTGGGCCTCTTATGGTTGTAACACTCTCAGAACTTTACTTCTTCCATTAATAAAGCATTTGGGGTTCTTCTATATGCATGTATCTTAATGGTGTATTGATGCTTGTATATTTGATTTATTCTAATCCTTGAATCAATTATGGATGTATGCTTCTTGTAGTTTCCCTTTCTTGTGCTTTTGCAGGATCTTTGTGTAGCTGGGCCAGTGAAAGAGAAAGGAGCTAGGAGCAAGCGGCAAGGAGAGAAGACTGGATCAACACTAGCGAAAGACATCGGTTGGTGGATCTCTTTCTCCCCTATTTACTTTCATAAAGAAGAAATCTTAGATAGCTTTACTTTCAGTTGTTGCTGAGGTACTATCACCCTTAGAGTGGGATAGGGTCATTCCGTGTTGGATACTTTTCCCTACAACAAACTGGCGACTCCACTGGGGATCAATCTTGTTGGTTGTTTGTGTTTTTTGCTATTCATTTCATAAACAAAGGGAGTACCGAATCGAACTGTGTTTGAATCATTCAAATACAAAGTAGAGGGCAGCTACTCTAGCTCAGTTTCTGGGCAAGTTTATGATTTGAAGAGATGATCCACAAGGACTCTAATAAGCTCTTAGTGATAGCTTTTCATCCTCCTTGTCATCCCTTAGTGTGTCCTTGACTGATAGCTTCTGATTTGAGCAAAAACTGTGAATTTTTGAGCAATCTGTGACCCGGAAACTGTGAAAAACGCAAGTCTCGTTCTTCAGTGCAGGCTGTACAAAGGCAGTTTGCATTTCAGCGCAGGTAGTCCCTTCGGGAACTGCGCTGAATGTCAATCTGACAGTCCTTTACCTGCGCTGAACCAGTAGTACACTGTGCTACTGGGGTTTCCTGCTGTTTCTTGCCTTGTTTTCACTCTTGTTTTTTGCTGTTTGTTACCAGTCAGTGTGCCTATCTGAAACCAACTTTCCTTGTCACTATTCCGCCTCAGTTATGTAAAGAAACTGTGTTTGTTCTTTGTGTATTTCTTATACATTTACAGTTTCCCATAACGAAAGTGAACTAGTCTTGATGTGACCTCTTAGATCTAGACCTGTGATAAAGTGTCGTTTTGATCTTAAGAGTTAGTTTGATTGCTGTTCATAGCTGATTGAGCTTTTGCTTTCGTCATATGGTTTGAGTTTATATATTTCTAGTGTCGAAACAAGTAAACCGTAAGGTGTCTTTTTTATTTTAGACAAGCTTGTTTGCTTTCACTTGAAATTGAATTCGAAATTATACAACAGCTTTCTTTTTGTAATACATCAACATTAAGAAAGAGAAAAGAAATACCTGCATTTTGCATTTGCATTTTTGATAAGTTTGCATGTTTGATCTAGGAGAAAGTGCATTAGTGTGTGCTTTGTGATCTGTGTGAAAAGATGATGTCTTTCTTTTCCCTCAGTAGTTAGGATTTTCAAAGTTAAAAGATTATAAAGCTTGCTTATCATCTTAGACAGCATTTAAGAATTTGTACCAATACATCTCGTGGTGATCCTGAAAGACAAACTGCTAAACAAGATCAACTTAAAATATATTGAATGAACCTAACAACGCTTTGTAACATAACGCTCACAATAGAGGTCTAGGTAGAGACGTGTTCCGGCGTCGTTAAACGTAGTGACTGTCGATCTCTACGAAGGTGGGTGATTCCTCCTGAGGGACGATAGCACTAATACGGACTTGTGCTCCCGCGTACCGTCGTGTATATTGGGAGACCCCTATAGGCATTTATCCTTTATCCTTAGGAAGCCGTGTCGGCCGCCCTACTGATCGCGATGCAGTGAACACAGCATTCACGAAGATCGACCACCCGTACCGTAAAACGTATTCTGTGGTTTCGCGAAAGGTTTGGCACACCCTCTGCCTAGATCTCCAGAGCAGTTTCTTTTGGCCTTTTTCAAACTCTATAACTGAAAAAGTCCAACCGAGCATTTGTCACTTCGGGCTCGTTAAAACATCGAAGGAGACTAGAGTCATCTTTAGCTTTTTCTCGACTCTTAAAAACTGAAAAAGCAAGTTGTGTCTAAAAGCGTCTAATAAAATTCATTCAATACGGAAACATAATTCCCCTTTTGTATTTTAGTTGATCGAGTAATCCGCAACCGTGGAGGAAAGTCAATTGAAACCCCGTCGTTCGCGGAGGCTTGCGAGTCAACCGTCTTTGTCTCCGGAATCGAAAGTAGTACGGACGAAGCGAACTCACTTGACCGGGTCAAAATCTCCCATTAAAGTTAGAACAACAGTTCCAACAACATCTGAGATTCCGGTCACTCCTAGTATTTCTGGAACCCCTGCCTCTATTGAAGAAGTTCGACAGCCACAGAGGGACAGTTGCACTGATCCTGGTCTGAGAACAAGTACTTGCATAACTGAACCAGTTCCATCTGTAACCGGTCCACAGAGTCTTATTGCTCAAACAACTGTCGCTGTCGAAACAACCCCTTCTTCGGCACCAGAAATCTTTTACGGACCTGACGGTCTTCCTCTTCCTCCTGGTCTGATTGCAATAGAGGAAATCGTAGAGGACCAGCAAGCAAATACTCCAACTCATTTTGGAGTAGGTGTCACTCTTTTTCCTTCTGCATCAGAAGTTTGTCCACCACCAGTGGAAGTTCCTGTAGAATCGCTGAGCAGTCTATTGGATAGACTTAAAATGTCTGAGCAACCGTCGACATCTAGGACTGTGCCAAATGACACAGCGACGGCAGAAGCTCCTGTTGTCACTCCAACGATGTTTGCCGGCATACCAGCTGTCCCAACTAGCTCTCAACAGCTAGAAGGAGTCCACCCAAGGACTATTACGACAGTATGGTCTGTTCCAGTTTGTTCATCCGGAGTAATACCCAGTAATTCTTATGTTGAAACTCGACAGATTGATCCTCATGGAGGTCAATTTGGGTCATCTAGTCCTCAAGGACTAACAATCCCTCTGAGTTCCGGATGGCTACCATATGGGGGGCAGTATGCCCTTTCATTACCTCCTACAGGAGGATACCCATACGGCAGTTTTCAACAACATTCAGGTTTGACTGAAGTTACGACAAGTGGTTGGGTACCTATGTTACCTCAACAGCCAAGAGTTGTGTATTCTATGCAACAGTGTGTACCTATGTCTAGCATCCCGACGACGCCTGCTATTGTAACCGTGTCGCAAGTTCAATCGATGCCTGTTGTATGTCAACCCCAGGTTGTAATGCAACAGCCCCTTGACCCTGCAACACAACCACAATCGCCAACTGCCGGGACGACACAAGTACAAATGGGTACAATAACCCTGCATCTTGGTCCGTCGGTTAGTATGGCACAACAGAACATGGCCTCGCAGCCATGGATGGTGCAATACCAACAACCACAATTCCAGCAGGTGTACCAAGGATCTGAGCAACAGATCTTTGCGAATAGTGGACAATCGTATATTCAAAACGGATTAAATCAACCACTTTACAGTGGCCAAGTCCACCAACCATATCAGTCATATCAGCATCAATTGCATTATGCTGGTATGCAAAGGCCTACTGCTCAGGTGATTCCATCGTATCCTGGGTACGCCTCGCCAAACCTGAATCAACAGTTGCCATTCGTGGCAACTCTAGAATTACCAGATTTGCATCGTTTGACGAACGATCCAATCACCTATGCCCATTGGTGGCCAGCGATTCCTCACAAACTTCCTTCGGACATTCCTAAATTCAATGGAAATCCTGGCGAAGACCCGTCGAATCATGTGATGACTTTTCATCTGTGGTGTTCGTCGAATACCTTGAATGATGATTCGATAAGGCTTCGCCTTTTCCAGAGGACATTGACTGGTCCGGCGGCTAAATGGTATATTGAGTTACCTAGAGCCTCTTTCGACAATTTCAGTTCCCTAGCCACGACTTTCCTAACCCACTTTCAGTTACCTATTAGGTACGAAACTGGAACAGAGATCTTAACCAATTTCAAGCAGACGACAGCCACACATATATCCGATCATATACATGAGTGGCGACGTCGTCGCAGAATGGTAAAGACTTATGTTCCAGACCAGCTATTAGCTGAGTGGTTTATAAAGTCGCTTCTTCCTGCTATAACAGAAGATGTGGCCAAGGGAGGGGTCGTAACAGAGGAGCAGGTTATTGCTCGTGCCCAGTATTTAGACTTAGTATATACTCAGTCTGGCACGCTCTATGATAAGATACCTGACGCCCCCAGACCGGAATTTTCAATCCCTCCTCCTCCTGGATCGAACAGTGACTCTCATGCCGGTGATGGTGTGATTGGCACTGCAAACACAAAGTCGACAAGGGATTCGAATAAGAAACCCCGTAAGACTTTGAATCAAAAAGCAAATCAAGAAATTCTTGCTTCGGAAGTAAATGCCGTATCTACGGATAAAGGCAAAAATTCCAGTCAACCAGGAAGCAAGAAGAAGCAAAACAAAGGGAAGAAGAAGAAACAGGGTGAGTCATCCCCTCAAAAAACTTCTTCAAACCCTCCTGGGCAAGGGAAACAAATTTATCCATGTCAAATATGTGATGAAGAGGATCATTTCACAAGGAACTGTCCATTCAAAGCTGAGTTAAAGAAGTTCTTTAAAAGTTCCCAAAATTCAGCTGTGTTGACTGATCCATTTCCCAACCCAGGTCAAAACATGGTTGATAGTGGGAATGCTTCCCCGTCGCAAGTGCTTATGTTGTCGGTCTCTAAGCAAAATGATGCTTTGATCTCGACAAGGAGTAAAGATTACGGGAATCCGCCGGTATCGAATGACAAAGGTAAAGATCAACCTAGTAGTTCGACAACAACTTCAGCAGAAGTTGTACCCCCCATCACGCATGAGTTAACAATAAAACCGCCAAAGGGAGTAGTACACAAGTCGACGTTTAATCCTCGCGCCAGGGCGGCGCAGCATTATAACATAGTGGAAGATTTGGCCCAATCGCCGTCCGCTATGTCGACTCTTGAGGTACTGCAAAATTGCCCATCCCAAAGGCAGGCCTTGTTATCAGCAATTGGTGGAGTGGATCCTAAAGATTCCAATCTTGTATCCTTTGATCACAAAGGATATGATCCTCAGTTACCAGCTCAATTAGCTTTCCTTATTCAAGTGAAAGCACTCAACAAAACTGTTCACAGAACAATTATTGATGAGGGGGCATCGACATGTATTATGTCAATGAGTTGCTGGAAAACTCTCGGATCTCCAACCTTGTCGCGATCTTCGACGACATTAAAAGCATTCGACGGTAGAACGTACACGCCGTACAGCATCCTAAATAACTTGAAAGTTGAACTAGGAGGAAAAACAGTGGAAATTGATGTTGAAGTCATTGATGGCAATCTTGACTATAACATCCTACTGGGAAGACCATGGATATATGCCATGGCAGCTGTAGTGTCGACTTATTTTAGGAAGATCGCATTCCCGTTTGAAGGAGGGATTACGATCGTCGACCAACAGAACTTCCTCCCTAATGGTTCACAAGTTACAGGAAGCATTCGCATGATCCATGGGAGCGACCATTCAATACAAGATATCGGAGTAGGCCTATTAAAAGACCCCACAATGATGGGAGCTTTCGCGTTGCCACCTCCTATCCATGTAGGGAATATCCCGTTTGTAGCAACATGCAACATGGTATCTTCCTTGAAGGTCGCGGAAGACGAAGTCGTCATGGATCACCAAATGGTTTTGCCACCAAGTCCTATAGAAATATTGTAGCAATCAATGTTTCAGGCATGGGAGGCGAACCCAAATCAACGCTCGTCGAGCGTTTGGGTAGATAGGTCTGGAGAATATGGTACCCCATTAGATCCTTGGTCGAAATTTCATGGGACTGACGAAGGAATCTTACAATCAATGTTGATTGAGGGGGCACCATGGAATGATCACCACCATCGTTCCCTTCTTCCGGAGTGTGAAGAAGATACTCAACACGACCTGTACCACCCTTCAGTTTTTGAATTCCTAACAAATACTGTAAATACGGTGGATTCCGAGCGAAACCTATCCAATATTGAAGAGACTATAGCCATAAATATCTCGACAAGACCTAATGTTGTAGAGAATATTCATGTCGGCAAAAGTTGTTCCCCTTCAGAACTGGAAATATATGACGCTCTTTTTCGCGAATTTAGAGATGTCTTTGCTTGGTCATATGATGAAATGCCAGGCATTGACTCAAGTATCGTTGAACATGAAATTAAAATGTATCCTGATGTCAAACCAGTAAGACAACGACTTCGGCAAGTGCACCCGAAGAAAGCCGCTGCCATTAAGGTAGAAGTTGAAAAACTTCTCCATGCTGGATTCATCTACCCGGTTCCTCTAACCGATTGGGTATCGAATATTGTCCCTGTTATGAAAAAACAAGGGACGATTAGAGTGTGTGTCGATTATAGGGATGTAAACCAAGCTTGTCCTAAGGACAACTACCCTACACCCTTCATCGACCAGATAATTGATGAATGCGCCGGATGTGAAATCTTTTCATTTATGGATGGATTTTCCGGGTATAATCAAATAAATATCCGCCCACAGGACCAGTCAAAGACTGCATTTATTTGTCCGTGGGGCACATTCGCTTATCGAAAATTACCCTTTGGTTTAAAGAACGCAGGGGCGACGTTTCAGAGGGCAATGAATTATGCCTTCCATGACATCAAGAACATTGTTCAACCTTATCTCGACGATCTTCCGGCTCATTCGCGAAAGCGGACTGATCATCCGCAGCATTTAAGAGCGATATTTCTACGTTGCCGACACTACAAGATAAGACTCAATCCGCACAAGTGTGTGTTTTGCGTCGGTTCTGGTCGTTTACTTGGCTTTGTAGTCTCTAAAGATGGGATTCGTCTCGACCCCTGTAAGGTTCAGGCAATCATTAATTTGCCTCCACCTTCAAATTTGCTTCAGATTCAGAAACTCCAAGGGAAAGCAAACTTTCTGAGGAGGTTCATTCCAAATTATGCACAACTTGCTAAAGGTTACACTCGTCTTTTGAAAAAGGATGTACCTTTTGTCTGGGACCAGGTCGCGCAAGCTTCCTTTGAGGCTCTGAAAGATTCTCTAGTAAGAGCATCATTAATGTACGCCCCGGACTATCAAAGAGATTTTAACCTGTATCTAGCTGCAGCAGATACGACCATTGCGATGGTTTTAGTGCAAGAAGTCGATGGAATTGAACATCCCATTTATTATTTAAGTAAAAACTTAAATGACACAGAAAGTAAATATTCCTATGTTGAAAAACTAGCGCTTGCAGCTGTTCAGGCGATTCAAAGGTTTCGACATTATGTCCTCTTTTGGAAAACTACCATTTTATCAGATTGCAACCCCATGACGTATATACTGTCGCGACAGTTGCTGGGGGGCAAATATTCAAAATGGATAGCGATCCTTCAAGAGTTTGATCTGGATTTTGTAAAATCCAAATCAAAGAAAGCTCTAGTTTTCGCGGAATTATTGTGCGATCTCCCATCGTTGTCCAACGATGAAACATCGAAAGAATCAATCGTGGACAAAAGTTTGTTTCTGATATCTGTAAGCGATGAGTGGTATGGGGATATCATAGTTTATCTCCAAACCCAAAAGTTCAGGCCTAACACCTCTCACTCCGAACAAAAACGTATACAATACCAAGCAAAAGACTACATGATCGTCGGTGATACACTTTACCGTCGCGGTGTCGATACAGTTCTGAGGAGGTGCCTTACCCATGAGGAGGCCGAAAAAGCCCTGAATGATTGTCATTCAGGCGCGTGTGGGGGGCATCAGTCTGGATATGCAACAGCACAAAGAATCTTACGAGCAGGATACTTATGGCCAACCATGTTCAAAGATTGCATAACCGCAGTCAGAAGTTTCCATGCTTGTCAAATCTTTGATAGCAAAACCAGACGACCACCCGCACCTTTACAGTCGATAGTTGCTGTTGGGCCCTTCGCCAAGTGGGGCATCGACTTCATGCAATGTAACCCCACCTCGACCGGGGGGCATGGGTATATTATAGTCGCTGTTGACTATTTTACCATGGGTATATTATAGTCGTTGTTGACTATTTTACCAAATGGGCCGAGGCGATGCCTACATTGGATAACACTGGTGAAACAGCTGCCCTTTTCTTTTTTAATCATGTAGTCGCCAGGTTCGGCATACCACAGGCTATAGTCACAGATCATGGGTCGCATTTTCGCAATCACATGATGGTCGAATTAGCTGCCAAGCTAGGGCTATCTCACGACAGCTCTACCCCATATTATCCGCAAGCCAACGGACAAGTTGAGGCAATCAACAAGGTCCTGAAGCGTATGTTGCAAAGGATGATCGGGGTTCACAAAAGAAGGTGGCACCTAATCCTGTACTCAGCCTTGTGGGCCTACCGAACGTCGGTAAAGAACGCAACCGGGTTCACACCTTTTCAATTGGTGTATGGCTTGGAAGCAGTCTTACCGATCCAGTGCGAAATTTCGTCGCTTAAACTCGCAATTGATCTTCTCCCCGGAACCTCAGAAGAAGAGGCTCGTTTCTTGGAATTAATCCAGTTAGATGAAACCCGTCGTGACGCCGCTTTGGCTAACGAAGCTCATAAGAAACGAGTCAAGGCTCAGTTTGACAAAAATGTCAAACCCCGTGTCTTTTCGGAAGGTGATTTGGTCTTGCTTTATGACCAAGAATCCGATAAATTGGGAGCAGGTAAATTCAAGTCCTTATGGATGGGCCCCTATATTGTTAAAAGGGTGTTAGCAAAAGGAGCCTACGAGTTGATGGATTACGATGGAATTCCACTGGCGCAGCCCCGCAACGGGTTGTACCTCAAGCGTTACTATGCTTAAATAGTAACCTGCATGCTTTTGTTGTATTTTGTTTTCGCTAAAGTGTTTGTTCTGGTCGAGTGATCCACCTTTTTCCATTGCAGATGTCGAACCTTCTGGAGACATGTGTTGGATATGCCGACGGAGCGAGTCGTAGTTCGCGGAACCTGTCCTCCGCAGCCTGGGCCATTTTTTATCCAAGCGGCGAGTTAGTAAGTTTCAGAGGTGTATGTATCGGGAAATCAACGAATAACATCGTTGAGTATAGCGCGTTGATAGAACTACTCTCTGATGCCATCACACGTGGCATACGCCGACTAATTGTCAGGCTAGACTCACAGCTCGTAATACAACTCAATGGTATATATTCTGTTCGCAATCCAGTTATTTATCGCATGTTCCTAAGGGTTAAGATCTTGGAAAGACGATTTGATTCAATTCAATATCAACATATTTCAAGAAACTTGAACACATTAACTGACTCATTGGCAAACTATGTGTTAGATAGACATTTGCAACATTTATGAAAAGGACACATCATCAAAAAATTGTACATATGGATCACGAAAATCAACCAGAGTAAAACCCGAAAATCAAAATATATAAGCTGTTTATATAAGTTCATACATAATGTTCTGTAACCAAGACAAAATTGGTCATATGACCTAAGAACTCAAAAAGATGCTAGGGGGCACCCTAGCCTAGTGGTGCTCATGATAATACGTCACGGCCTGTGCAATCATGCGCAAGAGACGAGTCCATCGTCTAGGCACACCAATGGTATGCCGCTGCATCTGTAAAGGTAACTTGTCAATCTGTACATCCGGAAGGCCACGAGTAAGGCTCTCAACCTGCTCCTGCACAGCTGTAAGGGTCTCGGTGTCGTCAAGATCGCGAATAACAACTCTCCTAGCAGGCTCCCCTGCCGGGGCAGCAGCTGGCGATCTCGGACGAACTGCTGGACGAACAGGACCAATATCTGCATGCACGCAAGAGTACAATTAAAAGTCTTGATAGAATAAAGCACGGCAACATTATGAGTAAGAACAATAAACAGTAATATGGTCAAAGAGTTTACCAATGGCACCCCACTGCTCGCCATCCGGTAACACCAAATCCGGATCACCTCGGAAATCCATACCCACATATGGATACTCAGAAAACGCCATCTCCTGGCGCTCGAACCACCTAAAGAAGGCCTCAGTGAAAGTAATCTGAGGTTGACCTGCATGCCTAGACATGTGGTCAACCCACCTCTGCATGCGTGGCTCGGTCGGAGAAGGCAAGTCAAGTATGATGTACTGAGGCTGCATCAGTGGGATTTTCTCCAAGGCGAAGGCAGTCAGAATAGAACCAAATCCAAAGTTCTTCAGCTTCCCGTCCTTTACCTTGGTCAATTGAATTTTCATCTGAACAAGTACTGCATCACACCAGTTGAATACTTTCGGTTGGAGACACTCCAAGGCGTGCTGCATGTAAGACCTGTTGGCAACATGTAGAGCTGCGCTACCGGCCATCCTACCAATAGTGAACAGAATGGACCTAAGAGCCCGATCAGTAATCTCTCGGATAACAATCTTGTCGTCTCTGCTCGGCTGAGAACCTTCCCTGCAGTACTGGCGGACATAATCTCTGGTGGAATCAGTCCCCCGGGCCGTACCTGATAAGGAAATGGGGGCACCTCGTCTTGACAGTCCAGTCAAGAAGTACATGTCCTCTATGGTCAAGGGGATGGTCTTCCCCCTAATCTGGAACACTTGGTTAACAGGATCCCAAGCATCAAGCATATACTGCAGTAAAGAAATTTGTGCTCTCATGCTAGAGATACGGAAAAACTTCAGCAGGCCACAGTTCCGCAGCGCGTTCACCGTGACCGGGTCATGGAGGGCAATCATGTCCTCCTCTTCATGTTCTCGTTCTCGCCATGTAAGAGACATTTTGTTCAAAGTTCCCTGCAAGGCAAACAAGAGAAGGAGTAAGTTCCTGATTTTGGTGAAAAAACTGGCGAAAAAATCATCAAAAAATGACCTGTAAAACCCAGTTTCTGAGCCCAGCGCAGGCAGAGAGTCTCCTACCTGCGTTGAGGGTCAGGCTGCCTTAAGGCAGCTTGACCTTCAGCGCAGGTTTCGAAAGAGGAACCTGCGCTGAAACTAGGGCGATTTTGCAAAACCCCTGGGGCTCAGAAATACTGAAAAACAGGCATAAAACAGGAAAATGAAACCGTGAAAAGAAAGAGCTAGGATTTAGCTCCTACCTGGTCCAGACGGCGCCGAAAATCGTCCGCAGAATCTCCCGGAATCAGCTGGTGAAAATCAAGGGGGAAGAGGCACCTCCAGAGCTCCAACAAACCAAATGAAAATGAAATGGTAAATGAGAGGTAAAAACACCTTTTAATGGCTTTTTACACAGTTTAAAGTGAAATATTAGGGTTGTAATCTCATTTTCATGCAAATATTATCCATTTCTAACAAAGTTTGTTGCAGCAATTGAAAGTACAGTACTATATTTGAAAAGAGAAAAGCTAGTAATGGTAAAAAATCAAAATTTTCCATATGTTCGAGCAGTTTTATCGCGGAATTTATGCTCGTTAAAAAATAGAAAATCATGAGCAAGAGTTTCCTCCAGAGTTCAAGCTCATTAAAAAATGAACCTATCCCGGTAAATAACCATTGCGATCGTAACTTTATTAGCCATGAAAAGTCTTGGTCGTGTTTTCATTCGTCACCTCCATTCCATTTGGCCGATCGTTCACCCCCATATGATTGTTTACCCATTTTGAGGAACAGCTGCGAAGAGTGATTTCACCTAGCCATCCTTGTAACACTGCCGTGATTGGAAAAATTCCAACCTGTACCTGGAATCAGTTGCTATCCCTGTATATCACTCGTTCCTCAAAAGACGAGTCTTCTTTGAGCTCTTTTCTGACTCGTAAAATATGAAAAGTTTGCCGAGTTTTGGCCTTCCAGCTCGTTAAAGGGACCGGAAGAGCTATCCCTCCTCTAGATTTTAATCTTTTTGGACCTGAGGGATTATTGCACAAAAAGATCGAGCGCTTGTTTTGATCGGCTCGTTAAAAGTACCGAACACTCATCCCTTCTGTATTGTTTTATACTTTTTCGGACTTAAGGGATTAGATGACGAAAAAGGAATTTTGGAGTTAACTTTCTGTACCTTTTCAGACTCTCTAAAATTGAAAAGGACCGAGTTTTCCTTGTCGTTAGACTCATTAAAATGATTAAATAGCGACAAACTTGTCTTTAGATGAGAACGAGTTTCCCTATCGCTAAGCTCGTTAAAACATAGCGATGGGCTTGCCCGAAGGGCAGGTTATAGAACAAGCATATGTTATCCTCCTCAAGCTTAACAAAAATAAAGAGGTACTGGTCAGAAATGACTGGGGAAAAATTGGGAGAACCTCAAAGCTTTAATGGTAGCAAGTCGCTCTTGAACATGACACTTTTCCTCCGTACCACATCGGGTTGGGTTGTTTTCATTCACCGGTCTCATCACCATGGTCCTCGCCAAACCATCCATATTTGGGGTAATGCTACCGATCCATCGCATCAGTGTCGTTATATGTTCAAGAGATGTCGTTCATAAAGAGTCAACCGTGTCCCATCCACTGCCATACATTATCCTTCATCCATTCATGGTCGCCACCCTGAGTCATATGTCACAGTTTGTTTTCACCTCCACTAAAATCATTAGCTCCGTTCCGTGTCATTGATGTGGGATTCATTAAGGCCCTCCTTTGACGGATCACTTCTTGTCGACTTCAGCTCATTATCCAAGAAGTTGATCTAGGAACAACCCCTTCAGTACTTTGAAGCTTGCATGCCTCAATGGCAAGTTTCTCACTTCCGGCGACAGGTATACATCAATGACCTTCGACCAGAAGATTTTGCGTGGTGTTTGACGCCAAGTCCTTTATTCACACCACGTGAATTGTACTGCAGTACCTTGAGGGTCATTGTCATTATTGGTGATTCCTCTCGCGCTTGTTAACGGTTTACATTATTGACCGGTAATCAAGCGATGTCTTTCCATGTTCGACTTCAGCGCAATTCTCACATGGATCGACTTGTACTTAGAGTGAAGATCGAACGAGTTTGAAGACCCCGGATCTAGTTTCATCCATCCGGGCTGCGATATACATTCAGGACATAAAGACATTTGTTATGTACATCATTGCAGCAGATGATCATCCTACTCAAAAAATGATAATTTTAGCAGAGAATTATCAGTCTACCATCAGACGATCGTCTGTTCTATGTACCAAAATGTATTTATAAAGCTGAGCATGGGAATGCCCGCCTCAGCTAGATCATGAAAACAAGATGAAAAATAATGTATTGTATTGTATTTTATTACAGGACACCTCTCAGCGATTGAATGAACTTCGGATCCTCTGGATAAAGCATTTCACCCGATAAACGACCTCATACTTTAGGGGGCAACTGTTATAGACATTTTTGTGCCTAACAGCATGAAGCATGAAATGTCAATAATCTAAGGGATCCAAAGTCCCTAAACATGTTGTTCCTACCCCTAGAGGAACAAGGTCAGCAAACCACAGCACTTCAGATCAGTTCTCCACCTGAAAACACTCAAAAACAAGCAATTTCAGGATCATGTCAACTGCTCCACTGAGCATATGCGCTGAATGTCAACTGCGCCACTCTGTACCTGCGCTGAATGTCAAATCTAATGAAGGCTACCTGCGCTGGGCGAGATTGGCCAAGTGGCACAGTCATTCTGCAAGGTGTCAGGTGCCCAGGAAGCTTCTAAAATGACACTTGGATCAGCAAATTCGCCCTATGATGAGTAAGAGGTCCTTAAACTCCAAGTGGAAGCTAGGATCTCCAAGTGGACTCAAGAACTGGAGTATAACTGAAGAGGGAGAGGACACAAGTCAGCTTCATGTCAGTCTCAAGCTGACTCATCCTTTCTCCAAATATCCTATATATAGAGCTCTCTCATGAGGTCTAAGGAGGCTGGAATTTTGTGAATGTAAGGAAGTGTTGTTGGTTTGAGTATAGAACTATTGGGTGATTGCTTTGAAGGAGGTGAAGAGGAGATTTCTTTCTGCTGGGAGGTGTTGCTGGATTGGGCCTCTTATGGTTGTAACACTCTCAGAACTTTACTTCTTCCATTAATAAAGCATTTGGGGTTCTTCTATATGCATGTATCTTAATGGTGTATTGATGCTTGTATATTTGATTTATTCTAATCCTTGAATCAATTATGGATGTATGCTTCTTGTAGTTTCCCTTTCTTGTGCTTTTGCAGGATCTTTGTGTAGCTGGGCTAGTGAAAGAGCAAGGAGCTGGGAGCAAGCGGCAAGGAGAGAAGACTGGATCAACACTAGCGAAAGACATCGGTTGGTGGATCTCTTTCTCCCCTTTTTACTTTCATAAAGAAGAAATCTTAGATAGCTTTACTTTCAGTTGTTGCTGAGGTACTATCACCCTTAGAGTGGGATAGGGTCATTCCGTGTCGGATACTTTTCCCTACAACAGTAGTTGTCTCTTGGAGGTCAAACAAACAATCAGTTCCAGCAGAGTCCACAACAGAGGCATAATATGAGGAAGTAGCTGAAGCAACAAAGGAAATTGTCTGCCTCATGAAAATTCTAGAAGATTTGTAGGTGAAACAAGTGTTTTCAACTCCACTCCTAATTGATAACACTTCTGCAATAAAGTTGGCCAACAACCCAAAGTTCCATGATCGAACGAAGCACGTCAATACAAAATACCATCTGATTCGACATCATGTTGAGGCCAAGATGATCTATCTACGCCATTGTTCCACAAATGAGTAGATTACAGACATATTCACCAAAGCACTTGGAAGAAAAAAGTTTGAAAGATTCAGAAAGATGCTTGGACTCACCAACATCCCTTAATATTAAGGGGGGAATGTTGACACCTAATCATTGGGATTGGGTAAATATATGTAAAATGGTGTAAATAGAAAATAAGGAGAATAGGAATATGGAGAGACATTGTGAGATGAAGCCCAAGATTCTCTCCCTCAATGTATATATCTATCATCCTTAATGGAAAATCACAATTTCATTTGAGGAGTTACCTCCTGGCCTTACAGTTTTATAGGTACTTTCATTTGCATATCTAGATTTCAAAGATTAACTAGGGTTGGATTCATATACACGAAAAAAATCATCAAAGTAATGCTCAACTTTAGCCCACCAAGCGCTTGGCTACAGGGTGTGATTTAGTTTTTAGTTGCAATTGATTTCAAGAAATTTTTTATTTCTGCATTGAAAATCTTCCAAGACAAATATGTTGAGAAAAACGCAAGCAGACAAAATTAGGGTTTATTTTATAATGTTTTCTCTTGTTATATTAACAGTTATTGTGATATAATGTTATTTCATCATCACCATTATTATTTGGAGTTCATCATCAAGACAATGCCAATAAATAATATCACAATGTAAACAAGAACACTGGAAAATGGCTCCATGCCAGGGAAAAACCACTCCACAGGGGAAAACCCTAAAAACTTATCTTCTTATAGGAATTCAAGGAATAAATCCAAGACCTTTGATCAAGTCAACTCACCAAGTAATAGGCTATCCACCCAAACAATAATGCTTCTCTTTATAACTCGATATGTTGCTCTTCTGTAGCTCGAAATCTGAACATAGATAGCTTTCTTCCCATACGTGTGAGCTTGCCAAATAAATAATTGATTCCCAAGCCAAACAAATAAACCTTCTTCCTTTCCTCACTATCCTTCTCCTCTTTCTCGCTCTGAATTTGCCTCAAACTTCTTGAAGAGAGTGAATTACTTGTGTGACTCAAATGAGGTCGAATACCTCTCCTTTATATAGTCTTTTGGTGGGGTTCAAGTGCCTCTTGTGGGGCCGACTTGATGGGTTGGCCGACCCATCACTTGGTAGCTTCTAGATCACATTTTACACTTAAAAATATTTCTTTTACATTGATTCAAGAGCCCTCCAAGGGACTTTACATCATGACCTTGACTTTGACCTTGTCAAAACCCTAGAGCACACAATGGGTGCTAAACCTAAGACAAAATAATCAATGGGAAAGAAACCCATTCTTGAATAAATAATTTTCTTTTGCAAAAATACAATTTTATTTTCTTTTTCTTTTGACAAGTACATTGATTACATCAAGTCATGGTACATAAACAATTATGAAGACTGAAGCTAGTTACCATTTTCAACACTTCCTCTTAACTAGGGAGGTATTCATAATTGACAACAACAGGTACATGGACAGTACAACCTTGAGAAGTTCTCATAAGAAGAGTCGGATTGGTAAGCCATCTTAAGCATCAACATCATCATAACTAGCATTGTCAAATGTCACATATGTAAGGCCTTGACTAAAAAAGTTCTATATCTCTATAGATCAGAGCATAATGCTAGGAGGCTTTACGTGGGACACCACACTACCTCTCAGGGCACATACCCCACCCAGGTGCTCATAAGGTATGTCCCTCTAGGACTATTCTTATCTTGGATTCCCAATCCTCAAAGAATATCAGTCCTCTTCGCCTACTCTTGTCTTGGATACCCTGCCAGATCCTCAAAGAGTGTCGGTCATGAGACTACTACCTCTCTTGGATTCTCAATCCTCAAGGAGTATCGGTCTCAGATGCTTACCCAATCCTCTAGACACCATTATCCCTTCATGGCCTTCACTAAGACTTATGGCTGTTAGTCTTGGTCTAGTGCATGACACATGAAGTAGAGAACCATGTCCTCCACTCCCTCTTAACCAGGGAGGGGTGTCCAACATCATCACTCTCTCAAACAAAGAGGATATACCTATTCCCTTCACATAGGGAATGTAACCAAAGCTCCCTCTCAACTGAGAGATACATCCATCAACAACTACTAGATCTCCAAGATCATTACAATAGCTACTCATAGCTCATCATCAATATATGTGAGGACTTCAATTTTCAAACATTGAGGAGATCTTTGCATCAGCAACTTTATTGTTGGGACAAGATCTACCATCACTTTCCATATCATCAATATACATCAGCTGCAATCAATCATCATGGGGCTTGAACATGGCTCCCTTTGAACATCGGGAAAGTGATCTATCAAGACATGATTATTGAACCATCTGCAACCTATTATCATTGTGTACTATGCCAACTTCTTTGGACTAAGTGCCAAAATCACTTATCCAAGTCATCATCATCCTGAAACAAGTCTTCTTTCAGTATGCAGGGTCATATCATGTCTTTGTCATCATCATCAGAGTCTTCTTTAGCGGAACGTCATCACCATGTCTTAGCCAATCATCTAGCCTTTTACCAACTTCTTCTCATCTCCCAGATGAGATATTTCATGTTGCAATTGAATCAATCAATCTTCCAAGAAGCTCGCTTCAAGTTAGAAAAAAAACAATAGTGATGATACCATCATGGTCATTCTTCCTAAAATAAATCACTCCATGTCATCACATAAGGGATCCTTAAATGATCCTATTACATCTTTAATCAATTTGCAACATGAATTTTATTCTTGTTGTGACATGTGAACAACATATATACCATAAAATACTTAAATACAATATGAAAACCATGATGTTGTGCATTATACCAATGCAACTACATGTCCTACTCTAACTGTACAAAATCATCATGATGGAGTCATTTTAGAAGAAGAGATCCCTAGGATCTTCTTCTTTTTCCTTCTTATTCTCAAGTTCATTGACTTCTTCGGCTACATGTGCTCCATCCTTCCTTTGATTGGATTCCTTCACAAGTTTCAGGAAATCCCTTCAAAAGTGACCCAGCTCATTGTACTCAAAGCATCTTACATTTGAGACATCAACCTTCTTCATTGGATGACGATATCTTTCAAACTTTCCTTTGCCCAATGTTTTCATCCTTGTTGCATAAGCTTGAGACTTTCCAAGAGGATCGGTTTCCTCTTTTGCCTTCATCCAGTATTCTTCTATCATACATTAGGACCAAAGTTCATCGAAATCATATGTTTCCTTTCTTGAGTATATGTTGGTCACAAAGGAGTTCCATTCTAAAGGAAGTGCATTGAGAACACAGGTTTTCATTTATGCATCAGTAATTGTTTCACCAAGAGCATGCAACAGGAACAAGACCAGATATCCTGCATGCAGTTGGGATTGTTGGACGATTCCAAGCTAATCCAAAATAAACGCATCTTTAGGCAGTCAAAATAATATTCAAATATCTACAAGACACTCAAGACTTTGGTTTATGGTATCCCAAAGATGAAAATCTTACTCTTCATGCTTATACAGATGTAGATTGGGCAAGAAATGTTGATGATAGAAAAAACACTAGTGGGAGAGCATTCTATATGGGGTTCTTCTTGGTATCATGGTTCAGCGAAAAACAAATCTCAATTGTTTTATCTACTGCAAAAGTAGAATATGTTTTTGTTGCATCTTGTTGCACACAACTTCTCTAGGTGATGCAAACATTCCAAGATATTCAAATCAATTATTCTCCACCCATTTCCATTCTATGTGATAATACAAGTGCCATTAGTATTTTGAAAAATCATGTTATGCACTCTAAGACCAAGCATATTCCAATTAAATATAATTTTCTAAGAGAATAGGTGCTTGAACAAAAGGTCAAACTGGAATATGTTCCCTCAAAAGAAAAAGTTGTTGACATATTTACAAAACCTCTTCCACGTGATGCATTTGAATATCTCATATAGAAATTAGGAATGGCCCCTACCTCATCACTATGTTAATCTTCCAAGTTTAGAGGGAGCAATGTATAGGTTGTCTTGATTCTCATGGTTTCTTTTTATATCCATCAATTTTATTACTAACAGTGCATCTAGTATAGTCACAGTGAACAGGATTAGATATTATAGGCTCAGGGGGAGCCATAGTTGTGAAGTTCCAATACTCTACTTTCTATACGCAGATGCTACCAATAACAGTGGCATATATACGTGAGTTGCAACTTACACAGTCGCATATGTTTTTCTATGATGAAGAAACAAGCTCCAATTTTTCTTATTGGTTCTAGAATTGTTTGAGTACAGTCTGTTGATATTCCCTGTAGTTTAGAAGAAGCATTTGCATTACTAGCAAATGTATTGATGCTTATGTTGCTGAAGTTACTCATATAGTTGTTATTGTTGCTACCTCACTCTTTGAGGTCTTTTGGTCTTGGTTATAAATGTCAGATCTATCATTTGATGTAAAGTTCATGTAAAGACTTGTGATGTAATCATTGTAAAATTCAGTCATGTATGGACTATTGAGGTCAAGTCATGTAATCCCATATTTTTGGCCATGTAGTCAAACCCCACTGTGATTGGGTGATTGATGTAAGTTTGTGTCCTTGGTGATAGGAGAAGTCATATTCAGTTGAGTCATAGAGACATGTACTTCATTGCAAATATTTCAGAAGTTTCAGCATGTGCTCAGGGGGAGCATGGTCAGTATATCGTGCAGATTATATTAGGGGATTTTTGAGGTCTAAAATGGGTCTCCTAAGGAAATTATAAAATAATAGTGGAAATAATAAAATAATATTAGATAAAATCATCAAATTTTAGAGGGAAAAATAAAAAACTATTTTTTCAACTCATATTTTCAATTTATCTCCCTAAGGGTTTATTCAAATTTCGAGTGGAAACACTTGTTGGATGCATAATTTGATTCCTCATCCAAGGAGTACCCATGTTGGATACTTTCAATGGAACCTGCTATACGAATAATGAGAAATACATGAAAAACGTGATTGTAATCATGTGTTTTCATGTATTTCTCACTTTTCATGTAGCAGGGTCCATCGAAAGTATACAACATGGGTACTCTTTGGATTAGAAATTAAATTTTGCATCCATTGAGTACTCCCGCTCGAAATTTGAGTAAAAACTTAGGGAGATAAATTGAAAATACGAGTTGAAAAAATAATTTTATTATTTTTTTAATATTTTTACTTTTTTACTCCAAAAATGGTGAATCATCCCCCATGGTTGACATAATCATCTTGAATCCTATTGGTTCTTATAAAGTTTATTTTGGTTGTACATTTTTCTTAGGAGGCTCATTTTAGACCTCAAAAGTCCCCTAATGACAGACCTCATGTCTCTACAAGAAAAGAGAAGCCTTCAATGAGCATTAGTCAGTGATTTTCCCTTGATGTCAAAGGGGGAGAGAAACTTAGTGGTTGGAGAATGCTTGGTATATGTACAGATGTGTTTACAGGTACCTACAGGTTGTGGTAACTAAACACCAAAGTGGTTGTCATCAAGTCCAAAGGGGGAGATTGTTGGCATTATGACTAATGTGTTGTCCTTGATGGCAACTTACTTGATGAGTTTACTTTTGATGGTAACCTACTTAATAAACATGTCAACATGATGGTAGCAGAATGAGTATTCAGACCAGAACATATGTGATAGAAAGATTGGACAAAGGAATATCAATCAAAGATAGAGGAATGATAAAGATGGAGTTTGAATAAGTATAAGTGGGTTCTGTGAAGCAAATCCACGTACATATGTGGGTATGGAGAAGAAAATGCACATACAATTTCTGCACCATGGTATTCTAATTACCAAGGGTCTTTACCATGGTATTGACCCATAGTATTGAGCCCAACAACAGATATTTGATCCCGTCAAAGAATACCATCGACATTAGTGTGGTTTTGACATGTGGTATTGGCTAAGGGATAAGCTATATAAAGAGATGAAGATCAAAGTACTTGCGTGTGCAAGTGATGAACATTTCATGAATAATTAGATCTAAAGCAAGTGTGCATGTAATGGGCTATTAATGAATTGTTTGATATGAAACTAAGTATACACCCGGGAATTTGATGAAGGATCGGATCCAATAGATCTGAAATGACTATATTGATAATGGATTGATTTGATCTGTAATATTTATGTCTGATGCATGTTTTATTATGTATGCCAAGAGATGGGTTTGTTCTGAAGATCTGATGTGCAACAAAGTTATAAGTCAATAATTGCAAAGATGTACACAGGTTTGATAACCTAAAAGGAACATACATACGTGGGTTTAATGTTGGTAAGTCGTGTATCTATTCAGATCTGTACGTGGATTTGATTCCTGAAAAGCATGTATACACGCAGAAGTGTTTTATGGAAAGCATGTATATAAGCTAGGGTTTTGTTGAATAAGATGTCTGATCAGTCTAATTAGTCTTGTTGTGTTTCTGTTGTCTGTCAATGAAGTCTTACTTGATGATCTAGGTTTAACAGTGATGATTGAAGTTGAATTGTTTGATTGAAGAATGATGATACTGCTAGTTGTATGTGATTGAAGATTTGTGATGGTTCTGTGACTATTTCAGAATGATTCAGTGGCTCATGGTTTAACTCATTGTTTGTTTCAAAATAACAGTGATTTAGTTTCAGGGTTCAGTGTTTTGAGATATGTACGCAGGTATGCGTCATGGAAAGTGCATATATGCACGGATATGCTAAAAATCAGTAGCATATATATTTTGATATATGATTATCAGGGTTTATAGTGACAGAATATGGTTTATGTGATGAACAGTATGTGGATTGGTATTCTGATGAATGGATTTACAGTGATCTAACTACTTTGGTTGTTTGATATTGATTTGGGTCTCAATTGGTACAGTGATTAAGTAATTTGATATGATGATTGGTTCATTTTTATTATTTGATATTGCGCTTAAATGATGGTAGTGGGTCCAGTTTGAAAATTTAATGAAATGTGGCCTACAGATTTGATGCTTTGTATCAGGTGGAACCAGTGTGAAAATTTATGAAACGTGATCCACAATAGTACAAGGAGTTGAAGCTCGCATCCAGTGAGTGATGGAGAACGAGAGAAGGTTGTAGCCTTCTGTAGGTGGGTGTCTACGAGCTGGTATGAGCTTGCGTCAGTACAAGACTGTAAGAATTATTTCATCATAATAAAAAGAAGACAGAGACGAGCAGCGGTGGTTTTTTCCCACATTGGGTTTTCACCAAAAAATCATAGTGTTCATATGTGTTGCTTGTGTGATGCTTTGTTCTATTCTTATTGCATATGGTTATTGTATATCTAATGTTGATGAAGTACTAACATACTAGTTCGAGATAAAATTGACTGGAAAAACTATGTTGACTGGATATACACTATTTTCCTGCATTAAAGTCGCATAAATATGTAGGTTTACTTCGAAATAGTTGTGTACATAAATCAGAATAAGAAAAATCAAAACAGGTTTTGTAAAATATTGATTCACCCCCCTCTCAGTATTTTTCCTAACAATATCTCAAAAGAAGAAAAAGGAGAATATTGAACACTATTTCTGAACAAATATGCAACTTTTTAACAAGACTGAAATACTAAAGAAGTCTACAATTGTGACTAAACTAAAACTTAATTTGAAGTCATCTGAAATCTACAAAAGGCGCTGAAGTTCTTTGGTGAAAGGTCAAGCATTTAAGGTCATATGAAGTCTGCACAAGGAGCCAAAGTTCAGTGGTGAAGGACAAAGGATTTACTAGTTGAAGAATTTCTATGATAAAGAGAGCTGAGAGTTTGTAGTTGAAAGCAAGAGTTTTGTGATAAGGACAAGAGGTCTACAATAGGAATTTGGAATTTTCTTTTGACTTTGACTAGGTCGAGATTCAACTTTTGTCTTTGACTGGAAGAGGAGGGTTGACTTGGAAGGAGTCTTTTGTCTTGGGTTGGATATCTCTTTTTGGATTGATTCAATAAGAAGAGGATTGTTTGGTTTTCCCCTGTTGGAGGTGCTTTTCCCTGGCTCGAAAGCTTAAATTTGTGTGTCTCTTATTTCTTTGTGATCTTGGATGAACAATTTGTGTAATTGTTTGATGAAAAAGGAACATTAATAATCAAAAGAAAGAAAATTAATTATCACAAGTAATTATCAAGTAAGAAAATATAGTTGCCCTTGATTTTTTAACTTGAAGTTCATAGCTAGAAAGGCTTGAATTTTTCCTTCGTAAGCAGAGAAGATTCGAAAGTTTTGTGCTCAACACTAAAATTAGTGTTTACAGATCTTATTGCTTCTTGTTGTCGGAGAAATGATTAAGTGTGGAAAATGATAAATGAATTTAACAGAAATATAGTTGCATGTTGATTAGGTTTTGAGTATTATGGCTGAGTGAGGATGGAAGTTTGAGTGTATTCAGGTAGGGTTCCAAGAAGTGGATCTGATTGACAGTATTGATGAACTTGTTGAGTTGAGCATGGGAAAATTTCAGTGACAATGATTGATTGTGACAGTAACAATAATTGTAGGTTAACAGTGTTATGAAAATGTGTCAGTGTCTATTGGACAGAAGCAAAGGTAGTATAGTGGCAGTGTGTGTCATTGACATTAGTGACACCATGGTTATTAACAACAGTGGTTGGATAGTGATCAGTGTAGTGATTAAGAAGTACAATGATCAAGTGTAGTGACTATCGTATTCAATCGTTTTCATCTTTAGTTTGGTAGGGTGGTGCAAGGCGGAGAATAAAGTCTCCTTCAGTTTGGTGCCTAAGAACACTTCAGGGTGGCAAGGTGGTGCTAGGGTAGGTTGGTGTCGGTGCATCAAGTTGGTGCTTGCAAGCTATTGGTGCATCCTTTCAATTGGAGCTGATAAAACCAAGTGTTTGGTGCCTCCTCCTAGTTGGTGCTAGAGAATCTTGAAATTTGGAGCTTCTTATTGATGTAATATTTAAGATATATGTTAAAAGTGTTTTGTGGTTTTCTCTCATTTGTGTTTCCACATAAAAAAATTCTTATATATCATGTGTGATGTTGTGCATTTTTGAATCGTATTGTTAATTGTTAATGTTTACAAGATTTTATTGAAATGGTAAAAAGTGTTGGATATTGAGTCACTCACCAAACTTAAAAGAAGTCCACTAAGCACATAAACTTCAAATTATTTTCCTCATAAATTTGTGAAGCTCTTAATCAAAGTTATAATGCTAAAGCAAAATATCTAATCTCGACTGGGTTTCAATATGATCTTGGTATGGTTGCAATAATTCTACTTCTAGAGGAACTTTTAGAAATATTAATACCCTCCCTCAATTTCCTATAGAATGATGTTGATGACCCAGTGGAAAACATTTCCTTAGCTTTGTTCTAAAATGAAACAAACATCTACTCACTATTTCCAAGCTAGTCGAAATTTTTTCACTCTGCCCATTCTTTTTTTCAAATTATATGAATTCATTTGTTCTTACACTAATTTGAATCTTTCATGAAATGAGCAGCCAATTAAGTCACTTCCATTTTGTTGATTTTTCAGGATTTCCTAGATTATTGTTTTGGGATTTCTGTGGTTTGGATTGTTGATTGATAGAAGAACCACACATCTGAATTTTATAGTCAACATTTCAAAACCTCTATCCAAGTCCATTTTCAAGATTTTAAAGTCTTGAAAATGGACCTGACTAGAGGTTTCGAAACATCGACTATAACATTCAAATCTGTGGATCTTCCTTTATCAATCAACATCTCCTAGATTGATAATTACTTCTAATGATTTATTCATTAATTTACCATGTGTCACATTCATCATTAAGAAATTATACATAGAAAATATTCAACAATAAAACAATAAAGACAGTAAGATCATGAAGAACAAGAGACACAAAATTTACCCTGGGAAAATCCTCATCTAGGAAAAAACCCAGCAACCTTTTCCCAGAGAAATTATCCAATTCAACAAAAGATACAATCTGATCTTCCAATCAAAAACAAATTCAAACTGACTGCAAACATGCACAGGTCAAACCTTGCCAACCAGAGACAAATTCAACCTCCTGAAATTTTGGCCTCCTGCACTTTCCTCAGAAATTTCAATATGCTTCAGATTCTTCCTTAAGTTTGCCTTAGATTCGTCCTCTTATTCTCACACGTGTGAAGAGGAAATAGGAGATAGTCATCTTATTTGTATCATTTGAGGAGGAATTTGAGTGCCCTTATATAGTAAATCGATGAGCCTGAATAGGTGTGTCAAAGGGTCAGACCAACTTGAACCTTTGGGGTTGTCCAACTTGATTTTGGAGGTAAATATAATTTGAATTTCATAATTCATCTTCCCTCTCTTGAAGTCGACTTGAAAGTCACTTTCATATTTATCATTTTATTTTATTTTGGGGGATAAAATAAATTATGAAGACCGGCCATAGCTACAAAAATTCAACACTCCCTCTTAGCTAGGGAGGTATTCATAATGACTTTCCCAAATGTTCTCTTGTTGAATAGAAATTTATCTATCCCAAGAAAAGTTTGAATGAGCTCAATTATGTTGATGAATCCATTCACCTCGTGTCCTATACTAGAACCATGTGGAAAGCATCTCACATCAACATCATGTAAAGGAAACTAGTCACCCACTAGACATATCCCATTTGCAAAGGAGCCAGTCACTAACAAGCCAATTACCCATTGGTTGGTAAAGCAGCCCTGACATAAGATTGGTCCTTGTTTCACCAATCCACCAAGTTGTCACTTGGAATCGGGAACTCCCTGAGACATGGTGAAACCCTGGGCCCATTTACCACTCCCACATGTCATCACATGCTATTAAATGGTAAAAAATACGTTTCCAATGTTATAAGTCACAATCTCAACCCACTAGCCAAAACCCACGGCAATATGGTTAAATAAATCCTAACCGAGAGAGAAATCTAGGCCTTAATGCTACTGGGCCAATCTCCCAAGCCATATTACATGGCTTCCCGGTCAATACCCATGTCCTAAGGGAGATTATCCACCCCTTGATGCTACAACATCAATACTCCCTTCAACCAAGGGAAGCATTCTAAATCACTCAGCTTGTTCTAGAAGTATGCCAACTTCATCCAATGACAAATGCTTTTTGAGAATGTCAGCAACCAACTGGATTATAGAAATGCATAGGAGCCTTACTGCTCCTTTTGTACCACATGCTTTGAATTTTCATCACGGTCGTCTCTCGCACTTGATCAAATAATTCTACAAGTAGCTTCCAAAGCAACATTGTTTCACAACTTGCCAAACAACCTACAATATAATCTGCTTCAGTAGTGCTATCAGCTTCCTCCTCATCATAGTCGACCCAAGTTGAATCATCATCTTGATGTACTTTTCTTGGCTTATGCATTCTCAACCCAATCTAAATCTATGAATCCCTGCAACTATATGAGACATCTCAATCCATATCCAATTGTACCATGTCAGTACCTCAACACATGTTGTGCCACATGCCTTGGCTCAACCATAAATTGACCAGATTGAATCCATCACCACAGCTACTTTCCTATCACCCTAACTAGGTGCTCCCTCTAACGCTAAAACAATTATGCTGAGACAATCCAGGTTGTGCCCTCTGCCACTCAGGTTCATCAAATTGGATACCATGGGAATGGCCATGGACTTGTTGTCCATCATCCCAAATCTCTAGAGGATCGTAATAATACATTTACTTTTGACTAAGGAAGATCACAATCAGCATCTGCCACACTTCTAATCCCAATAAGTAATATATCCAACCAAGATCCTTCATCTCGATACTAGACAGCAACTCTCTCTATCGTGGAAACAAATATTCCTGCCACGACTACTCCCTCTCACAGGCGAGTCCTTCCACTCTCATCAAAAACAAGATCAACCAAGATTTCTCAAATATCCACCAAGCTCGAGGTCCATACAAAGATTTCTCAAGTCTACAAACATGAGAGCCCCTCACACGTACCTCAAAACCCAGAGGTTTTCCTTGTACAATTCTTCTCCCTGACAACTAGAGCAAATGTGTCATCATAGTCCTCTCCCTCTTCCTAAGAGAATCATCACTTTGTACTCTCTATGCTTCCATTTACCAAATGCTTGATCTTGTAAGTCCACTTTGAAGTTGTTGAATTTTTGTAGTTATGGTCAATCTTGATAATTTATATTTTAGCCCTTAAAATGTATAAAGAAATTGTAAGACGTTTTTCATATCATTTTCATTATTTATCCCCTTAAAGAATTATTATAAGACATGTTCTTCATGTCGAATTAAAAGAGAAAATTTCGAAATTTAAATTTTGACTTTATGGTCCCAAACTAGTCAAGTCAGTCCTCCCTCAAGTCAAGTCGGCCCCAGTGAAGAGATACATGCATTCGCAAAGGAAGAACACTATATAAAGGCATTTTATCTCCTCCACAAAGGCATCATTCGATCTCACACAAAAGAAAGATAGTTTTGGGCATCTCAGTGAAGAATTGCAGGATGAATTAGTAGTGCGAGATGAATTTGTAGTGCAGGAAGAATCAGTAGTGCAAGACAAATCTATAGTGCAAGATGAATCAGTGGTGCAGGATGAATCTGTAGTGCAAAAGATGAATCTGTAGTGCAAGACAAATCAATAGTGCAAGGCCAATCTGTAGTGCAGGGAAAATCAATAGTGCAAGGAAAAAATTCTGGGCAGAATGTTTTGGGCAGTGGGGCCGAGTTTCTGGGCATATTTTGGGAGGCTGAAATTCGGCCTAGGCAGATTAGAGAGGACCGAAGTTGAAGGGTGGAAGTTTGACTTGACTTGACTTGGGGGTTGCTTGACCAGGTTTGACCATAGCTTGTTGATTAGTTTGATCTCATAGTTGACTAGTAGCATTAGATGTATCTCTTGTTGAACTAAAGAAATTCTCTATGGAAATGGTTGTTTGGTTTTTCCCCCAAGTGGGTTTTCCCAAGGTAAATCTTGAGTTCTCTTTGTGCATTGTGATCTCTATTGTCCTTATGGTTTTGTGGTTGAATTTATGAAGTGTAATTACTTAATGATGAATTGGAATTGTTAAAAGAAAATCTATATCATTAGAAGCAATTATCAATATTTCATAAATATTGTGTGGGTATCTACTGCACTTGAAAAATCAAAGTGGTATAAGAGCTTTGGTGAAGGAAAGGACATTGAGATCACTCTTGGAAAAATTTGGTAAAGGGAAGAGCATTATAGAACACCTCATCTAATATCTATTTTCTTGCCTATGATTATGGGATCCCATATGAAGGTGGAAAACAAATTGGAAGGAGCTACAAACTTTAGGGCTTGTAAAAAAAGGATTAATCTTCTTCTTGCAAAGAATGATCTCTTAGATATTGGGAAGGGCCAGGTCACTAACCCTTTAAAAGATGAAGAGAAATTAAAATTTGAAAAAGATGATATCATATCTAGAAGTATCATTGTAGATTCCAATAGAGATCATTTGATCCCATGTATAAAAAATCTTGACTCTTCAAAGAAGATATATGATGCCTTAATTGGGTTATACACCATCAACAATATTGGTCAAGCAATGATTTTGAAGAATGAACTTCGTGATGTTAGAATGACAAGGAATGATATTATACCCTTGTATTTCATGAGGATTTCCCATTTGTGAGATCAACTTCAAGTAATTAATGAAATCATTTCTGAAAAGGAGCTAGTAACTACAACACTTAATGGTTTACCTAAACTATATGATTCATTTGCAGTGGGAATATGTTCCTAAAAATATGTTCCAAAGTTTGATGAACTATGGACTACATGTACTCAAGAAGAATCAAGACTCATATCACGAGGAAAGATTCAGAGATCTGAAAAAGGTGGCTCTCAGGCATATGCAACATGTTTCAATTAGGGTGGAGGAAGAAAGAAGTTTGTCTTTCAAAGAAGATATGGAGGAAGAAGAAATGAAGAAAACTTGAATGAAAGAAGACCTGCGCCTCAAGGAAAAAGAGATATGTCAAAAGTTCAATGTTATCAATGTCACAAATTTGGTCACTTTAGACACGATCGTCCTAAAAGATCAAATGATAGAAAGAGAAAAGAAGCAACATGCCTCCACAACATATTTTGAAGAACGTCCAAAAAGACCTTAGAATAAAGATCCAGGTAATAAAGGATTTGACTATTTCCCTACTCTTAATGGTTATATTGCATATAATGAATACTTGTGGCTAGTAGATATTAGAGCCTCAAGGCACATGATAGGAAATAGAGACAACCTCACAAGTCTGATGGAAAGAATATTATCACAAAAGGTGGAACTTGGAGACAACAACAGTTATGCAGTCAAAGGAATTAGGAAAACATCCATTGATTTAAAATCAGGTGATCATGTTCATCTTAGCAACATATTATATGTGGAAGTTTTCAAGAAGAATTTGGTTTTCATTTCACACTTGGAAGATAAAAGAGATAGAGTAGCATTTGTTGATGGGAAAGTTCGTGTTTGGCTCAAAGACTCTAATATAGATTCTGCTAGAGTAATTGGAATTCGAGAAGGGAAGTTGTATAGACTTTTGAAACAACCTACTCAAGCACTTGTACATAATGTTATTAATCCATGTGAGCTTTGGCATAGAAGATATGCTCACCTTCACCATAAAGCTTTGCCATCAATAAAGTAAATTGTTGCAGGTGTTCTAGATTTGCATGAAGAACATGAAGGTGTATGTAAAGGATGTGTGTTTGGAAAGAATGTCAAGAAACCTTTTCTAAGCAGCAAAAGTAGTTCTAAGGAAGCCTTAGATCGAGTTAATTCTGATGTATGTGGTCTGAAGCTAGTGAAATCTATTGGAGGCTTTTTGTACTATGTAATCTTTATTGATTATTTCTCTTGCAAGACATGGATCCACTTCATGAAGACGAAGGATGAAGTCTTCAACAAGTTTTAGGAATTCAAGGGTGAAGTTGAAAACATGAAGGGAAAGAAGATCAAGATATTAAGGTCTGATAATGGAGGAGAAAATACCTCCAAGGAGCTCGTTTCCTTTTGTAAAGAAGTTGGGATTAAGAGGCAGCTGATAATCCCTTACAATCCACAACAAAATGGAGTTGTTGAAAGAAAGAATGGATATATTGAAGAATCTATGAAGGCAAAAATGCACGATAAAGACCTGCCTATGTTTTTATGGAGTGAAATAGTAATGACATGTCTACATTCAAAATAGAAGTCCTCATCGAATTTTGGAAGACAAGACTCCTGAAGAAGCATTCACCAAATAGAAACCTCAGGTTGGTCATTTGAGAATATTTGGTTGTCTTGTTTATATTCATGTACCTAAAGATAAGAGAAGGAAGTTAGAGCCTTCAAGAAAGAAAGGGATATTCATTGGTTATAGTGAGTCATCAAAGGCCTATAGAATATATGTTCTGAGACAAAAACTTGCGAAGTTACCAGAGATGCGACCTTTGATGAAAATGTTGCCTATTGGAAATCTAAATAAGTTCCCATGGACTTTGATGAGGAAGAAGAACACAAACATCCCAAGGAAGGAGATTATGGTCCATCAAATCCTTCATAACATCCTGATGATCATAAAGAAGAGCTAGAAGGGCCTAACAATCTATTCGACCCAGTTGTTGTTCCTGAAAATTAGAAAGAGGTCAGCTTGGCTAAGATTCACTTTGCAGGAAGCAGAAGGACATGTTGCACCATGTGGCTCTTTTAGGGAAAGTAAGAGGCCAAAGAGGTATTCTAGTTATCCATATTTGATGACAAAACTCATTGATGTTGAACCTTCCACTTTTGAATAAGCAGCTAGCCAACAAGTTTGGAAGGATGTGATGTTGGAAGAATACGAATTGATTACAAAGAATGATTTATTGGAGAATGTGTTAGACCCAAAGGAAAATCAATTATGTCCTTCAAATGGGTATACAAGATCAATCATGCAGTGGACGGTAGTATTGACAAGTAGAAAGAGAGATTTGTGGCTAGAGGGTTCTCCCAAAAAGATGGAGAAGATTATGATGAGACTTTTGCTCTGATTACCAGGTACACTAGCATTAGATCTATCATTTTTATTGCTTCTTCTATGGGCTAGAACTTACATCAAATGGATGTAAAGACTACTTTTCTTAATGGCATAATTGAGGAAAAATTGTATATTGAACAACCTCAAGGTTTTGAGGTTTATCGTAGAGAGTCTCACGTTTTCAGGTTGAAGAAAGCCTTATATGGACTTAAATAAGCATCGAGAGAAAGGTATACATGAATTGACTTATCTGAAAAGACTTGGTTTCTCCAAAAGTGATGTTGATCCAAACATGTACTTCAAGGTCGAGAAGAATGAACCTGTGATCCTATTATTGTACATTGATGACTTATTTTTGACAAGTGTGGAGCATCTCATTATTCAAAGAGGGATTTGGCCTTCGAATTTGACATGAAGGATCTTGGGTTGATGCACTACTATTTGGGGCTAGAAGTTTGGAAAATCATAGTGAAATCTTTCTTGGTCAAAGAAAATATATCTTCAAGATCTTGCAAAAGTTTGGAATGATGGACTGTAAGATGTCGACTCCCATGGTTACAAATCTAAGAAAGTTGAGACACAAAGTCTGATTTGGTGGATCCCCATCCATGTACCAAAATTTGATTGGTTCATAAATGTATTTCGCTAGTACCAGGCTAAACATTCTCTTTGCAGTGAACATTTTGAGCCAGTTTTAGGTGGAACTGAGACATGAACATTGGATGGCAGCAAAGCATATATTGAGATATTTGTGTGGTACAGTGAACTATAGTTTGAGATATGTCTCAGACAATGTCATACAGTTGCAGGGCTATACATATGCAAATTGGGTAGGGAGTGTTGAATACAAAAAGAGTACCTCCAAAGGTTGCTTCAATTTGGGCTTCGTTATGATTTTGTGGATGAGAAAGAAGCAGACATTTGTCACACTCAGTACTACAGAGGCAAAATATATTGCAGCTAGCTTGGCGAGTTGTGAAGCAGTGTGGTTTTGAAAGTTACTCGTGGGACTATTTGATCATGTGCTCGAGTCGACCGTGATATATTGTGATAATCAAAGTTGTGTGAAGCTGACAGAGGATCAAGTTTTCCATGACAAGTCGAAGCACATTGAGATCAAGTACCACTTCATCTGTGACATGGTACAAAAGGGAGCATTGAGGCTCTAATATGTCTCCACTAATGAGCAAATTGTTGATATTCTTACAAATTCTTTGTCCCAAGCGAAGTTTGTATACTTTAGAGATAAGCTTGGACTCGTTGAGAATGTCTCTCTCAATGAGGAGTGTTGATGAGATAACATTGTGGACTGACATTCTCCCTGTGTCAAGTAATCTGACCCAAATTAGGGAAATTATCCCAGTGTCAAATACATTGACTTGAATTAGGGAGAATGGTCTGACAAAGGACTGACATTCTTCATGTGTCATGTATAACCCAATTTAGGAAGAATGGTCCTAGAGCATCATGTCCATTTAGCATCGAGTTGTGGATTGTGCAACTAAAGTTTGGCCTTTGGTGATTCAACATGTGTCATTGACTTGAATGATGGGGAACCAAGACAAGTCAAGATGCCATCTGTCAGGTACCGACCCGAATTATGGCAACTAGTTGTATGTAAAATGATATACCGTGTGTTTGAAGTATTGACCCAAATTATGGTGAGCACACACCATAGGTCTAAAGTACTGACCCAAATGATGGGATTAGTTGATCCAGTTGATTTACCATGTATCTGAAGCACTAACCTTAATTATGGTGAGGATAAACCATAAGTCTGAAGTGTTGACCCAATTATGGTGAATGGTTGATGATGTTGGATTACCATGTGTCACAAATGTGACCTGATTTCTTATAACATTTTCTTAGAGATATGTGTTCACAATGAAGAGCATATATCTAGTCATTATGAATACCTCCCTAGCTAAGAGGGAGTGTTGAATTTTTGTAGCTATGGTCGGTCTTCATACTTTACATTTTAGCCGTTGAAATGTATAAAGAAATTGTAAAACATGTTTTTCATGTCATTTTAGTTATTTAGCCCTTGAAAACATTATTATAAGACATGTTCTTCATGTCAAAATTAAAAGAGAAAAATTCAAATTTTGAATTTTGGATTTGTGGCTCCAAACTAGTCAAGTCGACCCTAGTGAAAAGACAGCCATTCACAAAGGCAGAACATTATATAAAGGCATTTGACCTCCTTCACAAAGGCATCATTTGATCTCACACAAGCAAGACAGTTTCTAGGCATCTCATTGAATAAGTGCATGACAAATTGGTAGTGCATGACGAATCGGTAGTGCAAGACAAATTTGTAGTGTACAATGAGTTGGTAGTGCAACACAAATTTGTAGGTCAAGACGAACTTGTAGTGTAGACAAATCTATAATGCAAGAAGAATCAGTAGTTTGGGACGAATCAATAGTGCATGATGAATCTACAGTGCAAGGCCAAAATTCTGGGCAACAAGACAAAGTTTCTAGGCATATTCTGGGAGGTCGAAATTCGGCCTAAGAAAATCAAAGAGGGTTGCAGTTGAAGGGCAGAAGTTTGATTTGACTTGACAACCTTCATGATATATCTTGGAAACCTTCACAATATACTTGCAATCCTCACTAGGAAGTCATGGAAAATACGATTATAACCAAGCAAAAGATACAAAGACAAGAGGTTGACCAAAAATAAGAAATGATAACAATCAAAGTAGAGAGGAAATGATAACAATCAAGGTAGAAAGATATGAAATATTTATCTTTGAGGATTGTAGGGAATTGGAAGCTCCCTCTTAATCCTTGCTTTCTTGCAGAAATGAAATCCACCTGCAAATTCATCATCCTCATTCTCATCATCAACATATTTCTTTCCTTTCCTTCCTTGCATGAGCTAGGCTTTCTTCTTTCAATGGAAACATTGATCTAGGTCTAGTTCTAGGGTTCCACAAACCCTAGGGATTTTCAAAACTTGTCTTTTTCTAAGACTTTCAAATTTTATTGACACCTTTTGTAAGTCCAATATCCTACTATGAATCTCATAGCATTATAGGTGAAGAAACCTTTCTTCTTTGGAGTGTCTTACTTGATCATATCTCAAATACTTTGTAGGAAAACTTTGCCATATACTAATATGTTCTAGCAACAACTAGACTCAAGCAATGGCATCTTGATACCAGCAACATCACACCAGTACAATCCAAAGCATCTTTTGCATCCTTGACAAGAACCATTACTCAATCATACAAGAAATTTCTAGTACAAGGTGTATGGCATTATAGGTTTAGATTTCTGTAACTTCAAACTCCGCTTTTAAGCACATATCCTGTAGTATAATGTAGCCAAAGGGAATGTCCCTACACTTCAATCTAACACATCATACTTTAGAATACCAAAAACACTTGGTCCATTTCCCTTAGCAGGCCTTATTCTGCTTTTAGGCCTTATCGAACATTTGAACCATAAGCCAAATTCAAAAACTTCTAGGTCTTCACCCTTGAACAAATAAGATCATCAAATCTATCAACTTTTCTTGTTGTAGTAAATATAGATGGGACAATTCATCCTAACCATAGGAAGGCAAAAATGAGCCATGGAGTCTCATGCCTTGACATATGTGATGAGATTGCCAACTAAGAGATGTTGACAGCCAATCAAGAAATGCTCTTTGTTTACTAGTATCATGTCAACAAAATAAATAAGGAATGTTTCATAAGATGTCTCAATGTCTTTCATACAAGTCTTTCAAGAGAACTCACCGAGGCAAACAAACAATCTTCAATTGGCATGATTATGTGGTACTTTGAAAAACAATTATGAAATGTTATTACCACTTTGCAAGGTATCATTCAAAGCATACTAACAGACATCATATTCATGAACAGTCTTTCCACAATCTATTTGAACAAACTTTAGTAGATCTCTTATAGAAACACAACTTTTGCTAGCCATTTTACAAGTCCGAGGCTTCTCAACTTTCTTGTCCTTGAACTGAGGCCTTTCAGCCTACCTACAACTAGGTCTGAGGTCATCAACAGAATCGCGGCCAGCAAGATAACTTGGTCTTGCTTTTAATCGTTTAGATGCCTTGAGACTGATCTACCATATGCCAAACTCAACCTTATGTGAATTATGAAATGGGTTTGAGCTCTTTTCTGGGCACTTTCAAGGGTTGGCTTGATTTTCACCCATATGTTCAATCCTTGCAATGTTATTTCAAATAACCCTTGTTTCTATTCTTATTATAACTCTTCAAATTGTCTTAAGGAATTGATCTACCTATGGCCTAATCAATGATGCTTTCTATGGCCTAATCAATGATCATCTCTTCTTCTGACCTTAGGCTTTTCTGCTCTAATATAGGGCTTCATTCCTCGTTGACAAATATATGGAAGACAGAGACAAAAACTCGACTACCTATCCTTCTTCACTTAGTAAACCTTTTGGGCTAGGGCATTTCTAGAACCTCAACCTTCTCATGCTTGGGTTCTTCAAGGTTTCTCTTTAACCTTAGCTCTAATACCATGTTGATTTTTCAAGATTTACTACATTGATAATTACTTCCAATGATTTCTTCATTAATTTATCATGTGTCTCATTCATCATTAAGCAATTATACATAGAAAACCTTCAACAATAAAACAATAAAGACAATATGATCATGAAGAAACACAAGACTTCACCATCAAATAATCCTAAGGGATCTCCCTCTCTGTGAGATCAAGGATCACTATTGAAGAACACTATCTTCATTAAGGAGAAATTTTCTATTCTCTATATCATCATCAACATCAAGGAAGTAGCAATGAGAAGGAGCATCTAATCAAGTAAGTATATTTATGTCCACATTTGAATTTTTCAAAATGTCTTTTTGCAAGGAAAGCAACAAATTAGTTGGGGCTTCAAACTATCTTGCATGGAAGAAAAGGATGGGTCTAAATCTCATTGAAAATGAGGTTATGGAACATGTCAAAGGATCAATCTCCAAACCAGGAAAGGAAGATGCTCAAGCTCTTGCAAAGCATATGAAAGGGGAAGTTAGGGATCAAAGGATTCTCATAGAATCCATCAAGGATCCCCTCATCCCATATGTATCAAAACTCGAAACTTCAAAATAAATCTATGACAAACTAGTAGAGTTGTATTCTGTAAGCACTGTTATAGAAGTCATCTCATTAAGGCAAGAACTCTACACGCTGAAGATTTCAAGGGAAGATGGAACAACCTCATATTTTATGAGGATATCTGAAATCTGGAATCAAATACAAGATCTAGGAGAAGTCATGTCTGATAGAGAAATGACTACAGTTGTATTAAATGCACTACCGGACGAGTGGGGTAAATTTACTTCAAGTATTTATGGGAAGAAAGAAGTTACTCCATTCTAGGATCTATGGTCAATGTGCAAGATTGAAGAATCTAGATTAAGGGCCAAATCTGATGTAGGAGCAAGTGAGCAAATTCAAGCTTATGCTACAATGACAAGAAGAAGGGAAATTTTGGGAAGTCTAGTTCTCAGAAAAATAAGAGAGACATGACTAAGATTCAATGCTATGGGTGTCAAAAATATGGACACTACAAAAGAGATTGTCCTAAGATCAAGAAGGACAATAGCAAAAGAGGAAGAGAAGAAGCTCATATCACCAAAGAAGTGGAGGAAGCTTAAAAGAATAAGTCCAAGAAAGAGGAAGTAAGAGATCTCTACTATGACTGAGATAATCTTCCTCGCCTAAGTTCTTTTCAAGTTCCTAAGTCTTCTGTTGTAAGATATGGTTATCATGATTCACTAAGAAAAATAATGGGATGCATCAAGGCATCATAGAAGCATTGAAAGCAAGAGCTCGGGACATCATCATAGAGAAGCATGAAAGATGGTTGAAATCTATGGCAGACAACAATGAAGGATGTATCTCTTAAGAACTTGAAAACATACGTGGCAAGAAAAAGGTCATCTAGTACAAGGCTCATCATAATCTGACAAAGATGGTGAACACTCTAGATCCTCGAGATTCTCTGATGGAATCTTCATCGAAAGGTTCACCGATCAAGAAGGGAAGCAAGTGTTTCATCAAGAATTCCAAACATGTGGAATTCATGAGATGATGGTATGATGACATAAAAGGTGAAGCAAATCAAGGGATTGAAGCTCTTTCAATCAAGGAAGCTGCTACAAGAAGTCTGGATGACCAGGAAACATGAGGTATATATTCTTACATTCGATATTGTAGAGTCATGTCATATAGTTGCAGGTAACATGGATCAATGCTCTATCTTGAGAGCATAATCAAAATGAAAAATGATCTCCTCCTCTGAAAGGATGCAAGAAGACACGAGTCACACATTGTCTAGATGAAATCAACATAATGTGTCCTCATATGTAATATGAGGTTGTTGACTACAAGTAGAGGAATTCTGATTGGAAATTCCTGGGAATGAAATGTGTTAAGAAAGGAAGGAAGAGATCATGGGATATGCAACCATGGAAAAAGGAAATCAACATCCAAAGACCAAGAATATTTGACTAGGATATCTCCATGAAAGATATGAAGACTCTAATTAAGTCTATAAAAAAGAAAGAGACCCCTGACAATATACATATATTTGGGAGATGTGTCGATATGTATGCAGGATGATGATGCAAACTAAAAGATGTCAAGATGAAAGACCATCACAAAGGTAATTAATGTTCATTTCTTTATTTTTGAACAAATATATGGGCTTATGCAAGGCTATCGAAGGAAGATCTATGGATATCTTCCACCACCGATACCCATGTAGTAGGATGAAAGATCCTTATGGAAACATGGCATGAAGAAGGCAGCATGGCATGAAGGAAGGCCAGATATGAACAAATGGATCACTTTTCGATGATGACATGACTGACTCATGGATGAAAGTGATAGATGGTCTATGCCCTATGAAGAAGTCCCAAATATGAAGACTCTTGAATAACAAAAAGATTTTCATGACATCATGAGGAGTTCTTCGAGCAACTGGTTGTCCAATCATCTCCACCTGAAGAGTTGTTGTAGGTCCCTAATTAAGAGGGAGCCTGGAAACAAGTTTCTTACTTGGTAGAAACTTGGAAGCAAAAATTCCTAAGCCAAGAGGGAGCTTAGGTACATTCCTTCCATAGGAATGAGTACATTCCTTTATTGGAATAGATATGTCCTCCCTAATTAAGAGGGAGAGATAGACACATCATTCTTGTCTTCACTTGGGAAGACAAAATGGAGGATTGGGTAAACATCTGGCATCTGATGCTCTTTGAGGATGTGTTAGGGCATCCAAGATAAGAGTAGTCATAGAGGACCAATATTCTTTAAGCACTGGGAATCCAAGATAAGAATAGTCCTAGTGGAACACA
Organism: Pinus tabuliformis; assembly: GCA_031772625.1. NCBI lineage: Eukaryota > Viridiplantae > Streptophyta > Pinopsida > Pinales > Pinaceae > Pinus > Pinus tabuliformis. The sequence continues at coordinate 413,814,512 of CM062813.1, forward strand.
CCCTAAGAACCCGAGTGGGGTATGTTCTGAGAGAGAAAATGATGAGGATGTTTATACATCAATGATCTTGCCAGCATTGTGCTCAGATCTCGTGGAAAGATCGAGTTGTTAATCAAGGCCTTGCTATGTGACAATGCTGGTTGATATGATGATATACAGTTGGGTTCCCAATCCAACTCTTCTTATGAGAAATTATTCAGATTAAGAATGACCAAGTGCCATTATGAATGCCTCCCTAGTTAAGAGGGAGTGTTGAAAAGTGTAACTAGGTTCGGTCTTCATAATGACGTGTAATTATGATTTTATATAATTGATGAAAAGAAGAAAAATGAAAGTATTATTGTAATTCTTGTCTCATGGGTTTCATGAGCAAGGATTTTTATTTTTAGTAATGGTTCCCATTGTGAGCCTTTAGGATTTGTCATCTAGTCATAAAAGTCAAATTGAGTCAATGTCATGTATGAAGGACCCTTCTTGGGCATGTTACATTTTGTATGAGTCATTAAAATAAGTATGAAAGCCCTCCAAGACAAGCACAAGACCTCTCCTTCAAGTCGGCTCAAGATGAAAGTAAGATAATCTCCAAAAGGCATGTCGGCCTTGTCTCCAAGTCATGTCAGCTAATTTGCATGGGCAAACTACTATTTATAGGCAGCTCGACTTTCATTCTAGGCACTGAATTTAGTCTTGCATCTGAAGTACATCAAAAGGTGTGAAAAGGAGAGATAGAAGCCTCTCATCTAGCACAAGGAGGAGGAGAATCCGAGTTATTTTGGCATTGTTTTGGTTACTTTTTCCTCGCACGTGTGGCATGTATTAAGGGTTCTGCAGTAGGGTTTTCTCAATCAGCAAAGGAGCCAAGAAAAGGATCTTTATATCAGCATACATCATAGCCGAGGTCATAAGATTGAGTCTCCTAGTCAAGCGAAGAAGGAAGATATCTCCAAACAGCTCACACGTGAGAATTAGATAAGCCGAGAGTTGCATATCTGTGGATGAGACTGAAATTGCAGAAGTGCAAATAGTTTGACTTGCGTTGACCATAGAAGGAAGGAAAAAGCAACAAGTTTGTTTCAAGAAGGACTTCATCAAGGAAGGTGTGTGACTTGGTCTTGGAGTGGCAAATAGGTCAAGGGTCTTGGTCTTGGTATTCGTTAATTGGAATCTCTATAAGAAGAAGAATTTGTTCGGGTTTTCCTCTCGAGTGGGAGAGGTTTTGGCCCTAACTTATAGCCTATATTCTATGTCTCTTGTCTCAATATGCTTAATGCATTGGTAGTTGTTTGATGAGGAATAATACTATACTAAAAGTAAAAGAATATCTTAATCTAAGAAGCAAAAAAGCATTCACAAGCAGTTACTAATAGAAGAGAAACCATTAACCTTGATGCCCTAGATTTCTCAACAATGAAGACCGACCATAGCTACAAAAATTCAACACATTTCAATCCATTTGACATGCTTTCAAAACTGAAATCCCTCTTGCAAATCTAGAAGAGATTTATGTATTTAGACCCATACTTTGCATATATTTTTCTGTAGAATGCCAACTGTCCTCATAGAAAAAACAGTTGTGAGGAGTCTAACATAAGTAATGAAATTACAAATAAGATTGAAATACGAGGGATAAGAGCCAATATCGTTGGCTAGCAGATGTGCCATTGCTAAAATCTTAATAAATATGTAGAGATGGGTCTCCTCTAATGGCAAATTGTTTAAAATGCATGCCATAGCAGGTATGCAAATTGATTTTATAACCCTTTAAGTTCCATATTTAACAGTGCCAAGCTTCTTGTGGGATAGTAACCAAAAACAAGCAAATCTATTATAATCAGCTATCCTAGATCCTCTTCCTCTATAGAATGTCTGTGATGTAATGCACAAAGTAAAACCAATTAACAAATAAACTGACTTCGAAAAATAATTTATTAAAGGTGGAACATTTACATATTACAATGATTCCTCCAAGAGAAGTAAGCAAAACATATTATCAAAACTCATTCACTATTTTAATGCAACGAAGGGTGAGACAAATCCAAAAATAAAATTAGCTAGTTCCATGGATAACAAAACAACATATTTGCCAATGCTAAAAATAAGAAAGGGCAACCCACATAGACACGATATGAATAGGAAGCCAAACATTCTATAATGGCATTGTGATTTCCTTCAAAATATCATATTAAGGCTTATTGATTTTTAAAAACAACACAATTCTTGAAAAGAACTCTTTCTTCTCGAGCTAAAAAACTAAATGGAATTCTGGAATCTATGCAAATACCAAAACTAGCTAATTATGCCATAAAAATTGGATACAACAGAAGTCCACCCTACAAGGGATTTTGACCAGCAATCAGTGTGCTCGAAATATTAAAGGATATGTACAGCACAGACCACTACTCCAACACTGTCGAAAACAAAGCAGTAAAGGCCACATTAGGTCCCACTGAACAATCATCTTGAAACAACAAAGGGAAGAGGGAAAAACTTCAAAAAATAACACTATGATACTCTTATCAGTTAAATAACATTTAATAATTACCACAGATAATAGGGGTCCTTGCTTGAACTTATCATGGAATGCAAATGCAAGAGGCTTGACTTGTTCCCCTGGTCCTCGAATAAATCCTCTGAATGTTACAAATAAGAAGATGCAAAATGTCAACAGGAAAAAATGAAAGTGTCAAATTTGTAAACCTCCTTTGACATGTTTAGTACGAAGATATCTTCAAGAAGATCGCAAATTGACTTCATAGATATCTTTTAAGAAATTATGGATAAAAGAACATGCACGAGAAAGACTTACACTAATGATGCTGATATAAATGGTGTCCTCCTTGTATCATAGATTGCAATAAGACCAAAGTACATCAAATCTCCACCAGTGTATGACACAGCCAATCTCTCTCCACATCCATCCCAAGCCATCTTTTCAATGTTGCCAAACCTAGATAGCAAAACATCATATAGGCCAAAAGTTTCATTTCCAGGTTGCTCCAAAGCTTAGACTCGAATTTTCAATCCCAAATGAAATAGGTGGTATCTTGAACCAATCATTTTGACAATGTTTCTGGTAAAACATAAATGAAACATGTGGTGAATCTTACCCTCCTGTTATGGATCCAATTTCTGGCAACTCCATCGGTAGTAAATGTGCATCTGGAAAAGTATTCAAGAAACCAAATTAAGATGAATCGATCAGGTGAAACAGACACTTGCTGGTTTGATATTTCTTTGTCAGAGAGCAGGAGATACAAAATGGCAGTGAAGACTTAATCACGATTTATAACAAACATGAAACAGATTGTAATAACACGTCAAAAATATTAGTCGCTTACAAAAGTAACACCATTTAGCACCACAAATGTTGACTTTTCACTATAGTTTGACTTTTCCACATCTACTGTGATTTTGACTGACCTTTCTGATAACAAAGGTGTTGTATAAGATTCACCAATACTATTCGTTGAAGAAAAACTATCTGGGAGGTCTTTGTTTATTCTCTCATGCGGTTGTAAACCTAATAATATCTAACTTAGAGAAAAGTCAAGGCAAGGTTTCTGTGACATCTCACAAATTGGCATTAGCAAACTAACCCTGTCACTTCTTATTTTCGAAGTTATGGGGTCAAAAACAGACATCACATCAAAAATGGACACTCCCCAGAATCCCACCCCATAATTCTGACTAGGAAACCAACCCGGCCACTTCTTATTTTCGAAGTTAAGGGATCAAAAACAAACATGACATTTAAGAAAGGTTAGACAGTTGATTGTAGAAAGTTTGAATGGATTGCATGATATCGAGGGCCCTACGTTTGGTAAGACGCTCAAGGTCTTAGAAAGTATGGCAAGAGTTAGATCGTGTGTCATTATGCTCGATCTAGAGTGTGACAGTCTGATTCTTCAAATATTCTGATGCTTTTTCAACAACATCAAAGAGCGTCACCAGACATTGTCAAAACCAGCATGCAAAATATTTTGTCCATAATTTTAGGCGAAAATGATGCCATTTGCAAGCGACTGTGATCAAAGTTGTTTGCTATTTGGAAGAAAGAGCAGGTTGTTTCACCTACTGCTCATGAATTCTCAAAAAGATTGGTTGAACACAACATATAGGGGCTCAAAAAACGGCTGACTGCAAATTCCTGCAAATTCAATGGGGTTGCAGATCACAAGATATTCCAACAAGGGTAAGAACCAAATAAGAAGGAAGCAAAATTGTCCATCATGGATAGTCGATCACTTTGGTAAGGATCTATTGCAGCGAAACGTTGTTGAGGACAAAAGAGCAGTTGTGACAATGGAGCATGGAAACAATGCCTTACTTCCTAAAGAACAGGTTAGTTGAGGAAGAATTGGTAGAAGAAGAAAGGGTTGGTGAAGCACATTCCTCGACATCTACAGATGCCATAACACAGGAGGATGACAGTAGCATTGACACACAAGATTTGATAGGTGAGCCTCTTATGATGATCAGCTGAAAAATCTTTGGATTTGCAGGATTGAGGAGAGGTACAGTTTGCATCAAAAGAATCATGAATCACTTCTTCTTGAGAACTCATTAAAGGCTCAAATGGCAGAATTGTACAAGATGCTTGAGCATTTCCATTATGCACCAGCCATCAATGAAGTGCAAGCGGGTATGAAGACATCCATCGTGGTTACGGGGCTTTCAGTTGATAGTCACCAGGAGCATACTCAGGAAAAAATTAATAATCTTGCAGAAGGCCTCTTAGCAATGAAGGAAAAACTCAGGAGGCTAAAAGGCACAATATTAAAGAAGGACAATGAGCTTGAGGTGTGTGGAATCATGTGTGCTAGGAAAGCTGCCAAGCTTTCTAGTATTGAGGAGCAATTAAAATTCCTGATGGGGCAGCAACAAAAGCATGCTCTTGAGTTGCATTTAGCAAGAGCAAGAGGTGTGATGTACATCAACCCTGTTCAGAAATACATAGGCAAGGCTTGTAGTACCTTGAATCCACATTTTCATATGAGTAGGTACGTGATTGATGAGCAGCCTTGCACATTATTCAGCCCAAATAGAGAGAGGATGATGACACATAAGCATGGGATGGAAGTTTGGTACAAGGTGTTTCCCTCTATGGAAAAAGGAGCCGAGTCTTGCAGGTCTCTCAGGTTGCTTCTATAGGATGGCTATTTTGTGGGGAGGCAGGAAAAAGAGATAGAGCTCCAGTGTAATGGTATTCTAGATGTCATCAAAGTAGCATAGTGGAAGCATGATGGACTCCAATGTTGGAAATGAGATCCAGGTGACGTACACCCATGGGAGGAAGACTTTGACATCCTTCCCTTGGTTGGCTTACTCAAATATCCTACCACCATTAGGGTATATGATGATATCAAGGTTTGGGATCTAGAGATTTTTGTGATAGATAATTTGTTGTATCATGGGAAAGAGTTGGCAAGAGGTACTAGGATCAATAGTATCCTATTGATGCAGCAAGATTTTAGTGGAGCCCTCTTCAGATTCATTTGGGATTCAAGAATTGGTCCTGGCATACAAGTTCTAGATTTCATTTTATTGATGCAATAGGAATTTGTTAGATTCATTTCGGATCCTGGTATTGAGGTTGGAATTGCTTGGGTTCAAGCCATTTCGGGAATGGAGGATTGTAATGTCCCTTTTTTTGAGTATTGGGAATGGAGACTAACTCAGTAGCCTATCCATTCCCATAGGCTATTATAATATCCCCTTTTAAGTTATTTTGTATGTTAGGATATTCCGACACATAGGAAATAGTTAAGTATAACTTGGTCTAGTGTAGAGTTAGGTAAAGTGTGTTTCTTTACGACGTACTTTTGTAACTTACAATCCGACGGTCACAATATGTAGTGATCCGACAGTTCATTCTCTCCTCGGTATTACCGACACTTGATCCATGGCTTAACACCCGATTGGTCCATGATCTCTATTTAAAGAGCATGGAGAGTCATTTGTAGGGTAACCGTTCATGAGAGAAGCTTATGCAAATTTTCATTCTTTTATTAATAAATTGCTTGAAATGGTTGCGTTGGCTCAGGCCGTGGATTGTTTCCCTCTTTGAGGGTTTTAACCATGTCAAGAATACTGGTGTATTGATATGTGATCTATTTGTAAGCGGTGTCCTTTGGTGTTCTGTCTGAGGAACTTACCCTATAAATTCCTACATGGTATCAGAGCTATTTGAGGGCCGCATACATTGGTGATCCAAATCTGAAGCCGGTAGAACTGCATCTGACTGTCGTTTCCTAGATCTATTGTTTTTTACTGTTTTCGGGCCGAGAGGACTGCTCTATTGTGTTAGGAGCATCTGTTCCAATGAGGAACCCCTTTCGTTTCACGCGAAACGGCTTCCAGTAGCCCTAGCTACATCATTTTTAAGATCTGGAGGTATACAGTCTTTATTTGCAGTTCTAGCTATACATTTCTCTGTTTAATTCAGTTTATTTAGCTCTCTGTTTTTTTATAACCAGATCTATACCTTTCATTTTTGCATATTCTCTTTGCCCTGCAACTCTGTGCAATTTGGGAAAATCAGAAACAGAAAGGAAAAAAATTTCTCATGCGTATGCTCTTTTCCGCCGCGCCTTAGTGTGATCTCGGAAAATCAAAAACATTGAGGAAAATATTTAGTTTTTGGCTAAAGCTAACTTCAAGTTGTAAGGTTTGTTTTTTTGTATGTCCATGTTGGGTTTTGTGGTTTTTGTTTTGTAGGCAAAAAGAAGCTTTTTCAAGTAAGCACGCACCCCAAAGCTTCAGTGACTAAAAAAATAAAAAACCCCCTTCCTCTTTTCCAAAAATTACTAACCTTTTAAACTAGCTCACTTGGTCCAAAGTTACTTTATGAGAATAGAGGTCTTGAGTTCAAGTCTTTCTTTTTGTTGAGTTATTTTTTCAAAAAGCACATGTAACTTATGTTTTAAAGTTACTTTATGTAAAAGTGTTCTCACCCATTATAAAAAGTGAGTCACTTATAATTCTAAAGTCTCTTTATTTTTATTTAAGTTACAACTTAGTGGGTAGCTCATAAAGTACCATTGTAAAAGTGACTTTCACTTATTTATAAAAGTGAGTCACATTTTTTTTTAAGTGAGCTAATTAGCTTAAGTTTGGAGCGGGGGGTGTAAATATAACATTATCATTCATTTCCGCATATTCACGCACTTCGTCGGCATCTTCAACAACTTTTCTTCAAAAAGCCATAACTTCTTCATCCAGAAGCCATTTTCAGAGCCGTTTTTTTTTTTAATTAGCCTAATTTTTCGAGATCTTTCCATTGGAACACTTAGTTTTAGCATCTACAGCTTCAGTTTCTGTTAAAATGGAAAGTCCATGCCAAGTTATTATTGACAGCACCAACTACTTCCAATGGTGGTCCTACATTGTGGATTTACTTAGAAGTAAAGGTCTTTACAGAATAGCCTCAGGCCAAGAAACCAAACCTCAAGATGAAGATAAGGCAGCCAAATGGGAAAATACGCAAGATCAATCCAGACCCAGATTCCAAATCAACTATCAAGCACATGGGTTGATAGGGATGTCTATTTCTCCAGACCTTAGATTCCATATCACAGAACTTGATACTCCTAATGAAGCAATCAAACAGCTCACTAAAGTTTTTGGAATTAAAAATGAAATTAGAGCCCATCAACTCAAAAATGAGTTGCTTACATTGGACCCCAATATGTTTTCTTCCATTGAAGATTTTTTGTCCAAGTTCAAGACCCTTAGACTTCTCTTGGAAAGTGTTAAGGTTGAGAAAGAGGATGGCAGCCTTATCTATTCCATCCTTACTAAGTTGGGACCAGCCTACTCTGTGTTTGTTTCCACCTTCCATTCTACTAGAGAAGCCTTTATTTTTCAAGGACAAGACTACAAGTCCCCCTCTTTTGATGTCTTTTGTGATTCTTTAATAAGAGAACAAAAAAATCTCTTATATCTTGATCTTCTTAATCTTGGAAACTCTTCTAAGAAAGCCTTAGCCGCCCAGCAGCAACCAAATTCAAAGAATCCTAAGAAGCAGTATCCTAAAAAGAATGGTCCTAAACCAAACAAGGGTCCTAAGCAATTTCAGTCTCAAAATGAAAAATCATTTCAACAAAATGATAAGGCAAATAAAAACAAAGAGAAGACGACTGATAGACATTGAAACTTTTGTAATCGAGATGGCCACTTAGAATCCAAATGCTTTAAAAAGATGGAAGCCCTGGAAGCAGCAATGAAGAAGCATAACATCCATTTGGAGCACTCTTCAACTTCAACTTCATCTTCAGGAATAGCACTTTTTGCATGTGGTAGTCAAGCATCTCGGTCTGGTTATGTACTAAATGTATCTTCTTCTTCTCATTCTCATGAGTAGCTCATTGATTTTGGAGCTTCTTACCACATGGCCAAAAGCAAAGCCATGTTTTCTTCTTTAAATGATTGTAACACCAAAAAAATATATGTTGGTGATGATAGATCTCTTAGTGTTGTAGGGACTGGAACTGTTCATGTAGAGAATGGTCAATTTAATGATGTATTATGTATTCCAACCTTATCCTGCAACCTTCTATCTGTATATCAGATAACTCATTCAGGTGAAGGTAAAATCATTGAATTTTCACCTCACGATGTTGTAATTAAGGACCTAAGAGATCCTAGACAGATTTCAGCTACTGGCATTGTTGATGATTCTACAAGGTTGTATAAGTTTAACAACTTTGGGTCATCAAATCTTCCCTCAATATTTGTTGCTCATAATGATGAAGTGAGCAAACTTTGGCATGAGCGATTTGGTCACTTAAACTATCGCTCCCTTCAGAATCTATGTAAAGAAAATATGGTGACAAGTCTTCCAATGGTATCTTGCAGAGATGGTGTTTGTTCCGGATGTGTACTCGGAAAACATTATCGGGATAGTTTTGAAAAACGTACCTCTTGGCACGCCTCAACCCCTTTACAGCTTGTGCATAGTGATTTATGTGGTCCACTTCCAGTTGTTTCATTCTCTGGCTACAAGTATTTCTTAACTTTCATTGATGATTTCTCTAGACGCACTTGGGTATACTTAAAACTCAAGAGTGAAGTATTTAACATGTTCTTGGCCTTTAAGGCCTTTGTTGAAAAACAATCTAGACATCAAATTCTTAAGCTAAGATCTGATAATGGCGAAGAATATGTTAACAACAAATTCATCAACTTTTGCACTGAGAATGGAATTCAAATGCAACATACTGTTCCATATACTCCACAACAAAATGGTGTAGCTGAAAGGAAGGATCGCACCTTAAAGGAAATGGCTAATTGTATGCTTCAATCTAAAGGACTTAGTCTTAATTTTTGGGCAGAAGCAATTAACTATGCAAATTACATAGTAAATCGCACTCCTACTATAGTTTTAAAGAATATCGCTCCAGAAGAAGCATGGAGCTCAATTAAAGCAGATGTAAGTCACTTTCGTGTTTTTGGAAGTGAAGCATGGGTCCATATTCCAGATGAGAAACATAAAGCTAGAACCTAAGAGTGAAAAATGTATTTTTGTTGGATATTTTGAAGATGTGAAAGGATATAGCCTTATTCCACTTAAGTTCAAAAATGTTATCATTAGAAGAGATGTAAAGTTTGCTGAAAATATATCGACCTACGAGCCCAGCTCAGCTGATGTGCCACCTCTCTCTATCCCTTCTACTTCTGAAAATATTTCTTCTTCAGATGATAATAGCGAGGATGGCAATCCTCCCCCACCTTCTCAGGATCCTCCTTCAGCTCCTCCGCTTCCAAAATGGGTTCGTGCTACTCGGGATGCAGCAGGTGCTCTTGCCGGTGATCCTACAGATCAGCGACATACACGTTCTCAGTTCGATAGAGCCTCTTCTTTATTGGCTCAAGCTTCAGCGAATTTTGATCCTGACACCTTTGCAGGAGCTTCAGGCTATCCAGATTGGGACGTAGCTATGAATGAAGAATATCGTTCATTATTGGAAAATGATACATGGGATCTTGTTCCTCTTCCAAAGGGACGAAAACTTGTTAGATGCAAATGGGTTTACAGAACCAAGTATGGACCAGAAGGAAAAGTTGATAAACATAAAGCTCGCCTTGTTGCTAAGGGTTTTTCACAAGTTGAAGGCATTGACTACACTGAAACCTTCTCCCCTATTGCCAAAATGAACTATATACGCCTTTTTCTTTCCCTTGCTGCCTCTTTCAAATGGGAAGTCCATCAGATGGATGTTAAATCTGCCTTCTTGCATGGGGACTTGCACGAAGAAATCTATATGGAACAACCTACTAGCTTTATACAAACAGACTCCAGTCTTGTATGTCGGCTTAAGAAATCCCTTTATGGTCTCAAGCAAGCCCCTCGAGCTTGGTATGCCAAAATGGATAGCTTTCTTTTAGAAACTAGCTTTTCTAGGTGTCATTCTGACAATACTGTCTACAGCAAGAAAGTGGGCAAGTCTCTTATCATTCTTGTTCTTTATGTTGATGATCTTATCCTTACTGGTAGTGATCCGAACCTTATAAACCATGTGAAGTCCAGCCTTAAAAATAAGTTTGAAATGATAGACTTAGGACACTTGCATTATTTCCTTGGTCTTCAAGTCTTGCAATCCAAGGAAGGTATTTCCCTTTCCCAGTCCAATTATCCCTGTGATCTTCTACGCCATTTTCACATGGAAGACTGTAAGCCAACCCCTTCTCCCTTTCAGTTTGGAGCCAAAATTTCAGTCACTTGTACTTCCCCTGAAGTTGATGCTACCTTATACCATCAACTTGTAGGAAAACTTTTGTATCTGACCCATACTCGTCCTGACCTTTCCTTTGATGTTGGCCTTATTGCTCGGTTTATGCAAAACCCACATGAAAGTCATTGGAAAGTAGCTAAAAGAATACTTCATTATGTTCAAGGTACAGTTCAGTTTGGGATTCATTACAGTGCAGTAGCATCTCCTCTATTGGTTGCTTTCACTGATTCCGATTGCGCTGGTGACCCTGATGATTGGAAGTGTTGTCGCACAGATTGACACGACAACGCTCAGACTGGGGGCTGTCACCCTGATCCCCGATCTCTCCGTTTAACCCTGTCTCCCATGGCTAAGGGAGGTAGACCCTATGAAATGATGAAAACCAACTGTGAACCAGTTGGGTTGGGAGACACGAAGGAGCAAGCACTAAATTGATTTTGTTAAGTTAAAAGACCAGTGCCTTGTGGGATTGATGTTTAAACGATTACTTGCTAGATGTTGTAGAAATATAAACCATGAACAACAATCATTTATCATCAAATAAATCGAACAATGCAAGATATCCATTAAAACCACAATGCTCTTATAATGATTCAGCGATTAAAGTTCAATAATGATATCCCAGCGAAAAAAATTTCGAAAGATAAATGCTTTAAACAATCACGCAATTATGAATCATTAACCAGATATCATATTCATGCAGCTAATCATAAATCGAAAACTTAAATCTCAGCAAGAAAAATATGACGTGATAACTTCCCAAGAAAAACTGAATCTGGCAAAAATTTCCCACAATATTTTTTATCCTTTTCAAATACGACAAAAGATTTTAAGCTAAAGCTAAATAAAATCTAAATCTATAAGTTTTTATTTTTTTTTATTTTTTTTATTTTTATGATTCAAAAGAAATTTAAACTAAACTAAATTAAAAGATAGATATTAAACTAAAAACCTAAATCTAAAATTTAATAAACAAAACCTAAAATCTAATATAACCTAGTCTAAAGTTATAAATGAGACTATGTAAAAATTTGAAATCTAAATCTAAATAATGGAAACGTAACTTAATACTAAAGTAAAATGCGAAATAACGCGTGACCTTTTAGATGTTTCCTTCATTAAAAAAAAAAATACGCCTTAACTTATGCTAACCAACGTATATATCCACAAGAAGAAACGTGCTCTTACTGCGGTTTCCAGCTCTCGACGGCGCGATGTTTTTTCGACGGCGGACTGAAAGGATGCGGATGGGCGAGCAGTGCACAGGTAGTAATGAATTTGCTGCAGAACGAGGAGATTATGCAGCCGCACGGAAGGGAGACGGAGATCTGGACAGCGGCGATAGAGATCAATTGTGGAAGGGAAGAATTGCAGACGTGACCAGAGGCAAAACGAAATGCCTCAGTTATTGATGTCTCGTGGTTTCTCTCATCCTCTGACCATTGTTGAAACTTTTGAACCTGTATTTTAATGGCATTTATCTGACTAGAGTGTTCAACCTTTATAGCATTGATTTGCCTGGCATGGTCTTCTTCCATATCTTTTATTACTTTATCGTTCTTTTCCTTTATATTCATCAAGCAATACTGCATGGAGTTTATTTCTTCTTTATGATTTGCTTGCATGGTAGCTAACTGATTATTATGATTGAACGTCATGATAGTCATTTCTTCATCCATAGTTAATAACTTGGTCTGCATAGAATTAATTTCCCTATCATGATCAGCTTTCATGGTCGTCATATTTTCCTCTAAGCCTGACATCTTGCTTTGCATGAATCTAATTTCTGTGTCATGATTAATCTTCATGGCTTCAATTTCCTTACTATGTTGATTTTGCATGATCTCCATCTCCCTATTACGCTTTTCCAGGTGAGTGCATAAAGTTCTCACATCATTGGCGTAATTAGTTTGATTTATCTCCATATTTCTTACCAGTAGCAATAGATCTTGTATAATTTGCTTATGATCTTCCTTTTCATTGTCAACACTACTATTATCCAGTGTTTTACAAAACGGACTCGGATTCGGACTCGGCCGAGGATCGACTCGGACTCGGACTCGGAAACGGCAATGACTCGGCCGGCTCGATTTCAATGACTCGGTCGTTGTAAAAAATACATTAAATATTTATTTTTTTTATAAAAAAACATAATTTCTCTAAAAAATACATTAATTTCTATAATTTTTATAAAAATACATTAAATAAGCATCATTTCTCTATGTATAACTAAAATCAATAAATTTACTGTTATCTGACCAGTTAGATGACCCTAGAAAGTAGTACAGCAACTTCAGTTGTAAGGAAGGAAGAGAAGTTTCAGTCTCATTAATGCTTGGGCTTCTGCTAACCAGGAAGTCAAATTCCAATCTCCTTTTGTGGAAGCTTTCAAAAACAACTGATCAACCACACTACCATGAAGGAATATTCATCAACTAAATGGTGTCTCTAGTTCATGAAAATTGAATGAAAGGCAGGAATTCTGTTTCAATGAACTTTATAAAGTACACTATCAAGAAACATCCAATCAAATGAATTTGATGGTTCATAATTTTAAAATGCATCCATTCTTGAATCTTTACTTGTATACACTATTTCCCTTGTACCATATGTTAATCTGGATTCTGAAGCATCTCTTAGCATGTTCAAAGAATGAGTGTATTTAACAGACAAGCTGCTTTTGTCTCAACGAGTCAGCATTTAGGCTATCAATGGATTTGCTGGCATATGTTACCTCCCAGTACTAGCCATAATTATGGGTCAACCTTATGTAATTTAAGGCTCCAGGAACTCATTACTATGACAGAATGTTCATGGGGCCTCCATTCTCAGCATTACCTCTATTTGTGCTCTCTCTGAGTTGCGAGAAATGTATCAAATCTTTAATTTCATCCAATGAAGCTAAAGCCTAAGACTTTAAAGTTTATATATATCTCTGGAAAGGCTTTAAGCAACGACAATAAAGCTATACAACCTCCTCAGCTAAAGTTTAAACACAATACCGTTTATAGTTGACTCGGACTCGGACCCGGCCGGGTTGACCGAGTCAGCTATGACTCGGCCGAGTCATTGGCTGACTCGGCCGAGTCATAGCTGACTCGGCCAGCCGAACCGGGTCATGGGCCGGGTCAAAAAAATTTGCAACGAAACGGATTGAAACGGCCGTTTCCGTTTCGGTTCGGCCGTTTCGTAAAACAATGCTATTATCTGCAATGGTACAAGTGGATGGCACATTCTGATATGAAGGATTGTCTTGGACAGCTGGACCTTTTACAAGATTACTTTCATTTTGTTGCACAATTTTAGGGGCACAAGGCGAGCTATCTGGATCACCATATCTATCTTTAAAAGCATCGACAATGTCTTGCAAAGAAATGAAGGAATCTTCAGGACAACTATTAAACCAGTTCAAAGCATCACCCTTTAAATAATGGACAAACAGACGCATCTTGACATCTTCATGATTATATTGAGGAAGTTTACAATATATGATCATTACACAAGTAAACCAACTGTGAACCAGTTGAGTTGGGAGACACGAAGGAGCAAGCACTAAATTGATTTTGTTAAGTTAAAAGACCAGTGCCTTGTGGGATTGATGTTTAAACAATTACTTGCTAGATGTTGTAGAAATATAAACCATGAAAAACAATCATTTATCATCAAATAAATCGAACAATGCAAGATATCCAGTAAAACCACAATGCTCTTATAATGATTCAGCGATTAAAGTTCAATAATGATATCCCAGCGAAAAAAATTTCAAAAGATAAATGCTTTAAACAATCACGCAATTATGAATCATTAACCAGATATCATATTCATGCAGCTAATCATAAATCGAAAACTTAAATCTCAGCAAGAAAAATATGACGTGATAACTTCCCAAGAAAAACTGAATCTGGCAAAAATTTCCCACAATATTTTTTATCCTTTTCAAATACGACAAAAGATTTTAAGCTAAAGCTAAATAAAATCTAAATCTATAATTTTTTATTTTTTTTTATTTTTTTTATTTATTTATTTATTTTTTTTATTTTTTTATTTTTTTTAATGATTCAAAAGAAATTTAAACTAAACTAAATTAAAAGATAAATATTAAACTAAAAACCTAAATCTAAAATTTAATAAACAAAACCTAAAATCTAATATAACCTAGTCTAAAGTTATAAATGAGACTATGTAAAAAATTGAAATCTAAATCTAAATAATGGAAACGTAACTTAATACTAAAGTAAAATGCGAAATAACGCGTGACCTTTTAGATGTTTCCTTCATAAAAAAAAAAAAAAAAAATACGCCTTAACTTATGCTAACCAACGTATATACCCACAAGAAGAAACGTGCTCTTACTGCGATTTCCAGCTCTCGACGGCGGGATGTTTCTTCGACGGCGGACTGAAAGGATGCGGATGGGCGAGCAGTGCACAGGTAGTAATGAATTTGTTGCAGAACGAGGAGATTATGCAGCCGCACGGAAGGGAGACGGAGATCTGGACAGCGGCGATAGAGATCAATTGCGGAAGGGAAGAATTGCAGACGTGACCAGAGGCAAAACGAAATGCCTCAGTCGTAACACCATTTACTCAGCAGTTTCCTCCGCCAGCAGAGAAAAGAAAGCTATGCAGTGGGATTACGGGTGGAGAAAGGCGTATTTGCGTTGACAAACCATGAATTAGGACGCAGCTCTGAGAAACCCCAAGGACAAATCGAGTATTTTAATGCAGCTGTGCTGATCGAATTTGAACAGGATTGCGTTGGGGCGACTTCTCAGATCAAAACGATGAGGGCTTCAGCTTGATAACAGGGACCTTTTTTTTTTATTTGACAGAGAAAGGAAAGAATTCCTCAGTTACGTAGAGCCTGTTGAGCTGCTCCTGCAACCAACGATTTATTTCACTGCGTCTTCCCTTGTAGATTGGCGTAATTATTGGGCAGAGGGAATCGATAGAACCGTTTATGGATGGCTGAGCTGGAGAGAGAGAGGTGGCCTGAAGGAGCTTTGAGGAGATGGCAGCAGGATGAGAGTAAAAGTGTTTAAAATCCAGTAACAAAATTTTCAATCTTTCCAGCTCCAGAATCCTGAAGAATTTCTCAAAACCCTGCACCTGCAATTAAAAGAAAATAAAACCCTAATGAAATCTGTGTATAAAGCAAAATTTGGAACCCCAGATCAGCTGAGTAATTTACAGATTTTGACCCTTGAACAGCCAGATTTAGCAATAACAGCAGTAATATTATCAGAATTTAATTTTAATATAAAACGCTTCAGAAAACCTTGCATGCATTCATAAAAAATATATTTCGAATGATAAGCCTGGGATCAAGAACTGGCTGGGCTCTTTCAGAAAACACAATCCGAGAGTTGGCTGGTTCAGCCGAGAACTTCCCCCAACGCCCGATAATCTAAAAAAAAGATTTCCTGCACAGCTTAAAGTCAACCATCAACATAGAAGGAGAAAACAATAGTGAAACCCCGATCAAATGGAGATACCTGCCAATATATTTCAGAATCTAAACTATCATTCAAACCTCAAAGATCAGACAAGATACCTGTGCCTAGATCAATCTTCATTAAGCTATCATTAATGGCTGAAAATAAAATTATGCAGAAAAATAGAACAATCTTACAGCATTTTCAGAAGAGTAACACCAACAAGATTTTTAACCCCAAAGTCTTCTTTATTGCACAAAAAAATGAACTACAAGAGAGCTTCTTCAGCACAAGACTCACAGATCTTATCCGATCTCAAATGACTCCTAGCACCCTATTTAAAGCAAAAATTCCCAACAGCTAGTTCGAGTGATCCATGTCAAAATGATCTCGACCGTCGATGAGGATCAAGACATCTCTTAATCTCATCCGTCGAATTTTTTAATGCATTAAAAATTGAAATTCTGCATTTATTTACTCATAAATATTATTATTTTATTATTTTTAGGTTTTTACTTTATTTTTTAATTTTTTTAATTTTTATCTAAATTTTCATTTATATATATATATATATTTTTATTTTTTATTTTTCAGTTATTTTTTTTTTTTTTTAATTTTTAATTTATTTTTAAATGGATCCTCGAACTTAGCCTTTGGAAAAATTACCTAGGACCTAGGACTTAGGACTTATGAGGGGATTAAAACATTTTCTAACCCTCAAGACACTTTACATCATGACTTTTACAACTTTACATCTCAAGGGGGAGAACCCATTTGACATAGACCCTCATAAACCACCCAGTTCTGCGACACAACTATAATCTCGCAGATTAACACACTAGGATTCTCCTAAGATTCTAGTGACAAAATCCATCCCGGCTTTGGGGTTACGCTGAAGGAAAACTCTGCCGATCATGGATCGGTGAGACGAAAAACCTTCCGGGACGTAGATTATCACTTAGAAAATTAGGTCCACCTAGACAATTTACAGACATGACTCATATCTGCTAAGATTATTTACAATTTATACATGCAGACTGGGTTTACAACATAAATTGATCAAACTGTCGATGACTGAAGGATGGCACGGACATGTCGATCAAGCGCTACCCTTTTTGCAAAGAAAAAAGGGGGTGTACTGCTATGGGCAGTTGACCGATAGTGGTCAACAGGAAGTCTACTGCAAGTTATGTGTTCACTCTTGGTTAAGGACCTATTACATGGGCTTGCAAGAAACAAAGTGCCATTTCTCTTTCTTCAGCAAAAGCAGAGTATCGTGGTGCCGTAGAAGCTAGTAAGGAAGCCCTGTGGCTTCGTTAGATCCTATCAAAGTTTGGCTTTTAGCAGCAGCATCCGACTACACTTTGGTGTGATAATCAAAGTGCCATTCAACTATGAAAAGATCCAGTCCAACATCAGTGCAGCAAACACATTGAATTGCACATGCACTTCATCAGAAAGCTCATTCATGACCAAGTTCTTGAAGTGCAATATTGTTCAACAGATGATCAATTTGTAGACATCTTTACAAAGGCTCTCACAGAGGCGAAGTTTATTAAACTTCGATTTATGATTGGAGTTCAGGAAGTTGTCACTAAGGGGGGATAGGCTCTAATGCCTCCTTCCTTCTCCTACTATGTCATATTTGTACATCCTTCAATCCTATCCCAAGTTGTTCTTAGGGGGGGATGTTAGGATATTCCGACACAGGAAATAGTTAAGTATAACTTGGTCTAGCGTAGAGTAAGGTAAAGTGTGTTTCTTTACTATGTACTTTTGTAACTTACAATCCGACGGTCACGATATGTAGTGATCCGACGGTTCATTCTCTCCTCGGTATTATTGACACTTGATTCGTGGCTTAACACCCGATTGGTCCATGATCTCTATTTAAAGAGCATGGAGGGTCATTTGTAGGGTAACCGTTCATGAGAGAAGCTGATGTAAATTTTCATTCTTTTATTAATAAATTGCCTAAAGTGGTCGCGTTAGCTCAAGCCGTGGATTGTTTCCCTCTTTGAGGGTTTTAACCACGTCAAGAACACTGGTGTATTGATCTGTGATCTGTTTGTGAGCGGTGTCCTTTGGTGTTCTGTCTGAAGAACTTACCCTATAAATTCCTACATTGTAATCCTCCCAGACATTTCCCAAAAAACTTCAAGAAATAATTTTGCCACAAAATTAAATTCGACACAGAAAATTTGGAGAACCCACATTTTTATTTAAATCCACACAAGAAAAATAAGGAGTCAATAACTGTAATTTCTAGATAAAATTCCACAGCAAAATTCTAGCCAATTTTTATTAATAAATTCTGGGGAAATTTACAAAAAATTATTCATGGAAACCATTAGCAAAATTTGGATGGTTCCCCCTTAAATCAACTCAGCCTCCTCTAAGAAAAGAAGCCTAGCACCTGTAATCTCATCCCTCTAAGCAATTGAGCCCTCTTCTTGGGAAATATTTCAGCCTTCAACAAATAAATTGATCCTCCTTGAAGATATGTGTATTGTTGCAATTAGACCCTTCTTCTGGACTTTGGTATTTGATCCTCCTTCTCTGATGTGCACCAATGAAGAAACTAAAGTGGTTCTCCCTCTTGACTAGCTAGGGTGGATGTTTCACCACTGAAAGCAATCACCACCAACTAAGTTGTATAGTTCCAACATCGAAATTGGGATCTCCACAAGGGTTTCCCCTCACACAATAAGCTACTAGAGCTCCAATATTAATTCATCAAATATCCAATCATATCCAAAATGAACTCCTATCTTCTTTTTATAATTTTTCCCCATCCAAATACCATGGGCCGCAGAAGCATTGTAATGTACCCATTTTTAGTTTCCTCTATAGTACAGCCATGATGGATGTCCAAGGTACGTAATGGCCAAGTCATAATAGCAGGATTACGTCACCAAAGGTCCCGGAGGCATTTTGAGGAGTTTTATGGGGTCCAACGGCATTTGCTTCGCATATTCCATCATCAGAGTTAGTTCTGCATAGCTTGCTTTTGGTTTCGTTGCATTTTGATAATTCCCGTAAAACGAGGTTATTATTGAGCCTAACTTAATTGATTACGCTTAAGGTGTCATTCTGGGAGGAATATTCAATGGAACACCTTAGTGTAATAGCTCATTGGACCCGGAACGAGAAGATCTACAGGATGGGAAGATGAGAAGTGACTTCCAGCAGTCAGAGAAAGTATGGTGGGTGATTTACCATTTTCCCAGATTAAAAGTGACTTTAGTTAGTCACTTAATTAAATAAAAGGGAAAATAATTAATTGAAGGAAAAGACCAAAAGTGACTTTAAGTAAAATTAAATTAAATTAAAACTCACCTAGATGAAGTCAAGGGGGAGCTTCTAGAATAATAATAAAAAAATACTTCTAGAATATTGGAGATCTATCCACCGAGCCTTTAAAAGGAGGAGGATGAGATCATTTGGGAGATCTTGGATTTGTGTATTGTCATTGTGAGAGATTTTGAAAACCTGGTTCTCAACAGTCAACCCCGGGATGAAAACCCTTGGTATTTCAGTGAGATTGGACAAAAACTCATCTCATCCCTTGATGAATTCATTCAGAATTAACAGGAGTGCTTATTGGTTGCACTTCCATTTTTGGGAGGCCAAATCCAGTGTTGCGGCAGAAATATCCCGAGGCCAGATTCAATTTGGAGGATCCCATCTCAACTATCCTCTAGTGATTTGTAAAATCAGTTTCCATATTAGTATAAATAAAGTTGAGACTTCCTGCTTGCATTCCTTGTTTATTTCGATTTGTATTTCCTATGTATTTTACCGGTAATTTTGTTGATTTTACAAGTGTCTTCTATACTGATAATTTATTTTCATGTTTAATGATCTTTTTGCATATTCTTAAACATGAATTTCATTATTAAGCAAATTATATAGAAGACATCAACAATACAATGACAGTACTAAGTACTACCATGAAGAAGCAGCCAAACAAAGAACACAAGATGTTGTTAAAATTTGACAGCTCAAGGATGAATTTCTCCTAGAAGAAATCATATCTTTCAGTTCTATTTGAACCACCTATACTAAAATTTCATTTCTAACAATTCTAATATGGCTTTCCAAAAAATAGTAAGTCACATCTCAATTTGGAAGTGACTTTTCAAAAATGGAAAGTCATGTCTAAATGATCAAGGATGATCTTGACATATGGAATCCACTATAAAATCAAATCAATCATGATTATACACGTCAAGAATCAATATTTTTATCATTCACCTTTAATGGATTAATAAAAATAAATTCTCTCATGGAATAACTAAATTAAATTGAGAATCCCTTACTTGGAAAATTGAACCTCTCTCTTGGAATAATATAGTAAATCCACACTTAAGAGAATGTAACTCTCCCTCTCTAATTCAATGTATGGCAAAAGTGTAACTCCTCATTAAATGCACTTGTAACTCCCTCATTCAATTAGATTTGTAACTCTCACTAAATATTCTCTCATGTTTAAGTGTAACTCTCTCTCTCCCTAATTCGAATTGTTATTCCTCAAGACAAGCATACTTCTTTCGCTATTCTTGGGATGAGTTACACTTCTCCTCAAATAACTTCTCCCTCATGGAATTTGATTCTCCTATTATTGGCTCCAAGGCATGAATTCATTTTGTAACTCCTCTCCTTGCTCATTCATTTAAGCAAGAGCAAGTGAGAGTTGAGAGTAGTATGTTCATTGTGAAGAAAGAGAGCTAGTGTTGAGTGTGTGCAAGAGAAGTGTGAGAGCAAGTGAAGAGTAAGAGCAAGGGAAGAGCTAGAGCAAGTGTGAAGGAAAAGATCTGATCAAGAGAAGGAGATCTTCAAGCAAAGAGCAAGAGAACTTCAGCTGCAAGTTGATCAAGCATTGGTGACTTTATTCATTCTCATTCTCTCTCTCTCTTTGTACTCTATTGAACAATTGAAGAAATCTAATAGAAGAAAAATCATTTGGGTTTTCCCCTTGTGGGTTTTTCCCTAGTCATTGGACCTCACTCTGTGTCTTATATTTGTGCTTGGTTGTCTTCATATGATCCTTAAGTTTATGTTCTATCTACAATTGTTGATCTGAAAAGTTTTGAAGAAGAAATTTGCATTCTAAGTAATTGCAACAACATAGAAAATTCAGTTTTTTGCAAAGTACATTAAGTTCCATTCAATTTTCTGCAAAAGGACATTCAGTTTTCTACAAAGTACATTCAGTTTTCCGCATAGAACTTTCAAGTTTTTGCAAAGAAATTTTAAATTTCTGCATAGAACTTTCAGATTTTAACAGATGTTACCTGGGAAAACCCACAATGGGGAAAACCCAACCAACCTTTTCCTTAGAGAACCAATGCAACAAGAGATACATCAAAGTCAACTAACCAGCAAGATGACCAAACATCAATGACCAAGTCAACCCTCCATAATTTTGTCCACAAAGATCTTTGCAACAAGGTATTCAAACGACCAACAACTCTGCCTCTGAGTTCGCATTGTGCCTCAGAGATATACCATAGAGAACAAGTCTCCAAGAGGACCGAAATTCATCCTTTGTCTTAGCCTCAGATCATGCCACTTAACTTCGCATCATACCTTAGAATATGAGCTTCAGACTTCGCATGGTTCCACAGTAATGTACCTCAGACCTTCACTATTCCACAGAGATATATGTGCCTAAGACCCGCATTGTTACACAAAGATAACGTGCCTCAGATTTGCACAGTTCCACAAAGATAATGTGCCTCAGGTCCGCATTGTTCCCATAGATATAATGTGCCTCAGGTCCACATTGTTCCATAGAGATAATGTGCCTTAGATCTACATCCAGATCTCGACCTCCTTTGTAAGCTAAAGCGATGGCAGATGAGACGTGACTCTTCCTTTTGATCCTACCCTTGATTCTCCTTATCTTCTTGCTTGAATAGATATACAAGATGTGTGATTTGAAGTGTCTAGGAGGAGAGCGAATAGACTCTATTTATAGTGATTCGTCCATGTGAAGGGGTGTGTCTTTTGAGTAGGCTAACATGATCTTGGAGGCGCTGACTTGGTCACTTGTGGAGGGAAAATAAAAATTCAAAATTTCATTTTTCCCGCTCTTGATGAGTCTACAATATTTCTCTTTTTGAATATAAAATAAATATTTTCCTTTTCTTGCAAGCATGAAGAGCATGCCTCAAATAAATTTGCATTTACAAATATAATTCACAATTCACAATTACAAATACAAATGAAGATATGAAGATCGACCATAGTTACAAAATTCAGCACTCCCTCTTAGCTAGGGAGGTATTCATAATGATTATCCATATGTTCCATGTATACATGATGTCTCTAGGAAAGGTATAACTCATCGATAGCATCAACATCTAAGTCAAAACCCTTGACCTACATCAACATCATCAATAGGTACCACAATAGGCACCACAACGCAAGTTAGCACTCCTAACCAATGGTACCCATTCAACTAGTCACCATGATCTAGTGGGCATCTCACCTCATGGTACTCCGACTAGTTCAAGGTTGCCATCACTCATGCTCAAACCCTAGGGAAACCCATGTACCAACTCCAAAGCCTCATCCTAAGCCACAATGATGAAGGGGCACCACTCCATTGAGTGTCTGGCCCTTAGGGACCATTCTCTCTAGAATGTTCGTCCTTCATGCTATCTCACCAAAAGTTTGGCCCATGCTCTCGTTGTCACCAACAGTGTGAGCCATGCGCATGTTGTCGTCACATCAACTTAGCATCATCATCTACCATCAACATTCGCTAGTATCCATGTTTGGGCTGGTACCTAACCCATGCCCTATCATTAGCATATCAGGACTCACTCCTCCAAGGTGATCGGTCCTCAAATCCCAAGGCCTCTCACTAGGCCAAAATGTTGAAACTCAACCCTCCTGGGGAGTACTAGCAGGCACTCAACCCTCCTGGGGAGCACTCTAGGCCTTGATGCTAAAAGGCCACAGTCAACCCTTCTCTGTGGAGTGATCAGATCGCAATGCTAACAGACCTCACTCAACCCTCTCCTGGGGAGTGATCAGATCTTGATGCTAATAGACCTCACTCAACCCTCTCCTAGGGAGTGATCAGGTCTAGACCTTACTCAACCCTTCATGGGGAGTAATCCAGTCTCCTCACCAAGAGGTACCCACTCAACCTTATCTAGGGAGCACTCTGGCCTCTCAGACCATTCTCCCTTTCAGGAGAATGTCCATAAATACTGCTATCAAATAAGCACTCCCTCTCAACGATAGGGGTAATCTCCACAAGCCTCAGCTTGTTTCTGAAGTACACGAACTTCTTTATGGGCAACAATTCTCTACTCATTAGTGGAGATGTACTCTAGTACCACGTATTGGTACCAGATCTCAAGGTGCCTCAACCTGTCATCAAGTTGTCATCTGCACCTAATCAAACAGTCTGCAAGCTGCAATCATACTACTTCATAATTCACCTTTCACACTGCAACATACTCAACCTTTGAGTGCAATAAATTTTTGTTTCTTGCTCATCTACAAGATTCATAGCCTAATAAGAAGCGATATACAAACTCTCTTTGTTTTCAGCACTCCTTGCCCTGCAGCTGAACTTCTTTGTTTGATACATCTTTCAAGCCATATTTGATTATGCCAAGACCAGCTATACCATGTTAGTACCTCAATATATGTTGAGCTACATGCCTTGGCTCAACCATAAATTGATCTTCTTCCTTCCATCATCTTGATTACATTGATTGCCCTAACAGATCTAGTCATGGAAAAATTGGTTGCTCCCTCTGCTACTGATGCTATTAGAGTTCATCAGCCATCTAGTCAAGAACCTTCACTTTGAATCCAGAGATCAACTCCCCCTGAAGCTAAGGCAAGGGTTCCTGAGAAAGCCTGCGCTGACAAGATGTCCCTTCATAATCTTCTTCCTTTGTTTTGTGCTTATCACCATCCAGTCATACTTTTTCTTGGTACATATCAAGGCATTTTGTTCACTCCGAGTCCAGATTTCATCTAGTACAATACTTCTCTTTACAGAGAGTCCCTTTGTCATAACTTTTCTCTATTCCTACATCTGTTTCCAAAGCCTTAGCAGCCTTCATTATGTACCTGTAACCCTTACAAGGAGACCATGGAAGAACAATTATAATCAAGCAAAGAATTTGAAAACAAGAGACTAACTACTAGTAGACAATAGGAATAATCAAATAAGAGAAATACAAAAATACTTATCTTTAAGAAGAATGGCAGCCCCCTCTTGATCTAAGGACTCCTTGCAACTTCAACAGATTCACTCACATCATTATCATTCCTTTTGCAAAAGTTAGGGTTTCTATTTTTCAGTGCAAACGATCAATCCTGGGGTTTTGTCCACAAACCCTAGGGTTTTCTTATTCAAGCCCTTCCTAGGGTTTACAAGTTCTAGATATTCCAATATCCAAAACCCTAGAATGTGGCCAAGACTTCCAATCTACCAAACCCTAGATTTTGCAATCCCATCAAGTCTCAACCCCTCAACAAGATATCAGATTGTGTTGAAACTTGAGATCAAGATGTATTATGTTGGACATAATTTGATCAGTCTTTATGGTTTGAAGAGGAGCTTCGACCTCTTGTCATGTCTGCCTAACTTAGCAAATGGTGTAGCCTTAACATCCTTCCTTAAATCCAAGGACCTATTTGAAAATAATATCCTTAGCCTCTTCTGGATCAGATTCAAAGCACAAGACATTTCCTGCATATTGGATATGACATTTCTAAAGAGGTGAGATATGCCAACTTCGTAATCCAATCTCTTCTTCAGAAAGAAAACATTCTTGACACAAATTGTTGAAAAATGTAACTAGTGTCGGTCTTCATAATTGAATTTGAGTCATAATGTAATGTATTTGTCAAAAAAAAAGAAAAATATATTTTATCGTAAAAGAAATCAACTTATTAAAGCATGGGTTTCATGCTTGTAGGCTTCTAGGGTTAATGTCAAGAGTCATTGTCCTTGTCATCATGTAAAAGACCCTTCTTGGGCTTTATCAGTTAAGAAAGAAATTTATTTTAGTGTTAAATAAGTCATTTAGGCCTCCTCCACCAAGTTGGCCTCAACCTGGACAAGTCAGGCTAATTAAGAGGCAAAATCCACTATATAAAGGCAGCAACAGGACCTCATTTGGAGCACATTCACAACAAGTTCAATCTATAGTTGCTGAAGAAGAAAAGAGGGTGGAAAATTAAAGGAAGAAATAAAAAAACCCTAGCAAAGAAGTTTGGAGACCATTTTCTCTTTCTTGTAATTCACACGTGCGAAATTCTGAAGCTGCAAGATAGCTAAAGTTGGAGGACTGCAGTAGAGCCGAAACATTGAAGCTGGGAGGCCAAAATTTTGGACTGTTGTTGGGTTGAAGTTGCTAGACAAGGAGAGACTACTGAAGTTTGCATAATCATCTTGGACGACTGACTTGGTGGAGGAGGAAGGCCTTTTAGGCTGGTCTAAGGTCTTGGATTGTCTCAAGTTTGATTTGAATCTGCTAGTGGAAGAGTTTGACTAGGTTTTTCCCTATAGAGGAGTTTTAAGCCTGCATGAGTGCCTAAATCTGGTGTCGTTGATCTTCATGTTTTGATTTGATAATTGCTTGATGAAAAGAAGATAAAAGAACATAAAGAAAAATTAATAAGACTACAAGAATATCACAAGTAATTATCAATATAAGAGAGTCTTTCTGCCTTTCTGATTTTCTAACACAAATATGGTTCATAATTACCCAGTGTTTAATCGAAGAGAGGAAATTAGATTGTGTCTACACATATATGTACAACATATTTTAGCATATGTAGAAGTGCATCTTTAGTGCTTCACTGATCCAAGCAGTCACAAAGACTTCTTAAGGCAATCTGATTCGGATTGATCTTACACATCTTTTTTCCTTACGTACAAGCATATTTAAAGTTGTCATTTCTTCAAGTAAACTTGATTTAGATGAGCAATGACACATACCTTGCATTGTATCTTTGTGATCATTATTCATTCAGCCACTTGAGGCATCAGTCCATCAATCCTTGATCTGCTGAGATAGAGAGGAACATATGTTCTTCAAAGGATTTCTATATCTAGTCTTCGATTTCGATTTCCTTTCATGCCTTCATCTAAGACAAGTTGACATCAAAAAAAGATTTCTTCCTCTCAAGAACTTCGACCCTACTGAGATTTGGCCTGAGAGATAAGGCGTCGATTTCATCATCAATATGTCTTTCTTTTGACTATGAGTTGCATCACGTGGTTCCTTTAATAGAGCTGATGCAAAACTCACAATAGACCAACAATCATTGGATTTATAGCTTCATTGGTCTGAATATGAGACTTCATTTTCCAGCCTCAATCTCGTCCTTAGAAACTGTAATATGTTTTGCAAATCTTGAAAATAATGACCTTGTCAGCTTAGTATGTCGGTGGCCCTTGACAAGATCTGTATGAATCACAAAGATGAATCTTGAATTACATCAAAAGTGTAGACAGTATTGTTCCTCATCTGTAATAGTCGGATTTTTTGAGACTTGTTATGAGACTTCTTTGGCCTTCGGAGATTCGGCCCTGAGGCCTTAGATCTTCTAATTGGTCTTAACATCAAAATATCTTCTGTCTTCTGAGGTCCTGAGGTTCTAAAACTTTCCAAGATTAGGACCTCGGCCTTCAAAAGTGAATCATGGTCCCTTTCAAAGATGAAATTTTGACCTTTCAACAACGATTTGGAAAAAGACCTTTAGAGACTCGGATTAGGGCTTCTATCTATTAGACTTATGAACAGTATATAATTTGCAAGAGGACACAAAATGTAGGTTGCAAGCCAAGGCCAAAACCTCTCCTCTTGAGTGGAAAACCCACAAGAATTCTTCTCTTCTTGTAGAACTTCAAATAACGAATTCCAAGACCTAATACCCTTGTCAAAGACCCCTCCAAGACCAAGTCAAACTTCTCCTTCTTAATGAACTTTTCCAACTACTTTGACATTACAACTTCCATCAATTTCGACCTAGCAACTTCCATCAACTTCGACCTTCCCTAGCAGTTTCTTTTTCAACTTCGACTTTGTTGTAGTAAATTTTCCCTAACCTTTGCACGTGTGAGAAGAAGATAGAGAATAAACTCAAAAAAACTTTGTCTTTCTTCCTTATATCCTTCTTCGCTTACCTCTCTTCTGCCTCTTCTTCACTTGGATGATGAGGAATGAGTGTATCCATAGGAGGTCAAGTTCTCTTCTATATATAGGTTTCTTAGGAGGTCGAATTGTTGTCCATGAAGCTGACTTGATCCTTCTTGTACGCTGACTTGTTTGACAAGGTCTTGGAGGGTCTTTATGATACTTTTGACTATACAAAAAAATCCTTTACAAGATACAACATTCCCAAAGAGGTTTTACATCTATGACAATGACTCTTTTGACTTCATAATTCTATGACAAACCTAGAAGCACTCAATGGGTGCTTGACCTATAAATAAATTTATCTTGATCATGAAACCCATGCCTCAAGAATGACAATAATAAATTTCTTCTCTCTTTAATATCGAATACATAAATCGTGATTACAATAGACATTATGAAGACCGAACCTAGTTACATATTTCAACATAACTTGTCCTGCAAATGGTAGTTCTCCACCTATGATCAA
Organism: Pinus tabuliformis; assembly: GCA_031772625.1. Taxonomy (NCBI): domain Eukaryota; kingdom Viridiplantae; phylum Streptophyta; class Pinopsida; order Pinales; family Pinaceae; genus Pinus; species Pinus tabuliformis. The sequence goes on from CM062813.1 coordinate 413,842,331, forward strand.
TGGGTTAGCTTCTCATATACTTCTTTAAAATCTTCATCAGTAGCATATTGTTCAACATAGCTATCATGAGATAAAGAAGCATTCTTTAAAACAATAAATGCAAAAACAGGAGGTCTAGAAAGCATATCTGCCACTTTGTTACTTGTACCCTTCTTCTACTTGATCACCAAATGGAATTGTTGAAGGAATCCCATCCAACTAAAGTGACGAGCCTGCTGCAACTTGGTTTGTGACTAGAGATACTATAAAGGCTGGTGGTCTGTATGTATGATAGCCTTTCCAATCAAGTAATGCTTCCATTTCTTGACACTTTGAACCAAGGCATACAACTCTTTGTCATACATGGGATAGTTTACAATAGCTTGAGAGAAAGTCTCTAAATGATAACAAACAAGTTTTTTATGCTGCATCAATAGTGCACCCATGGCCTAACCATTGGCATTTGTCTCGATCTTGAATGGTTGTTAAAGGTCTGGCAAGGCTAGTACTAGCGTTGTGTTGATCTTTTCCTTTAAGGTGTTGAAAGCTTACGACTACTTTCCTCCCCATTGAAAGATTTGCTTCACACTGGGGACTTCGACCTAAAACATGATGACCCAAGCATGAAACCCATGCTTTAATAAGTCATAATAATAATAATAATTCTTTTCTTTATTCTTTTGATAAGTAGATTACAAGATGACTCATACATTTAATGAAGACCGAACCTAGTTACATTTTCCAACACTCCCTCTTAATTAGGGAGGTATTCATCATATACAAGTACAAGGAAGATCTCAACTATATGAACCATGAAGAACTTTAGGCACTGCAATGCCATGGACTAGATTCCTGACCAAGGCAATCTATCCATTGGTCTCTTAATAGTTTAGACACTACAATACCATGGACTAGATTCCTAACCAGGGCAATCTATCCATGTGGGACTAAGATGGACTCAAGCTTTCAGCCTCTCTAGGTACCATCAGGCTTACTTACTAACAATCAACCCAGGAATCCAGGTGTGTATCCAAAATAGAGATCTATAATCAACACCACCTTTTCAACTTCGGGACCTAGAAATCAACACAAAGTGTTGGCCAGATGTCCTCCCAAGCAATGCTTCACTCACAAAGCCTCAATACTCCTTGATCCAGTAGATCAAGGACAACAAATCTCTCTCGATCAAACTAATCGGTAACCAGCATGCTATCAAAAATCTTCGAGAGATTCACCTGTACAAACACAACCCTAATCAATAATATACTTTCACATGTACATAATCAAATACAAACACAGACAATAAGCTATATTTCATCAGAAAAGGAGTTGCAAATAGAGCGGACAGCAAGAGATATTCCAGCCGAAAGAGAGCTAGAAATGAAGTTGATAGCAATAGATATTCCAGCAGAAAGAGAGTTGGAAATAAAGCTTTTCTTCTTGAGCTTGTCTTCACCAAAGCTCTGATACCATGTTGAAATTTTGATGTTCTATGTTGTTACAATCACTTAAATCTAGAACTTCCTTATGCTGCCAAAAATGTTAAGTAATTGTAGATAGAACATAAACCATATGCACAATAGAAGACAGTCAAGAACTCAATGAGACATAGAGAAGTTAGGTCAATGACTAGGGAAAAACCCACAAGGGGAAAACCCAACCATATTCTTCTTCTATTACAAATCAATTGTTCAGTAGAGATACAAAGTACAATGAGAGAATGAAGAAGTTCACCCAAATCTGAAGAAGATCTCCAATAGCAGTAGTTGATGCAAACATTGAATCACTTTCGCTCTCCAAGATCTGCTCTTGCTCTTCAAGACTCTTTCTCTCTCTCTCAATCTTTCTCTAGACTCTCCAACTCTTTCTCAAGTTCGAATTCTCCTCTCACAAGTCACAAGTGTGTCAAGTGAGGATGAGAAGCACAAATATATAGGAAGGGATAGGAGATCGAATTCTTGAGGGAGTAACTCCTATGCCTTGAGGAGGAGTTACATATGCCAAAATAGGAAAGTAACTTATGCCATAAAGGAGAGGAGTGTAACTTATGCATTTAGGAGAGAAGTGTAACTTATGCATTAAAGAGTTGTAAGAGGAATCTTTTATGACGAGTCATTAAAATGTGTAAGAGAGTGTAAGAGGTGCGTAAAAGCATTAAAGAGAGAGAGGAATGAATCTATTAAGAGAGAGAGAGACAGAGAGAGTAACATATGCGTTAATTGAGAGGAGCTACATATGACATGATTGAGTCTCATGATTGAGAAACTTGAATTTTTTTCTAATAATAACATAATAATATCATAAAGAGGATAATAGTAATAATAATAATAATATTGATGATTAAGTTAAAAATTAAACAATTGAGATTGATTAAGGACAAATTAAGTCATTTTCCATTGTATAGATATGATTACGAGTTGATGGAAAGTGATTTCTATTTTTGGAAAGTCATTGTTGCAAAGATAGACATGACTTCCTATTTTTAGAAAGTCAATTTAGAAAGGTCGGAAATAAAATTTTATTCAAGGGAATTCATCCCATAGCTATCAATTTTCAACAGCAAGGTCGAAGATGTCAAGCTGCATCTAGATCAAAGTTGTGAAGCTGCTAGGTCGAAGTTGTTGAAGATGCATGAAGGTCGAAGTTATGACGTTGCTAGGTCAAAGTTGAGGAAGTTGCTAGGTCGAAGTTGCAAAAATTGTTGTTGGGGTCGAAGTTGCTGGAAAAGTTGTTGGAAGGTCAAAGTTTGTTGTTGGAAGCTATGTAAGGAAAGCTCGTCAAGAAGGAAGGATGACTTGGTCTTGGACTGTCTTGGTCAAGGGTCATAGGTATTGGAATTCGACAATTGAAGTTCTATAAGAAGAGAAGGATTGTGGTGGGTTTTCCTCTCAGTTGGAGAGGTTTTGGCCCTAGTTGATCACCTATATCTTGTGTCCTATTGTCTCATTGTTCTTTATGATTTGGTAGTTGTTTGATGATAGAGAACACTAATAATAATAAAGGAAAGAAGAAGTTAATCAAGTAAAGTAAAAATACATCACAAACAATTATCAAAGAAAGCGAAATCACCTACACTTGTTGCCACCTAGATTTTTCAACAATTGGAAAGGTAGCATCACGGAGTCTAGCACTTAGGCAGGAAAGTTTTAATTCCAAAAAATGTCATTTAAAGCCTCAAACTGGCCCTGGAAGGTTACAGGCCCCAATTCTCCAAACTAGTTCAGACCAATAAAACTACTTTTGTAAGTTGACTCCTTTAGTGTTTCCACTCTAAAAGCATCATGATGGATGAGAAATAATATAGTGACCCAATCCAGATGAAAAACAAAGTACAAAATACTATTGATAAGGAGGATGACGATGACACCAATGGTGACAAATAGTAACAATTGTTACCTCTTTAGGACCATTGTGACTACTTAGTTGAGTCTCTAAATATGGGGAACCTATGTTGCACGGGTTTCCGAACCCGAGGGTGGGGTTCTCGAACCCGTCCCGGGTTCTTGAACCCAAGTACCCGATTCTAGTACGGGTGCTTCTGAGAAGAACCCATAAGAACCAGGTTCTTCTATGAAGAACCGGGTTCTCCATTAAAAAAATTTGGGTTCTTTTGTCTTGACAGGTACGAAGAACCCTGATGATGGGTACTTGGAACCCCAAAATCGGGTTCTTTGGAGTTTATTTTAGTTTTTATTTTTAAATTTTTAATTAATTTAATGGGCTTTCCCTAATATTCCAAGTAGCTAGTTCTGCATCTTTCGAGAGGACTTGGAGTACTTATGCCTTTATCCATTCAGTAAAGAGAAATAGGTTGGGCTCAAAGAAGGCAGAGAACTTAGTGTACATTCATAGCACACTTTGTCTCATATCTCAAAAAGATCTTGGTTACAAGGAGGGTCCTTTCAAGAGATGGGACCAATACACAGATGATGCTATGTGTGTGGGCGAGGAGATACAACCAGATGGCCTTATTGAGCTACCTCCAGTTGCTATGGATGAGAAAGAGCCTCAAGATGAGAGTGATTCCTACCTGGAGAGCATGCTAACTGAAGATCTGAGTGATGTTGATGACATGGCTTGAGGAAGCCATTGTTCACTATTAGCTATTTTTATTTTAGTATTTTAAAATTTCCTAGTTTTTGTTTGGAGATGCCTTAAGGCAAATTTTGAATGTAGAATGACAATGGACATATATCATGATTCTTATTAATATGTAAACTCCAATTTGCACTTGATATAACACTAGAAATTTTGAAATTTCATTGTGAATGTTGAATGTTCAATGATGTGCATGTTTAAATATTTAAAGTTTAAATCATAAGTATTTTAGTTTTCTTGTTTAAAGTTGAAAAATATACAAATTCACATATATTATAATTTATAAAATATAATATTTATATATTACATATATAAATTATAATATACCCCCGACGAACCCACGCACCCTATTTCAAAAAATGACGTCCCTGTCCCCGTCCCCGTCCCCGTACCCGTCCCCGAACCCACGATTCCTGGCAACATAGTGGGGAACAATAGAGGGTATTCTCACCATCAAAAATTATCCAGGGAAATCTTGTGGCATTGACAGAATTCTACCTTTACAAGGGTGGTGACAACTTGATGACACACCTATGGGTGTTCAAGACCTGTTGGAGGAGAAGAGCAGCTAGTAATCAAAATTTTGAAAGGCATTATCATGTTTTCTATAAATATAATTTTGAATCGTCTTGTCAACAAAATTTAACCCTTGGTTTTTTGTGTTCAGGGGTATAATATAAAATGTTTTATTTGGCATCAAGCATGGTTGTTAAGAGTAGTGAGAGTGTATCGATACTTATGTGACTGGATATATTATATAGATGACATGTTAGATATCGTGCTTAGATGTTAGGTAGTTGAACTAACTAGCTAGAAGTGTTATAAATATGTTACTTATGGAGATTTATTGTTGAAAAATGTAACTAGTGTTGGTCTTCATAATTGTACCTGAGTCATAATGAAATGTATTTATCAAAAGAAAGAAAAAGAAATTTTATTATTAAATAAATTGACTTATTAAAGCATGGATTTCATGCTTAGGTCAATTGTTTTTAGGTCAAAGCCTCCATTGAAGGCTGCTAGGGTTTATGTCAAGTGTCCTTGTCCATGTCATATTGTAATAGACCCTTCTTGGGATTTATATGTTAAAGAATAAATTTATTTTATTGTATTTTAGGTCTTCTAGGCCTCCTCCACCAAGTCAGCCTCAAATAGGGGAATTCGACCTCACAAGAAACCTATATATTGGAGCAACTCAACCTTATTTGTCACTCACACACAACAAGTTCGATCTGTAATTTCTGGGGCCAGAAAAAGTGTGAATTTCAAGGGAGAATAAGAAAAAGGATAGTCAAGGAGAAGGAGATCTCTCACAAGCATAAGAAGTTGAAATTCTCTCTCCTTTTCCCACACGTGTGAAGTTGTGAAGCTATTGGAGGGGCCGAAATTCTGCAGTTGCTGGGGAGACCGAAATTCTGAAGCTACTGGTGAATCTACGGCTGAAATTTATGGATTGATGTTGGGTTGTAGCTGCTAGACAAGAAGAGACTATTAAAGGTTGTTGTATCTCATTACAAGGCTGACTGGGTGGAGGAGGAAGATTTTTTGGTCTAGGGTCTTGGTTTATCTTATTTGAATTACTAAAGGAAGAGTTCTTGATTGGTTTTTCCCCTATATAGGGGTTTTTCCCTGGCTATGCGCCTACATCTTGTGTCCTTGATCTTCGTGTTTTTGCTTTGGTAATTGCTTGATGAACTAAGATAAAAGAAGAACATAAGAGAGATAATACTAAGAACACAAGGAAATCACAAGTAGTTATCAATAAGAAAAAATCTTTCTGCCTTTCTGATTTTCTAACATGGTATCAGAGCTAAGGTAAAGAAGGAAGAAAAAGGCAAGTTAAAGATCTATTGAGGAAAAAGAGATCTAGGAAAGTTCAAGGGGATCATATAACGAGATAAGTCTACCAACTACAGGGCCTAGAAAAAGAGAATAGACCTCATTCTCGAAAAAAACGAAGTTTTGGATCTCGTCCAAGGAAAAATCAAGTAGCCTATAGATGAATCAAGTGAAGCAGAAAAAGCAAAGTTTAGAGAAATCGAAATCTTGCCTATGAACCTTATAGTGGATGGAGTTAAGGATAACCTAATTCCATACATATCAAACATAAATTCCGCCTAATTCAATACATATCCAAAATAAATTCCGCTCAAGAAATGTATGAGGATCTCTCCAAGTTATTCATAATCAAGAACATTGGTCAAATAGCAAGCCTCAAGAATGAACTAAGAACAGTTAAGATGACAAATGTGATACAGTGTCATCATATTTTATAAGGATATCTAGAATCAAAGATGAACTCCAAGCAATAGATGAAGTTGTCCCAAAAAAGGAACTCGTAATTACTGCCCTTCTAGGACTACCAAAATCTTGGAGTGCCTTTACATCAGGGCTTAACAGTTGGAAGGATACTCCAACATTTGAAAAAATGTGGAATGCATGTAGTCAAGAAGAAGCCAGAATGTCGTTAGTAAACAACAAGAATGAGGAAGAAGAAAACACCTCGAATGCCTATTCTACTCAGCACAAGAAGAAGGGAACCTTCAAGAAGTTCAAAGGACCAAAGAAGAAAGTTGACCTATCCAAGATTGAATGTTACAATTGTCACAAGCAGTGTTGATAATATCGGTATCGGGAAAATATCGGCGAGGGTCCAGAAAATATCTTATCGGCAATATCGGCGAAAATATCGGCAAAATTTCGGCAAATATCGACAAGCATAAAAAATGCATAATATATTCATTTTTTTCAGATTTTTAAACATATAAAGCAATAGCAACATGAAATAAACACATTGACACATAAATATGAAGAAAACACTGATATATATGATGTCAAATAGAAATGATACATCAGAGGCGATACCAAATCCTATTGATCCCTGATAATTGTCCATTCAAGGACTCAAATGTGGAGAACCAATACAAAATAACATCACATATATAAAAGTATCTCATCATCATGAGTTATATGTAGCACAACAAATAAAACTAGGCTAACTAGCAGCTATCTATCTAAAATCACTGCCCTCTCCCCCTTTTACGGGAAAACATGATGGGCTGTTTGCCAGGCCTGCCCCTAGTAGTAGGAGGCCCTAACCTTGCCTCTGCACCTAATGTCAAATAATGAGTGCTAGGTATGGGGCTATGCTCTCCTATATCTATAGCAGATGGTGTTGATGCTGATGCTCCCGCAGTGTCCTCCTCCTCCTCTGAGTGTTGCTGCTCCTCTGACTCCGAGTCCTCCTCTTGCTGCCCCAGCTCTAATGGATCATCTGCCACTAGCTCTAACCATGAAGGTGACTCCTCCAAGAGGGGCTCCTCAGACTCACCCTCCACGGAGACAATACATCAATATTGTCTAAGCTAAGTCACATGACACGAGGACACGAGACACGGAGGACACGTAAATACGAGTATTCAATACGAAACACAACGACCTGGAAACAAGACACGGGGGACACGTTTTATATATATATATATATATATATACCAAAATATAGTTTTTTATCCATATTAAATTGCAAGTTGCAGCTTATCTAATCAAATTAAAATATAATTACTTCTCAAAGTTCATAGTTCACTTTAAAAAAATAATTAGAATCAAAATTTACTATTTAGAAATTAGAATGTGATATGCTTGGTCTTGATTCTTGAATATTCAATGTTCATTGTTCATGTACAACTTACAAGCACATAAGAAAATAACTAAAGTCTAATCCTATTGATTTCCTCTGCCCTCTTGCGAGAAAATGCCACAGCTTTCCCTTTCCCTCTAGCTGTAGATGCTGGTGCTGGTGGAGTTGGCAGTGGAGTTTGCCATGCTCTAGAAGCTGAAGAACTAGAAGTAGGAGCTATAGGAGGTAGACGACGTCCTCTACTGGTGGCAGGGGTAGCCCGGGCAGGTGGTGTCACCTAGAAACGTTACAATCTCCCAATCCTGAAATCCTAAAAAACTGATAAGTCTGCTGCATTTTGAATGAAATCTAAAATTCTACTTTCTCCATATGAAATCCAATGAGGCCAGAACCACTCTCAAACATCCTGAGTCATTTCATGGTAATGTTAAAAATTTAAGTAAAAGGATGAAAATGAAGATTAAGGAGAATGTCACTTTTACTTTAAGAATTTAACATTACCATGAATAGCATATCAATACTAGGGCCTAGAACGCTCAAACCCTCCTTGGCAGCAACCACATAGCTCTCCCCTTCCTTCTCCAGCAATCAGAAATGAAAATGATATGAAAAAAAACCAAAATCGGATTTTTATAGGCCGTGCAGAATTTTTTTACAGTCACCGGGCGATATTTTTGATTGTCGCGCGATATTTTCCAAAATATCGGCGATATTTCGGAAATCGCGCGATATTTTCAAAAGCCGAAAATATCGCGATATTTTGTCGGCGATATATCGGCTCGCCAAAAATATCGCGATATTTCCGAATATCGCCGATATCTCGGCGATATTATCAACACTGGTCACAAGATGGGCCACTACAAAAGCCATTGTACAGAAAATCCAAGTAATAAGAAGAGAGAAAGGGAACATGCGAACGTTGCTGATGAAGGTCCTGTGAAAATCCGGTGACCCGAATCCCTACTGCAATTTCTCCTACCTGTTAATTTCTGAATAAAGTTATTTGCAGTGTTACATAGTAAATATCGAAATAAAATATAATGCAGCCTTCACAACATAAAATACTGCGGAAAATAAATGCAAGGAAAAATATAAACACAATGACAGTTATTTTTGGACAATCGCCCCCGAAAACCCAATGTGGGAAAACCGGTGCAGTAGATGAGGGTTCCTTTTATTAATCTTCAACAATAATTTTTGTATAAGATACGAATAGCCAAAAAAGAGGAAGAATCATGGAGAGAAATTTACGGATGAATTTCTCACACTCCATAGCAATTTTCTGACCCCTAAGAGGACCTTCTGCCCTTTCATTGTCCTCATTGCGTCACCCCCTGCGTAGTGCTTATGTCACTCTTCTACATTGATGAACTGCGTCCCTCCTCTGTGTTGCCCCTTCCATATTTGTCCTGCACTCTCAGACTATTGTTGATGCCCTCTCTCTCCCACCTGCAACTCACTCTCTGACTCGATTTTCTCTTGCCGAACTTCAGCCACTGAGAAAATCGATTTGCTTGAGCAACTGAGTATCTGCCCTGGTGTGTTCTCCATCAACCCATCGACTTCTTCTTATAATCTTTTGTTAGAGCACTAACGGCCAAGATTAAAACATAATGGATGGCTACCATTAACTAGAAATCGATCCATGTCTTCTTCTAGAAGATTCTCACCATGGCTTAATTAATACCCATTAATTAACCAGATTTCCTAAGTTTAGACTTGGGAACCATTAAAAAAATTTAATTATTTTAATTAAGTCATCTCTAGGTGGAATTTCCAGAAACGATTTATGGGTTTTGGAGAATACATGTATTCTAACCTCTCCACAAAATTTCGTGGCTAGAACACATCTGATGTTACAAACAAAAAATAGGTCCGCCAAAGAAGAACAAGACGGAAGAATCCAAAGTCAAAAACTTATTTGCTAGAGACTCTTAGAGATACTATCCCTTGCATATCCTTCTACTTTAAGTTTTATGTGTTCATTTATGTTTTCATTTCTAGAATGTGTAGGTCTAACATGTCATGTTAGAACACCTTTTTATTTTGATAAGTTGTAGGTATCCCTTGAGATTGGATTAAGAGGGAGCCTCCAACATTTTACCAAAGATAAGTATTTTGTTCTTTGTTTCATCTTTTCATGTTTGGTTTCCTCCTCACATCAAGGTTTGTTTGTATTTTATACTAATAACCTCTCTCTCTGTATTTTCCTTGATAGGAAAAGATTGTAGGATACACAATGGTTATGGAGAATACTCCAAGGGATAGATTTAAAGCATGAAAGAAGTTTTGATGTCCTACAAGGTTTGTTAAAGAACAACTGAAAGTATATATTAAACAACAAACTTCGTTATAAATCTGATCTGATAATGAGATCTAAGACAATTAATAAGGTATTACAGACTCATGTGCCTAGATTTGTCTATGTTATTTTATGCAATGGATCGATAAGATTGTGAAATACACAGACAATGAAGCGGTAAACAAAACATAATAGACAACACATAACACAGCAAATTTAATGAGGAGTTCACCCAATACTCCTGGGCTATATCTCCTGGTCCAGCCTTCAGTGGTGGCCTCTCTATTATGTCTTCAAGCAGAGTTTTTACAACAGTATGAACTCAATTTGAGTCTCAATACACAACAAATATAACAGTAATAGTTAGCTTCAACCCCTCAAACCTTCTTTGAGTACACAGACTCTCTTAATCACTCTCTGACTCTGTCTCAGCTCTGTCTCGGCACTGCCTGCAATATTGCTTCCCCTGTTTGCTCTCTGCATGTGGCTTTAAATCCAATCTGGGTTGCCTGTTCGTTTCTCCTTCTCGGCTTTCTGCCTCCCGGCCTCTGTCCGCTCGAATCCCTCTTCTAGTGTTACACAATCATTGCATAACGCCTAAAGGGGAGGTGGCCACCTATTCTGCAACGTAAGAGTGCCTCGGGCCCTTGAAATCCTTCGGAATCCCGAACGCGGTCGTTTTCTGCTAACACAGGAAAATACATTCACGACTGTGAAATTCTGCCAAACACAGTTCATTTTGGACTTCAAAAGTCCTTAAATATGGTCTATTCCTCTATCAGGTCCGTCCTCAATTGCTATCGCAAGTCACTTCGGCCTTGCTCCAAGGTTCCCCTTTGTATTTTTGAAATACATTAAAATCGTGAAAATAACATAAGAAATGGCTTATGGCAGATCTGAAATAATATACAATAGCTTTAAGGAACCCTTTCGGGTCTGGCTTATCGCATCGATGCTTCACCCCGTGTATTTCGTTTAATAAACGAAATACGCAAAATACATTAAAAATGCCTTTTCTGCGGATCTCAAATCTTATGAAATAATATTTATATAACCGTCGGGTCCGGTTCATCGGATCGCAAATGTGTATGTGTACATGCCCGCTCCTCTGTGTAGCCCCAATTGTGATATCACGATGCGATTGATCGCAATTGCACATCGCGATAACCCCGGGCCGTTGTAAGCACTCTTGTAATCTTCGATAGTGATCCCGCAATGCAACATGGGCTGTCGATCTGCGTGCTTGATCGACGGTCCTAGTTGACTCTGTCGGTCGTCATTGCAAGTGTGAGGTAGTCTATGCCGATATCCACTGATTGCCACCGCCGATTGCGATTCGCCGATCAGATCTGGACCGTTGATCAGCCAGATCTGACGGCTATTGTGCATTCATTTGTTCAGACCTCCGATACTCTGTTTTTCTCTGTTTTCACATGTTTTTGGCCTCCCGATAGTGTTTTTCCGCCATTCTAAGGGTTCTTCATGTGCGATTGTTTTGATCTTTGGCATGATTTTAAGAGGTTTCAAGACTTAGAGACTGTTCTTAGATCCATTTGAATCACGCCTTCCCACTGAAAAAGGCTTTTGGACCACCAAAAGTTGGTTTTCAAGCATCACTCAAGTGAGGATACAGCTGCCTCACTTGCCCAATCTCTATCCATTTTTCACTACTGGGTTTTGAACCTTTGAGCCCGATCCTAAGGTACTCAACATCCCCTCTGCGCGTGGTTCTCACCTTCCTGTCCAAAACTGTATCTTCTTGTAGCTCATTGAGATATTCAGGCAACAGATCATCAACGGAAGGCAATTGACTTTGCTCTTCAGGATCTTCAATTAATTAAGGTTCAAACAGTCTTAAGTTTTCTGCATTTACCACTGAATAGATGTGCATCTATGCTGGCAAATCAAGGCGGAAAGTGTTCTCACCAATTTTCTCAAGTACCTTAAAAGGTCCATACCTTATTGGCTTCAGCTTCTTTCCTTCACCTTGCATTATGTCCTTGCTGATATACAACCAAACTTGATCACCAACTTGGAAGTTGTGCTCCACTCGATGTTTATCATGCCTTGCCTTGTACTTGACTTGGCTCTTTTCCAATTGTTCCTGCACTGCCTGGTGAATTTCTTGGATCTGTTCAATGAACCTGGTTGCTTTGTCCACATCATCGTGTCCAGCAACTGCTATGTCTTTTTCAAAGACAAAATCCAAGGGAGACCTTGGTATAAAACCAAAACAGGTCTCAAAAGGAGATCTCTGTGTAGAAGAATGTTTAATACGATTGTAAGCATGTTGCACATCACATAAATGTTCATCCCAAAGCTTGGGATGCTTGCTGCAATAACCCCTAAGCAACTGGATCACTGTCCTATTGACTACCTCTGTTTGGCCATCTGTTTGTGGGTGAAAGGTTGTGCTCTTCTTTAGTCTAGTGTCCATCAATTCCCACAGACTTGACCAAAACTTTCCAACAAATCGGGAGTCTCGATCAAATACTATGGAAGTGGGTAACCCAAAATGCACCCAGACATGCTGAAAGAACAACTTTGTTGTTTGTTTAGCTATAACCTGCTTATTACAAGGTATTAAAATACACATTTTGTTGAACTTGTCCACAAAAACATATAAATAGTCATGTCCCTTTCTAGATTTTGGCAATCCCCCAACAAAGTCCATGGAAACACTTTCCCAAGGACGTGAAGGAACTAGTAGTGGAGTGTACAAGCCTAGTTTTGTATTGTTGGGCTTGCTTTTAGCACACATGGTACACCCTCTTACATATCTAGAAAATGTTTCATGCATTTTTGGCCAATAGCAGTATCTTTGCAGTTGTGCAACTGTTTTACTTACACCAAAATGACCTGATATCAGAGAAGTATGTGCCTCCCTAATTATGTTAACTCTTTCAATTTGTGGAATGCATAGCTTTCCCAAATGATACAAGAGTTGGTCCTTAACATAGTAATCCAATTCTTCTACCTTTTTTCCATTACTTAAAGCTGCATATACATCTTTAAAGTCTATATCTTGAGCATATTGTTCAATGTAGCTTTCATGCATTACTGAATTATGCTTAAGTATAGTAGATGCATTTATGATTGGTCTAGAAAACATATCTGCAACTTTATTGTGTATGCCCTTTTTATATTTGATGACTAAATGAAACTGTTGTAGGAAACCCATCCACCTATAGTGTCTTGATTGCTGCAATTTAGTCCGTGAGTGGCAAGTGCAAATACTGAAGTGGCTGATGATCAATATGTATAATTGTTTCTTTGCCCATTAAGTAATGTTTCCACTTTTTTACACTTTGTATTAATGCATACAATTCTTTATCATATGTGGGATAATTAACTACTGCAGAATTAAAAGTCTCAGAATTATAGCATATGGGTTTACCATGTTGCATAAACACTACTCCCATGGCATAGTCACTGGCATCTGTTTCGATCTCAAATGGTCTTTGAAGATTTGGCAATGCTAGTACTGGTGCTATACTAATTTTTTCTTTCAAGGTGTCGAAGGCTTTCTGCTGTTTGCCTCCCCACTAAAACACCTTGTTCAATCCTGTCAAAGCATGTAAAGGGGCTGCAATTAAGGAAAAGTTAGCAATAAACTTTCTCCAGTATTGTGCTGCTCCTAGGAAGCTTCTAACTTCGGTAGCAGACTTGGGTTTAGGCCAATTTACAATGACTGCAACCTTAGAGGGATCTATCTTCAATTCACCACTGCCTACAATATGACCCAAATAATTTAAAGATGTTTTGCCAAATTCACACTTTGATAATTTAACATAGAGATTTTCTTTTTTCAAAACATCTAGAGTCTACTTTACATGCTTCAAATGTTCTTCCCATGTTTTACTGAAAACAAGAATGTCATCCAAATATACAATTACAAAATCATCAATAAAAGGCCTGAGTACATCATTCATAACTCTCATGAAAGTGGCAGGAGCATTAGTCAAACCAAAAGGCATAACTAGCTATTCATATAGCCCTTGCTTTGTTTTGAAATCAGTCTTCCATGCATCTTGCTCTACTACTTTGACCTGATGGTAACCACTACGTAGGTCCAACTTGGAAAAGTAAACAGCGTCTTTCAGTTGATCCAATAGATCATCAGTGCGACGAAGGGGATAACGATTCTTGATCGTTATTTTCTTCAGTGTTCGGTAATCAATGCACATCCCCCACAAACCATCTTTCTTCCTCACCAACACGATTGGAGATTTGCATGATGATGTGCTTGGTCTTATGAACCCTTTCTCGAGAGCTCCTGTACTTGCTTCTTGATCTCTGCATTCTCTAAAGCGGATAACCTATACATTCTGATTTTAGGTGATGGAGCATCTTGCTGCAAATTAATATCATGTACAATTTCCCTTTTGGGTGGCAGACCTTTAGGTTCTTGAAATAGGATATCATATTCTGAAACAACTTTTTCTAAATCAGCTTGTTGTTTAGCATCACAGCCTTCAAATACATTGGTTTTATCAGGTTTCTTTTCCTTTACAACCATCAGTAAAAATTGCTTGCATGAATTTACAATTCTTTTCATCTGCCCTGAGTTTATGAGAGTATAATTATTCTTGAGTTTATGAGCTCTTACAATATATTCGATTCCATCTTTAACGAGTTGATACTTATTTTCAGCTCTATAGAAAATGGTTTTTCTATCATACAAGTAAGGACTTCCTAAAACAATTCCACATATATCCAAGGGAATGATATCTAACTCAACCTCATCTACAAATGCTGACCCAAAAGAAAACCTAAGTTTACATTGTCTAGTCACTTGTAGCTTTGCTTTATCACATACCCAACCTAATGGATATGGCTTCTTGTGAGGTGTGGTTAGTAGTCCCAATTTCTTTACAATTGCTTTAGAAATCAAGTTTACTTGTGAGCCACTATCAAATAAAGTATCAATCTTTTGATGCTTGGAAATAACTCTAATATGAAAAAGCTCATGTCTTTTCCTCTCATTTTCTTCACTATCAATAGTTTGTGCAGAATTACTAGTAGATGCTTCAGAATTTTTACCTTTTATACCTGTGGTTGCGATTGTTGTTTCATCACCTGAGTCTAACCCCAAATCTTTCTGTATAGCAGCAACAGTCTTCTTCTTCTTTCCATCGAACTTCTTGGGTTTCAGCTCCGGATGCAAAGACCAGCAATGTTCATCATCATGTCCATCCTTCTTGCAGTGAGTGCATGAAGGTTTGGCCTTTTGTACAGCATTTGCCTTCCTCTCTTTCCATTTCTGCTTCCTCTTTTCCTTGTTCTTGCTTGCAGTGGGTTTTGATGATCCCCCAATCTCTGGGTTCACATTCTTGCCTCTAGCCTCTAGATGGGTAGCCTGAACAGATACCTCATCTATGCTAATAGGGTTAAACATGAGAATGGTGTGCCTCATATAGTTGTGTAGACCACCTTTACACTTCAGCAAAGTTTCAGGTGAGTCTAAAGAAATGCCTAGAATCAAAGCTCTTTTTCTAAATTCTTGGGTGTAGCTTTGTACACTTTGCCCCTTTAACTGGCGAAGAGTTTGCCAACTCATCATGGCTTGCTGCATATAAGCTAGTGGATAGAATTGTTTTTTAATTGCAGAAACAAATTCACTCCAGACAGAAAGAATTTTACCATGCTTCTTCAAGTCAGCTTGTGTCCTACCTTCCCACCATACCAAGGCAGTTCCTCCAAGGTGTAGGCTGGCCAACTGAATTTTACTCCTGTCTGAATCAATGCTCTGCACCCTGCAATACACATCAATCTGTCTAATCCAGTTATCTAGCTTCTCTGCATTTAATTCTCCATCATATATTGGCAAATAAAATTTAACATCTAATTTAATCAAAGATGTTTTCTTCTTTTTATTTTCAGGGCTATCAGAAGGTATGGATAGAGGAGCCTCTTTTCCTTTCCCTTTGCCTTCAGAATGGCCATCTAGAAGAGATTCTTCTGTTCCTTTGTCTTGTTTGGAGGTTGAAGAATCTTCACTTCGACCTTTCTTAAATTCTCGATACATTTCTTCTACCATGGCTCTCATGGTCATGAAACTGTCCATGAACTGAGAGTCTGATTCCAAGGGATTTTCCTCTGCCATTTTCCTCCTAAGATAGACTCTACCAACTTCTGAGTTAGTTTCAACCAATTCTCCTTCTCCTAATTTGAGCTTTGACCTAGTTATCATTCACCAATCCAGCACAAGCTTGTCTAACCTTAGCAAACATAAAGCTCTGATACCACTCAATCTGATAATGAGATCTAAGACAATTAATAAGGTATTATAGACTCATGTGCCTGGATTTGTCTATATTATTTTATGCAATGGATAAGATTGTGAAATACACAGACAATGAAGCAGTAAACAAAACATAATAGACAACACATAACACAGAAAATTTAATGAGGAGTTCACCCAATACTCCTGGGCTACATCTCCTGGTCTAGCCTTCAGTGGTGGCCTCTCTATTATGTCTTCAAGCAGAGTTTTTACAACAGTATGAGCTCAATTTGAGTCTCAATACACAACAGATATAGCAGTAATAGTTAGCTTCAACCCCTCAAGCCTTCTCTGAGTACACAGACTCTCTTAATCACTCTCTGACTCTGTCTTAGCTCTGTCTCAGCACTGCCTGCAATACTGCTTCCCCTGTTTGCTCTCTGTCTGTGGCTTTAAAGCCAATCTGGTCTGCCTGTTCGTTTCTCCTTCTCGGCTTTCTGCCTCCCGGCCTCTGTCCGCTCGAATCCCTCTTCTAGTGTTACACAATCATTGCATTAAGCCTAAAGGGGAGATGGCCACCTATTCTGCGACGTAAGAGTGCCTCGGGCCCCTGAAATCCTTCGGAATCTCGAACGCGGTCGTTTTCTGCTAACACAGGAAAATGCATTCACGACTATGAAATTCCGCCAAACACAGTTCATTTCGGACTTCAAAAGTCCTTAAATACAGTCTATTCCTCTATCGGGTCCGTCCTCAATCGCTATCGCAAGTCACTTCGGCCTTGCTCCAAGGTTTCCCTTTGTATTTTTGAAATACGTTAAAATCGTGAAAATAACGCAAGTGTGATGTAGTCTACGCCGATACACGTTGGTTGCCACCGTCGATTGTGATTCGCCGATCAGGTCTAGACCGTTGATCGGCTAGATCTAACGGCTACTGTGCATTCATTTGTTCAGACCTCCGATACTATGTTTTTCTCTATTTTCACGTGTTTTTGGCCTCCCGATAGTGTTTTTCCGCCATTCTAAGGGTTCTTCATGTGCGATTGTTTTGATGTTTGGCATGATTTTAAGAGGTTTCAAGACTTAGAGAGTGTTCTTGGATCCATTTGGATCAAAATCTCTCTTCATAAAAGGTATGTTCATTCTATTTTAAATTTGCTTTACATTACTGACATCGTTGTGTCTAGGGCTAGGGTAATTAATCATTAGATTGAATCTACCCTCATTATATTATCATTCTTGCGGAACCCTAAAAAGGTTCACTATAAAACCCTACCCTAAGGATATGTCAATTGTAATACTGAAACCCTAGTCTACTTAGGTTGTTGATGAAATCTAGAATTCCTATTCTTTTGATGGTTTGGTATTGCTATAGAAACCCTAGCCCTTTAGGGTTTGTTGTTAATATCTAAGTCATGTATTGAAACCCTAAATCTTCAGGGTTTGGTAATTTAGTGTTTATGAACTAAACTTGTGTAATATATATAGCAAGTTCCTAGGAATGAATCCTTAGGTATATGTTCGTATGTCTGTTCGAAACCCTAGCCTGATCAAAATTGTTGTATATCTAACTTTAATGTATTAATGTTGGTGCCTTGAGATATTGTTGTGATATGCTAGTGCATGATTATGAAATCTTCATTATGTATATGTGAGTATGCTTATTAATACTCATATTTTAGTTTGTGAATTCTAGGGTTTGTAACAAAACCCTAGTAGAAATTGATATTCTAGGATATGATGTTATTGTTTCCAATATGATTTAGTTTTGATCTAGGGTTTGCAATAAACCCTAATAGAATCAAATATGTATAATAAAATTGTTATTTGATGAATTACTAATATAAAAGGCTTCGTATCTCAAAGATGGAATCCAAGGTTTGCAATGAATCATAGTAGAGTATGTTGTATATATCGAGACCTAGATATAATGAGACTTATATCCTGATTGAGTTGCTTTATGATATAGTCTAGGGTTTGTGACAAAACGCTAGCAAGAAGTTGAAGTCTAGTATGAATCTATCTAGATTTAGGTATTTGATGTCTAAAGTATTTGATTATTTTGATGCTTCCATTATATTGACATAACTTTGATATAGTTAACTTCATGCTTCTATATATGTATTTGGTTGTACTTGATATTAAAGTTTTGCAGGTACACAATCTTCAAGATAATGAAGATGTTCGTATGAGCATGATGAAGGAAGCTATAAGGATAATGATGATCAAGATGACCTTGATACTGTAAGAAGGAATGGAGCCATGAAAGACTCTCCGAGGAAGCAGTTGATCTCTCAATGTTGAGAGGGAGCATGGTTAGACGAAACGAATACATCTCCCCAGTTGAGAGGGAGGGCATATTATAATAGTCATGATGGATACCCTATAGAAGAAATCGAAGAAGGAATAGATCTACAATATATTGAGGATGTCTTGGTGCTACTGAAGAAATGAAAGAAGAAAAGCTTCTGAATATTTGAATATAAATAACTAAGTGGCATCAAGATGATTCAGAGTCCTAAAAGTTTGAGTATATCTAGTTTATCAGGGAGAGATGAAGCATCTAATGGCGGATGCTTGGGAGGACATCAAGTCTGCCTATGTGTTGATGTCTAGATCCCAAAGAGGGAGGGTGGCATTGGTCTTGTACCTCTGACCTTGGATACACACCTAGATCCATGGGTCAATGGTTAGTAACTGAGCCCGATGGTACTTAGACTAGCTGAAAGCTTTAGTCCATCTTAGTCCCCCCCGAATAGAATACCCTGGTCAAGTTTCTAGTCCGCAACACTGAGTGTACTAGAACTCTTCATAGTTCATTTTGGAGATCTTCCATGTACCTCTATATATATGTAATTATGAATATCTCCCTAGTTAAGAGGGAGTGTTGAAAAATGCAACTAGTGTCGGTCTTCATAATTGTACTTGAGTCATAATGAAATTTATTTATCAAAAGAAAGAAAAAGAAATTTTATTATTAAATAAATTGACTTATTAAAGCATGGATTTCATGCTTAGGTCAATTGTTTTTAGGTCAAAGCCTCCATTGAAGGCTCCTAGGGTTTATGTCAAGTGTCCTTGTCCATGTCATATTGTAATAGACCCTTCTTGGGATTTATTTGTCATAGACGAAATTTATTTTATTGTATTTCAAGTCTTCTAGGCCTCCTCCACGAACTCTGCCTCAAATAGGGGAATTTGACGTCACAAGAAGCCTATATATTGGAGCAACTCGACCTCTTTTGTCACTCAAACACAAGTAGTTCGATCTACAACTTCTGGGGACCAGAAAAAGTGTGAATTTCAAGGAAGAAGAAGAAAAAGGATAGAGAAGGAGAAGGAGGCCTCTCACAAGCATAAGAAGTCGAAATTCTCTCTTTTTCTCATACACGTGAAGCTGCTGGAGGGGCCGAAATTCTGCATTTGTTGGGTAGACTGAAATTCGGAAGCTACTGGTGGATCTAGGACCGAAATTTCTAGATTGATGCTAGGTTGTAGCAATTGAACAAGAAGATACTATTGAAGGTTGATGTATCTCATCAAAAGGCTGACTTGGTGGAGGAAGGTCTGTTGGTCTAGGGTCTTCGTCTATCTCATTTGAATTACTGAAGGAAGAGTTCTTGACTGGGTTTTCCCCTATATATAGGTTTTTCCCTGGCTATGCGCCTACATCTGGTGTCCTTGATCTTCGTGTTTTGGTTTTGGTAATTGCTTGATGAACTAAGATAAAAGAAGAACATAAGAAAGATAATAATAAGTGTTGAAGAATCTAGGGCTAACATAATTAATTGATTCTTTGATACATGATAACAATTTGTAAAGTTTTTATACAAATAATCTTAGCTTGATCTTTACTTCATCATTAGTGTGTATGTGTTAGCTTCATCAAACTGCTATCAAAAACAAAAGAGACAAGAACAGACATATTTTGGCTTTCTGCTAGGGCCAAAACCTCTCCCTCTTGGAGAGGAAAACCCATGCGTAAATTCTTCTTATAGAGACTCCATTGACGAATACCAAGACCATGACCCTTAACACACTATGCCACTGCAAGACCAAGACATCAATCCTTCACTCTCTGAACATCATCTTCACTACATCCCTGAAGTCAATATAGCTACACTACTGAGATCCTCAATATTGCTTGATGAGATCTTTCATCGTAAGACCATCATGCCATCATGCAGCTACTGCATCTTCACTTGTTGTTCCAGGATCCTTATTGATCTGCATCCTTCGAATAATGAGATCACTGAAATGATCTCATGTTTTGTCCATGCTCGAGGTGAGGTTATGTATATACAGAACTCTTCTTGAAACTTTCATCACAGCTATTCATCGTATCAACCGAGATACTAGATCTAAGTGTATAGTTAGATACGATCATGTCGAGATTGTCATAATAAATATCCCCTAAGATTGTGACAGTATCCTAGATACTCACCCTTACGTTGATGCTGAGACAAAGATGAGTACGATATTATTATTATGCTCAAAGCTGCAATTTCGATTTTTAAGATTGTACCCAAGAACAACGTTCATCATTGCAGATGGTAGCCGAGATAACTAGATCACAAATCTATAGATCCATCATCACTGTGCCTCTGTCTGCGATCCATAATCATTGTGCCTAAGTCCGAGATCCATTACTATGCCTTCGTCCGAGATTCAACATCATTGTGTTTTCATTGAGATTTATTATCACTGTGCTTTTGTCTGAGGTTCATCACAGGCATGCCGAGATCACTGTGGCTTACTATCTTATCCAAATCTTTGTCTGCGATTATGTCACGTCCAAGGTTGCACCTGCCTGCACCCAAACGAGATCCTCGACCTGCAATCCATTCAAGACCCAAATCATACGTGTCTGCACTCTATACCCATTGACATTTCAGAAGATCATGCGAGTTCTCTCTCTGCCATTTGCAGATGATTCAATGGGGTATTTATAGTGGTTTGCATCATCTATTTGAGCCGACATGAACCATGAATCATTATGTCTCTTACCCAAGACGACATGACTTTCATTAGTGTAATTAATTCATAATTTGAGTCGACATGTAGACTTCTTCATTGCTTTCGCTTGCAGACTTCTAGTGAAGGATTATGCTTGGTCTTTGGAGGGTTTCTTCACATCTTTGTGGACTTGATTACATTTACATAAACTCATGAAGAGTTTTTATACCCATGACATGAATTTTTGACACATAAATAAATACTAAAGACGTCAAGAAGAAGTCTTTCAACTAGAGACACTTCTTGCTCATGAAACCCATGTAGCAAGATTACAAGAATAATTTATTACATCATTTACAAAGATCATGTCACTATGAAGACCGAACCTAGTTACACTTTCTTCAACACTCCCTCTTAACTAGGGAGGTATTCATACTGGTACTTGGTCATTCTCAATCTGAAGAATTTCTTATAAAAAGAATCATATTTGCAATCCATTTGTTATATCATCATTTCAACCAACATTGTTTCCATTTAGCAAGCCCTTGACTAACAGCTCTATCTCTCACTTAGATCAGAGCACACAATGTTGGCGAGACCAATGACTGACAGACACACATCATCATTGTCTCTCTTAGAGTGATATCCACTTGGGTGTTCTCCGAGTATGCCCTACTAGGACTATTCTCATCTTGGGTTCCCAGCCCTCAAGAATATCGGTCCTCTTCCCACTCTTGTCTTGGATGCCCTACCACATCCTCAAAGAGTGTCGGATGCCAGATGATTACACAATCCTCCATTCTTTCTTCCAAACTGAAGACAAGAATGTTGTGTCTGACTCTCCCCTTTAATCAAGGACGAGTTCTAAGTTTCTCTTTACTTAGAAACTTGCTTGAGTTCCTTTGCTCATAGAACTTTCCAAAGCTCCCTCTTACCCGGGGACTTTATCATTAGTGCTTTATAGGGTCTTCTAGTTGAATGACGATTCAAGACTTCGATGTCATCAATTCCTCCATATGTAGGGCTCAGCCATCCATCACTTTCCTTCGTCATGTCATTCCCTCGTTCCCGGGAAGTATCCTACTTGGCTTTACATCTGGGGCTTCCTTCATAAGCTCATTTGTCATCACTTTTCTTCAACAGTGATTGCTCTGGATCACAAGGTACATAGTTGTGACATCCTCACAACTCTCCTTTCCTTGATCCTGCACACATACCCAGACATTTCCCAGAGGTCAGGCACCAAGAACAAATCACATATT
Organism: Pinus tabuliformis; assembly: GCA_031772625.1. Classification (NCBI taxonomy): domain Eukaryota; kingdom Viridiplantae; phylum Streptophyta; class Pinopsida; order Pinales; family Pinaceae; genus Pinus; species Pinus tabuliformis. The sequence goes on from CM062813.1 coordinate 413,864,793, forward strand.
ACCTTTTCGTGATGGCCTTCTTCCAGTGACATCTTCTTGTAGGCATCAATCATCCTACATTCATGTTGACACATCTCCCGATGATATCTGTTGTCAAGGGTCCTCATCTTTTCAGACTTCCATCAAAGTCTTCACATCATTCCGAGAGGTTTCTTGGTCAAGTCTTCTTGATCCTCTAGATGTTGACTGCCTTCATCATGGTTGCATGTCTCACGATCTCTTTCATCCTCATGTCTTTCATTCCCAGGAACTCTCATAGTTCTTCAATGGTCACCAACTACCTCATACCATATTATGAGGACATATTATGTTGATTTCATCTAGTCTAACTTATGTCTTTCTGCATCCTTTCAAAGGAGGAGATCTACTCCCTTTTGATCATGCATGATCTATTTTATCTACAACCACATGTAATTGCATTTCAATATCAAATTCAAATACAAATACAATCATACATACCTTTTTTTCCTTCCAGTATTTCCTGCAGCTTCCTTGATTGAAAAGATCTTCAATCCCTTGGTCTGCTCCATTCTTCATGTCATTGAATCACTAACTCATGAGTTCTAGGAGATGGAATTTTTGACAAGACATTTTTGCCTTCCCGGACTAGGAGATCCTCCGTTGAGTTCAGGATCTAGTGTATCCCCATCTGGCAAATGTTTCCTTTGACCTGAATGACTTCTTCCTTTCCTTCAATGTACACCGAGATTCCCAAGAGCTATGTTCTTCATGATTCCATACGAGCTCTTGCTTCCATGATGCCACGATGCATCTTCTTACTATGTTCATATCTGTAGGGACTTCTGATAGGATCCTTTTGTGAGGGATACCATCTCATTCATATTGGAGATCTATTATTCCCTCTTTCCCTTGATCCTTTCCTCAGCTTCCCTGCACTTATCTGTATCCTATACAACTTACCTTTCTCTATTGACATAGAGACCACAGACTGTTGATCGAGGTAACCTTCTTGTTTATGGACATCTTGTTACTTTTCTTATCAATATCAATATCAATGATGATCATTTTACTAGATTTCTCCATTGCTATTTCATGAAGATATTTCTTCACTCTTTGGCGCCTTCTGCACTTTACTTCAGAGAATATATCCTCTAGTATTTTATGTAATCTTCTTGTGTCTCCTTTCTTGCTTCATGGAACACTACGAGTTCTACGAGTTCTTATGGCTTCAAAGGAGACCTTGATGTACAGAGTTCTCTAAGGATTACGACAATCCCTCTCATTCCATGCAAGAACCTTTAACGACCCATACAGCATATAGATCTTCTTGCAACGAAGTCATTTCAAAAATAATTAATAAAAAATACTTACTTGAGATGTGAAGATAAAACCTTCACCTTGATTATGTTGGCAGTAGATGGAGTAGGTGTGTGGATGCTTCCTTCGGTTGAGATCTTTGATAGGCAGACTGCCTTCCTTCCCTTTGAGCCATCTTCATTGACATATCAACAAACTGCTGATATAATTGGGTAGAATGCAACATCGACTTGTGATTGCAAGTGTATTACCATTGACATCCGAAAACCCTTATTGTTGTAGATTGTAAACTGCTTCCTAGGGTTTCAAGATGATGAGGCTTCAATTTGAGATCCTCCGAGCTGCCTTGATCTTGTGGCATTTGGATAATGATTACTTGAGACAAAGTCTTTTGCTGCTATAGACAGTAACCCTTGTTTTTCTACACCGCTGTTGTAGGTTGTTCCTTTGATCTAGAGTTTAGATCTTGATGTTATTGCATTGATGCTCTGCTTAAAAACTTAATCCCTACATGTCTCTTTTCTGCCCTTCCTTGACTTCTAAAACCAATCCCTCAGATACCATGTTGAAGAATCTAGGGCTAACATAATTAAGTTGATTCTTCGATACATGATAACAATTTGTGAAGATTTTATACAATTAATCTTAGCTTGATCTTTACTTCATCATTAGTGTGTATGTGTTAGCTTCATCAAACTCTATCAAAAACAAAAGAGACAAGAACACACATATTTTGGCTTTCTGCTAGGGCCAAAACCTCTCCCTCTTGGAGAGGAAAACCCATGTGTAAATTCTTCTTATAGAGATTCCATTGAAATACCAAGACCATGACCCTTGACACACTCTGCCACTGCAAGACCAAGACATCAATCCTTCACTTCTCTGAACATCATCTTCACTGCATCCCTGAAGTCAATATAGCTACATTACCGAGATCCTCAATATTGCTTGATGAGATCTTTCATCCTAAGATCATCATGCCCATTGCCAGCACGCAGCTACTGCATATTCACTTCTTGTTCCAGGATCCTTATTGATCTGCATCCTTCGAATAATGAGATCACTGAAATGATCTCATGTTCTTTCCATGCTCAAGGTGAGGTTATGTATATACAGAGCTCGTCTCAAAACTTTCATCACAACTATTCATCGTATCAACCGAGATACTAGATCTAATTGTATAGTTAGATATGATCATGCCGAGATTGTCATAATACATATCCCTTAGGATTGTGACAGTATCCTAGATACTCACCCTTACGTTGATGCTGAGACAGAGATGAGTATGATATTATTATTATGCTCAGAACTGCAATTTCGATTTCTGAGATTGTACCCAAGAACAACGTTCATCACTACATATGGTAGACGAGATAACAAGATCACAGATCTATAGATCCATCATCACTGTGCCTCTACCCAAGATCCATAATCATTGTGCCTACATCCGAGATCCATTATTGTGCCTTTGTCCGAGATCCATTACTGTGCCTTCGTTTGAGATCCACCATCACTGTGTTTTTCATTGAGATTTATTATCACTGTACTTTTGTCTGAGGTTCATCACAGGTATGTCGAGATCACTGTGGCTTACTATCTTATACGAATCTTTGTCTGCGGTTATGTCACGTCCAAGGTTGCACCTACTTGCACCCAAACGAAATCCTCGACCTGCAATCCATCCGAGACCCAAATCGTACGTGCTTGCACTCTATACCCATTGACATTTCAGAAGATCATGCGAGTTCTCTCCCAGCCATTTGTGGATGATTCAATGGGGTATTTATAGTGGATTGCATCATCTATTTGAGCCGACATGAACCATGAACCATTATGTCTCTTACCCAAGACAACATGACTTTCATTAGTGTAATTAATTCATAATTTGAGCCGACATGTAGACTTCTTCATTGCTTTCGCTTGCAGACTTCTAGTGAAGGATTATGCTTGGTCTTTGGAGGGTTTCTTCACATCTTTGTGGACTTTATTACATTTACATAAACTCATTAAGAGTTTCTATACCCCTGACATGACTTTTTGACACATAAATAAATCCTAAAAACATCAAGAAGAAGTCTTTCAACTAGAGACACTTCTTGCTCATGAAACCCATGTAGCAAGATTACAAGAATAATTTATTACATCATTTACAAAGATCATTTCACTATGAAGACTGAACCTAGTTACACTTTCTTCAACAATAAGAACACAAGGAAATCACAAGTAATTATCAACAAGAAAAAATCTTCTTTCTGATTTTCTAACATTTATGGTGTGCAACAGATGCATCATTTCAGCATTTATAATAAATCCTAAAAACATCAAGAAGAAGTCTTTCAACTAGAGACACTTCTTGCTCATGAAACCCATGTAGCAAGATTACAAGAATAATTTATTACATCATTTACAAAGATAATTTCACTATGAAGACCGAACCTAGTTACACTTTCTTCAACAATAAGAACACAAGGAAATCACAAGTAATTATCAACAAGAAAAAATCTTTCCGCCTTTCTGATTTTCTAACATTTATGGTGTGCAACAGATGCATCATTCCAGCATTTATAATAAATACTTGTATTTCTTCTCACCTCATTTTCTTTATGTGTGCACCCTAAGTTCCTACATCAATCATAGTCACTGTTTATATTTAATAGATGACAAAGGAAATGTTAGATATTGTAGCTATACCACCTAACCAAGGGTGTTATCGATACACCACCTGTGGTGATTTTATGCTGTTCAACAGATGTATCATTACAGTGTTTATATTAAAGACTTTTTTCTTTTTTTTCTCTTTCATTATCTCTAAAAATGTGTGGACCTTAATTCCGTACATCAATCACAAGTGATACCATGTTGAAAGCTTCAAAAAAGTTTAAGATCAAATATATTTCCATGGTGGAAAAGGTCATTTGTTACCATCATTTTTCCAACATAAAAGATCTAACGCCCAACACCACTATTTAAAGCTGTGTTTTGTCACTTAATCGACAGCATGAACCATTTATTATGCAATAATTTAAAAAGACTAACTCTTATGCACAAGGGTCCTGACTTCTAGAATACAACAAACAGTAAACAAGAGGTACGTGCACCACGAATCTTCACCTACTAAGCCTGATTGCTCCAAATCAGACGCAAGGCATTAAAGATAAGCGTTCATAATTTTACCAATGTTTTGTGTCACCCACATAGTTTTCATCTATGTATTGAGCATCACCATTAGAAGGACATAAACACATCATGACAAGACACACTAGTAGCACATAGAAATAATCAAATTATTCATCAAAAATAAAACTCAAGGTAGTAAGAATGTAAACAGGGACAAATGTAACTAACATGTCTAAAAACTTATGCACTTACCGAGTGATGGAGGTCTTCCGGCAAAGTGAAGTGAGCCCAATGTTGTGGACTCCGAGAAGGCCATAAAAAGCATACGTCCATCAGGTCCCCAAGTTGCACTCTGTCAGAGACGTATTGACAACATTTTAAATCAGAGGTTGGAAATTGTGTAGGATACTTGACAGATATGAAGTAAAGATTGTTCTATATTATCAAGTTATCAACAGCTGTTCATTAGCTAGAAAACATCCACATAATATTGATCAAGAGTTGAAACGCAGAAAGATAAACATATGGTTTATTGATTTTGTGTTTAATATATTATTCTATTAATATTATGTACATTACAGTCTACAAAACAGAAAACTTTGATACATAGACACGCATGTTTTACTATAACATTTTAATGTGACATGTAACTCTTCATTTTCATAAAATTATAAAATTCATCTCCTAGATGAAACTGCTCTAAAATATTATATTCCTCATCTTTTCTTGGATCTATTAATCCAAGACAGCATGGTCAGGGTGTTTTAGAATGTAACTAAGTTCTGTCTTCATAATTGTATCAAAATGAATTTTATGTAAAGGCAAAAAGAAGAAAAAGAAAAATTGATTTTCAAGCATGGGTTTCATGCTCAAGAGATTATTATTTTATTAGTTAAGCATGTTCTTCATGCTTCTAGGATTTGATGAGTCAAAGAGTCAAAGTCCTATTTGGAATTATTGTAAAGAGAAAGGAAAAAAGAATTTTTAAAGATGTATTTTGGGTAAAAATCCCCTCTAGAAGTCAAGTCGGCCCTGCCTGTCATGTAGGCTCTGCCCCAAAGGACATGTCTATTCACACCCCTCTGGACAGTATAAATAGCGGGTGAGTTCGAGCTTATTTGCACACATAATTCGCACAAGTTCTGAAATATCGCAGGAAGAAGGACGGCTGAAATCTGAAATTGAAGGAGGAGCTTTCTTGAAGTCTGATTTGTGAAAGTTCTGCCTTGATGTATCTCTTATTGAAGATATGATGTTGCATATGTTGTTGCTCTCTTACTGTTGATGGATTTGCAACACAGAATGAGGGTTTGACTTGGCTTCTAGAGGGTTGAAGGGTCTTGGATATCTCATTTGATCTGATTCTATAAGAAGACAATTTTCTAGGTTTCCCCTTGGAGGGGTTTTGCCCTGGCTTGGAGCCTATATCTTGTGTTCTTTGTGTTCTTGTGATCTTCATGTTTTTACATTTGGTATATTAGAATAATACTATTCAGTGTTTAATGCTCATTCTTAGTAGTTGTTGCTATTTTTATCTTTTTAGCAGTTTCTTAGATGAAACTGGTTGTTTCTATTTCCTAATAGAAACTTGATGTTTCTATTACTGTAAATATCTCTGTATTACTTATTGAGCTTCATTTTGCTCATGTAAATCAATTCAATTAATTCATTGATTATGGTATCAAAACACAGGTATCTTTTGAAATAATTTTTTTTTCATTGCTGAAAAAAACAAAAAAAAAAATCTGTGGCTTATTTGGAAATTGCTCTTGGAATCTGATTTTTTTCTAGAAGACTCTCTTCATCATCGTTCGCCATAAAGCTGGAACTTCATCGAAGTCTGGTTACTTTTTAGACCACGCGGGTACGATCACCGGCGCGGAACGGTGACACATCCGGGCAGAACCCGAATACCCTTCTGAACTCCTCGGCTCAACAGAGACTCCAGTCGGGATCATTCTCGCCGTAGTCACGCTGGCAGGACTTCTGCTGATTTGAATCGATGGGTGCAATCGCCAAATCGTTGCCCAGAATCAATTGCCAAGCCGACAAATCTCTTCGTGCAAGAGCTCGATCAGTGCATTTGCGTTTATTAGTTAAGGGAAGGTGAAAGTGTTGCAGCTCGTGTGCTTGAGAATCTTGGAGTTGACCCCAGCAATATTCGTACGCAGGTAAATCATTGGCAGAGGCAGTGGGTTTGTTGCTGTGGAGATTTCGTTCACCCCAAGAGCAAAGCGTGTGATGGAACTTTTACTTGACGCAGCTCGACAACTTGGACACAACGGCATGTGTCTTTCATATCCGCCACTGGAATACTCTGTGATAGCAGACGTCCGAGGATCGAAACCAGCGCTACCATTCTCTTTTGCAGGTTTGCGCTGATGAGAAAGCCGTGGCAGAAGGCAAACTAATTCATGCTCACATCATACAGTTCTCATCTCAGGCGTACGCTACAGTCCATGAAACTGAATTTGTTTTGGGCATTTGGTTAAAAGCTCTGCGAGAATCTTGCCAGAACTGCCTTCACACACGCACGGATGTCAGCCTTGAGATTTGGGTAGCCAGGAATCCAGCGGTGGACAGCACGACCAGAAATCATCTGTGTCATTTAGTAGACCCGAGAGCTTCATTTGTTGAAAAAAAATTTCAGATTACAGATTTGATGTGGGTTTCGTAATATATCAACTGGGTAGTCATCAGAATTTTCTAGGTACATTGTTTTTTGTGCCTCGATTTTCAAGTCAGTGGATTTAAATTTTGTTTCCAGCGCCTATCAGTTTTTTGTCCGGATCAGCCAGCATCAGTATTAAAATCCGTACCAGACTCCTTTATTATTTTCTTGAGAAACGTGCAGATGGCCTCACTAACCAATCTAATGTTGGAAGGAAATCAGCGTTTTAATGGCAACAATTATAACATCTGGAAACAGAGAATGTTGACCATTTTTTAATATAGGCGTCTTGACCAACTCGTTCTGAACAAAGAGCTTTGTCTTGGTACAGCTGGTACCGATCAAGATAAGTTTGATGATCGAAATTGAGAGGTTGTTATGCTTCTCCAACTCTCTGTGATTGATGATCAGTTACCGCAGATTCCTTCCGGCAAGATTGTTGCCGAAATCTGGCAACATTTGAAGGAATTGCACGAGACATCCGACAAGAGCAGAGCTTTCTTTCTCAAGAATCAGTTGTTCTCCATCATGATGGACGGACATATATCTTTACAGGAACATCTTAACAGGATTAAAGACATTCGAGATCAACTCGAAGCCATTGGTCGAACCATGGAGGAAGAAGATATGGTACTCATCACTCTAAAAAGTCTAACAAAATCTTATGAACACTTCATAGAAACACTCAACATTACCACCACAAATGTTGATCTGAAGTTTCCAGAGTTATGCACCAAACTCCTTCAGTAGGATCGTTGGAAACAACAGTTTGGTAGTGGTGCTTCAACAGCCTCCTCAGAAAATGCTTTTGCTGCCAAATATCAGTCCTCTCAGTCCTTTCAGCAGAAAGGTTCTTCTCAGCTTTTTGATCCTACTAGGAAGAAAAGTGTGCAGTGTAATTACTGTCACAAGTTCGGCCACATGAAGAAAGATTGCCGACAGAGGATTGCTTCTGAACAGAAGAAACAGGGAGGGCCCCATCAGACAGAGAATGCTGCAGAACATTCCGAGCAGACAGAATCCGCCTTTTACGCCTTTATGGCTAAAAGGTCTTCAGATCATGTCCCGTCTTCTGCCTGGTATATTGACTCTGGTGCATCACGCCATTTCTCTCATAGGCATGACTGGTTTATTGACTTCTCACCTTTCAATGATTCTGTGGTATTCGGTGGAGGTGAAAAGTACACAGTGGTTGGCAGAGGTACAATTCAAATCCAGTCTGGTGGGCGCACACTCATCTTCCTGAATGTGTACTATGTTCCTGGTATGGAAATTAATCTGTTGTCTGTCAGCCAGATTATGAGGAACTCTCCTCAGCTTGATGTAGTGTTCAGTGCGCACAAGTGCTCCATTATCGACAGGGAAACTAGTCTTATAGTTGTTGTTGGCCTAGAGGATCATGGTCTATACAGGCTTCTTGACACTGGTGATTCTCCAGAAGTGGTTCTAGCAGCTCATGTTTCTCCAATCAGCACTCTATGTCATCAGCGATATGGGCATCTAAACATGCAGTATCTCTCTCAACTCTCTCAGGAGGGACTTGTGTCAGGGTTACCTGATATTCAGACTCAGCAATTGGGAGTATGCAGCACCTGTCAAGCTGGCAAGCAACATCGGTCTTCATTCAAGGATGGAGAATCTTGGCACGCATCTAAGGTACTCCAGTTAATTCATGCTGATATTTGTGGTCCTATGAATACATCTTCTATTACTGCTTGCAAATATTTTTTGCTTCTTGTAGATGATTTCAGTAGAAAGATGTGGGTGTATTTTCTAAAATATAAATCTGATGCATTTAGTACCCTTCAAAAGTTTAAAACCTTAGTTGAAAAAGAGTCTCGCTGTAATATCATGACTCTTAGGACAGATAACGGGGGGGAATTTTGTTCTTCTACTTTTTCCAACTTCTGTGATACTCATGGCATCAAACGCCAGTTAACTACACCCTACACTCCTCAGCAGAACAGTGTTGTTGAACACCGCAACCATACGGTTGTTGAAATGGCTCGTTCCATGTTACAACACAGGAGTGTTCCGAACAAATTCTGGGCTGAAGCAGTATTTACTGTTGTCTATCTTCTTAACCGATCACCTACTCAGGCTGTTAAGGGGAAGACTCCCGAAGAGGTTTGGTCTGGCCGTAAGCCTAAGATCAGTCACCTCAAAGTATTTGGCTCAGTTGCATATGTTTGGATTCCAGCTGCTAAGCGCTCTAAGTTGGATTCCAAAAGCCAGAAACTCATGATGACCGGGTACAGTGATCACCACAAGGCCTATAGGCTGATAGATATAGCCACTGGTCGTCTTAGCTTCAGTCGAGATGTAGTATTTGATGAAGACAGAGGATTATTTCAGTCCTCTTCTTCTGAGCAGTGTTCTGAGGATCAGCCTCACCGTGTTCTTCTTCCAGTAGGTCCACTTGATGGGAGGGATGATGCAGCATTAGTCTTTGATAATACACTACCTGAGCTTCCTCCGGAAAATAACCCTCCTCTTGTTGCTCCTATTGTTCTTGAGCCTTCTCCACCTCCTCCTGATATTGGTTCCTCTACTCTTCGGCCTAAATGGTGGGCTAAAACCATTGGTGATCTCCGGGATAATGAGCTCCTTGAAGGTATAACTTCTAGACATAAGAGCAAACAGCAGTCTACAATAAATTTTGCTCTTATGGCTAACCTACACAGTATTTTTGAGCCTCAAACCTATTCAAAGGCTAAGGGTACCTCTGAGTGGGAACTGGCTATGGAAGCTGAATTCCAGAGTCTTCAGAAGAATCACACGTGGATCCTTTCTGATCTTCCTGCAGGGAAAAAGCCCATCAGCTGCAAACGGATGTATAAAGTGAAATACAAAGCTGACAGAACCCTAGACAAGTATAAAGCTCGTCTTGTGGCTCGAGGGTTCTCACAAAAGGAAGGCATCGACTATGAGGAGACCTTTGCTCCTACAGTCAAGATGAGTACCATACGGCTTGTCCTTGCACTAGCAGCTTAGTTCAATTGGAAAGTTCATCAGATGGATGTAAAGAGTGCTTTCCTAAATGGTGACTTACAGGAAGAAGTCTACATGACACAGCCTCCAAGATTCAAGGTTGCCGATCAAGAACAGAAAGTGTGTAGATTAGTTAAAGCACTCTGTGGATTGAAACAAGCTCCTCGGGCTTGGTACATGAAAATTGATCAGTACCTGACAGATCATGGCTTTCAGCGAAGCCCATCTGATGCAAACCTGTATATCAAGCATACTGGTGATGATATTTTGTTTGTGGTTGTCTATGTGGATGACCTTATCATTACTGGCAGTTCTGCACATTTGATCCATGGGATCAAACAAGACTTATGCAGCACCTTTGATATGAAAGACTTGGGACTTCTTCATTACTGTCTGGGGGTTGAAGTCTGGCAGACTGAGAACAACATCTTTCTCTCTCAGTCCAAGTATGCCAAAAATCTTGTGGACAGGTTCAGAATGCAAGATTGCAAACCGGCCACGTCTCCTATGGAACCAGGGCTCAAACTTTCAGCTCAGTCATCCTCCCCCCTTGTGGATGAAACTTTATTCAGGCAATTAGTGGGCAGCCTCATCTACCTTACTGCCACTAGACCTGACATCAGTTTTGCAGTGAGCTACATTTCCCGCTTCATGTCAGCTCCTAAAGCTGATCATTGGATAGGAGCAAAGCGTGTGCTACAATATGTGCGTGGCACTCCTGATTATGGACTCCTATACACTCGAAGTTCCGATCCTATACTCAGTGGTTACACAGATTCTGACTGGGCCGGTTCGATTGATGACCGTTAATCTACAGCTGGGTATGTGTTTAGTCTAGGATCTGGCGCTGTCACATGGACTAGTAAGAAACAGCAGGCAGTGGCTCTCTCCTCAACAGAAGCAGAGTATCGGGGAGCAGTTAAGGCATCCTGTGAGGCAGTCTGGCTTCGACGTATGCTTGCGAATATGCATGTTTCCTAGACAGGTCCTACTCCCTTGTTTTGTGATAATCAGGGAATGCTCAAACTTGCCAAGAATCCAGTCTTTCATGAACGAACAAAGCATGTGGAAACCCATTGCCACTACATTCGCCAGCTTGTTGAAGACGGATCCGTTCAATTGCGATATGTTCCCACAACGGAGCAGCCCGCAGACATCTTCACCAAGCCTCTTGGTCCTGATAAGTTTGTAAAATTCAGAGGGTCTATTGGTGTTGTAAATAGATTGAGCATTAAGGGAGGGTATTAGAATAATATTATTCAGTGTTTAATGCTCATTCTTAGTAGTTGTTGCTATTTTTATATTTTTAGCAGTTTCTTAGATGAAACTAGTTGTTTCTATTTCCTCATAGAAACTTGATGTTTCTATTATTGTAAATATCTTTGTATTACTTATTGAGCTTCATTTTGCTCATGTAAATCAATTCAATTAATTCATTGATTACGGTAATTGCTTGATAAAAGAAGAAAAACATAATAAAATAATGCCAACAAATTCACAAGTAATTATCAAAAAAAGGAGAAATTACATTAATCTTGTAGCCTCCTTGTTTCTCCAACATGGTTTCAAAGCTAACGCTGAAGGATGACGTTGTGAAGATCACTCTTTGTTGGCATTTTTGATGGAGATCATTTTCGTAAATTCAAAATCTGAATTTGACAGATCAACATCTACTCTCTGCCTGGTATCCAAGCTAAAGAAAATAGATGATCTCTGAAATATTGAATACTACGTTAACCCTAGAAATTATTGCAAATCAAAACTAAGAAATCCACTAAAAGTCTATGGTAATGCTAAGAAGCTCGCACTTGTTTTCTGGATGGCTCATGTTACATTACCATAGCTTATATTTTTTACAATGACTCGCATGAATTAAACGTTGACATTTTGTGGCAAGTGACACAATGGCTGGCTCATTTGATATTACACTCTGGCTCGTTCCTATGGTCACATGATAAATTCATGTATGATATGAACAATTTGTATGTATGATTCCAATGGCTCGGATCAACAGTAGCTCGTATGTTTTCCAGAGGCTCACATTTTCAAAAGCCCGCAATACAGCGACTCGCATTCACAATTTCTCATTGTTGGAAAAGGGATGATCTTTGTATAGTTGGCATGGCATGCATACGTGGCCCACACATCTCTATGTTGACTCGCATTCATTTATGATATGGTTCCCTATCTCTATGAGTGGCTGAGTATGTATGACAATGATAATGATACTTGATAACAAGGATCTATGTAGAGTGACCTTACCACATTTTTATGATATAGTGATCTTGCACTTATGATACATAATAGCAGTAACATTGATGTTTGAATATAGTTGTAACGCGGTCACATCATCATTTGGCATATGAACAGCAATATCGAACAACATTGATATTAGTATATATAAAATTGTTGCGTAAGAATGGTTCATTGACTAATGGTTTGTTGTGATGCCTTCTAAAAGGAACTCGTGATCACATAATCATGTGGCTCATCGACTATGGATCGTTTCTTCTGAAATTCGTGTTTGAAGTGGCTCGCACTATTACTCAGAAACTCGACTTCTATGGATATGGCATTACATGTTTATGCACAAGTGATCCCATGCCCTGTAGCTTGCATGGTTTGATATACTCTGAGTGATAGGTAAAACCGACCTGTAGATCGCATGCATACTTTTGTGTTTTTAACTTTAAGTATGAACAATGACAATGACTTGAAAGCATGTACAGTGACTTAGTCAACAATGACCTATGTATTGGATTAATAGACAAAGCTAGCAGCTCAACATAGGAAAAGTTGAGGCACCTGTATTGAAGATAAAACACTTGAAGAAGTGTTGACAGGTGAAAAAGGATCGGATCTTAGCAAAGAAGAAGGTATGGTAAGTATTGCAGAGGTATGTACAATTTTTATGTGCATTTCATGTTATGTGGTCAGCATAAATATTAGTGACCGTGGCATGGTAGAATTTGATAATATGCTAGGTCTTAATGATATTGTTAGGGTTTTTGCAGTGTAATAGTAATGCATTGATAACTGTGAAGGATCTAGGGTTTTTGTATAGAATTTGCAATTTCTAACAAGCCCTTGTACACCTTAAAATTCTAGGGGTATGCAGCTAACTTTATTGTGTAATTGTAGAACTTTACAATTTGTAAGTAACAGGTCTTGGCATCTAGGGTTTGTAAACCCTTGCAAAGTGTGAAATAAAAGGAGAAACCCTACAAATGGAAACCCTAACTGATTGTTTCCAATGTGAAAGGAAAAAGGACCTAGTTCTTAAGCATGGTAGGTACTACGTCATGTTGATATGAAGACCTTGTATGATGAAAAATGGTTCAAGTATTTGGTTGAATGTGAAGATTAGTTTATAAGATCTAGTAATGAAATGCATTGAGGTTTTGTAGCATACTTATAGAAGTTCTACAAAGAACATAGGGTTTGTAGGTTTTTATAGTTTTTGATATCTAGGGTTTGTAGACCCTAGATGAGACTTGAATTGAAAAATCCTAAGGAAATCCTACCTAATTGTTCCCTCTTTAGGAATCCCTAGCCCTTGTGAAATGGTATCTAGGGTTTTCAAGGCTAAATGATCTAGGGTATGTATTAAACCCTAGCAAAACTTGGATTAAGATGAATCCTAGAGCTTGAAGACAAAACTCTAGTAATGGGTGTTTTCGTTAAAAGTAAAAACCCTAATAAGGGTTAGGTCAAGAAGTTTCTAGGGTCTATATCCAAAACCCTAGAAATACACTTTTAAGAAATCATAAAATAATCCTAGATTGACCAGATTGATATTATGCTTGTCTTTGTATATCTTGCTTGGTTGTACTTGCTGGTGAAAATTGTGGCTACATAATGAAGGCCATCAAAATTATGAAAGCAAGATGAGAAGGATGGAAAAGCAAGACTTGTAATGACTCCTTCATAATGATGAGCATGACGAAAAGAGGGAACTGAGAGGGCCCTGATGATATTGAAACTTCCAACTAATGAGTTCATTCCTGGAACACATTAATGGTTAAAAGTTGAAGCAGAACCTTGCTGCAGTATGAAGATAAAACATGCAAAAAAAATTTGACTTTAGAGGGAGCAAGTAATAGGAATTTGACACGACACTCTGACTAGAGGATGTTATAATTTGGAAATTTTGATATCGATGATCTGCTTGGGATATGACTTGGCTCCCTGGTAAGGCATATTGAAAAAGGCTAGAAGGAGAGTTTGCTTGATGATGTTGTACCTACAACTGTGTGGTTTGATCACGGAACACATGGATCGTGTTCATAGCACTTTTGATTGCTTGGACAAAGCATGAGAACAAAATTAAAATTGGAAAGTTGATATGACTCTTTGTAGAGTATGAGGCAGAACTTTGTAGAAGACATGTGCCAACAGTTGTGAAGAAGTTTTGGTTCCTTGAAAAAGTTTAATGAACCAATTGATGATAAAATTAATTAATGATTGACTAAGATCTAGAAAGATCGAAGTCTGATATGTTATGGTGCTATGAGGAGCCATGAAGTGAAGCCCTGTCATGAAGATAAAGTATGAAATACTTTGGACGAAGCCCAAGCTTGGTGTAAAGAAGTCCTGCAACGACAACTATATCTCAATGGAAGAACAAGTAGTTGATGTTTTGATGATGTATGAAACCAACTAAGGATTGTGATGATGTTTCCCTAATTGAGAAGGAGTAAGAAATCTCCTTCATGTTTGAGAAGGAATAAGAAATCTCCTTCATGTTTGAGAAGGAGTAAGAACTTATTCCCTGATCTAGAGGGAATGAGGATATCCTCCCTGGGTTGAGAGGGAGTGATGATGGACATTATGTTCTCTTGGGTTGAGAGGGAGTGATGATGGATATTATATTCTCTTCTTCATGTGTCATGCACTAGGCCAGGACTAACAGTCGTATGTCTAGTGAAGGCTATGAAAGGAGAATGGGCTCTGGAGGATTGGATAAGCATCAGAGACTAGTACTCCTTGAGGATTGGGAATCCAAGATAGGAAGTAGTCTCGTGGACCGACACTCTTTGAGGATTGGACAAGGTATCCAAGACAAGAGTGGTCGAAGAGGGTTGATATTCTTTGAGAATTGGGAATCCAAGATAAGAATAGTCCTGGAAGGACATACCTAGTGAACATTCAGATGCGGTATGTGCCTTGAGAGGTAATGTGGTGTCTCACATAAAGCCTTAGAGCATTGTGATATGATCTAGTGGACAGATAGAGCTTGTTAGTCAAGGCCTTGCTATGTTGAAAATGTTGGTTATGATGTTGATGCCTAATGATGGTTTATCAATTCGACTCTTCTTATGAGAATATTTCAGTTTGAGGGTATCCTTATACCGAATGTACAATTATGAATACTTCCCTAGTTAAGAGGGAGTGTTGGAGAATGTAACTAAGTTTGGTCTTCATAATTGTATCAAAATGAATTTTATGTAAAAGCAAAAAGAAGAAAAAGAAAAATTGATTTTCAAGCATGGGTTTCATGCTCAAGAAATTATTATTTTATTAGTTAAGCATGTTCTTCATGCTTCTAGGATTTGATGAGTCAAAGAGTCAAAGTCCTATTTGGACCTATTGTAAAGAAAAAAGAAAAAGAATTTTTAAATATGTATTTTGGGTAAAAATTGTTGATTTTGGGAAGCATCGGATGTGCTCTAGCTGCGAAATTTTGTGGAGGGGCTATAACACATGAGATCTCCAAGACCAGAAATCGTTTGGAGAAATTCCACCTAGATGAGGAGTTATTAAAATAATTAATATTTTTAATGTGTTCCTAAGTCTAAACTTAGTAAATATATTATTAAAGATTTTTTTTGGCAGCGCGCGCCTGCTGCTCCAGCCTGCAACAGCCTGCGGCTCCAGCCTGCCCAAACCCTCGCGCTCCCGCCCTTAGCGTTCCCCTGCCGTTCCAATGGAGGGCAGCGGGGATCCGGATCCGCCCCGAGAACCGCCGGAGGTGCTGGCCTTTCGTTCAATGATTGCAGCTGGATCAAAGCGGCCGCCCTCAGGAATGCAGAAGAAATTCGTGAAAAAACTGGATTCGATCCCTTCAGTGGCTCTACCTGAACAAGAAACTTGCAAAGCCGCAATGAATCTCACGGAAAGAGGCCTAATAGGCCAGTTCACAGGCCTCTGGCCATCTCCTAAATCGGTAGAGGACTGGACACAAAGGAACTGGAAGCCCCTCATCAAAGAAGGAGTTAAGAGCTATTTCGTAGGTAAGGGTTTCTTCGTGTTTGTCTTTGAAAACCCTGATGACAAAGGATTGATATTTAGGAATGGACCGTATTTTATGGGGCCTCAGGGTCTATATTTGAATAAATGGGCACCAGATTTTGACCCCACTCAGGACATCCCTTCAGCAGTTCCGGTCTGGGTCAGATTGCCCCATTTGCCATTGCATTGCTGGAATCAAAAATCTTTTCAAATCATAGGCAACGCCCTTGGAAAATATATAGATCAGGCAGCGAGGAAAGACCAATACTCGTGTGCACGGATCTGCGTAGAAGTGGACTTAGAGGAAGGGTTACCGGAGGCTATCAAGCTTACAGTAGCTGGGTGGTCGTACGTTCAGGAACTGGATTACGAACAGTTGCCCTTTAAATGCAGACATTGTCACAGCCATGGCCACTTTGCAAAGAACTGCAAGAAGAGAGCAGAGGAGCAAGCAGAAAAACAGAACGGGGAACAATGGACCCTTGTTCAGAAGAATGCACCCTCCAAAAAAAAAGGAAACGGTAAAGGCCCAACGGAAGAAGTCCCCAGCTCCAGTAAAGCCAATCAAGAAACAGAAGTAAACCCTAAAGATGCAGAAAAGGATCAGGCCAATCAAACCATCCTAAGTCAAGAGAATGAAGAACAAGAGGACACATCTATTCCTAACAAGGAGGTAGAAGAAGTAATACAGAGGGAGATCAATATGGGCAGCCCATTGAACCCTACATATGCAGAAATAATAAAAAAGAAAAAACCAATTGAAAGTTCTAGCTCCTCAGAGGACGAAGTTTACGAGCGCCAATCGAAAAAAGCAGGAAGGAAATCCCGCAAAGAAAAAAGGGAGGAGGAGGCAGAGAGACTCAAAACGCAAGGAAGTCAAGCCACCATCGAAATGACTATTGGGAGGAACACCAGACCAAAGGCCTCCAAGGGAGGACCCCCATCAAGTAAATAATGAATATCGTCTCTTGGAATTGCAGAGGTCTGGGGAACCCCTCCAAAATAGAGGCAGTCAAGGATCTTATGAAAGCAGAACCCTCAGACATACTCTTGCTCCAAGAGACTAAAATAGAAGGGCAAGCACTTCTAGAGATTAGTAGCTCTAAGTGGAATAAAAAAGCAGGCAAAGCGGTCAGCTCAAGGGGCACATCAGGAGGACTGGCAACACTCTGGAATGACGACCTTTTCCAGCTGGATAATCACAAGGAAACGCAGCATTGGATACAAACTGAATTAATGCACAAAGCAAGTAAGTTAAATATCAATCTCTTTAATCTTTATGTCCCTGTCACTTATCAGGAAAAGAGAGAATGCTGGAGCTCTCTATCAGCCTATCTAGATCAGACTTCCCCTAGCAATATTATCATAGCAGGGGATCTTAACATTATTATGAAAGCTAAAGAAAAAAGAGGAGGGGCAAATAACAGAGATCCCATGCTCGATCAAGTGGAGGAACTCTTCCAGCGCTGGGACCTCCTGGACTTTAACCCCATCAGAGGTATTTTCACCTGGTCCAACAATAGACTGGGATCTGATCACATATCAGCGCGGCTAGACAGATTCATGGTCCAAGGATCCATAATGATGAAGAAAAAAATTATAACTACAAAAATTTTAGCCAAGTTAACCTCGGATCACAAACCCATTCAACTCCTTCTAGAAGATGAAAAAGACTTAGGACCCATTCCTTTCAGATTCAGCCCCTTATGGATTGAGAAGGAAGGCTTCGAAGAGACTGTAAAGGCAGCCTGGGGTAAACCAGTATCGGGATCTCCAAGCTACGTCTGGGAGCAGAAGTTAAAGGCCACCAAATTAGCGCTGAAGAACTGGATAAAAAAGCCAATTCATACCCCTACCGAGCAAAGAAAGGAGTCAGTTCAGGCACTCCAAAACCTGCAAACAGAGATGGAAAATATTGATATAACAGCAGATCTATTGGAAAAAGAGACAAAAGCCCAATGTTCTGCGCATCATACCTTCAGAAAGGAAGAGGAACACTGGCGCTTAAAATCCAGGAGCTTGTGGTTGAAGGCCGGGGACAGAAACACTTCATACTTTCACCGACAATATAGAGCGAGAGTGATCAAGAATCATATAGCAGAGATTAAAACTCCAGAGGGCAGGGTATGCAATAGCTATCACCAGATCAAGGCAGCTGCAGAGAACTATTTCAGGAACCTATACAGGAAAGAAAACCACAGTAATGATGTAGAAATCGTGGACTTTATGACCAATATTCCAAATCAGATTAGCTTTGAAGAAAACGCAGAACTGTGTAGGCCAGCCACGGAGGAAGAAATCACTAAAGTTGTCTGGGCCATGGAGGCAGACAAGGCACCAGGGCCCGATGGATTTTCAATCCATTTCTATAAGGCGTGCTGGCAAATCATTAAACTGGATCTATTCAAAATGATTAGCAGATTTATGGAAAAGGCTAAGGTAGGCGGAGGAACAAATTCTACATACCTCGCACTAATCCCCAAAGAGACAAATCCGGAGACATTTGCCAGGTTCCGCCCGATCTCGTTGTGTAACGCATCATATAAAATCTTGGCAAAGCTGATCGCTAACAGGATCAAGCCACTGCTAAATAAACTAATCTCACCTTCTCAAGGCGGATTTGTGGAAGGCAGAAACATTACGGATAATGTAATACAGGTTCAAGAGATTGTTCACTCCAGCAAACAGCGCAAGGAAAAGGGCATGCTAGTCAAGTTAGACATGGCCTCCGCATTCGACAGAGTGGATCGAACCTTCTTATGCAAAGTTCTGACGGCATTTGGCTTCTCCCAGCACTTCATAAATCTGATCAAGGCATGCATAGAAAAGCCGTGGATCGCACCGCTAGTCAACGGGCGTCCAACGAACTTCATTCAAGCGCAGAGGGGCATCCGACAGGGATGCCCCCTATCCCCGTCACTGTATATCCTCATGGCAGAGTCGTTAAGCCGAAAATTAGCAGAAGAAAAAACAAGCGGCAGCATTCCGGGCCTTAAGGCATTCCACGGAGCAGAAGGACACAATCACGCGCTATTTGCTGATGACACAATTCTATTAGCAGGAGCCACTACAAGAATTGCCAGATCCATAAACGCCACTCTTAAAAAATACTGCAGAGTCTCTGGGGCGCTAATAAACGAAAATAAAACAGAGGTTTATAGCTGGAATATAGAGCAGAGGGAACTAACAGACATTACCACGATTTTAGGATTTAAAGGACAGGTAAATTGGGATAGCTTCAGGTATTTAGGCCTCCCCATTTCATCAGGAACAAACAAAAGATCGTTGTGGAGCGATTTAATTTCGAAAATAAAAGCCAAAATCGCAGTGTGGGGAGGTCACTGGCTGACGAAGGGAGGAAAGGTAATTTTAATTAAAGCAGTACTTTCAGCACTACCAATATACCAGGCAGCATTCCTATTTGCTCCAAGAAACGTTACAGAACAAATTTCCAAACTACTCAGAGATTTTCTGTGGCAGGGAGGAAAGGGAAATGAAAAGAAAATTCATTTGGTGAAATGGGATGTGGTAAAAAAAACACAGGCAGATGGAGGGTTGCAGATCAGAGATCCAGCCCTCATAAACTTAGCTTTGGGTGGAAAGATCCTATGGAAACTGCTACATGAACCCACACACCCGGTCAGTGAAATTCTGAGGACTAAATACAGCCCTAACAAAAATCTCAGCAATCTACAGAACGCTAATATAGCCAATAGTACGCAGGTATGGAAACTTTGTTGTAAGAGCAGTAAGTTTTTCATCAAACATCTCTACAAGATCCCGGGCAATGGCAAGCACACCCATTTATGGAATGACAGAATCATGGGGAAAGAACCCTTGAGGGACAACGAGGATATAGGCAACCTAAGGAACTGGCTGAAGCAGGCAGGAGTCAATACTGTTTTTGAATTGTCAAAGTGGGATCAACGAGGGGACTGGGTTGGCTGGGACTTTCATGGAGTCCCAGAGAGGTTAACTCATCAACAAACCTTGCTTGAAGATAGGCTGGAGGAAGCAGCACCCATTAACAGAGCCATGAGAGACAAATGGGGGTGGGGACAGACCGGAATTTACACTACAACAGCAGGATATAGAGCTCTACAGGCCTCAAATAACAACAGAGAAAACTTGGCTTTTTGGAAGAATGTATGGGATCCCTTAGCGCTTCCGAAGGTAAATTTCTTTTTTTGGACCCTAGCTCATAACAAACTATTAACAGGTGACAACTTGGCTAAAAGAAATATAGCAGGACCTCACAGATGTGCACTTTGCAACAGCAATTTAGAAACAGCACAGCATCTTTTCCTGGAATGTAACTTTGCAAAACAGGTATGGAGCTATATATTACAAAATTTTCAGATCACTATTCCTCCTCAAATCAATGTAGCAGATTTATATGCCAACTGGAACAGAATCTACCCTCAGAGCATCCCCTCCAAATCGTTCTGGAAAAAAATATGGATAGCTATCCCAAAGTTTGTATGTTGGCAGCTTTGGTTAGCCCGAAACCATCAGATTTTTAAAGAAATAAGCCATACTCCATTGAAAGTAGCAGCAAAAGCCAAATCCTTTCTACTGGAAGCAGCTCAGCAACAGTATTTCAAAGAAGACTTTCTCTTAATGCCTGAAGAAAAACAATGGCTTGGTATGCTAGAGCCTCATCCCCACAAGCAGCTCTCTTATCCAAAAAAGACAAATCAGGAATGGCGCATAAGAGAAGAGGATGACAAATTTCAACAATGGTGGCGGACTCAAAATCTAATCACTATTTTCTTTGACGGAGCATCTAAAGGTAATCCTGGAAGTGCAGGAGCAGGGGGAGTCATATACTACACAGATGGGACATCAAAAGACTATTTTAGCTGGGGACTCGGACAGAAATCTAACAACCAAGCAGAGATCCTCGGGCTCCTGAAAGCATGCATTATAGCAAGAGATAAAGGAGCTAAAGATATCCAAGTGTTTGGAGATTCAGAACTAATAATAAAAAGCATGAAGATGGCAAACCCTTTTAGAAATGCCAGCTTAAACAAAATCCAGGACAGGTTGCAGAGAGTCATGCTAGATTTCAATACATGCAAGTTTTACCATATACTCAGAAAATCTAATGGGGAAGCAGATCAGCTGGCAAACAAAGGCAGCTCTATGGCGAAAGGACTCCTTATTGTAAACAACGAAAGCAATATTCATATGCCCTGAAAAGCAAGCTGATTTAATTAGCAATAGAGTGAAGTATGTAATGGAATTGTAGCTGGGACCAGACCCAAGAATTTCCAAATCAATAAAAATATAACCGTTTGAGTTAAAAAAAAAAAAGTCTAAACTTAGTAAACTAAAAATAGTAATGGGTATTAATAAAGATATGGATGAGAAGCTTCTAAGAGACAAGGATCAAGTGTGTTTTAATCTTAGCTGTTGATTAGGACTTAATCTCGATCACTGATTTATCAACAGGAAAAGTATAAGAGAAGACTTGAGAGTCATTTGGAGACACATTGGGAAAATACTCAATAACCCGAGGGAAATCGATTCTCAAGGAGGAGTTCGATTTCAGAGGGAGAGTTGCAAGGTGAAGGAAGAGGAGGGTTTCAGCATCAGTCAGAGACTGAGGAGGAGGTGATACAGTGCCTCAAAGAGACAGCGCAAGCAGGGATGAGATCTCACACAGTCCTCATGCAGATGATGCAGGGATGACGCAGTCCTCACACAGATGATGCAAGGGTGACGTAGTGAAGGATAAAGGGTCTTTGTGGTGTCAGAATTTCTCCTAGCTGAGGAGGAAAATTATCTTAGGTGTTTTCTTGAAGGTTTCTCTATGTACTGCAAAATTATTCCTTGTAAAGAGATTCTTGCTGAAGAATAATAAATAAACCCTCATCTGCTGCCTCGGTTTTCCCGCATTGGGTTTTTCTAGGAACAATTATCCAAAAACAATTGTGTTGATGTGATTGATTCTTGTGCTTGTATATCACTATTATTTTTCTCTATGCTATTATGTGATAACTGCAGTAGAATTTATTTGTATGTTTGCTGAAGGGTTTTGTAAACAACTTATTGTGAGAAATAAGTAGGAGAAATAAATCAGTTACTAGATCAATGTCTTTCGGATAAATCACATCATTAGGATTTGGTTGATGTTTCGAACCAACTAATGTGGTTCATCCTCAGGACAAGGTGAGAAAATCATACAATCTTACAGAATAAATAGCAAGGATGCATCATAGCCCAAGGTCAGTCTTTGAAAAACTAGTCGTTGAAAACTAGCCATTAAAAACTAGACGTTGGAGATTAGGTAAATAGAAATTTTAAAAAGTTAGGATGGAATTATTTAATATTTTATTTATTCTAAATATAGTTATATATTAGTTGATATGATAAATAAGAGTAATGAGTTTTTAATAAAGTTAGAAGTAATTCCTCAATAAAATAGGATGGGAGATTATATAATAATGAAATAAAATAGAGGTTATATAATTTTAATCAATAGTCAGGTAAAAAGGTTAAGAGTGGTTAAGGGTAGGATTCAACATATTCTAAAAGGGAATAGGAATTATTTAATATTATAGATTTAGTTATAAATTAGTATTATTAAGAATATTCTAACTTTTTTAAATGGTTAAGAATAACCTATAGATATCACTAACAATCAGTTGTTAGGAGAATACAAAACTATTAAATATTGATGAGGTTTAGATCTAGAGTTTTATATACTGAAAAGAATAAGGTAAAGAGGAGTTAAAATATTAAGAGGTAGATCCAAAATATCATATGCTAATGAAGCAATTAAGAGATCATTAGTATATATTAATTATGAAAAAATACGGTCAAAAAATGGACAAAGATAGGGGATAATATATGCTATTAATGAAGAAAAGGCGAGGAGGTAATTTATAATAAAATAATGAAATTAGGAGATTGAGAATAATTATAATTATGTTAAATAATAATAAGATAAAATATAAAAAGGAAGGGGGGGGAGGAGGGACAAAAATATACAAGGAGGACAGAGACAAGAGGATCATGAGGATAGGGTTGGAATCCAACTCCTACTCAATTTCCAACCATCATCACCGTTGAGATTTCTAGAATGCCTTTCAATTTCGATCGCCTCCCTAAGCTTCCTGTTGTGAAATTGATCAACCCTAGCAATGACTCTGGAATCCTCAATATAGACATGGTGTTTGGATTTCTCCACATGCTCAGCCAAAGTTGAAGAGCGGGAACGATTGTGCCTTATGTCTACAACATGCTCATGGATCCTCTGGTTAATTGATCGACCCATTTCTCCAATATAAGGAATACCGCAGGAGCATGGAACCAGGTAAACTCCTTTCATGTCCTTTGGGTCGATAGGGTCCTTCACCGAACCAAGAGAATTTCTAATGGTCCTCAGAGGTTTGAACGAAGAGGAAACACTATTCCTCCTAAGGATACGGCCAATCCTATCCATGGTCCCTTGAAGATGAACCTTCAAGATAGGATCAACACGAGTTGTTTTAACTCTAGGGCCTTTACAGGCTCTTTGAAAGGCCTTGAGGCTCTGAGTTTTGTTGTACCCATTATTTTTAAAAACTTCAAGGAGATGAGATTTCTCCTGCTCTTGGTGGTTTTCATCAGAGATTCTCAAAGCCCAGGTAGCCAAGGTGCTGAGAACACCGAATTTTTGAGCAGGAAAATGATGAGAGCTAGCATGAAGATATTGTTCCGTATGAGTTTTTTTGCGAAAAACTTGGTGAGAAACGGAACCATCATTCATTCTAGAGAGTAGAATGTCAAGGAAAGGAAGGCATCCATCCACCTCAACCTCCATCGTGAACTTGATGGATTCAGATTGGGAATTAAGGTGGTTCATAAACAAATCCAACTTCTCACGACCATGGGGCCAGATGACGCAAGTTTCATCAACAAATCTTTTCCACTTCTTCGGGCGAAATTGAGTTGAGGCTAAGCCTTGGACTCAAAATATTCCATGAATAAGTTAGCAACAATAGGGGAGAGAGGGGAACCCATCACAACACCACAAGTTTGCTTATAGAATTCACCCTAGAAACTGAAAAAAGTCGAGGTGAGGTAGAGGCCTACCAACTTGGTAGTGTCCTAGTCAGTGATCCGACTTATGACATCAATGGCCTCTTGAATGGGAATTTTGTTATATAAGGACACAACGTCAAAACTAACAAGCAGATCACCCGGGTCCAGCCTCAAATCCTTCCATTCATTAATAAAGGATGCAGAGTCCTTGACATAGGAATTAGTGCGACCCACTAGCGGTTTAAGCTTAAGAGCTAATAATTTAGCCAGGAGATAAGTAGGACCACCTATTGTGTTAACAATAGGTCTCAGGGGGACCCCAGATTTATGAATCTTAGGAAGGCCATAAATTCTGGGGGTGAGGGGATTGCTTTCAATGAGCTTTCTGGAAAGGGGATTGAGAGACAGATTCGACTTAATGGCTAACGCTACATCCTTAGAAACAGACTTAATGGGATTCTTTTTAAGCTTGGTGTAACAACCACTCTTAGAGAGATGGTCAATCATTTTGTTGACATAGTCAGATCTATCCAAAATGACGACGGCCCCACCCTTGTCAGCTTTTAGGATGACAATGTCGGGGTTATCCCTCAGGGATTTAAGGGCGAGAGACTCAACTTTGCGAAGGTTTCTTTTGGGAGGCTTAGCCCTCCTAAGAACAATAGCACAATCTTGTCTGATCGTCTCCTTGACATTATCTGGAAGGTCCCTAATACCATACTCGATGTTACAAATGATGTCATCGATGGGAATCTTCTTCGGGGCAAGGGAAAAATTAAGCCCTTTATTAAGGAGACTAAAGACAGAGGGATCAAAATTAGAACTAGAGAGGTTGACGACATTCTTATAACAAGGAAGAGAGGAGGAAATGCTATTATTATTATTATTATTATTCCCATTATTATTATTATTATTATTATTATTCAACATAGTATTGTCTTTAATATTATTATTGGTATTCAAATAATTGTTATTATTAATATTATTACTATTAATATTAATACCATTTTCTATCCTAATATTATTATCATTAGTAATAGAGTAATTATTAATAATATTTCCTATCATAATATTATCACCTTTTTAATACAATTGTTATTACAATAGGCAATATTGTTATTATAATAATCAAACCTAATAAGCTCGGAACCAGTCAAAGCAGAAATCAAAACAGGGTGATTTAACGCTGCGAAGGAGGAGGATGAAGTCAGACTCTGCCGGCAAAGCTTAGATGCAGATCCAGTGGAAGAGCTGACGGCGATAGGATTCAAGGGAGGGGGTTGCACGATGTCAAACACTGCCATCGACGAGGGGAGAGGAGATTACTGCAGTAGAATTTCGTGTCAAAAATTCTAACATGGTATCAGAGCAAAGATCAGCGAACAAGAGTAAAGAATCTACTATGAGTCAGGAGCATGATGTTGGGGCATCAACTCAGAAGGACCCCACAAATCTCTAGAGGGAGAAGAGAGCACGAGGAACATGGATCATGATTATTCTATGTTAGCTTCCAGACTGGAAGAAGAAGTTGCTTGCTTAGCGAGTTCTGCCTCCTCTGAGGTTTGGTATATAGATAGTGGAGCTTCCTGGCACATGACAAGAATACGAGAATGTTTTTCGAATTATCAGGAAGAAAGGATGAACTTCCAGATCACCATGGGAAATAAGTCAAAATGTACCCCCGTAGGAAGAGGTACCGTAGTATTTCAAACAGAAGCAGGGGATCAGCTTCGAGCAACCAATGTGATGCATGTGTCGGGATTGGGGATGGACTTACTCTTTGTATCTTAGCTTCAAAACAAGGGCTATGATGTTTTCTTCATTAAAGAGAAAGCATATATCAAACACCAAGTTGGAAAAAGAAGGCCCAGATTGGAGTCAGAAATAACAGGCTGTATAGATTACAACTAGAATCTCCAATGGCACTGATAAGCAGTAGTGGGGAAAAAGACTTGAACGAACTATGGCACAGGAGGATGGGACACTTACACCATGGGGCTCTAAGAATTCTCGGGAGAACAGTATCAGGAGTTCCAGAGTTGAGTACCAAACGGGATGATGTATGCAGAGGATGTGCACTAGGCAAGTACGCCAAAGAAGCATTTTCCAGAATCAACTCAGATATCTGCGGACCCATATCCACAAGAGCTCTTAGTGGATAGGCAGTAGTGGGGAAAAGGATTTGAACGAACTATGGCACAGGAGGATGGGACACTTACACCATGGGGCTCTAAGAATTCTCGGGAGAACAATATCAAGAGTTCCAGAGTTGAGTACTGAATGGGGTGATGTATGTAGAGGATGCGCACTAGGCAAGTATGCCAAAGCTGCATTTTCCAAAAGAAACTCAGATATCTGCAGACCCATGTCCACAAGAGCTCTTAGTGGTGTTGAGTACTTTGTCACCTTCATTGATGACCATTCCAGAAAGACTTGGATGTACTTTCTAAAAACCAAGGATGAGGTTTTTGGTTGATTCAAAGAATTCAAGGCTCTAGTTGAGAATCTAACAGGAAAGAAGATAAAGGTATTGTGCTCAGACAATGGTGGAGAATACATCGACAAGGACTTCACTGATTTTTGCGCAAAGGAAGGCATTAGAAGAAAGTGGATAGCCCCCTATTATCTAGAGCAAAATGGAGTAGCAGAAAGGAAGAATAGGACTATTGTTGAAGCAGTCAGGGCAATGTTGTATGATCAGGACATGCCCAAGTTTCTATGGGCAAAAGCATGCAATACGGTAGTGTATGTCCAGAATAGGACTCCTCACAGGGAATTACGTAAGATTACTCCAGAGAGTGTCTTCACCAGTAAGATGCCTGACGTGAGTCATTTCAAGATATTTGGGAGTTTGGCATACTGCCATGTACCCAAAGAAAAAAGGAAGAAATTGGATCAGACTGCGGAGAAAGGATATCTTGTGGGATATAGTGAGAATGATAAGGCATATAGAGTCTATGTTCCAGGGAATAGGAAGATCGTTATTCGATAGCATGTAAAGTTCATGGAACACAAAGCTTTAAGGAAATCCCGAGAAATGCCTTCCGGAAGAGCAGTCAAAGGATGATCTGTTGGTCCAGCCACTTCGTCCAGCGGAAACTAGCACCAGTACTTCTCCTCAAGGCAAAACTCCAGAGGTATCACAACAGGTGGAGTCTCAGGAAGAGGAGGAGAAGACAGATATACCCACTACCAGTGGTAGAACGAGCTGAGAACTTCAACAGATACTACGAGATGCAGAGAATCTCATTGGTGCACCCAGGAACAAGAAAAGGCAGCGGAGACAGCTAGACAAATACCAAGCCTTGGTGACTTAGGTTGGAGAACCCTCTAGTTTTCAGGAGGCCGTTCAACATCAAGTATGGGTAGATGCTATGGTGGAGGAATACAGTTCCATGATGGTCATGATGTCTGGGAAGTGGTACCCAGGCCTCAGGACAGGTCAATTGTAGGTTCAAGATGGCTCTACAAAGTCAAATATGCTGCAAATGGCAGTGTGGAAAAATACAAAGCCAGGTTTGTGGCTAAGGGGCATGCTCGGAAGGAAGGGATAGACTACGAAGAAACCTTCGCCCCAGTAGCCAGGTATACTTCTATTAGATCCGTGATATCCCTTGCAACACAGATGGGATGGGAGATTCACCAGATGGATGTCAAGACGGCGTTCTTGAACGAGGTGATAGAAGAAGAAGTATACATTGAACAAGGGTTTTGAGACACATGAGAAGAAATCTCATGTATGCATGTTGAAGAAAGCCTTGTATGGCCTTAAACAGGCACCTAGAGCATGGTACGGTCGAATTGATGGCTACTTGCAGAAGATGGGATTCGTCAAGAGTGACACAAATCCTAATCTCTACTATCTTGTTATAGAGAAAAAGCCTCTAATCCTGGTGTTATATGTGGATGATCTTTTCCTAACAAGCTCATCCAAGCTCATCAAAGATTGCAAGGAGAACCTAGCCACAGAATTCGACATGAAGGATTTGGGACAGATGCATTATTTCCTGGGGTTGGAAGTTTGGTAGCAGAAGGGTGAAATTTTCCTTAGACAAGGGAGATACGCTACAGATATTTTGAAAAGGTTCAAAATGCAGGATTGTAGACCTATGGCTACTCCAATGATCACCAACTGGAAGAATATTGATGCATCTGAAGATAAAGAAGTCGATCCCACCTTGTACAGGCAGCTCATAGGGTCCCTGATGTATCTGGTCAATACCAGGCCAGACATTTGTTACGTTGTCAACACCCTCAGTTAGTTCATGGTGGAACCAAAGAGGGCACACTGGGCAGCAGCCAAGCATGTTCTTAGATATATACGAGGAACAGTCGAGCATGGACTAATGTACACCCAAGGCAATGACATCAGGCTGAGTGGGTTCACTGACGCAGATTGGGCTGGAAGTTCAGTAGATCAGAAAAGTACCACTGGGCACTGTTTCAACATTGGATCAAGAATGACCTCCTAGTGTAGTAGGAAACAGAAATCCATGGCTCTGAGCTCAGCTGAAGCTGAATATATGGCAGCTAGCACAACTTCATGCAAAGCCATATGGCTTAGGAAATTGCTTGTGAATCTATTCAGGAGAAAGATGGAAGCGACCAGTATTTTGTGTGATAATCAAAGTTGCATCAAGCTCTCTGAGAAGCTAGTCTTTCATGATTGGTCGAAGCACATTGATATTAGGTGTCACTTCGTCAAACATTGTGTCCAACGAGGGGCGGTACAGTTGAGGTACACCCCAACAGGAGAACAAGTGGCAGACATCCTCACCAAGGCTCTAGGAAGAACAAAGTTTGTTTATTTCAGGGAGAAGATGGGGATGGTGAAGAATCTGTTTCAGTAGCAGAAGCAGATAGTATAAGGAGTTGCAGTGCAGCAGTTAGCAGTGGCGGTGTTATCGGCAACATGATGCAGCACATTCAGGGGCAGCAGTGACAGTTGTAGTGTCATGGGCAGCGGTACAGGTTGCAGCGGCACAGTAGGTGAGGGGCAGTAGGCCAAGCATCAACAATGCAAAGGATTGATGTCATGGATTAGTGTGATGCTTCTATTGGGAAGTATTACTAGAGCACATTCCTCGTTAAGAGGGAGTGTTGATTTTGGGTAGCATCGAATGTGCTCTAGCTCCGAAATTTTGTGGAGGGGCTAGAACACATGAGATCTACAAGGCCCAGAAATCGTTTGGAGAAATTCCACCTAGTTGGGGAGTTATTAAAATAATTAATATTTTTAATTGGTTCCTAAGCCTAAACTTAGGAAAATAAAAATATTAATGGGTATTAATGAAGATATGGGTGAGAAGCTTCTAAGAGACGAGGATCAAATCTATTTTAATCTTAGCTGTTGATTAGTGACTTAATCTTGGTCGTTGATTCATCAACAAGAAAAGTATAAGAGAAGACTTGAGAGTCATTTGGAGACACACCAGGCAAATACTCAGTAACCCAAGGGAAATCGATTCTCAATGAGGAGTTCGATTTCAGAGGGAGGGGTGCAGGGTGAAGGAAGAGGAGGGTTTCAGCATTAGTCAGAGACTGAGGAGGAAGTGATGCAGTGCCTCAAAGAGACAGCGCAGTGAGAGAGCTCTGCGAGACAATGCAATCAGGGGCGAGATCTCACACAATCCTCACGCAGATGATGCAGTCCTCACGTAGATGATGCAGTCCTCAGAATTTCTCATAATTGAGGAGGAAAATTATCTCAAGTGTTTTCTTGAAGGTTCCTCTATGTACTGGAAAATTATTCCTTGTCAAGATATTGTTTTTGAAGAATAATAAATAAACCCTCATCTGCTGCACCGTTTTCCCGCATTGGGATTTTCCGAGGACAATTGTCCAAAAATAAATGTGTTGATGTGATTGATTCTTGTGCTTGTATATCACTGTTATTTTTCTCTATGCTATTATGTGATAACTACAATAGAATTTATTTTAATGTTTGCTAAAGAGTTTTGTAAACAACTTATTGTGAGAAATAAGTAGGAGAAATAAATAAGTTACTGCAGTAGAATTTCGTGTCAGAAATTCTAACAAAAATTCCCTCTAGAAGTCACGTCATCCCTGCCTGTCATGTAGGCTCTGCCCCAAAGGACATGTCTATTCGCACCCCTCTGGAAAATATAAATAGAGGGTGAGTTCAAGCTTATTTTCACACACAATTCGCACAACAAGTTCTGAAATATCGCAGGAAGGAGAGCCGAAATCTGAAATTGAAGGAGGAGTTTTCTTGTAGTCTGATTTGTGAAAGTTCCACCTTGATGTATCTCTTGTTGAAGATATGATGCTACATATGTTGTTGGTCTCTTATTGTTGATGGATTTGCAGAACAGAACGAGGGTTTGACTTGGCTTCTAGAGGAGTGAAGGGTCTTGGATATCTCACCTGATCTGATTCTATAAGAAGATAATTTTTTGGGTTTTCCCCTTGGAGAGTTCTTGCTCTGGCTTGGAGCCTATATCTTATGGTCTCTGTGTTCTTGTGATCTTCGTATTTTTACATTTAGTAATTGCTCAATGAAAGAATAAAATCAAAATAAAATAATGCCAACAAACTCACAAGTAATTATCAAAAAAAAGAGAAATTACATTAATCTTGTAGCCTCCCTGTTTGTCCAACATAGGGAACATTACAACTTGAAATTTGAATAGTAGTGAACGTTGGTCAGCAAACATGTATAGGTTGTGCATCTTCATAGTGGATTCAATTCATACTAACTATTACAATGTAAGGAAAGCTACATAAATCAACCAACAATGAATCATGAGCAACAACAAAAAAATTAATAAATGTTCCTAATTTTTTTTAGAAATCAATGCAAGTAGATTAGGGTTTGATTCTTCTTTATTGATAATTACTTGTGAATTATGTTGGCTTCTTTTACTTCTTTATTATCTTATCTTTCATCAAGAAATTAGCATATTATGTGTATGAAGATCACAAGACAGGAGACACAAGATGTAGGCACTATGTCAGAGCAAAACCCCCCTCGAGGGGAAAACCCAGTCAAAAAATATCTTCCTTCAATAGTATTCTTTGAGACTCTTCAACCTAAACAAATACCAAACCTTCCCTCCACACCAAGTCAGCATTCCAGATCTGCGACCCCTTTGTAGCAGCACTTCCTTTCCAGCAACTTCGACTATGTAGCAACTTATGACATTCGGCGGCAACTGGCAGCATCAATACTTGGAAGACTTCGATCTCCCAAACTAAGGCACGAAACAGAGAGAGAGTAGCTCCAAAACTTCGATTTTCTTCTTCTCCTTAAACTTGACCCAACTTGTACTTCATTTAGGCTTATTCTTCCTACTTTACACTTCTCCAGCTTCCGTAGAGATATCGAACCAACTTGAGATGAGATGCTCCAAATGAATTCGACTTCCTTCTATTTATAGGCTCTAAGTGAGGTCGAATATGTGTCCTTAGGCTGACTTGATCTCTTCTAGGCCAACTCGGTTTGGAGGTTACATAAATTATATTTGACTCAATACTAAACCTTTTTACATGATTCAAAAGCCCAAGAAGGGTCTCTTTAAATGTACAATGACTCTATAGACTCAATATTAATCCTAGGAGTCCGCAATGGGAACTTTGATTCTAGTATGTTTATAAAGCCATGTAACACATCTAGGTAAGCTTATGATTTTTGCTACAGAGATCCACTCTACAGAGTTTTTTTCCTTAGCTAATTATTTGTGTTTCCCAAACGTTAAATAATTGGTTAAGTTTAAATAATTGGTTAAGTTTTTCTCCCAAACATTAAATAATTGGTCAAGTTTTTCTCCCAAACATACCCCACAACTAGAGTGGGGCTTGATGGTGAAGTCTTAAATAAGTCCTAGTCTATAAAGTCAATGTAAATTGCCATACTAGATCATGTCTAAAATTTCGCAGAATTTGGTTGTCTAGAGGTCAATTTTTAATTGTCAAATTTTCCCTTCTAAAAGGGGATTTTTTATGGAATATTTGATGTAAAGATGTAAAAAGTGATGTCTATAGAAGTTCAAGGGGTATGAGTACTTTAAATTACACCTTAACCGCTAAAATTTCTATCTAGACACATTTTGAGGAGCAATGGGAGCAAAGGTGTCTCCATAATCCTCTCCCTATTTCTAGGAGAATCCACAAGCCATGAATCTAGCTTCATATTTTTCAACACTTCCATCAGCAGCATATTTTATCTTGTAGATCCATTTTGAAGACATGATGGATTTACCCTCAAGTCTAGGCACAATCTCCCAAACATCGTTTTCTAATATGGATTTATATTCTTCAATGATCGCTTCTTTCCATACTTGTTCTTCAACAACTTCTTCATAGGACGATGGTTCGGACTTGATGATCTTACACATCAAGGTTGTATATCCAAAATACTTCTTTGGCTTCTTGATCTCCCTAAAAGTCCCACAAGTAGCCGCATGACCTTCGACTTCCTTCAATGTTTTCTCTAACAAAGTTGGTCTCTTTCTTGTCTCAGCTACAGGGATTGTTAAAGATTAAACAGGTTCATGATCAATGTCTTCTACATGAGGATCTTCATTCATAAGCGCAGGTTTTTTGGACCCTGATTCCACATCCTTTGGGGCTACTTGAAATTCATCATCAGATTCTAAGTGTGACCCTTTGGACTTCCAAAATGTAGCATCGTCATCAAAAACAACATCCTTGCAAGTCTCAATATATCGTTGCCCTGGAATATAACCGTAAAGGCCTTTGAATTCTCACTGTAACCAAAAAAGGTTCCCTTCTTTCTGGATGGTTCCAACTTTGTCCTTTTCTCTTTGGGAACATGAACAAAAACAGGACAACCAAAGATTCTTAAATGTTCAACGTTTGGTCTCTCACCTATAAATATTTCTTCAGGAGTCTTGTAATCCAAAATTTGATGAAGGCACCAGTTTTGAACGAAGACAATAGTCCTTGCAATGTCTCCCCAAAGAAATATAAGCAATTCTTGATCATGAAGCATGGCTTTAACAGCTTCCATTATAGTTCTATTCTTTTTCTTTGTAGTTCCATTTTGTTTAGGGTAATAGAGAACTATTAGCTCCCTCTTAGTTCAAGCATCTCTACAGAAATCAATTAATTCATTTGATACATACTCCCCACCATTATTGGACCTTCGAGTCTTGATTCTTCTTCCTATGAACTCACGAAACTTCTCAAATACTTGATGCTTGGTCTTTAAGAGATATATCTATGTTTTGTGAGAATAGTCATCAATGAAAGATACATAATACAAGCATCCACCCAAGGTTTTATCAGGCATGGGCCCACAAACATCAAAATGCACAAGCTCCAATATTCCTTTCGATCTACTATCACTACTAGTGCATCTTCCTTTAATGTTTTTCCCAAGAGCACATCCTTTGCATACTCCATCATGGTCTACTTTAAGTTTAGGTACACCTTTAACAAAATCTTCCAATGTTCCCAAAGTTTTGTAGTGCATATGAGGGTACCTTCGATGCCAAATCTCACTAAGTTCAGTAGTGTTGTATAGAAGAACTTCGATTGAGTGACCAAGGAGACGATATAGTCCTCCAATTCGTACCCCAATGACTTAGGAAGTTTCAAAAAATGTGTTCTTCTTCCATACTAACACTTGTCCATCAACAAAAGCAACTCTATATCCTTTATCTTCAAGAGATGATATGGACAACAATTTTTTCTTCAAACCAAGAACATATAAGATATTG
The DNA here is from genome assembly GCA_031772625.1 of Pinus tabuliformis. Classification (NCBI taxonomy): domain Eukaryota; kingdom Viridiplantae; phylum Streptophyta; class Pinopsida; order Pinales; family Pinaceae; genus Pinus; species Pinus tabuliformis. Next base: position 413,898,816 of record CM062813.1, read on the forward strand.
TTAATAGATACATTACCTTTGGATTCTAATTGAAAGGATGACGTACCAACGCCCATGGAATAAGGTAAGCAATTGCCTTGCATCACCCCGCCCATTTCCAGTCCGACACCAACAGTAGCATCATCTAAAGTGGCAGAGGTAGCAGGGGCAAAGAGATAGCATAAAAAGAATAGAAGTTTACCCACCGGTTCATTCAAGTTGACTTCATATTTTCCATTGTCTACAAGCTCGACCTTTTGAGTAAACTTCTTTTCAGTTAATTCAGATAGATGATCACGATTTCTAGTCATATGCCTAGAAGCACCATTGTCCACAAGCCAAATTTCATCATGATTTTCAATGTAAGCTGTAAGAGCACAAATAAATGAGTATTTAGATATAGAATCATGTCTCCTATGCCTCCTCTTTGAAGATGGCTCATTTAGATTAGCAGTGGATGCATGATGCCTTCTTCTTCTTTTACGATCACCATCCCTTTCATAGTCATCTCTTCGATTCATTTGAGGACATTGAGCTTGATAGTGACCATAAGCTTGACAACAAAATCATTGAACGTTTGATAGATCTCTTGTCTCTTCCATCTCCTCTATCTCTTCTATCTCTTATATCTGGAGAGGGAGGAGGAGGTCTTCTTTGTGAGGTAGAACCCTACTTTGAAGCAAATCTAGGGCCTTGTCTTTTACTAGCACTTCTTTGAGACTTGCCAAATTTTGGTTTCTTCAAATTTCCCTTTGCATGAATTGCAAATGCTTCTATACTTGGATCTTCAATGTCTCCACTAGAAAAGAGTCATGACTCTTTTTGAGTACATTTTGCCTATAGCTTATCAAAAGTTGGAGACTTTTCCCTTGCACTAATACCTGATGCAAACAAATCCCAAGATCTAGGAAGACCACACAAAGCAACAGCTACCAATTCCTTATCAGATACTTCTTCATCAATGGCTTTGAGTTGGTCTCTAATCTGAGATATCTCGACAAAATATGATGCCATTCTATCATTCTTTGTTATCTTGATATTATGAAGTTGTCCCCTCAGATTGATGAATTAATCTACATTATTAATGGTATACAATCCAATGACGGCATCATACATAGCTTTAGTAGTTTTATGTTCGGCAATATAGGGAATCAAATGATCCCTAACAGAATCCAATATGATTATTCTTGCCAAAATATCATCTTCATGAAATTTCCCCTTTCCTGCTTGATCAGATGGTTCAATCACTTTACCTGTAACAATTCCCAAAACCTTGTTCCTTTCAAGAATAATTTCAACTCTTGCCTTCCATACCTTGTAGTTAGTAGCTCCTTCAAGCTTGCTTTTAGTCTTCATGAAGGAATTCGTGATGAAGATTACTAGACAAAACTCAAAACTTCTTTAAAGTACCTTTAGATGTCCTTCAAGTGCTCTTTAAGATGATCTCTCTGCTCTTTCTTCTTCACCAAAGGTCTGATACCATGTTGAAATTCTAGTGTGGCTAGGACTAGAATAGTTTTTCACAATTTGATAACTACTTCTATTGATGCAATCAGTTCCTTCTTTATACTTTAATCAACAAGTAGCTATACATGAAAAACTTCAACCATTAATTCTTCAACAAGAGCAATAAATAGAGATCACAGTAGATAATAAACAATAAGCAAGAGACAAGAGACGCCAAGATTAGGCTAACAGCCAAGGCAAAACCCACATAGGGAAAACCCAAAAAAAAATTCCTTATGAGAGAGATATTTTGTCCATCAAAAGTACATCAAAATTGTTCCAACAAATTCAAATTTGTCCTCAATGAAATATCGGTCAAAGTTTGCCAATAGAAAGAGAGATAATCAACTTTTGTCCAATGAATGAGGTTTGCACAATGAGGCCGAAATTCTAGCCTGAGATCACTGTAACAAGAGGCCAAAAATAGTATTGAACTGTCCACAGAAGCTCGACTAATCACTGTCAAAACCCTCAGTCAACCAAGGTCAAAGTCACACAAAAGGAGCAAAATCACAGTCAGCGAAGGTCAATGTACTTTTTAATTTTCCGGCCTCCAAGTATGAATAGAACCGAAGACAAATAGATGCCAAAATAGCCCAAGTCAAAAGTTGTCAATGACCCTTGAAAGAAAAAAAGTCACCACAGTTGAAAGTAGTCCTCTATCTGATTTTTGCACGTGGATAAGCTTTGAAATTGTTGACTGAACTTGTGATGCAATCATGTCCAAAATGAGTGCCAACGAGGTTGTATTTATATGAGTCATATGTGGGTTAATTAGCCCTAACGTAGCTGACTCGTAGGTCTCATCGGGCCAACTTGTAGGTGACAATAAATTAATTTTTTCTTCATGTTTTACAATGAAAAATGTTGACCATATTATTCTTCAACAAAACCAGCTTCTTGTTCTAAATATAAGATTGTAAAGTCCGCATAAGATGCAAGGGCGGCAACCCATTTAGCATATAACAACCACCCTACAAGTTACTGAGCACTTCCAGATTGGGATTCTAGGGGTGAACAGGTACGAGAGTCAATTTTGAGGCCTCCCCTCAACCTAAAATAGTTAAAAGAGTGGATTTCCAGCAAGCTAGAAATCACTTTGCCAAATTTTGGGTGAAATCCTCTTGGTAAGCTCACACAAAAATTTCCAAATTTAGATTTGTATGTTAAAAATGGCTAGAAATTATCTAAAATTCACTCCAAGCACAAGTGTTAGTTTTTGTAGCATCAGATGTGTTCTAGCCACGAAATTTGGTGGAGAGGCTAAAATACATGAGATCTCCAAAACCCATAAATCGTTTCTGGAAATTCCACCTAGAGATGGCTTAATTAGATTATTAACTAATTTTTAAATATTTCCTAAGTCTAAACTTAGGGAATATGGTTAATTAATCATAATTAATTAAGTCAAGGTGTGAATCATCTAGAAACTCACACGGATCGACTCCAAGATGATCCTAGCCATTGATTAAGTTTTAATCTTGGTCATTGGTGCTCCAACAGTGGATTATAAGAGGAAGTCGATGGGCACTTGGAGAAGACACTTCTGCAGTTCGATTTTCTTGGCAGATCGATTTCCAGAGAGCAACAGCAGTTGTCGGAGAGCCAAAGATCAAAGCAGGGTCAGTGAGGGGCAAAGACAGTGATCCAGAGGAAGTTTTCCAGATCCAGAGAGACAGTAGCAAGGAGGCCGAGTTATTCCCAGTGATACAGCACAGAGGACTGCGCAACTGCTTTAGAATTAATTCGATTTTGCTTAAGAGAAAGTCGTTTTCAATTCTAGAGGCCGGGCATAAGGTCCAGAGTGTCGAAGAAGTGATTTCCTCAGCAAAGACAGGCATAACGACTTCATCAAAGGCAGTTCAAAGGCTAGACATCATAGGGTCTGCGCAGAGGCTGATGCAAAGGGTCCAAGAGGACGAATTTTCTGAAGGGAAGTTGTGTTTGGGGTTGCTTGTGGAAGAAGGGAAATTCTTGTTGTGGGTTGCCAGTTTCAGGCATCCAGATTGTACTCAGAATTTCACTGTTGCATAATAATAAAAACACTCAATTGTTGCACCAGTTTTCCCAAGTTAGGTTTTTCCGAGGATATTTGTCCAAAAATAACGGTGTTAATTTTTGTGTGTGTGCTAGCATTTCTCAGTTTCCAACATTATTTATTTCCGCAATTTTATTAGTGAAGGTTGCAGTGTAATTAATTTGGTATTTGTCGTAGCAAATAAATTGTTAAATTAATTAACAATTAGAAGAATTAATTCCAGTTGTTACAATAGGATTTCAGTTTTGGAATTTCCACATGGTATCAGAGCGTGAGTGATCATCCGGGAAGCTCAAAAGAGGAGAAAGAATTTCGCTGCTCAGAGGGAGCAGCGGTCCAAAATTCTTGAGGCAGCGCAGTGCTCAGACAGGAAGACCAAATTGTTGGGCTAGCAGTTCGATTTTCAATTGCAAGGCTACAGAAAATTTGATTTGCCCAGGAGAGTGATTACAACAATCATAGGGAGCAACTACAGCTCAGATTTTCACTGAGAAGATTTTTTGGTTGGACGCAGAGGATTTTGTAGCAGTTTGCAGTTGCAGAATTAGTGTCGAGTGGAAGAGAAAAGCACACACCAAAGGGAAAAATTCTCTCAGGGAACTTCAAGTCTCAGAAGTTCGAGTTTTTGTAGATTAGCAGTAGTTGTGAGTAGATCTTCTCATTCCAGAAGGGAGTGTGAGTAGAAAAGCAGCAGCCAAGCAGAAGGAAAGAGGGGATTTTGACAGTTTTCGAGATGGCCACTGTAGGGCTTAGAGATTAGGATAGGTTAGGCGAATCATCCAACTATGTCATCTAGAAGGCCAGGATGTCTTTACTTCTAGATGAATATGGCCTAAAGCCTACATTGATAATGTAGTGGTAGTTCCTCGTGATGCAGATCAACTCAAGGAATATAGGAAGGAGATGGCACAAGCTAAGCATTTGATCTTGGATGGAGTCTGGGACCATATAGTCTCACATATAGCGGCCAAAGAAATGTTGGATGCTCTCCCCACACTATACCAAGGTACTTCCAAGCAGCGGAAGATGTTCCTGGAGGAGAAGCTGAGATGCATTGGGTTGCAGAAGGGATAAGGCATAGATCCCTTCCTCACCAAGATTCAAGAAGGTCGAGACCAGCTTTCAGCTGTTGGGGCAGCGCCTCAACCTTCAGAACTAGCGCGATTAGCACTCAACAGTGTCTTAGAGGATTGGCAGGTCTTCGTCCAAAGTATATTAGGCAAAGACCCGCTACCAAGATGGAACAAAATGTGGTTCGATTTACAACAAGAGGAATTAAGACAAGCTCTGTTGAAGAGCTCCATTAGTGGCAACAGCAGTAGAGGACAGAAGGTGGTGAAGGAGGAGGAGAATGTGTCCCTAGCATTTGAGGGTCCTAGTCAGCGGTAGGGGGAGTAGAGAAAGAAGAGGGACTTGTCTAAGGTCACATGCTTCAAGTGTGGTGAGTTCAGTCACTACTGCACGCATTGTCCTCTCAGGAAGAAGGACAAGTCAAAGAAGCAAGACCAGCACGAAACGTCAGCTGAGATCGACAATTTGTCCTCCAGGTTGGAGGAAGACTTCCTGATGTTGGCAGCCATACCTCCAGGAGTGAGGTTGGGTGACTTGGATTTGTAGCCCAAGAAAGCTACAGATTTGGGCAGAGTCTTTGAGGAGTCCACCTCATGGATCATTACCGGGCTACGAGGGCCCATAGTTTTCAGTAGCAGGATGGATGCTTCTCAGTTGCAGTAGTTGCAGTTGCAACAGCAACAAATGAGAGGGAGTTGCAGTGCAAATACAATGTTGGCAGCAGTATGGCAATGTCAACAGCAGCGCAAATGCAGCATCAAAGTTGCGCAGTAGTTGGTGGGCAATATGGCCAGACATCAGCAGCGTGACAGAGGTGATACAGAGACAGGGTGTTGTGGCAGGATGTGCAGCACTAGAGAGAGAACACAGTCCTCGCTAAGAGGGAGTGTTAGTTTTTGTAGCATCAGATGTGTTCTAGCCACAAAATTTGGTGGAGAGGCTAGAATACATGAGATCTCCAAAACCCAGAAATCGTTTCTAGAAATTCCACCTAGAGATGGCTTAATTAGATTATTAGCCGATTTTTAAATATTTCCTAAGTCTAAACTTAGGGAATATGGTTAATTAATCAGAATTAATTAAGTCAAGGTGTGAATCATCTAGAAACTCACACGGATCGACTCCAAGATGATCCTATCCATTGATTAAGTTTTAATCTTGGTCGTTGGTGCTCCAACAGTGGATTATAAGAGGAAGTCGATGGGCACTTGGAGAAGACACTTTTGCAGTTTGATTTTCTTGGCAAATCGATTTCCAAAGAGCAATAGCAGTTATTAGAGAGCCAGAGATCGAAGCAGGGTCAGTGAGGGGCAGAGACAGTGATCTGAAGGAAGTTTTCTAGATCCAGAGAGACAGCAACAAGGAGGGCGAGTTATTCCCAGCGAGGCAGCTCAGAGGACTGCGCAGCTACTTCAGAAGCAATTCGATTTCGTTGAAGAGAAATTCGTTTTCAATTCCAGAGGTCGGGCAGAGGGTCCAGAGTGTCAGAGAGGCGATTTCCTCAGCAAAGACAGACAGAATGACTTCATCAGAGGCAGTTCAGAGGCTAGACGCCATAGAGTCTGCGCAAAGCAGTGCAGAGGCTAACGCAAAGGGTCCAAGAGGACAAATTTTTTGAAGGGAAGTTTCATTGGGGTTGCTTGTGGAAGAAGGGAAATTCCCTTAAATAATTTTGGTCATCTTTTCTTGCTGTGGATTGCCAGTTTCAGGCATCCAGATTGTACTTAGAATTTCACTGTTGCATAATAATAAAAACCCTCAGTTGTTGCACCAGTTTTCCCAAGTTGGGTTTTTCCGGGGACATTTGTCTAAAAATAACGATGTTAATTTTTATGTGTGTGTGCTAGCATTTCTCAGTGTCCAGCGCTATTTATTTCTGCAGTTTTATTAGTGAAGGTTGTTGTGATTAATTTGGTATTTGTCATAGCAAATAAATTGTTAAATTAATTAACAATTAGAAGAATTAATTCCAGTTGCTGCAATAGGATTTTAGTTTTGGAATTTTCACAAGAAGAAAATACAAAATTAAAATAAAATAGAGTAAATGGAAGAGGTTTGGTGATAGCTTAACTCACTTGGATCTCAGCAACTTCTCTTTTATTACAAATCTAGTTTGTTATCGCAAGGAAATCTTCATATTTGCAAGACAAATTAGCTAGATGCAAGTGTTAAATATACTAGAAAATATATTTGTACCTATCCTTGGCTAAATTTAACAAGTTGACCAATTTTCCCCAAGGAAATGCTTGCTACTAAGATAAATAATTTAAAACCAGCAAGCTAATTTTACCTTAAACTAATTTCAGAAAATAAAAAAGCTTTAATTTTTAAATAAAGTCATTGTTGGATTATAGTTGTGCCCTTGCTAACCTCACCCTTATTGGAGCAAGAAATTTACACTCTTTTAAGTCGATATAGCCTGCCAAAATCAAGGGAGTGGGTTTCGTCTTGGTCAGAAATCGCCTCCACAATTGAATTAACTTCCTTGATAACTTTCAAATCCGCTTAGGAGTGACCTCCCTCAAAGTGGCATCTTCAGCCTTAAAATCTTGTGTGTGATGAATACAAGACCCTACACAATTCAAAGCTCTCTCTCGGAATGGTCTGGTTGCTTGGATCAATCCACCTCTAAAACAAATTCACAAAGTGGGGTTGCCACATACTTTTCCCCTTCCGCGTGACTATTTAGCCCCTCAATAACAAGATTTCTTACCTTTAGCATGATTTTATTTATAACGAAGAAAATCATAATAGAAATCCCAAAACATATATCAAAAAAAGGAATGCAAATAAGAATCTCTCCACAGTGCATACTAAAAACATATACAAATGTTTGCAAGAATAAGCACTTTTATTATGAAAGCACTAATCTTAAATGACAACGACAACATTAAAAATGAAGGGCGGCTAGCCTTTATTGAAAAACTTATAACTAGCTAACAGCTAGTTTTGGTTCACCCTCGAGAAAATATTTTAGTAGTCATTGACATGTCGGAAGCATAGTAAATAATTCATGAAATATTACAAAATAATATTTCATTCACCCACTACAAGGTCAACTTGAACAGATTTCCACAAATTAGCTCAAGACTCAGTTTGTTCATGGTCCACAACGGTCAATGGTCAAAATAGTAAACAATAATAGATCAATGTTCCACTTGGTCACCCTTGAAGAATTCGACTTGGTCCTTTGGAGGAGAAATTCATCTTCCAACAGATACTTTCTTGGTCCAATGCTCAATTAATTTGTCCACTAGGTCTCCAACAGCTAATTAGACCCTCTAATAGCTAGTTGACTTCACCAACAGCTATTTTTACTTGACTTTTCCCTTTGGTAATTCAATTTACCCATATGGAAGCTAGATCTACAACCAATGTTATCAGAACCGGACTGGAACTAGTGGAACTGGCTGGTCCGACCATTTTTGGCCCAAAACCGGTCCGAACTAGGCCTCCAAACCGGCCGGTTCAAGACCGGTTTTGTGCAGTTTGTACCTTCCTAGGTCAGCGTAAAAAAATTGCCTTCTTTATTTTTTTATTTTTTCATTTGGTTGGCCCACTTCTAATTCTCCCCTAGGCCAACCTAATATTCAAGCCTATGGTCCTATTATTGCTATGCATTTCATGGTAATGTTTTCCCTTAATCTTTCATTTCCATCCTTTTACTTAAATATTTAACATTATCAAGAAATGACTCAGGATGTTTGAGAGTGGTTCTAACCTCATTGGATTTCATACGGAGAAAGTAAAATTTTAGATTTCACTCAAAATCCAGCAGACTTAACAATTTTTCAGGATATTAGGATTGCGGGGATTGCAACGTTTCCATTGGATTTTGTCATGTACGAGGGTAAGGAACTAGTATTTAATAAAGAGCACCAATCCCTCTATGTACTTTGATGTTAGTGGCAATGGTTGTCGAACTCCTCTATCATGACTCTACTAAAAATGTACCCATCACTCAAACAAAATCTTGACTTGACATGCTACGCTTTTTCTATCTTATTTTAATGCTTAGAGGGTTATATTGATGACGAAGATCCCAATATAGGCAATGATTGCAGACTTGGATGCTACTCATTCTTCAAATGAGGATGAGGAGGATGATCAGGATGATGATTTTGATGATGACATTGACAATTAGCACTTGTAGGTTGTAGTTGTAGTATTGTAGATTGTAGTATCATACTATCATGTTATTTTGGACTATAAAGGCCTTTTAGAGCATGTTTCTTGATGTTTTTGGGTTCAGCGATGTTTTGCAATAAGTGTGACTTTGGTTATATGCATTATTACTTGCTATATAAATGAGAACTTTTGCATATTTGTGTATAAATAGTTTGGATTCATATGGATGCACATGAATATATATGTTTTTTCTTTCAAATATGAATATTTTATGTGTTTTTGGTAAACCAGTTTTTTTTTCCGGTGTTTTACCAGTTCTTGGTCCACAAGGTTTTTCAGTTCGATCATCGGTTCAATTCTAATAACATTGTCTACAACGCACTTGACTTTCTGACAATTTTGGCACCTAGGTATGTTGAAACCAGCGTTGATCTAAACTGGGTATACCTTGAAATCTTCATATGTTTCCCAACATTGCCATGTCATCACTTATTTGCCATGTCATCATGCCCTATCTTGGACCTCTAACGCCCTTTGGAATTTCAAGAAACTGAGACATGGGTTTTGTTCCTCTTGTTCAATAAACCAATTTTGACATAGGACATGTCAAATTCTATCAAGATTTGCCCCTATCATGCACCTTGGAAACCTGCCCTACTACATCATCATGCCCAAGTGGATGATCTCTAACGCCCTTGAGGATTTGCAAAAGCAAAAACATGGGTTTTGTTCTTCTCATTGAGTAGACCACATTTGTCATAATGCATGTCACAAACAACCCAATGTTGCCCCGTTCTGTCCCCTGGAAACCTGCTTTGACCAATTGACCAAGTTTGACCAAGATGTAACTAGCCACTTCCTTCCCTAATAGAAAAACTCGACATGGCATGGATTCTTCTCTTCAAACTACACATTCTGAGACCAAGTTGACTTTTTGACCACTAGGATCACTTTGCATTGGGAACCTTGAGCTATATTGATAAATGTGAAAATTTGTCAAATGAGACTACCATGCTCTGAGAGTTGTCTAAGGAATATTGCACCAAATCCAAGGCCACCTACAGACTCTATAGACCATAACCATGTGTAATGACATAGTCGCACCTTGACAGAGGTTGGACTAGCCCATACACCGGTGATTACCCCTACAAATGCAAGCTCCTATAAAACCATGACACTTCAGGGAGTTCTCCTAAAGCCCTCCAATCATGTATAGGACAAGAGTAACCCGAAGTGAAACTTCAAGGGACCAGCCATGGTTTGACCAAGACAACAAGATACAAACTCAAAAGACACAGGCCTGTACCTAATACAAAGCCTCACATGACTTTTACATCGCTTTAAACTTGTGAACTTGGGCTTATAATGGTGGTGATAAACACTGCAAAGTGTTCATATGTACCCCTGCTGACATGAGGGGCAACAGGACCTTAACTAGAGACTCCAAAAATCTCATAATTAGTTACTATTCAAACAAAATCAGATTTTCTTGTATATTGCCAACTATTTGCGTCATAGTTTTAAAAACCGGCGGAAAAAACCGGTAACCGGCCTAACCGGCCGGTTGGAGACCTGGCCGGTCCGAACCGGCCTATCTAACCCGGTTTACACCCTACCTTGCCCAAAAAACGGCCCTAACCGGTCAAAACCGGCCGGTTTAGGGCGGAACCGGCCGGTTTATAGCAAACCGGCCGGTTCCGTCCTAAACCGGCCGGTTTATCGACAGCCCACCGGTTAAAAGAAAAAGCGCAGCGGTTTTTGGTTTTAGGGGTGGTTTAGGGGTTTTGAGGGGTAGGGAAAGGTATTTTCCCTCCAAAAACACCCTCACACTTGCTATAAGACACCCCTCTCACTCTCATTTGTCTCACACAACTGATTTGGAGTGTTTGTGAGTGTTTGTGAGTTTGTTTGTGAGCTTGGAGAGTGTGGAGTTTTTGCTGAAGTAGTCATCTTGGAGTTGGAGTTGGAGCTATTTTGGAGATAGTGTGTAGCTGCCAGTGGAGTTGCCATCTTCAAGAGGAGGCTAAGGGAGCTAGTTTGCATTTCCAGGTAAGGATTTGCACTTGATAATTCCTCATTTGAGTCTGTTGTCCATGAATTTTTTTTAATGTGTTATACTTATAAACTTCTCACTTCTATGATCTATCATGTATGCTATAAACTCTCTAGCTCTATGCTATCAAATTTTGTAGCTTGAGCCTTGCATGTGCATTTGTTTTCCTACATTTATCTTTGGTTTTCCATTTTGCTTAGCTGCAATTTTTTTTTAAATGGCAGATTTCTTTGCAAATTGTTATTATTTCAAGCAAACATGGCTCCAAAAGGAAAGGACAGTGCATGGGTTCATTGTGATGTAATTGAGGGAAAAATGATATGCAAATTATGCCATAAATCTATTGGAGGTGGGGGTATTCTTAGGTTGAAACAACACTTGGCTGGGGTAAGAGGCCAAGTAAAGCCATGTGATGCACCAAAAGAACTGTTAGGTCCTATTAGGGCAGAATACATTGCCAAGCTTGAAAAATTTTATGAGGATAAGGCTAGGGAGAAGGCCATCCAAGATGAAATTGCAAGGAAGAGGGAATTAATGGAAGCCATGAATCTTATGAAAGAAAGTGGGTATGATGATTATGAGATTCAAGACTCCACTTCTATCCCTTCCACCAATGACCCCTTTCACTATGTTCATCCTTCTGTTGGAGTTGGCCAACCATCAAAAGGAACAAAGAGACCAAACATCCAAAGTTATTTCTCATCTTCTGCCAACATTGCCTCTTCTAAATCTAATCCCACTTCCTCCCAGCCAAGTTCTCAACCCACTTTGGATCAACATTGGAAAAAACAATGCAAAGAAACTTCTCACCAATACATTGCTAGATGGTGGTATGATTCAGATATCCCATTTAATGCTGCTCGCTCACCTTATTACCAAGCTATGTGGGACTCTGTTATAGCTGCAGGAAAGGGCTTCAAAGGCCCTAGTATGCATGACTTGAGGGGAGCTCTTTTGCAAAAAGAGATATCTTCCATTGATGAGTATTTGGTTGAGTTTAAAGAGTCATGGCTCAAAACAGGTTGTTCCATTATGTCAGATGGATGGACCGATGGAAAGAACCGCACTATCATTAATTTCCTTGTTTCTTGCCCTCAAGGAACCATGTTTTTGAAATCAGTTGATGCATCTGATAGGGTAAAGGATGCAAGCCTTCTATTTGAGCTTTTGGATAACATTATTCAGGAAGTTGGGGAGCAGCATGTTGTGCAGGTCATCACTGATAATGCCCAAACTATGTTCTTGCTGGAAAGATGCTTGAGGCCAAATATAAGACCATATTTTGGACTCCATGTGCTGCACATTGCATAGACCTCATGCTTGAGGATATAGGCAAAGTGGAGTGGGAAAAAAACACTGTAGAGCATGCCAAGTGCATTACAAAATACATTTACAACCACTCATGGGTATTGAGCCTAATGAGGAAACACACTGGAGGCAAAGAGCTTGTTAGGCCTGCAATTACGAGATTTGCAACTCACTTCCTCACGTTGCAATGTCTCAATGGTCAACATAGAAACTTGCAGAAAATGTTTTCCTCTGAAGAATGGTCTGAATCTCGGTGGGCTCGTAGACCAGATGGAAAAGACACCAAAAAGAAAGTGTTAGACACTTATTTTTGGAAAAGGTCTGTAGAGCTTGTGAAAATTACCGAGCCCCTTGTTAAGGTGCTAAGGTTGGTGGATGGGGAAAGATTGGCCATGGGCTACATTTATGAAGCTATGGATCAGGCAAAGGAGCAGATACGGGCAGCTTACAATGACAGGTTAGCTAAATATGGCCGTATATGGGAGATCATTGATAACAGATGGAACAATCAACTCCATCGTCCTATACATGCAGCCGGGTATTTTTTGAACCCAAGGTATCACTATAAAAATCGGCTAGGAGATCAGCATGATGGGGAGGTCAGAGCTGGATTGATTGATTGCTTGGAGCGCATGGTCCCTAACCATGTAGACCAGTTGGAAATACATAGACAGCTTACTATTTTCAATCAAGCAAGTGGTACTTTTGGCAAAAACTTGGCAAAGATGGCAAGAGATGTGGACCAACCAGGTAAGCAATTCCAATTTCCATTTTGTTTTTCATTTCAAGTTAAAATTGTTTACGTTCTTTACAATTCAAATTATAAACTAAGTTACTAATTATTGTCTTTTTCTTTGCAGCACATTGGTGGGAGTCATTTGGTGGCCAGTGTCCTCAATTGCAAAGGTTTGCAATTAGAGTCCTCAGTCAAACTTGCAGTGCTTCAGGTTGTGAGCGCAATTGGTCTGTTTTTGAGCGCATACACACGAAGAAGAGAAATCGTTTGGAACAAAAACGGTTAAATGATCTTGTTTTTGTGCAATACAACCTTCGACTGAGGAGGAACCAAATGATGAGCAAATCACCTGATCTAGATCCCATTGTGTTGGACGATATTGATCCAACATCAGAATGGGTGGAGGAGACTGAAGATCCTGTGTTTGAGGTTGATTTTGATATCGACATGGCTTTAGCGGAGGATGAGGCAGATTATGTGGCGGCATCAGAACCAGGATCAGTAGCGGCATCAAGGAAAGGCAAGGAACCAATGGAAGGCACTAGTCGTGCACGTCGAAAAACTCGTGCTTCCATTAGGTCCACTTCTATTGTCATTGGTGGCATTGATACTGATGTTGCAGATGAGGCAGAGGCATCCTCAGACTCTGAACCAGATGATGTCTATGTAGCTCCTGATGATGATCCTGTGTCTAGTAGTGGTGATGGACTTGATGATTGATCATGTGTACACTGTAGACTTGTAGTAGGCCAATGGCCTCATAGCTTGCAGCATTGTTTTTGGACTTTACAGGCCATTTAGAGCCTCATTTCTTATGTATTTTGCTATTTTGTCGATGATATGTATTGCACTCGGTGCCATTTTGATATATTCACCTTTGCATGGTATATAAATGAGCAAACTTTGCATATTTTGTCTCTATTGGCTTGGAATCATGGTTTTACATCTTAAAAATAGTTTTGTTTCATTAAAAATTAATTATTTAATGTATTTTTTAAAAACCGGTTCGTTTAGACCAAACCAGTCCCGGTTAGACCGGTTCCGGTCGGTAAACCGGTTCATTAGTGGACCAGTCCGGTCACCGGTTCCGCTTTTAAAAACACTGATTTGCGTATAATAGTTAAAGTACATCTATATTTTCATAGTTCTTAGATTGTTTTGGACATTAGTTAATATAGATAACTAAGAGAAAAAATTATGAGTCCAATAGCAAGTTCATATGTAAGCAAACTCTATTTTTATTTTTATGTTCACCTAACAAACTATAAGGGATCAAGACGAATATGGTTCTCCACTCATTCTTTACTTCCCAACTCCTCTCATTAGATAAATGGAAAAACAATCAGCGTTGCAATCTCCCTCTAGCCAATCTACTCAGCATCACTATATAGTCAGAAATTATATGCAGATGTTGAAAGATCACTTACAATAACACAGCCTCCAGAAGATGACCATTGCTCTAAAGTCCATGTATTTGTTTCCCATAGATAGAACGTCCCATTTCTGTAACATGGATATCATTATATTTAAAAAAAATAAGAAGCAATTGAACAGTTTCCAGCTAAACAGTGTTATCCACAAAAATGAGTAGCAATTGTAAAATTTAATCTAGAAAATGAAAATTTATTTATCTGACAAAGCTGCATATCATTCGTTTGTCTAACAAAAAAAAGGCAAGCACATACGGTTTTGCAGAGAACAAATAATCCCCTGTCGGAGACCACTTCAGCAATGATATTCCTCCTAGTCCTCGGCGGAGAGGAGTTCCGACTCCTACATGACTTCCACATCAGTGTATATAGGAATAGTTGTCCAATCGATAATAAATAAAAGTGGTGATATCCAGAATACATCTCCTTTAATGTGAAATAGCTAATTGTATTACTAATTGTCCAATCAGTACACTAAATACTAAGGGTGATGACTCCTAAAACGCATTTTCTTTTAACATGCAAAAGATCATTAACGCAGGCAAATTATCTAATGTAGGATGTCCACCAAGCATAAAAGTGAAGTAAAAACACATCGATTAATAAACGACAATAAAAAGTCACAAATTTTGAAAAAATACATCATCTTTATCAAAATCAAAAATAGCTCTAATAATGTGAAAAAAACTTAATAAGTATTTTAATGTAAACAAAAAGATGAAATACAGCATGCACATGAGCCATCGGTAATAACTTATAAGCTTTCTTTTCAAATAAGGCTGTATTATTGGGCATCAAATTGTATCTTGGACATTTTCTGGAAATACAGCACTTCGCATCTCACATAATGACACATTTTTGACAGCACCAAATCAGTGACTATGTTATATTTTATCACGTGGATTTGGTCTTTTAGTAACATAGGACTTGAATATATTTTGAGCCTAGTCAATGAGATGATATACAGAAGGTCCATGGGCCATCAGGAATACGTTTATTTCAAAATAAAGGCATACTATTAATAATCAAATTGTATTGTTAACATTCTCAGGAAATTAAGCACTTTACATCTCACAAAATGACACATTTTTTATAGCCCCAAATCAGTAACTATGTTATATTTTCTTGTTGAATTTTGGTAGCTGTGGTTGGTATTCTTCAATTACATTAGCCCACAAATTTAAAAGAAACAAAAAATTCAAATTTGAGTTCAAGTCAGCTCCAAAATAAAAGAGGTAAAATTAAATTTTTGAATTTTTAAATTGCCTACAATTGTCAAGTCGGCCCAACTTAAGGACACACCTTTTGGGGCACCTCAAACCACTATATATTGCCATTCGACCTCATCACTTGAGCAATTCGGATCACCTAAGATCTTTTTGATTTCTTTCACACATGCGAAGGAGAAAGAGAATCAAGAAGATCAAAATTTGACTTGTGTTGATCAAGCCTCCTTCTGATCTGTTTGACTGAGTTCTGGGCAGCGTTGACCAAGCTTTTTTGGGCAGTTTTACCACAGTTGACTAGGTTTTCTGAGGAAATTGCAGGAGGCTGAAATTCAGCCCTGTTGACCAGAGTTGACCAAATTTCAGAAGAAGTGCAGAAGGCCGAAAATGTGGTCTGTTTGACCAGGTTTGACTCATTGGATTTGCAATCAGTTTGACTTTATTTGTCTGGAAAAATCAGATTGTAACCTAATCTTCATGATTGGGGGAATTTGTAAATAAATAAATCAGGAATGTGAACAGTCATCGGGAGATGAACTAAACAATCACTCCTAATGTATATAACAATAACCCACCTATGGAATAATCAGACGAATCAGTTTTTCTGCCTTTGGAGAGTTACTGCCTGGCCTGACATGGTATCAGAGTCAGTCCTAAAAATAGTTGTAACTCCCTTCATTTTTGCCACTGCCTCTGTCCTGAGCGTTGCTCTGCCTCCATTGCATTGCATTCACCTGATTACTCTGTCCTGAGCGCTGCTCTACCTCCATTGAATTGCATTCACCTGATTACTCTGTCCTGAGCGCCGCTCTGCCTCCAAGAACTCGCAGCTATCAATTGAATGGCGCCATGCTCTGGATACAGCACGAAGACTAGAATGATAGAAACGAGGAACCCTTGCTAGACATTGTAATCCTAAATCATTTGGAAATCCTGGAAAAATACTTAAGCCATTGCCTTCGAACTCTGAGTTGGACGTATTACAAAATTCGGCGCTCTTTGCCGGCAGCTCTTTCTGGGCAAACTTTCTCCACTGACCTGGAATCTTGAGTCTTCTGCGAAGCCGAAGCCGAAGCCGTTTTAAAGACTTTAGCCCACGGATTCTGGACCCAATACCGAGCAACTTGTTTTGAACCCGTGACTTGAGTGACGATTTTTGGCAGCATGAAACAACGATTCCCATTCTTAAACAGGCTCAAATACGGCTCAGCCTTCTATGCTTTAAACGTAGAGGAGGGTGCCCGTTCCTATTGCAATTCTAGATAGGCAAATGCTCCGGGCAAGCATCTCTTCATAATTTCTGTACGACTGCTGCTTTTCCAATTTCATCTGTTCATGAAATTTGGCTATGAAAGCATCCGCCAATTTGTCAAAATTACTGTTGTACTGCTGACGACGATGAAACCAAGTTTCAGACATTACGGCAACGGCGCCCGAGCATCTTAAGTGGTATTATCGTTTTGAATTTTGAATGCGTTTGCATTAAAGCTGGTATCTGCTATTGTGTTCAATTCTTTGACTCCAGCGAAAAGAGACTTCTTTGTAAAGCTGATGACAAAGGCTTCTGAATTTAATCTTTTGCTTCATTGTGGACTTCTCGGTGAGGGCTTTTCTGAAATTTGCTGCCTTGAAATTTTTCACGAACAGTAGCTAAAGATTGCTTCCTTGAACCTACTTCATTGTCGATGTTTGAATGCGTTTGCATTATTAACTCCGTTGAATTAAAGCTGAATCCGCTCACTATATTCAAGTATTGAATGTGTATTAAAGCTGAGCGCATCCGGGGAAAACACTGTGGGTATTAACGTTGAGCACTGTGGGTGTATATATATATATTGTCCAAGTCTGTGGTATATATATATATATTGAATGGTTTTCTTGTTTAAAAGAAAATGAAAGGGGAGGATATTTTATAAATTTTGGAGACATTTGAAGAAAACTTAGTGCATAAAGAATTTGAAATCTGTTGCCCTTTTGAGTACAACTTCACTGTATATCAACAGAAGTTTTTTTTTATCAGCAGAAGTTATTTATCAGCAAACCTTTTTTTTTTTATCAGCATAAGTATTTTTTACAGAATGCATTCAATCATCTCTATGGTAGGAATAGTTCTCACTGGCAAGGAGAACTATCCTGAATGGTCCCGGATGATAAAACACACCCTCATCTTCAATGAGTTGTGGAAAGGAGTGTGTGTCGGAGAAGGAGACAATGACCCAGTGCAGCCTACATCAGACAAAGAGCTCGTCATTTGGGAAAACAAGAACAGCAAAGCCTATGCATTAATCGCAGCATCTGTAAATGAAGAAGTAAGTCGCCATATTTCATCATATTCAACTGCCTTTGAAGCTTTACAAAAGCTGAAAGAACTCTATGACTACATTCTGCACTTGAAGTTGTTCAGCTCATGATTAAACTCTTCACTCTTGAACTAAAAAATAATGATCCTCTTGCTCTTGCATCTGAAGTAAAGTCTATAATGCATGATATTAAATCCACTAAGGTTGAGCTGGATATCCCTCTTATTGCTTTTCTCAAGGCACTCTATCCTACCTACTCCAATTATCTTGAGTCTTTACAAGCAAATGGAAATCTTAAAGATATAACCTTTGACTCTATTGTGAAAAAGTTTGCTGAAAGAGAGAAAGCCTTTGGAAAGAAGACAGCTCCTGAATCTTCTGAAGAGACTATATGCCTTGCTCATAAAGAAAAGCATCCTGCTCAAGATTCTACAAGAGGAAGAGGTGGACGAAGAGGAAGAGGAAGATACTTCAGAGACAGGGGGGGCAGACATTCTCAAGGAGAAAAGGCAGATCTGCATTGCATTCGCTGCAAACGAAATGGATCACATGATGCTTCTACATGCAAGCTACCATGGGACAAAATTGAGCAGAAAAGAAACCAGCAGAAGGTAAAACTGATGATACAGACAAAGGTAAAGCACCTGAATCCACTCACTATATTGAGGCACAATGTAACATTGGAGTAAATGAAGATTTGTTTAATGCTTCACTTGTTTCTTCAAAAAATGATTGGTTGCTTGATTCAGGAGCAACCTGTCACATGACTCATAGAAAATATTTTTTTGAAGATTTCACTAACAATGTTGATGGAGCAGTATACTTTGCAGATCAGTCAAAAATCAAGCCATCAGGGCTTGGCACAATCAGGCTTAAACTGCCCATGTTCTATATCTCCCACAGCTCAAGAGAAACTTGCTGTCCTTGGTCCACATCCGCCAACAAGGTCACTCCATTCATATGTTTGATGGCAAGCTTGAGGTAAGAAAAGCATCTGACCACTCACTTGTCATGAGGGGAATAGAAGAAGAAAGACTTCTCAAACTGCAAGGAACCTCTGCTCATGCACAACATTTCTCATATATTTCTCATCATGAAGAAGGTACACTTCCATCAAGTTTATTATGGCATGCTAGATTTGGACATTTAAACTATGACAGTCTCCGCTTATTGAAGAAAAATGGTGTTGCTGGTTTGCCTACGATTCCTAGGAAGCATAAGCAATGTGATGCTTGCATTCTAGGAAAGCATAGCAAACAGTGTTTTCATGATTCACATTCAAGAGCACATAGGAAGCTTGAACTCATTCATTCAGATTTATGTGGTCCAATGCCTGTTCCTTCTGCAAATGGAAAAAAATATATCATGACATTTATTGATGATTACACCAGAATGTGTTGGGTTTATTTATTGAAGAACAAATCTGATGCTTTTCAAACATTCAAAATTTTTCATAAATGGATTGAAAATGATGCACAATCTCATATTGGGTCTATTCGCACTGATAATGGAAAAAAATATACATCAAATGAATTTGAAAACTATCTTTGCCAACATGGGATCAAACATCAAACAACTGTGCCTTATAATCCCCAACAGAATGGTGTAGCTGAAAGAATGAATAGAACAATCTTGAATATGGTACAATCCATGTTTTTCTTCAAAAATGTAAAGATAATGTTTTGGGCTGATGCTGTTCTATGTGCTGCATATATAAAGAATAGATGTCCATCTAATGCTATAAGAAACAAGACTCCTTATGAATTGTGGTATGGACATGTTCCTTCGGTAAAACATCTCAGGATCTTTGGTTCCACCTGTTATGCTTTGATACCAAAGGTACATAGAAACAAACTTGGTGCTAGAAGTCGTAAGTGTATCTTCCTGGGGTATTCAAACACCTCTAAAGCATACCGTCTCTATGATGAAGTAAATAAAAAGTTTGTTGTATCTAGAGATGTAATTTTTCTTGAATCATCCAAATCTGACAATGTTGTTCAGCGGCAACTTGATCGCTTGGATAGATTCGCAAACACGAAATCATTTCAAGAATTTGATAATCAGATTCCACATCTTGAAGGACGGATTCCTATACTAGATCAACATGTGGAATCTTATTCTGAAGAACAATCTCCTCTGCATGAAACTCCAACAACGGATGATGCTTTAAGTGATGTAATTGATAGAATTAGGAGACTCAATCTTGATTCAGTCCCAACTCAATCAACAGAGCAGCCTGGACCATCTCAGAAAGGTCCCCCAAAGTGGCTAACAAAGACACTTGAAAGTGTTCATCCTGATGAAATTGGAAAAACAGGAACCAGAAATTCAAACCGACAAAATGGAGGTGATGTAGATGACTCTAATTCACCTGTTGATATGGATGTTACTTATGATTGTGAATTGAACTTGTCTACAGATTTTGAACCAACTTCCTTCAAAGAAGTTGCTTCTCATGATGAATGGAAAGAAGCAATGCAAAAGGAGTATGATGCCCTCATAAAGAATGGCACTTGGAAGCTGGTTGATCCTCCATTTGGAACCAAACCAATTGGCTGCAAGTGGGTCTACAAGAACAAGTACAAAGCTGATGGCTCACTTGACAAGCACAAAACTAGACTTGTGGCAAAAGGTTTTGCACAGAAGGAAGGGGTCGATTATGAGGAAACTTTTGCCCCCACAACAAAATGGGCCACCATCTGGACACTCTTTGCACTAGCAGCTCAGAACGGTTGGAAAGTCCATCAAATGGATGTAAAAACTGCATTCTTGAATGGAGATCTAAAAGAAAATGTTTTTATGTCCCAGCCTGAAGGATTTGTTGTGAAAGGACATGAACATAAAGTATGCAAACTTGTGAAGTCCTTGTATGGCCTCAAACAAGCACTGCGAGCCTGGTATGAAAAACTAACTGAGCATCTTCTGAAACTCAACTTCAATCATTTTGATCTTGATGATGCAACTTTATTTGTCAAGAAAGTTGGCAAAACAGTTGTGTATCTTGTGGTATATGTAGATGATCTTTTAATGACAGGGAACAATGAAAGCTACATTGCATCCATAAAGAAGGAATTGGGGAAAAGTTTTGAAATGACTGATTTGGGCTATATTCATTACTATCTTGGCATTGAAGTAACCCAACATCCAAAATCCATATTTCTTTCTCAAAAGAAATACATTGGAGATTTGTTAAACAGATTTGGCATGACAGAGTGCAATCCTCTTTCTACTCCAATGGAACAAAACTTAAAGCTCACGTCTATTGAAGAAAGGAATTTGAGGATGCAACAAAGTATAGACAGCTTGTAGGAAGTCTCATCTACCTTACTACTACCAGACCAGACATTTCATTTATTGTTGGAACCCTCTCCAGGTTCATGCAAAAGCCTTGTGAGGGACATTGGTCTGCTGCAAAAAGAGTTCTAAGGTACTTGAAGGGAACTCAAGACCTTGGAATCAAGTATACACAGGTGGACGACTTCAGCATGATTGGATACTCTGATTCAGACTTCGATGGAGACAAAGAAACTGGGGTATCTACTTCAGGATATGCTATGAGTCTTGGATCAGGAGTTGTCTCCTGGAGATCACGCAAACAATCAGTTCCAGCAAATTCCACAACAGAAGCAGAATACGTGGCAGCAACTGAAGCAACGAAAGAAATTGTGTGGCTCAGGAAAATTCTTGAAAATTTGCAGGTAAAACAAGTACAATCAACTCCACTCATGATTGATAACACCTCTGCAATAAAATTGGCCAAGAATCCAAAGTTCCATGATCGAACAAATCATATCAATACTAAATATCATCTGATTCGACATCATGTTGAGGCCAAAACAATCCATCTCCGTCATTGTTTCACAAATGAGCAAATTGCAGACATCTTCACCAAAGCACTTGGAAAGGAAAAGCTTGAACGATTCAGAATGATGCTTGGACTCACCAACATCCCTTTAGATTAAGGGAGGGAATGTTGACACCTAATCTTCATGATTGGGGGAATTTGTAAATAAATAAATCAGGAATGTGAACAGTCATCGGGAGATGAACTGAACAATCACTCCTAATGTATATAACAATAACCTGCCTATGGAATAATCAGACGAATCAGTTTTTCTGCCTTTGGAGAGTTACTGCCTGGGAGA